>OY728123.1:254724133-255974133 GCA_963277665.1 Viscum album
ATATATATCAATATACATAACAGATGATTTATAATATTAATATTAATAATAATTAATACATTTTCTTGAATGTTTATATATATATTTTTTTAATTTATATTTACAATTATATTCATTTATATAATATATTATTTATTCAAATATATATAATATACCATCAAATTATATTATTGGAAATATATAATATATTTATATAACTATAATATTAAAAATATTGATTTTTGAGAAATATGGTATAATGAAATATATATAATATAATTATATAATATATATAAATTTATATATATAGTATATAAATCTATATAATCATTTTTCTATAATTATATTTATATACCATTGTTCTTTTCACTTGTAGAGAGGGATGGGTCTTGACCCACCAGGGTTCTTTGTTGTGTGTTGTAGTCTCCTTTATAAGTGATTAATTTATAATATTCAAAAAATAAATTATACATTTATTTAATTTATATTTATAAAATAAATAATATTTATATTTATATTTATATCTACAAATCCTTATAAATATTATATTTAATTATATTTGAATAATTATATATATATATATCAATAAAAATGTATTTGAATAAATTATAAACATATTAGAGAAATACATTATATAATTACATTAAAAAAATACTACTATTTGATTGATATAATTATATAATGTCTTATATGATATTTTTATAATATATTTAAATACATGTACATAATTGGTCTATATAATTAATAGATATAATAAAATATTATGAAATTCATTTTTATAAAAAATAAAAGTCATTTGATGAAATTTTAATTTACTATAATATATATATATATATATATATCAAATAAATATGATATATTTTAGTAGTAATTCTGCCTAAACTACCACTAGAATATCATTGATATATAATGAAAATTTTAAAAACATTATTCGCAGTTAACACTCACTCTAATTTTTTATATTAAAAAAAATTATTTATATGAACATTTGGAACAACCACTACTAAATTAAAATATAACATTTTTTTTGAAGAATCACCCTAAATTTATATAAAAATATTATTTAGAGGGTGAAATTCACAACCCCCACCCCTATATAACCAATAAAACTATATTTTTTTATTATAGTGAATTTTTATATTATGTATAAAATTAGTAGAAATTCATTAATTTTCAATCGAAAATTCATTTCCCTCACATGAATTTTCCTACAAATTTCCAAGGGTATATTTCAATGTCTTCGTTTTTCATTCAGGCTTCACTTTTTCTATAACATAAATTATTTTAAAAATTAATATATTTATTTAAGTGAATGAATTTTATGACTTGGACCCCTCTTAGGATAGTTGTAAGGGGATTGTACCTCTTGAAGCCTTCTTCCAACATTATAAGGAGTGGATACTTAAACTAAGAAGGTATAAGATACATGGGATAGCCTTAGACTATAATAACTTCCAAACACTATAAAACTCTAATAAATAACATAACCAACCTACCCCACCATTATATATATATATATATATATATTAAATATATAAGAATATATGTATGAAAAATAAACCAACACACTTCATTTGTAACCATCAAAGAGAAATTACAAAAAATATGATAATGTATATTCCATACTCATATATTGAATGATCAATAGAATAAATATTAAAAATATATTAAAAAAATAATCCATATTCAATCAGGAATAAAAATTATTTTCATTATAAAAGAAATATAATTCTTAATTAGCTTCCTTCATGGGTTATCATATACATATGAGTTCTATGATTAAGAAAATACAAATTTGGTGGTAATATTTTCATCAAAATCAAGGATAGATATAATATAGATAGAGACGGAAACATAAATTCTAAGGAACTTGTGGAGAGGGATAAATAATATGATCATGTGAAAGATAATGAATACCAACCATAAACCTATTAATGATGGAATAATACTAACTATTCATATTAAATGGTTATTTTTTAGTAAAAAAATAATTTTTTAATTATAAAAGATAATTTAATAAATGATATAAAAATTAAATCGTTTTTAATTTTTGTATGAACAAGGTTATAATTCACATTCAAAATAATTTTCACTCTATTTTGATAAGAAATCCATATAATTTTAATTTCATAATTCGTAGTTTAGTATTATCATTAAAGAATATTAGAAAATTATATAGGTGTCTATATAGAGATTAACAATCATGGATGATTGGAATAATGTTTATTCAATATATATATATATAAATATTCCTTTCATAATTTTATAAATAAGGTCAAAAATATATATTTCTATAAACAACTATATGACTCCTCCATAAATAATTGTGAATATAGTTAATGGATATTAAAAATGACTTCAAATAATCGTTGGGGTATATATAATAACAATATTGATACAATACGAATAAAACATATCTAGAGGAAAATGATTCCTAACCAATATAGAAGAGATAAGGTTGATATACATTCAAAATAATTTATGTTATTTATTCATTGTAACATCCTTCGGTTCTCACTATATTTTTCATAATTTGTGAATTCCCAAAATCACATTCACAAATTTATTTTTTTGACTCTACAACCCTTTTCCCTTGTTCCACGAATCATGATAGTCCA
The DNA here is from genome assembly GCA_963277665.1 of Viscum album. Classification (NCBI taxonomy): domain Eukaryota; kingdom Viridiplantae; phylum Streptophyta; class Magnoliopsida; order Santalales; family Viscaceae; genus Viscum; species Viscum album. The sequence continues at coordinate 254,726,731 of OY728123.1, forward strand.
TTTGTTGAGTCAAAAGTTTTGTTTCTTCTTTCCCTTTCCTTTCTTTTTGTTTTGGACATAAAAATTTATTTCTTCATTTTCATCATAACAATATATGTTGTTTTTCATCATAACCACATATTTTTTTCATCGTAACTACATATGTCATTTTTCATCACAACCACTTGTATTTTTTTCATCATAACCACATTTAATGTTTATGAGAGATAGAGTATACTCTCTTTCTATATTTCTCATAATTTTTGAATTCCGAAAATCACATTCACAAATTTATTTTGATGAATCTCCAACAGTTTTTCTCTTGTTTAATGAATCATAATAGTCTATTTGTTGAGTCAAATGTTTTTTTCTTCTTTCCCTTTCATTTCTTTTTGTTTTGGAAATAAAAAAAATATTATTTTTTATCATAACAAAATATGTTGTTTTTCATCATAACCATATATTTTTCTCATCGTAACTACATATTTCAGTTTTCATCATAACCACTTGTATTTTATTTTCATCATAACCAAATTTATTGTAACTTATCCATGTTATACATCATAACCATGTTATACATCATATCCATGTTACTCATTGTATCCATGATATGCATCATACCCATGTTATTCATCATACTCATGTAATGAATTATACAAATGTATTAATCTAATATTTCATACATTTTTCTCATTATACATTTTCTCATGATTTATATATTCATCCAAATCATTCTTTCAAAATTCTATACATACTATTTTCTAAGAAAATGATGTCATGGAGTCGGATATATACTAATAAAAGATATGTCATGTATTCTGTTTTGTTTTGACCATCATAATGCCAGTTGTCAAAGTCCCTACATGTTTTCAAGAGAAATATGACCATTGAAATCAACTATTACTATTTGACAGAAGTCCTATAAATAAGAGGTCATTTGAACCATTGAATACAAGATATAGATAATTGAACATAGAAGACGCTCTATTCGGATTAATGTTCAGTGGATATAGGGTATAATCTCTCTCTTACTTCGTGCAAAAATCATTAAACATACAAGACATAAAAGGATTGTTCCTAGTTTATGTATTCCCATAAGTGCTTTGTATTTTATTGTACAACTGAACATTGTGAAAATGATCCAGGGATTATGGGGATAGAAATACGGTGATATTGATTGTTGTGTCAAGGGATTTCAAGTATTTGATAGATAGAGGTTCCAATTACCTTTTTAATAGAGGTCTTCAACAGATTGGAAGAAAAACATTTTGATCATTATATCAAAGGCTTACTCGGGTGGTGGTAATACAATCCTTTTATCCTTGGTAAAAGGATACCCTATTCTTTGGTATACAAGAATTATAATACCCTTTACATTTCCTCTACAATTTGTAATATAAAGGGTATCATTTTATTTCCTATTTCTATTTATATTATTTTATATTATAGTTATTTTAAAATATTTATTCGCATTATAACGTATTAATAGATTCTATATGATGAATGGTAGAATCATTCACATTTATGATACTCTGGTCATTTTATTCAGTCCAAATATTATTTTTTTTAATAACATGTGGTTTCATATTATATCCATCAGATCATGGACCAGATTGATCTTTTTTATTGTTTAATAAGAGGCTTTGTGAATATGATTTTTTTAATATCTCTTAAAATAAGTTTCTTCTTAAGATTTTAAATTCAAAAATTTGAAAAAATAAAATACCTCTCTTCTATTATGCCATGTCATATACATTTACATCTATATTTAATCTTACAATTGGTATTATAAGAGATTTCCCCTGATTTGTTTAACTTGCTTTATTTCTTTTTATAAGATAGTAATATTTTTACAAAACATTTGTTTATAATTACTCACTACACTAACATGTGGAGTGGAAATGTGTTTTTCTATAAGATGTAAAGAATATAAATTGGGTCAATTGATAATCTAAACCCAACTAAACCCACTATTGTTTATGGGAATAATTATGAATATTAGTGATATTGAATAAAGACATTTTTTATTAATAACATAGTAGATAATTTTGTGATTATCCCTAGAGATTAAAAAATTCCACAAAAGGAAGTTAGAACCATCACCAACCAATAGAAACTAGAATATCAACTAAAATACATGGTATAAAACACATGGTTATGTTCTATGTCCTGGAATATATATTTTCAGATATCATCATGTGAAGCATACAACATTATTTGGAAGAAACTGGAAGTCACACATTTTGGTTTATCTAATGTTATATAAATAGGAAGAGTCATGATCCAAGTTAAATATCATTTTTTTTATTTTTCCCTATGGAAAACTGGTATGTAAGGTTCAAAAAATATTTATGAAAATCATCGATAGTCTTCATTCTATGGGAGAGAAATTCCTTGATATTGAAGTTCTTGTGGATAAGATTATAGATATCATGCCCAATTTGTGGGAACCAAAAAGGAAAACTATTGGTGAGAATATAAAAGTTTCTCAAATCACTCTTGATGAATTATTTAGAACTCTCTTATAGAATGATACAAGAAAGAAAAGAGATGTAGATTTTAATAATAAGAAGAATCTTAATGTAAGTGTAGATTTTACTACTATATCCAAAGCCAAGACCTCAGAATGAGTAAATATCTCAAAAGAAAAAAGGCTGTTATTGTATCTAAATCAAGTAAAAGAGATCAATCAAATATTGAACTAGACAATATTTCTTAAATAATGAACAAGATTTTGGGAAAGAAATATTTTTAGTATAGATTGAAAAATAAAGAATTAAAGGATAAAAAATAATTAGAAGTAAATTATTGTTAATGTAAAATAGTAGGTTATATCAGACCAGATTGTCTATTTCTTAAAAGAAAGATAGATAAGATAAATATTATGAAAGAAACAAGAAAACTTATTAAAAGTCTAAGACTAAGAATGTATTGAAAGGAAATGATGCATAGATCTCCAGCAGAGGTGACTCTTCAGATTAATCTATTGAATATTAATATTAATTTCATCAGAATATTAGACTTTTATCCAAACTACCTTTTGAAAATCATTGTCCCCTAGAAAAATAACTCAATGAAAAATCTCTTAAAATGTATATTCAAACTAAAACTACCAAAATGAGATGTATTCTTACTCTTATAATGAAGAATATTCCTCATTATAGGGTCATTTACCTTCTTTTGAAGAAGTATCTCGATTTTTGAAACTACGTAAAAATGAGAATTTTAAACATAATAAAATGTTTGAAAAGAAAAATTCTATAATATCAATCTTTACAAAAGAAGTATCAGTTCAATCAAAATATCTTGATTAGAAAACACTTGATTTAAGAGATATTTCAAAAAAAACCTGTGGAAGTAAATTCTGAGAAGGATAAACATTATAGGGATTTTGAAAAACATGTTTTAGAGAGTAATGTTTTTGCAAAAAAAAAAAACAAATACCAAAACAATTTCATGTGAGAATGAAAATTTAGTCATTAGACTAAAATATGAAATTTTTTTCTCTTAATAAACTTTTATCAAACAATACTTATGTTAAATAAAATATTAAAAAATGTATTCTCAAATTTATCCTCTATGAAATAATTATGGAAAAGGTTAATCTTGCTCAAAATACATTTTTATACATAAAAATGTTGTTCTTAAAAGTATTCCATTTTTCACTAAGTGTCATAGTGGTGGACATTGGGAATGAAATTGTTCCCTTAATAAAACCCAATATTTAGGATTTCATAAATATCACATTGAAAAATAAATTTGGATTCCAAAAGTTATATTATCTAAAATTTCTAGATCCAAAAAACATTGGGTTCCAAAAATCTAATTGTTTTATTTTTCTAGGAAAATAAAAAGTGTACCAACAACAAGACTATTTGGTACATGAATAGTGTGTGTTCTCATTATATGGCTAAAAATATTGATTTATTTGAGAATATCATTGAAATAAATGGTGGAAGAGTGTCCTTCAATGATAATGGTAAAGGAAATATCATTGGTATAGGTAATTCTGTTTTTTTAAGAAAATTTTTAATCTCAAAAAGATTGTTTGTAAAAGAACATAAGCACAACTCTATAAGAATAATTCAATTATGTGATGAAGGTTACCCTGTGAATATTAGGAATGATAAATGTTTAGATCACAATTACATGGATAAATTCATTCTCTCTACCCATAGGAATTAAAATGTATACTCACTTAACTAATAAGACCTTAGGAGACAAGACTTACATTTATTAAGTATAGTGTAAGACCAATCTTGGTTATGGAAAAGAAGGTTAGAACACTGTAACCTTAGAAACCTATGAAAAATAAAAAAGAGAAAACTTTTTAAGGATCTACTGGATCATAGGCATTATTATTCAAACGTCTTTGACTATTTTCAATATTGAAAGAAATATAAATCTAATTCATTATGATTAGTGCGCATGGATATTTTTGGTCCTTCACAAACTGGATGTGTTAGAGGAAAATACTATGTTTTTGTTTTAGTTGTTGACTGCAACAGTTTTACATGGGTCTATTTTTTAACAATGAAATCTGAATCTTTTTCCTTTTAGAATACATTTAGATTCCATGTTACAAATGAGAAAATCCTACCACTTATAACTATTTGAAGTGATCTTGATGGAGAATTTCAAAATTAGTATTTGGAAACGTTTTTTAGTAATAAAGGTATTATTCAAATATTTTCATATCTAAGAACCCATTAGAAAAATTTTGTTTTTGAAATAATAAATTGAATTCTTTATGAATTGACAAGAACCATGATGAGTGAATACTCAATTTCTTAGTAATTTTTTGATGAAGCTACAAGTACTATATATTATACTATAAATTGAGTTTTAATTAGCCCTTTTTCTTAATAAAAACATTATAAAGTATATACTAGATGAAAACCTAATGTTTAATACTTTAGAGTATTTATATTAAATGTATTCTTATTGAATTATGAAGATAAAATACATAAATTTTCACCCAAATCTGATTAAGTAATCTTTTAATGTTATTAAACTTCTTCCAAAGCTTATAGTGTTTTAAAAATATATATTATACAACTGGGGAAATAGTGAATGTTAAATTTGATGAAACTGGTCCTTTTGTTTTTAAACAACCCCTTCCTACATCAACAAATGTGTTTTTACAAACTGATTATGAACCATTGATTGAAAATTCTTCTCGTAAGGAAAAAACTCAAGAAAATATTTTTGGAATATTTACCCCAGAAAATTTTTGCATTATGTTGATGAAAAAGTTTTAGGAAACCCAAATCAATTGAATCTTAGAAATTATCCAAGTGATAACATCATTAGTGATGTTAATCATCCTATAAAAAATAAAAATTACTTGATAAATGAAATAGAACATCATCATTTTATATCCCTATTTGAAACTAAAACATTGAATAAAGAATTAGGTAATGAAGATTAGATTAAATTGTTTCAAGATTAGTTAAATGAATTTGAAATGAATAAAGTTCGGGCCTTACTAGACATACCTAAATAAAAAAAATGTAATTGGAGTAAAATGGGTTTTCATAATCAAATGTGACTAACATGGAGTTATTATTAGAAATAATGAAATACTTATTGATAAACACTATTATCCACAAGAGGGAATATACTATGAAGAGACATATTCTCTGGTAACTAGTGTTGAATCTATTTGTATTATTTTATACTTTTCAACATTCTTTAACTACAAAAATTTTCAAATGAACATAAAATGTGATTTTATTAATGGATATGTACAAGAAAAGGTTTTTGTAGAAAAACCTCTGAGTTTTGGAGACTTAAAAAATCCTCCTCATGTTTTTAAACATTACCAATTCAATATATGGCCTTAAATATGACCCTAGACCTTGGTAAGATAGGCTTACAGGTTTTATTTGGAAAAAAAATTATTCTAAAGGAACTGCTGATCCAAATCTTCTTATAAAAATGGAAAACAAATATATTTTTATTGTTGAAATCTATGTTGATGACACTTTATTCAGATCAACTCAGTAATACCTAAGTCATTATATTGTGAATCTCATCAAATCTATGCATTAGATGAGTATGATGTGTAAATTAAAATTCTTTTTTGGTTTTCAAATATCTCCAAAATGAAAAGGAACCTATATATACCAACGTAATTATATCAAATATTTACATAAAAATTATGGATATAAAAACACCAAATGTATTAGTACTCTAATAAGAACCTCGAATACTCTTGATCTTGACAAAACTAGGAAACCTGTTGATCAAACAATTATCAACGGAATGATAGTAATATTAACATAAAAAACTAATAGTTGTCCATATTTAATGTTTTCCATATGCATATGTGCAAGATACCAAGAAAATACAAAATAATCCCATTTAACACCAGAAAAAGTAATTATTTTTTATTTAAAAGAAACTACAGATTTAGGACTATTTTATTCTTCTGGAAATGATCTTTTTTTGAATTTTTTTTCAGATGGTGAATTTGGTGGTTGTAGAATGGATATAAAAAGTATATTCAGAACTTATAATTTCTTATGTGATTCATTAGTTTCCTATTCATGTAAAAACAACATTTAGCAGCGCTTTCCTCTTCAGATGCTGAATTTGTAGCATCTGGATGTTTTTGTGCTCAAGTGTTGTGGATTTCAGAAAAAATCACTGACTATGGCATGAGTGTTTCCAAAAAAAAAATACTATTTTATAATACTAGTTCCATTTCTCTATGTAAAATCCCTGCACATCAATCATGGGAAAAACATATATATATTAATCATCAAATTCTTAGAGAATGAACAAAAAAAGAGATTTTATTTTATAATTCATCGGAATTAAAGAACAAATTCTTGATATTTTCACAAATCCATTATCATCATATAGATTTGAATACATTATTCCATGACCCATCCCTCGAGGCCAGTGTCGTGACTACCCCAAGACTACCTACCATAGTCGAGGGGTTAGCAACTAGCACCAGAAAGGTGTATCCCTAAAACGGGAAAGCATTGCCTTTAAACCTATATAAATAAACTGAGAAGAATAAAACAATAAGAATCTATGAAGTAACTATTGTAGTAAAATAGTGTTGAATGTAAAGGTGTCGGAATAAAAGACCAACTAGAAAACTACAATTACAAATGAAAAGTTCAAAGAAGCTAAAAGGAGAAATGTAGCTCCTAGATCGTCCACCGCGGATCTTACCTAAAGGGTAAGTATAGATCACCTCCTCAGCACTCCGTATAAGCATGTCTGCTCCACATACCACTTAGTCCTGGATCCCTCCAGCTTAAGCCTAGATATTCATCATCTGCACAAGACACAATAAGGTGCGGGTATAGCCCGTGTAGGGGTGAGTATAAAGATACTCAGTAGGGACCCGAAGTCCCCTAAAGGTCTCATATAATTCCACATGGAAACCCAAAAAGCATAATCTAAATCACAAAGCACAAATCAATAGACACAACTCAATTAGAGTCTCAACTCAAACTAGTTATACAACTAAGAGAAACTTGATTATGATGCTGACCCACATAGGATAACCATGAATGCTGATATATTGCCACAGATTCTCTAGGCCTAGGAACAAGTAACATTCCTAGTCACAATGTCTAACACCTCAGATGCTAGAGAACTCCACCTCTATCAAGTATAGTGGGCCATCCACATCACATAGAGGCACTTCCCACTAACCTTAGACTGATGAGGTTCTCTTCCCCATCACATATCGTGTGTCTGTTGGGTCACACAGAGCCACTCCCCACCATGGACTGTAGAGGTACTCCTCCCCCATCACATATAATGGGTCTTCCATGTCACAGAAGGGTATTAATCACCCTGGGTCTTTTGCATCACACAAAGGTGCTCCCCACTGGGTCGTTGAGTCACTCTGAGTCGAAAAATCAGCAGTCATCATGTCTCATCCAGTCATAGGGTTCTGTACGTAGTGACCTTGGGAGAACCGCTCCTCAAACCATTTTTTCATATTACATCTACCACAATGTCTTTCAAAGAAGTAACCTAATGATCCACCATTTCATAAGGGTTCCAAGGCAATAGGCGGTGTGTCAATCGGATGCCCGGTTTGGGTGTTATTGGATTTTCAGTGTCGATGGCCTGATTGGATTCGAGCGAAATCCAACCTGTCCATACTCCATGATTCTCAAAAACTCTCATGGAGTTAGTCAAAAGGATTTTCTCTCACCAAGGATAACAATGCCATAGACAGTTCATCAAACAGATGTCCAATTTTTGAGATAAGGTCCTTTAACAGTTTCTAGACTCGGTCGTGCCCGGGTACGGACCGAACCGGTCTGACCGACCCGGCCCGACTCTATCTAGGCTAGGTTGTGGTGGACATGGACAGCTGGGCCGAGATCCAACCCGAATCGTAAGGGGTCATCCTAGCCCGCAAGGGGGTGGCGTAGCCCGCAATGGGGAGGCCCACAAGGAGGCGGCCCTTCAAGGGGGGGCCCAACTCGCGAGGGCGGCGGCCCGTGGGGGCGGCAAAATGCAAGGGCCGCAGCCTACATAGGTGGTGGCCTCTAAGGGAGGCGGCCGCTATGGCATCAGCCTGACTACAAGAGACATTACCCGTAAGGGTGGCACCCTAGCTGCCACCGTGGGGAGCGACCCACAGTTTTCAATAATGTTCGAAGGCCTTTCGGTTTTCTTCGCAGCAATGACGTCACGTGCTGCCACCAAGTGGCACATAGGACCCGTTGAGGCCAGACCTACTGGTTTCATTGTGGTTGTTCAGTGTGCTAGCTGACTTCTCAATTGGTGCTCAATGGTGCGACGCACCGGCACCCGCGACCGGCCGGTGTGTCGGTCATCTTCTTCGAGTTGGTGCGGATGATGAGCTGCAACCTCCTATGCTCATTGGCGGCATGTGACGGTGCACCACAACTCCTTCACGATAATCTGGGGTTGGCCACTCCAATGGCCACCGCTGCCTTGTGTCGTGGTCTCCTCTTGTGGCGTGCGTCGATGCAGTATCCCCAATGTAGATGTTCTGTATTCCATGGAGGCGTAAAGATATCAAGATAGTGGAGGGTTCAGTCTGAGTTCTTTAGGCATGTGCCCTTCGTGTAAGCTTGTAACCAAGAGGGGGATTAATGGTTTAATAATCAACTGAATTAAACAATATGATAATCACCATAATTATGCCCTACAATAAACTCCTTCAAAGATGAATGAATCATGGATCAACCTGTTAGTTGATGGACCAATGTTCTTTGTATTATTTAAGAATAGGGAAGAGGAAATCATTTAAATAACATAAATGAATAAATCCCTACTTCATAAAACCATTTGAGAGGGCCCATGATTGAATTGAATCATGTTCTTCATTCCTGCAACTAGTTCCCAATGACGTCTCTTGTACTTCTTCCTTTAGTTCGTGGTTCGGTGTCCCCTATCACATCCCACTAGGATCGGATCCGTCCTCTAAGGGTTTGGCATCATGGCGCTCCATTAGAACTATGTTGTTTCGCGAAGCTGTGCTAGTACCCCAACCCAGGATCCATATATATGGGAGAGGGGGAGGGTAAGTAATGATATTGGAATTTAATGGGGCTCATCAATTAGGAATCTTCATATTTCCACAATGACGTTGTTACTTAGGGTTGGAACGTCAAGCCATTTATTAGCTTGACACATTGCTGGCCCAACCCCTTTGCTTGTCCGTTAGAGGATTTGAAATAAAATAATAAAATTATTTCATTTCATTTCTTTTAAAAAGTCACAAAAATTAACTTTTTCTTTAGACCTACTATAGTCCAAGTAAAGCCTCCCTTATGTTAATCTTAGTGATGCGGATTCAACGGTGTCCTCATATTTTTAATCTGAACAAAGGATAAAATGTAAGACAATGCCACTCACGTGTTTACTGAACGTACCCAAAAGAATATTCAACAAAATATTAACAGTCACCCTCAATCTTCGAGGTTACTCTCTCCCTATGGGAAACACAGCCCAATGATCCCAACAATATGCTTAGATTTTTAATATGAGTTACATTTTAGAAGTTATGGATTTTACAATAAAATAATTGTCACTTAATTATTTTATTTACTTCCGAAAACTAACATTCACAGGTGGCCCACACCAGACAATGATAGTATCAGCCTAAGGAATGCATACCCTCATGGGTTCAATGGAGGTCTCGTATTTTTAATATGAGTCTTCATTCGTGAGTTATCAGTATCTGAAAAATAAAATAATTTTATTTAATAATTTTATTTACTGTTATGTCATTTTTGTGTTTTATCATAGGAGGCTCATGCTGACTAAACATAAGTCGTGCCTAAGGTAAACCTACCATCCTATATACAATAGTTCCATTGGATTTCTAAAATGGTAAACCGTTTAAGATTTATTATAGTTTTTCAGTAGAACTTCTTACATGGGCTAATTAAAGATTCCCAAAACATCGACGAATAATTTTGGGCACTCTGAGCCTAGGAATCGTGCACTGTTAGATTTTACGGTCTCAAAATAATTCCATATAATTAAAAATATATATATAAATTATGTGACATTACATTATCCCTACCTTATGGATTTACGTCCTTGAAATCCAAAACAAAGGAAAATCAAACAAAAGATGGTACTGAGCATGAATTTGATCCTCCCTCTCCCATGGGCTCTCCTAGAGGTGCCTGTACTCTCACCGAACTCGCACCCGAGGGATTGACCGTCCATGAAGGACTCGCTCTTATCAATCCTCTATCTCCAATAGGAACATCGTAACAGTTTCCCCATTTCCAAAGTTCAATTCACCCTAGTCAATAATGTGTGATGGATAATGCACACATCTCCTCAACTACGACATAGGGACAAACATTATGCACTCGGTGCATCTGTAGGGAATGAGATAGATGGTAGGCCACCTAGCCCACTCTACTAAGAATATAGAAAGTTCCAATGAACCTCGAAGATAGTTTGTCGCCCCAACCAAAACCATGAAATACTAGTCGGGGTGAGACCCATAGTAATACATGGTCTCCCTCCCTGAATTCCAAGGATCTACGTCTCCTATGGCATAAGGCATTGGCCACTTCTTTCGTCATTCCAGGCCATAAGAACTAACACAGGATGTCCTGGTACACCTTCACCACTCCAATATGTACCAATAAAGGTGATTTATGGTTCTTACCTCAACACCTACCCCCAAAGCGTCACTGGTACAATGGTGCGTGTTATGAAGAGGATGACATGATCCCCACCTTCATAAAATCCTTGAGGAACCGTCCTGGGGATATATGTGCACGTCGGGCTTCACAGTAAATGTCCCAATCTGACCCTCCCGAATTCTCTAAAGAAATGGGGGAGTGATAGTCATAGACTAGAGGTATGATGCTCCATCTTTATCTAAAAAGTATATGCACAATGTTCCTAGCTGCTCTGATTCCTCACTCAACAGTTGTAGTCTAGGCCTCCTATTGAGTGTGTCTGCTACCACGTTACCCTTCCAATGAGTATAAACTATCTTAAATTCATAGTCCTTGAGTAACTCTAGACATCATTATTGTCTCATGTTCATGTCCTTTTGAGAGAAGATATACCTGAGACTCTTCTGATCAGAGTAAATAGTAAACCGTCTACCCATAAAGTAGTGCTGCCACATCCTTAATGCATAGAAAACTACTTCTAACTCTAGGTCATGGGTAGCGTAATTCTCCTCATGTTATCTCAATTGTTGTGAGCATTAGGTGATCCCTGCCCACTCTTGAATTCAGAAACAACCTAGTCTGTTCCTGAATTCTTCATAGTAGACTACATACCCAACGCACTCTCCTAGTAGCCTCAAAATGGGTGCACTCAAAAATCTCTGTCACAACTCTTGAAAGATCTGCTGACAATCCTCCATCTATAGAGAAGGCTCCCCTTACTTTGTCAAAGATGAAAAGGGTGTCACTCCCCTGATGAAGTCAGGTTCAAAACTCCGGTAGTACCCAGCCAAATAAGAATTCCCTCTCCCTTGAGGTGGGGAAATCCTTGAAACATCTTTTGAAAAGGTGTCCCCACACTTTTACACACCTTTCAGAAACTCAAAACTCAAAACTCCTGCTTCCACAAGGGTAAGTTTGGCTGACTCAAGAGTGATATGAAACAACCTCCTTTTCATGAGTTTAACATGTGATTCGTCAGTTTCCTTTTCCATTAATAAGGAAAACCCCATTACAACGTTGTAGATAAAACACCAAACCTTTTTCCTAATACAGTCAATATGAGTATGAACTATGGATGCCTAGTCTGTACCGAAACTAACATCTTAAGGCCTCAACAATACCACCAAGAGGTTCCTACTAAAACTCTCACCTCAAGGGTCAGATCAAACCATCATTGTATGTTTGATTATCAAGTCTCCACCCAAAGGTATCAATAGATGTGAGGGTCAAGTCAATGGATTAACTGGAAACTCTAGGTCTTGAACAAGATTCATGGAAGGAAGGAATTATTGGTACTTATGTCTATTAATATGACGGATTGTAGTAGACACAGATAGTACCTCGAATCATTCTTGGAGCCCTTGGCTCCCACTCCTTGACTTCATGAAGCTACTCTCTTCCCCTATACTCCAACTCCCTGAGCCTAGTGGGGACCACATTGAGGTGGTGGTTGTAACTTATTGAAATTTAAGACACCACATACTGCTCTCCCAACTCCACTTCGACACCTAATTTTCTGCAGATTCATCTGTCCCTAACACTTCCTCTTCGTGAAACATTTTACACACCCAAGTCTCGGATAATAGAGTTAGTTTCCTACATTACCACTGCTAACATTCAATTGCTGCATCCGCTCAGCCAAATAATATTCAATCCTAGAGGTTCTCTCTTGAAACCAAATATATGAATTAATGTTTAGAGAAATGTGTTATCTTGGATGTCCCTAAGAACAGCTCGCTCGGAGGTCTGAGCCCTAAGGCACTGACTGTACTATATCGATCGAGTACCATGAATGGATGGTACGCCTCGATGAATACTCATCAACCTGACATGTCATCCTAGAGAAGCTGTAGAATCTATATGGAATACTTATCCCTTCTATCTTTATGGAAAGAGACCCCCTTCCTTGAGGATGGTTATCAAGATCTTACATAGAAAAGTCAACTCATCATAAGGTCAGGTTAATCTAAACTCTGTCATCATCCTACTGAGCCACGTAGAGGGATCTTTACTAGGACTACCATCTGATTGAATGGTGACCTGGCTAGATATAAACATGACCACCTCTTCAAGCCAGTCCATAGACACTTGTGAGTTGGGCTCACCTTAGGACTTAAGGGTTATTTGATGCCAAAATACATTTAAGGCACTAATCCTACATGTTTCCTCTACCGGTACCGTCAGTTGTAACCGCTGACCACCAGGTAGTGATATAGCTGACACACTACACGAATGTACCATCTCGAGAAATAGTCCATGAACCGAAGCCTCATCACCAAGAATACCATCCTCAAGGACACACACTAATAAAGACTAGTATCTTGGATCACCATCTGATCTGCTAGTGTCCTAACTAGGCAGATAACTCTTGCCACATCCTACAGTTAGTCCTCAGCTTTTTGGGGATCTACCTTACATCAGAACCTTGGAGGCCTCTGCCACTGAAACTCGTGCAACATGCACAGTTAGAATGCACTGTCGGCTGGTGGGGCTGATGGCAATGGCTACCCAATGGGTAGTGGTGTTGCCAGTACACCACCTGAAGGTTATAACGCTATAAGAGGGCCCCATACCAGAGCCTCGTTGATCAGTGGTCCATCATCATGTACTCTCTCAGGAATCCTAGTTGGTTGTCTATGCAGTAGCATATTGATAATTAATGGGTGTGCCATGGTCATTAAGTTATACCTAGTGAGCTGAATATAGTAAATTCAAAAGAAAAACAATTCAAAAACACACACAATCAGTGCTTCAGTGTACTGAGTCGCAAATCAGAACTTAGGGTCCTAGTGTATGGATACGTCAGTTTCGCCCCAATACTGGACTCAACGAACTAAAAACCACACTCATAACACTTAACACTATTACTACATTGAAAATATTAGAGTCCTAGTTCGTCAGTAGAACCGAATCCTCCAATACCACTTTGTCATGACCCGTCCCTCAGGTCCAGGGTCATGACTACCCCAAGCCCACCATCCATAGGCTAGGGGTTATCAACTAGCACCAGAAAGGTGTATCCCTAAAACGGAAAGGCATTGAATTTAATCTTGCACAAACTCACATAGAAGAATGCAAAAAGAAGAATATGTGAAGTAATAACTTTAGTAAAAGTGTTTTGAACGTAAATGGGCCAGAATAAATTCCCAAATGGAAAAGTACAAGTACAACTGAAAAGTAAAAAAGTAGCTGAAAGGTGAAAAGCATATCCTGGATCATCCACCATAGATCCAACATGATGGGTAGGTATAGATTGTCTCCTTAGTACTTTGTGTCCTACTGTCTCCTCCGTGTACCACCTAGTCTTGGCTCCCTCCAGCCTCATCTCAGTTTCTCATCATCTTCACAAAACACAACAAGGTGCGGGTGTAACCCGTGAAGGGGTGAGTATAATGATACCTAGTAGGGACCAAGAGACCCCTGACAGTCCCTCAGAATTCCATATGGAAAACCTAAAATCATGATATCAATCATAAAGCACAAAGCAATAGACATAGCTCAATTAGAATCTCAGCTCAATCCAGGTATACAACTCAGAGAAAAAATATTATGATGCAGACCCACATAGGATCGCCATGAATGTTGATAGCCAACTACAGACTATCTAGGCCTATGAAAAAGTAACATTCCCAGTCACAAGGTCAAACACCTCGGCTACAAGAGAACGACTCCTCTATTGAGTACAGTGGTCCTGCCATGTTACACAGAGGTGCTTCCCTCTAATATTATACTACTGAGGTACTCCTACCAATCATGTGCCATGTGTTTTCTGGGTTACACAGAGTCACTGCCCACTATGGCCTGATGAGGTAATCTTCCCCATTGAATATTGTGGGTCTTCCATTTCAAACAGGGGCGCTCCCCACTGTGGGTCTGCCGCGTGACACAGAGGTGCTCCCCGCTGTGTTGTCGAGTCACTACGAGTCAAAAAGATCAGCAGTCATCATGTCTCATCCAGTCATAGAGTTCCGTACGTACTGCACTTGGGAAAATAGCTCCTACAACCATTTGTATTATTACATCTAGAAGAAAGTCTCATAAATAAGTGACATGATGATCCGCCATGTCATAAGGGTTCAAACGCAACAGAAAATGCATAAATCAGACGCCATGTCTGTGCGTTATTTGCATTTCAGTGCCGAGGGCTCGGTTGGATTTGGGAGAAACCCAACCCAATGATACTACAAGATTCTCCAAAACTCTCATGGAGTAAGTCAAAAGGAACATCTCGCTCCAGGGACCCCAAAACCATAGATGTTTCATCAAATGGACATCCGGTTCTTGAGATAATTCCCTTAAAGAGTTTCTGGGCCCAGGTCTGGTCCGACCCGGCCTGACCTCGTCTAGGTATGGGCCGCGATGGACATGGAAGGCTGGGCCGAGGTCTGGCTAGGCCGAGTTCCAGCCCCACCCGTAAGGGGGAAGCTTGGCTCGCAAGGGTGCATCCAAAAAGGGGGTGGCCTACAAGGGGTTGGCCCGGAAATAGCGGCCTGGCTTGGGAGGGCGGCGGCATGGGAGTGCAGTGTCTGGCTAGGGAGGCCATCTTGAAGGGCAGGGACCAGCTAGGGTGGCATCCAGGAAGGGCGGTGACCAGCTAGAGCGGTGGCCAGCTAGGGCGGGGGCCTGCAATGGCAGGGCCTACTAGGGCGGTGGCTCGGGAGGGTGGCGGCCCGCTAGGGAGGCGGCCAGGGAGGGTAGAGGCCCAACTGCATGGGGCCCGAAACGCAAGGGGACTACCCTAGCCACCACCGTGGGGTGCGACCCCCCAGTTTTCCCAAATGGCTGAAGGCTGTTCGGTTTTCGTCATAGAGGTTATGCCACGTGGCGCTACCAGGTGGCATGCGGGTCCTTCTGGTTTCTTCATAGCCATCCGGCGTGCTGGATGACTTCTCCAACGGCGTGTGATTAAGCGACGCACCACCTCCTATGGATGTTCGGTGTGTCGGCCGCCTTAATCCAGTCATCATAGCTGACGAGCCACGTCCTCCTTTGCTTATCGGCAGTGTGGGACGGCATACCACCCCTCCTCCAAGGCCAGCCGATGTCAGCCACTCTGATGACCATCACGGCCCTATGTCACAGTCTCCTCTTGTGGCGTGGGTCGACGTGTAGTCCCCAATGTAGTCAGTCGGTGTTCCATAGAGTTGTAAAGATTGTAAGATAGCAGAGGGTTTAGACTGGGTTCGTTTGGCCAGCGCCCACTGCATTAGCTCGTTAAAAAAGAAGGGGATTAAGGGTTTAATAATCAATTGAATTAATCAACAAGATAAACCCCACAAAGATTCCCTACAACAAACTCCTGCAAAGATGAATGATTTGATGATCAACCCGTTAGGCAGTTGACCTGCGTTCTTCATATTATTCAAGAACGGGGAAGAGTAAATCATTTAAAAACTATAAACAAATAAACCCCCTACATCAGAAACCCTTTGGATAGCATCCATGCTTGAAGATGGTTCATGTTCCTCATTTCCACAACTAGTTCCCAATGACACCACTCGTGCATCATCCTTTGGATCATGGTTCAGTGTCACCTATCACCTCCCACTAGGATTGGCTTCATCCTCTAAGTTTTCGGTGTCGCAAAGCTCGTTAAACACTTCGTTTCTAGGTGAAGTTATACCGGTACCCCTCCCCATGCTCTATATATATAAGAGAAGGGGAGGATAAGTAATGATATTGGAATTTTAAGGGGCTAATCCATTAGGAAGATTCCTAATTCCCCAATGAAATTGTTACTTAGGGTTAGTAGGTCAAGTCATTTATTGGCTTGACACATCGCTGGTCCCACCCCTTTGCTTGTTTGTTAGAGGATATGAATTAAAATAATATAATTATTTCATTTCTTTTCTTTTAAAAAGTCTAAAAAACATAACTTTTTTTTTCAGACCAACTGTGGTCAAAGTAAAACCTCTCTTAAGTGAATCTCGGTGCTACGGATTCAATGATGCCCTCAAATTTTTAATCCGTGCAACGGTTCAATATTTAGAAAATGTTTCTCGCGCATTTATTGAATATACTAAAAAAAAAGTTCAAAAAATATTAACAGTCACATGCAACTCGTGTTGGTCGAGGTTAGGCTCCGCCATAGGGAAAAACACCCCAAAAAACCCAACGGTACTCTAAGATTTTTATTCTTAGTTACCATTTAGATGTTCTGGATTTTACAATAAAATAATTGTCACTTTATTATTTTATTTATGGACAAAAACTAACATTCATCGGTGGCCCGCGTCGGCTAATGTTAGTATAAGCCTAAGGAAATCATACCCTCATGGGTTCATCGGTGGTCTCAAATTTTTAATCCGTGTCACCATTCATGAGTTATAATAATTTGAAAAATAAATAATTTTATTTAATTATTTTATTTACGATTATTCCATTTTCGATTTTTCTCAGAGGACACCCATGCCGACTAAACTTATGTCGCACCTAGGGTAAACCTACCGTCCTGAACACAATGGTTCCCTCAGATTTATGATTTGGGCAAACATTTATGATTTATTACACTTTTTTAGGAAAACATCTTATGCGCACTATTTAAATATTAACAAAACTTTGACAGATCATTCTGTGCACTTCACGCCTCGAAATCACGCGCCGTCAGATTTCACTGTCACAAAATAATTCCATATAATTAAAAAACATTATAAAGAAATTCTAGGAAATTACAAATTAAACATAAGCTAATAATGATCACTAAAAGTAATCTTTCACATCTACTTCATGTTTAAACTATCTTCTTAAATTAAGTAACTCCTTTTCAAAGGGGGTTATACATCTTTATTGGTTTCACATTTTGTCAATTTCATGATTTTATCGGTTTTAGGATTTTATCAGTTTCATGTTTTATTCATTTAATGATTTTATTGGTTTTATTATTTTATCGGTTTCATATTTTATCAGTTTCATATTTTTATCAGTTTCATATTTTATTGGTTTCATGTTTTATTGGTTTCCCATTTTTATTTGTTTCATGTTTGTTCAGTTTCATGTGTTTATCAGTTACCTGTTTATCGATTTGACATATTATCGATTTCATGTTTTTATAATTTTCATGTTTTTATCGATTTCATGTTTTCATCAGTAATTAGATTTTATTGGTTTTAGAATTTTATTATCATTACATTATATTTTTGTTGGTTTCATATGCTTTTCTGTATTACAATAACTTTCTTATAATTATGGATTGTCATCTTAATAATGATATAATGAAACCAATATATCTATCCTGATACTCTGATTAGTATAAATTCTAAAACCTTATATTTTTTATTATATTTTAAATTGTTGAAATTACAATTCTTTCATTTAACCGATAATAGTATTCATCTTGAATAAATTTTTTAGGAAATCCTCAAGAGTTAAAATTCATTCTCAACCATTGGATCATTTATATCTAATCTCGACCATCAAATTACTTTTTAAAATAATCCCCTTCCCATCACATGTTGAAATCCTTCAAAAATTCACCAATATTCAAATGCTGTAAAAATATATAGCATGGTTTATAATCAAAGATCATCTCATTTTTCGTAATTAGAGAAGTCCTCGTCTTTTGAAACATGAGAAAACCACAACTTTCTTGTTTTTTCCATCCTTTCATGTCAGAGTCAATTATTTCTTCTCCGAAACAAATATCTCCAAATGATTTCTCTTTTATGAACTTTAGAGGTTAAAGGTTAGATTCTCAATAATTTTATGATACTTATGATTCTTTATTGAAAATAATAATAAATTTCCTAGGATTGTAATCCCAGTGAATATAATTTCTTGAATCAGATCAAGATTTCGTGTATTATCAAGAAGTGTTACATTTCTATAAAAAAATTGAGATAGATAATTGAATTAAGGTGTTGTTTATGATTTATGACAATAAATACACAACCTCAATTATACAATATGATTATTTCCTAGGATTTCTATCTAAAAAATTCTCTTTGACTTTCCCACAAATTATTAGAACTAGATGTAACTTTTTGATGAATGAAAATAAGAGAAATATCTTTTTGATATTCATGATGATATGATGAATGAAAATCTTCTATAATATGACAATTTATTAATAGACCTATGGATGCAAGGTTTCCTAGTACCGATAAATAGTTATAAGGAAACACTGAAAGGATATGATTTATATGTTCTTGACTACATATTCAATATGAGAATATTTAATCTCATTGATTTAATTTTCTTGACCATCAAAAACCATAAATCTGGTGCTATCAAATCACAGCTGATCATGTTTCCCACTTTCCTGAGCAACATCTGGAAATAATACTTATGTTTTTATAGTTTTTCAATTAAATCAGATCCAAAAACATTAAAATATCCTCTTATAAGTAAGTGTACGATTAGGAGACTCATTTAATTATTTAACCATGAATAAAATAATTTTGAGAAGGATATAGAAGCTATGAAAGCAAAAGAAATAGCTAAATAGAGTGAAAAATATTCAAATCCATCCTAATCAACATTGATCAAAATAATGATAGATAAGGATATAACCCACAAGAAATAAAAGAAAAAAAATACAATATCGGATTAGGGTGTGGATGAATGGAGGAATGAGAATGTAGAAAGGAAATAAGGTGGTCCATAATTCATATTTTACCCTACTGAAGCCATAGCTGAGAAAATAAAAACTGATAAAACATGAAAATATGAAGAAAAAAATATAATGAAGATGAGAAAGGCCCAAGCTATTGATATTGATTGTCTTCTGATGATAGTTGAGGATTCTAGAACTAGAATAGACATTAGGGTATCATATGTTCATTCTCAATCAGATCTAGTATATAAATGAAAAGAAAAATAGGCAACTAAGAAATTGGTCAATTAAATTTTCAATAAATAAAGTTATGAAGAATAAAAATTATAATAAGAAGAAAAAAAGTGTAAGATAATGAAGATGAAAACAAAAAAATTCAATCTCAAAAAATATCATTAGAAGAATCGTTAAAAGCCCCATATTTTATGTTTCCAACTCTTGATCCTCAATCATAAAAAGTGTTTTATCAAAATAATACTTCCAGGATTGTTATTCTAATCAAATAAAAATACGAATAAAAATAATATACTATGTATCGTAATCCTCCATTTATTTTTGTCTGTACGAAAATACATTTTAGAGAGCTTCCAGATTTCAATGAAGATACTGATTCTAAAAGAACAATCATAGTTAAGTGAGTTAAATATATTGAACAAGCCTTGAATATAATAGAAAATATTTTACCATTCTATCTCATGATTTAATCCATTCTAGATATCATTTCTAATGGTCATAATAAGAGAATTGATTTTTTTCAATATTTTGATGGATTGGTTTTGGAAACACGAATCCGATTTTAAAGGGTTCAAACAATGTGTTTCTTAGAATATAAAGGCTTGTAATAAAGTAGTTAAGTATTCATAAAATATTGTTGAAAATTTCAAGTATAATGTGAAAAAACATGATTAATTGTGAAGCATGTAAATGATATCAATTGAGTCTACTAAAAGTTGGTCAGTGATTTGAATAAAAAATTATAAACCTCTCAAAGACCAAATATATCAAAAGGAATATCCTATGATGTTATGAAACAACTAAAGTAAAAATTGGAAAATGGATGGAATGAGACTATTTTTTCTCTCAAATAGAGTTTTAATATTGGATAATTCGTTGAGAGTCAGAATGGCTGATTATAATTCCCATGAAATAAGGTTCAAATCATAGGAAGCAATCAATCGACTTCATGAAGAAAGGCTATGTAAACATGAATGGACTATTATAGAACATTATGAGAAGCTGAAGTCTCAACAAAAAGATCTTGAAAGGTTTATTGAGGATATAAAATAGTTCAAGAAATTGAAGTTTCCTGTTATCTACCTCTTGTAAAAACAAAAGGGGAAATAATGAATTTTGAACTCTTATTGTAATAAAAATTATTTAATTACATTCCAAGTGATTTCAATTATATTATATACTCTTTTATATAAATCCTTTTAGGAAAATAATTTTTTCCCTTATTCTTTTTGAAAATCACAAAGTGGGGGAATAATTCAGAAGATAATAAATAGCTTTATACAAAAGTTTTTTTCTATAAAAAGGAAAAAAGGGAGAATACATTATTAAGGGCAGAACTCATAAGAAAAGGTGAAGTAAAGATAGTATGATCCTTAGTGATAATTTTTATCCTAATGTGGAATTAGTAATATTCACTATTACTTTCAGAAGAGTTATTTAACTTAGGGGGGAGATAAGACTTTATTTTTTTGTTTTGTTTTGCACTTTCCAAAAGGGGGAGATTGTTGACTCAAAAGTTGTCTTTTGACTTTCCCTTTAACTTATTTTTTTTTTGGAAATTAAAAATTATTTTTTAATTTTCATCATAAACAGATATTTTGTTTTTTTTTTCAAAACTACATATGTTGTTTTTTTCATAAATACATATGTTGTCTTTCCACCTAACCACATATGTTGTTTTTTATCATAACCACTTTTATTATTTTTCATCGTAACAACATGAAATGTATTATATCCATGTTATAAATCAGAATAATGTTATACATCATGACTATGTTATGCAACATATCCATGTTATGCATCATACCCATGTTATTCATTATACTCATGTAATGCATTATACTCGTGTATTACTCTGATACTGCATATATATTTCACGTTATCCTTTTACTCTATTTTAATATATTAATCATACTCATTCTTTCATACTTCTATAATTATTATTTTCTAACCAAAACAATGTCATGGAATTAGTTATATACTATTCAAAATGATGTCATGTATTCTATTTTTTTACCATTATAATGTCAGGTGTCCAAGTCCCTCTATGTTTTCTAAAGAAATTTGATCGCTGAAATAAAATATGACTACTGGATAGAAGTCCTAAAAATAGGTGGTCATTTAAACCAAAGAATACAAGACATGGATGATTGATTGTAGAAGACACTAAATTGGGATTTATGTTCTAGATAGAGATGGTGTAAACTCTGTCTTGCTTCATGCAAAAAGCGTTGATGATACAAGACGTGAATGGATTGTTCTTAGTTCCAGTATTTCAAAATGTTCTTTGTATCACTTTGTATGACCAATCATTTTGATAATGATCGACGACTTCCTAGGATAGGATGATCGTGTTGCTGATCTTTGTATTGATGGATTTTAAGTATTGGAAAGACAATTAACCTATGATAATAATTTAATTGGAATGATTAATGTGTTTAACCATGGTAATTTGATGATTATTCTATATATGTAATGACCCTGACCTCAATAACCTATATTGGGTTCCTTAATTTATTGCACTAGCATAGATACAAAGACCAAACCATGAAGGAGTGATCAGTTTAGTAGTTATAGAGAACCAAATACATTAAAGATACCCATTTTACATTGGATGTAAAAACTAAAATGTAATTCATAACAACATTATATGAACTACATCTTTGAAAACTAATTTTAAGAAACCATCTTCATATCATGTGAAAAGGATGAAAAATAAGGGTGACCAACAAATCATAGTAATGATTAAGTATAACAAAACCTATGATGAATAAATGAGCATAATTAAAATGGAATGGTATATAACTAAACACACATCCCATCTAAATAACATTTATATCATGATATGATAAGGAATAATCAATGTATTTTTTTAATACCGAAAATAGATTTCAGTTAATCAATAAAATGAGATTAAATACATACACATATAATATCATTATAAAAATATCATATATTATAATAATTGAATTCTTAATTAATGAAATGATTAATTGTAAGACTTAATGTATTAAGATCATGATTCCCCTACCATCAGGATTTACCCTCAAGACACTTTAAAACTATTTATCCAAAACCCATATGAATTTTTCAAATGATATTTCTCATGATCCATGTTGATGCATCAATGAGATATTTATATTGGGATCCACCCATATCTTAATATCTAATGCATTAATCATATATTATAAAATTTATTTTTTTATTAAATATTTATAAATATCTAAACTTAACATTCATGGATATTACATCATTTTAATTAAGTATTTAGAAAATTACAAAATTACATTCACAAGGACCCAAATAGTATAGTGTGTTTGGAAACCTAGAAACTTATTATTCTATCTTGGTGAAGGATCATCAATATATCCCTTAAAGATATTCCCCTATATTACACCTACATAAAACCTGTATTTATAACATGGGTAAAGGAAACATTAGAAAGGGGTGTGATTAGATGCTCAATAATGGTAAACAATAAAGATATTTAAGTATAAAATGATAATAATGGTACAAGAACATGATAATGTAATTATAATATCATACCCACCATATCAAAGATCATAATTGAGAGTCATGGATTAAATTTTAACAATTCATAAGACATAAATTAAATGTTAGTCAATAGAAGAAGCTATGAAATCATAAAATGAGATTATGAAATTTCATTGAGGAATTCACATAATAATAGAAAATTATATTTGAAGAATCCCTACAAAGAATGTAATAAAAACTTATGATTAGGCTAGTCACCAGTGTAACTTCTTCGGGTTTTATATGATCTCCCATATAACATCTTGTTCTTGGCTTGCCATCCCTCATGTGTACCTTCTTATTACGATAACATGTTCCTCTATAGTATAATGTTTTTTATGGTAATTGGATGCCCTCTCATATGCCCTATTGTTATGGGAATGTGATTCCCTTCTATATACACTCTTCTTATGGACTTGGGATGGCCTCCCATATAGCTACTTATTATAGTCTTGGGATTCACTCCCATATAAACTCTTGTAACGTGGTTTAGATTCCCTCCCATATACCCTATTGTTTTGGGATTTAGATTTCCTCCCATATACCCTATTGTTATAGTCATGGGATTCCCTCCCATGTACCTTCTTATTATGGGCTTGGGATTCCCACTCTTATACCATATTGTTATGGGCTTCAGATGCTTTCTTGAATACCCACTTGTTATGGGATTGGGATAAAATCATATGTACCCTTTGAGAACATTGAACATTTACCATTACTAAATTAATTAATTGTATATATAGGTCTCACCCTCTATATAATGAAGTTATAAATTAATATTCCACAAGATAATTAAACAAAAATCATCTCATGACCCATAAGATCAATGTTTTTATAAACATCATATCATAATCCCTGTAATGAACAATGTATCATAAAAATTTCATTATATCATAACTTGTGGTGGAGAGATAGGTTTTATAAAAAATTTATCACAGAATAACCCATGAAAATAAGTAGGTTTTTTATGAATTTTAACATGTTATAGCCCATGTAAGAGAAATTAGTTTCATAAAAAACATGTCATCTTAAATATAATCCATTTGGAGAAGCAATGTAATTGGTACTTTTATATTATAACTTTATAAAAGGAATAAGTAACATATAATGATGTACAATTTTATAGATAATTATTCTAATGGATGGTCTAAAACATTTCCTAATTAAATTATCCTTTTCAATTTGAAAAATGATTCTAAAAACATAAAACATTTTGAAAAATATTTCCTTTAAAAATAGCTTTCAAAACATAAAGAGGAAGCTTTGAAAACCCCTTTTAAAAACATTTTAAAACATAAATTATTTTAAATTTGATTTTATTTTAAAATTTTATTCAAATATTATTTAAAACTATTTTTAAAACATTTTTAAATCCCATTTTTTTAAAGAACACATAACTTTTACCAATGAGAGGTAATGTAAAATTCACATATTTTTTTCTTAATTATCTTAAGTACACAATATTGGAAATATTTTACCATTAATTTAAGAAATAATGAGTAACTATAATATAGAAAAAATCATTATTATTATTGAGATATTGTTAACAATATAACATTAATGGATTTATAATCATAAACAAACCCGATAAATGATAAGATTGTAGAAATAAACTATTACCTCTTCAGTAACTCAAAATAATAATCCCTGTAAAAGAATAACATAATATAAATATTTAAATATGATTTAAATAGTTATATTATTATAATAACATGACAATGTGGAGGTATATCTTTATATTAAAATAATTTTTGTGCATATCATACTATACATCTCAATGGAGGCTAATTGACATAAAATTCCTTTACCGATTTGTTATCTTTTAAACAATAAAACCAATGAAATATATTTTCTAAAATGGATATATAACTCTCGATAATTATATGTATAATAATAATAATAAAATAAATAAAAGTGAATTAAACCCACCAGAAATAATAAGAAGTTGGTGAACATGGCTTCCGTCTCACATAAAATAAAATTGAGACATGAAATCCCCTTTCTACATAAGTAACCTTTCAATCCTGAGATCCATGAAAAATAACATCCATTGAAACGTTGAATATTATTATATTAATTAAATTAATGACATAACATGTAATAGTTCAGTATATAAACCACACAATAATAATAGGTGTTGAATATAGAATATATATCATAGAAATAAAAGTGAGATGAGAAAACCCTTACATTATAACATGACATTCATTGTACATGTTCAAGCGTATTGTATATAAAATATAATTTTATTATAAATCTAAAAAAACAAATTATTATATATGAAACCATATATTATTTTATGACCAATTTATATTAATAATTTATTATCAATTTCATATTAAATTTATGTTTCAGGTAATAATTGCTTTGTTTTTTATATATTTTTTAACTAGTTATTGTTGACCATATTACTTAGATCGTTATATAATTTTTTAAATATTTTTAAAATTGATATAAATATAATAAATATTAATTATATAATAATTTATAATAATATTTTAACATTATATATATGAAATGAAATACATCATTCATGAAGATGGTAGGTTTTAAGTACGCATGAAAATTGTTTCCATTGTCTTAACATATTTATTATGAAATAAAATTAATTTATATATATATATATTCTTTATAGTATAATTTCTAGGTCTTATATATGAAATTTTTCTATTAAACCCATCATTATTAAATTCTATGTATTGCATAAATGAATCACATCTGTTTGAGGAGGCAGTAGTCCACACATCCAAAAACAAACATATAATATTCCCACAAAATGGAAATCCTGAAGTTATATATTTTATAATTATTAATGAAGAATAATTATATCATAAATTTAACATAAAATTATTAATCACTTCATTATTTTCTCCCTTTTTTGTTGGTAATGGGTAAAATAATGACATCAGTTTTTGAGGGGGCAGTCTACCGTACACACGAACGATGACTGCGTATCCCATTTTATGGAAGTGTGTGTAGGTGTAGGTCATGAACACAACATAACAACATAAAAATACATTGAGGATAATTTTTTTATCATATAACAAGGTGATAATAATAGTTGAGGGGTGGATAATGAAATAAAAAAAAAGTCTTGTTGAAAGATGTTACCTCTTCTTTGGGTATTTCCTTTTGGTTTGCATCAAAAGAAAAACATGATTTTCTTTCATCCTAATGTGGGGATTCTAGGATGATATTTGGTATTTTTAGAGATTATTTATTCTAGGGATGGATAATAAAAAGGTTTTTAGAGGTGTAATCAAGTGAAGAGGTTTTGTTCCCATTAATATTGGAGGGGGAGTGTCATTCTTGTAAATATAATGAAGGTATACAATTTTCAGAGGTCTCCCTTAAATCATCTACCTATAGAAATGTTAAAATATAGTTAAAATGGTTTATAGGATATATATGTGTCTATAAAATGGATTTTTGAAAATATTTTATTTTATTTGTCCTCATTAAATAATGTTTATCCACTAAGAAAATGGGGTTTCTTACATAAATCTCATTGATTAATTTTAATTATATTCAGTAGTCTTGTTGGTCAAAAACTATGTTAATTCCAATATAAAATACAATGTTTTATTATTCCAAATATGGATTCCATATTTCAAATTCTATACATATAATTTTCATAAATTAATTTTAAATTAAACCTATAGATAGGACGATACAACAAGATTTTAATGTGATAATATTCAAAAGCATAAAAAAATTATATCAAATTTTAATATGATATTAATAAAAATGGCCTCTATTTTATTAATAGATGTACTGTTGATCTAAATTTAATTTAAAACAAATTTAAAATATAATTTATCAATAAAAATAAATTAGATGAAAATGTAGTTTTCAATTAAAATTCATTGATTTTCCATATTCATTAAAAAATGAACCTTCTCTAAAAATATCAAAGATTAACCCAATGAATGTTATGATATTCCAATTTTTAAAAAATTATTTTTAATTAGGTGATCTATTTAATGTTTGTAAATTTTCCTTTTATAAAAATCTATATCATTATAAGAAAAATTGGTTTTATTCTAAAATCTTATTGTTTATGAAACCCTTAAGATTAATGTTAAATAGTTGATTAAACATAATATATATATATATGTATATGTATTTAATTAAAATAATTCATAAAAGAATTTAATTAATTTATTGAGGTAATACATGTTGTATTTCATAAATATTGTTTTCCATAAAAATATTTTCCATATTTTCTAAAAGTTTTTAATTTCATTTCTAGTTAATTGGTCAAAAAAATCATTATTTTTGTATAAATTTTAAAATTATACTTTTATAATATTTATCAATATTCCCCATAAATTTCATTCCAACAGCTAGGTTAAAACTTAAATAATAATTTAATATTATATTAATAGTACATTGTAGTCTGGTAAAATGATATCTTGCATGTAACACAATTTATTGAAGAAACATGACATTATGTGTAACAAAATACAAACATAGTGTTATGTATACTAAATCCTAATCTATGTGTTCAATGTAGCAGAAACATAACAAGGTTTTTCATTAATCATGAACCAAACATAGTTATTTCTAAAAACACAGACTATATTTTTTGTTGAAAGAAATGAAAAGTATTGAAAAGTATAAATTAAATAGAAAAAATATTTCGCAGAATTTCATGGTGTTACATTCTAGCCCCCCTTAAAAATAATTTCACCCTTAAAAATTTTTTGGGGTTAACAATGGTTTTATACAAGAATGTTCCTTTAATAGAAACTTGAACTTTAAAAATGAATCCCAAAACAACCTTTAAAAAGTGATTTCAGAAACATAACCGTTATCCAATGTAACTCATCACTAGATTTCGAAAAAGGAGAATATTGGTGACAAGTAAAAATAAGTACAGGGAAGAAAAATATTACCATAACTTTCAGAAGGAGTCTGATAGAGAAAATAGTTTGTATAAAGTTAATGCTTATGAATCCATCACCCAAAGATGCTTAAAAATTGTAATTGATATCATAAAAATGATGGTAACATGATTTTTTTATTTCTTCATCATTTTCCTAAATTTGATAAATTTACACAATAATATATAATTACATTATTCCAGTCCATTTCATATAAACAATATCACACTTTTTTATACCTTGAAATATTTCTACTTCATAACTTACTCTATGAAATGAAGGTGATTTTTTATGCCTAAAGTACAAATAGATCATAATATCAAAAATTAGAATCATATGTCATTTCATCTTTCATTAAATATAATAAAAAATAAATTTTTATAAATGGTTATCAAATATCCATAAATCCTTATATGGAGAGATAATACTTTAATCTATAAAAAGTCATATAAATTTTTACATAACCTAGTATAAAAATTGTTAACCATAGAACCCTTACAAAATATTAAAGTCCAAATTTTCAGAAATATGGTCACTAAATTTCAAGAAATAATTTGAACATTGTTCCCCCATATATAATAAAGTATCTCTTATTAATCACATAATAAACATGTGAATACCTTGGCCATTTATTCTCTTTAAACATGGTAATAACATGAAATACCAAAAATCCTTAATGAAAAGAGATGTTCTCCTTTATTCATTACATAAAAAAATTATTTGATATATTCCTTAAATATAAAAAATGAATTAATCTCCATTAATGATAGGATAACATAATTTTTCAAAAATAGTTAATTATTTCCTAGATTATCAGTATGATCCAATTTACATTTCCCAAAAATCATTTTTTAACAATATGAACATATTAAGGGTTATTTTTCCATTAATCTAGGGTTTCCAATGAATATAACATTTCTATAAAAATACATTTTTAATTCATCTCCATCGTTCAACGTATTATTTTAAATCCTTAAGTTGAAATATTTACATAAAATACCTATATATTTCATTATTCTTATAACATAATCAATGAATTCCGAAACATATACACTTCAATCATCAAACATTATTCTTAAACCATTACTAGGGATTCATTATCTTATTCCCTTTTAACCCTTCCCAATAATATGAGATATGAGTCCAGTTTTATGGTTTCCCAACCTCAATATAATCATTCTTATTATTTTTAATGTAAATAATACAGTTGAACATCCCATTCCATTCACATGCCATTTGTGGTCTCATTATCTTAATCTT
Organism: Viscum album; assembly: GCA_963277665.1. NCBI lineage: Eukaryota > Viridiplantae > Streptophyta > Magnoliopsida > Santalales > Viscaceae > Viscum > Viscum album. The sequence continues at coordinate 254,756,337 of OY728123.1, forward strand.
TATAACCAATACTCGTATCAATTTCTTGATTCTAATCATGAGATTTACACTTTAGAAATTTATTTATTTAATGCACATAATTTCCCCTTCATAAAAATTCAATGTCGACCGAGTTCCTTCATGTTTTTTCTATTTACATAGAATATAAATATCAAAGGTAGAATCACTTATCAAAGTGGGAAGGCACATAATCATGACAAATTAATTATATGATGTCTAAATTATTACACCTTCTATTAAATCTATGATAACATAAGATTGTCATTAAATATATCCCTTGAAATATTCTTGAAAATATTTACAGGGATATCACTTATGTTTTATCATCCTAGATTCTGAAGTATGAATAATCCATTCCTTTTGATACCAACTATAATGACATAAGATTAGCATAAATTGATATTACATCATTTTAGATAAATAATTAGAACATTAAAACGGAGAATTACTATGGTTCATAACAATATAATGTATTTGGAAACATATAAATGTAATCATATTTCTTTGTTGAAGATATTTGATATCTCACTTAAAGATATTATTTTTGAGTTTTACTACTTAAAACTGATTTTTATAACATGAGGAAAGGAATCATAAGAAAGGGGTGAGATCAGATGCCTCATAAGGGTAAACAAGAGATGTTTTTATGAATGAAAAGAGAATAAGTTTATGATAAAATGATAAAAACATGATTTATTCATAAAATTCATATCAAATATTCTAACCAAGAGAAATGGAATAACATTTTTTAGTTCGTAAGACATGAATGATAATGCAATCAGGAGAATTAAATATTATATCTTAATAATGTAGTATGGTGTAGAATTGTGGAATAATCATAATAATTGAAAATATTATTTCAATGATACGTACTAAGACCTTCATACCAATATAAAATTAGTAAAATCACATTTGTACCTTCTTCTGGCATGGGATGTCCTCCCATGTACCATCTTATTTCAGGCTTGAGATTCCTACCCATGTACCCTCTTGGTACAGTCTTTGTTTTTCCTCTAATATTCAATCTTATAATGTGTTTGGTATTCCCTCTTCTATACCCTATTGTTAAAAAATGTTCTTCCCTCTTATATACCCAGTTTTTATGGTCTTGGGATACCCTCTCATATATACTCTTGTTATTGTCTTGGGATTCCCTCCCTAATACCCTCTTGTTTAGGGCTTCAGATGCCCTCTTGTATACTATGTTGTAATAGTCATGATATTACCCCCATATACCCCTTGTTATAGTATTGGGATTCCCTCCTATGTACCCTCTCATTAAATTCTTGGGATTCCCTCCCATATACCCTCTTATTATAGTCTTGGGATTCCATCTCATTTACCCTCACGTTAAAGATTGAGGAACCATCTTATGTACCCTTTGATCTCATAGAACATTGATCATTAAAAAATAAATTTTTGGGAGATATAGGTACCAACAATAACATAATTAAATCATACACACAATGTTTAACAATATACTAAAACATGTATAATATCATGACCTATAAAAGATATGTGTTTTATAAACATTATATTATATACAATGAAATGATAGGGGAATCATAAAAATTTCATTATTTCATAACATATGAAAAATATATAGTATTCATACACTTTTCATCATAGAATTACCCTTGAAATGGGGCATGGTTCATAAGAATTTTAATATGGTATATCCTAGAGAATAGAAATAAATTTCATAAAAGGATTGTCATCATAAGCATAAACCATTTTGAGAATTAATATAAATTGTACCCGTGGATCATAAACTTGGTAAGGAATAGGTAACTTCAATGGATGAAATCATAGATCACAAATTATTTTGAAGAATCATTTAAAATATTTCCCAAGGTTTATAAATTTTCACATTAAAAAATTATTTTTAAAACATAAAATATTTTATAAACAATTTTAAACAAAATAACCTAAAAAACATATAAAATAATATTTGAAACCCCCTTTTAATCACATTTTAAAACATAAAATATTTCAAAATCCTTTTCCATTAAAATTAACATAAAATATTAATATAAAAATTAGAAACATTTTTAGAAAAAATATTTTTTAAAGAACATAGATTTTGGACAGAGGATAGGTAAAGATACATTCCCTTAAAAAATTTTGTTCTTTATATTAAGTAAAAAATAGTTGAAATATTATCATTACTTAATTATATCATGAATAAAAATATTATCATAAAATTCAATATTATTATTGATATTTTTATTATAATATTTATTTTATGGTAACATAATCATAAACAACCTCGATAAACAATGAGATTATATCAATAAACTAATACAACTTTGGTAACTCGAAATCCTAATCCCTGTGAAAAAATAACATTAAATAAAGCTATGATTATGATTAAAATACTTATATTAATTTTATAACATTTCAATAGAGTAGAATATACACCTCTTAATTTAATATAAGTGAATATCATATGACATATCTGAAAAACGAAAATTTAGACAACAACCCTTTGCTAATTTGGTAACATTGGAACCGTAATACCCATGAAAGAGAGAAACTAGAATGGATATTTATATCCCAAAAAATATCATTACATGAATATTAAAATAAATACATGAGATTTATACACATCACAAATAATAAATAAGTGGTGACCATGGATTGTGTAAAACAAAAAATTAAGGTGAGACTACAAATACCTATACTCCTTGAGGAAATTTTGAATCATTAGATCCATGAAATAATTACATAATTAAAAAAATTAATATAATCAAATAAATGAAATTCATGATGAAAAAATTTATATTTCAGTATACACACCACACAGCAAGAATAAATGTTGAAGATATTATATATCTCACATAAATAAAAATGAGATGAGAGAACCCATATATTATGTCTTGACATTCATTTTATCCATTCAAATCTCATATATAATAAACAAAATTTTATTATTAATAAAAAAATCAACAAATTATTATATATCATACCATATATGATTTTGTTATGAATTTATATTTTCAATTTATTAATAATTTAATGTTAAAGTTACATGTTGGTTAATAACATTTTTTTCATATATAATTTTTATTTTTTATTATTGATCCTATTACTAAGATCATGATTTAATTATTTAAATAATTAAAAACATGATATAAATTTTATATATATCCAGAATATAATTATTTATTGTAATCTATGAAATAAAATATACTGTTTATAGACATAGTTGGTCGTACAAATACAGAGACAATGAATCAATTTTCTTATCATGATTTTAAAAAAATAAAACTAATTGATATATTTATATATGTATTATATTTATAGTATAATTTTTAATTTATGTAAATGAAATATTTTTATTAAACCCATCCATAATACATTCAATGTAAAATTTGAACGAACCATATCGCTTTAATGAGGTGGTAGTTTACACATCCACAAAGGAAGTTATTATATTCTCAATAAATGTGATACATGAAGGAATATGTTATATAATAAAAAATTATAATAAATAAATCTTGAATATCATACATATCAAATTAAATCATTGGGTGCATCATTATTTCTAACATTGAGAGGTCGTCATGGTAGAAGAAACGATGTCAGTTAGTGATGTGGCAGTTCACTATACACAAGAATGATGATTGTATATCCCATTTAATGGAATTTTCCCTAGGTGATGGTAAAAAAACCAAAATAAAAAAAATATAAATATATTTATGCTATTTATTTTATTATATAATAATGGAATAAGAATAATTTAGGGGGTGGAGAAAAAAATAAATCAAATTTTCTTATTTAATGATGTTACCTATTCTTTGGTTAATTCATTATGTTTTTCACCAAAATAAAAACATGGTTTTCTTAATTCAAAAAGTGAGGATTATATTATAAAAGGCCATAATTTGGGATCTTATTCATTTAGGGTTTGAATGTGCTAATGGGATTTATAGGTGTGAATAAGTGAGGCTGGTGAGGTCCCTTTTATAATAGAGGAGGAGAGGAATTATTATAAATATAAAAATATAAATACTAGAGATAGGTCTCTCTTAAATCATGTAAATAATAAAATATTCCATTTTAGATAAAATAAATTATATGTTTTATATTCCCATTAAATATCTTTTTTCATGTTTCTACGTTATTTGGCCCCTTAATGTTAATGTTTAACAACAAAGTAAACTAGTTTATTTGCGTTAATCGACATAATTAATTCTTATTACATTCACTAATATTTTTAGTTAAAAAACTCTTTTGTCCTTTATATACATTATATATTATTATTAATCATAATATTTATTCCATTTTTCCAAATTATAGATAAATATTGTAATAAATTAATTTAAAATTAATCTCAAATATTGGATGAGAGAACAGTTTCATAAAGTGATCATGTAAAAAAGATTGAAATGTTTTTATACCCATTTCAAAGAAAAAATGTTTATACAAACCTAATATGTATTAATATATGAATAATTGATCTAAATTTACATTAAAACCAATTTAAAATTTGATTTACCTATAAGAATTAATTAAAAAATTACAGTTTTCAATTAAAATTTAGTCATGGAGGTGTTTTGGTCTGTGATGAAAGGGGATCAATGCTATTTGGTTTAATATATTTCTATTTCCCATGTAATTCTCCTGGGGTCGAGGTTATAGATCTTCTTAGTGGTATTTCTCTCTATATATTTTACATTATTTGTCTTGCCCTAATTTAAGCGAACTCCAAGATTTTTGTGAAGGCACTCAATGGTAAGGGAAATATTACATGTTATATGATCTAATTAATTAGAAGATGAATAATTATCATTGAGATATTCACAAAAATCACTCACACCTAGAGGGAATTAAATATAATTGTTGATATTCTTTCACGAAAAGGTGACCTTGTCCATAGTATTATTGATTATCTTCAACATGGATTTATTCCATCTAATTTCGTGTATATTTTATGTGGTTATGTGATCAAACTATATCACTAACATCAACCCTGATGTCATTTTTTTATTGGAAAAAATAGTTAACTTTAATGAAATTTAAATTTAGATTTTTCATTATTCCAAAAAAAATTATGTTTCCCTAAAAAATACTAAAAGTTCACCAAAAGTAATTTGTTATTTTCTTTATTAAAAAATAAAGTTTATTTTTTCAAATATAACTTCTAATTGTGTCTAAATTTATATTTATAATAGGAGCACCATTAAAAGGTGTTAAAATAACCTTTTAGAAAAATGTATAAATTTATGCATAAAATGGTTTTATTCTTATATCTTGTCTATAAAACATATATTAAGAACAACAAATAATTGGATTAATATAATATATATGTAAATTGATTTAGAAAAATTCATTTATTTAATTTTATTTAAATATTTTTTGGTAAAATGTGTTTTATTTCATAAATATAGTTTTCCAATATAGGATTTCAAATATTTTAGAAGCATTTTATTTTAATTTATAACTCATTTGATACCATATATTTCATCTCATATACATGTGTATACCCTACCTTTATATTTTTAATTAATATTATTCATAAATTTTATTCCAAGAGGTTGGTGAGAAGTATAATAATATTTAAATAATATTTGTAATAGTGCATTGTAGTTTGGTAAAACTAGGTCTCGTGTGTAACAAAATCTATCGAAGGAACTTGACATTGTGTTTAATACAATTAAAACATAGTGTTTCATATAACAAATATAATCAATGCATTGTGTGTAGTGTATAGTGAAAACCAAACATAGTTATTTATATTACACAAGCTATATTAAGTGTTTTGAGAAATGAAAAATGTCAAAAAGTTTAATTTAATTTTACAAAAATAAAAACCTATTGAGGTGTTAAGAAATTTTCTAAATCCTCAAATATCTATATTGAGTGAATGATATATTTTAATGAATATTTCCCCAGTTAATAAAGTAATATCCATAGAATATGTAATTTGAATATATGGTATACTGATTAGGAAATAATCAGATCCTTCTAAATATAATTGGTATATTTAAGTTAAATGTAATTTTCAATGAAAATTTATCACAATAAAGTGATAGTTACCATAGAATATTGACAATCAAAAAATAAAGTGAGGTTTCACATCAACTTTTAAAAGATGGTAATTTTCATGTCAAATAACCATTGATGTAATAATTAAAACTGAAACATATAATAACATGAATAATTAATTAATAATGATATTAAATTTAAATGGGTAATTATATACATCATATAAAAGTAATTGGTTGCATAATATTATAATATTCCTCAGTGAAGGGAAATTGGGATGATGTCATTCAAATCATGCTTCCTTTTGGTCAAATGTGTTTCAAAATCATGTATTTTGATTTTAAACCTTTTATTAACTTATAAGAAGACTATATTAATATTTAAAATATTATATATTACCCTTTATTATATCTTATCACCATACTCATTAATAATCTTTTATTGTTTTCATTATTATGTATGTTTATTGCCTTTTTTTCCAATTCATTTATTCCAATGAATTTTCCCATTCTTGAGAATATTATAATGTTTTTTCATATTTTCAATTAAATTAACAAAATAGTTATCAAATTTAGACATCAATTATAATTTAAATACAAATCATGAAATATGGTTTTGAGAAATGATACAAATCGTAATCATGGTGACTGTATATCATACGTAAGAATGAGTAATGTTTCAATATTTCAATGATCATTATAGAAATAATTAAAGTTTTATTTTACCTTAAAATAATAATTTTAATATAATACTATTTCATTCAATATAATTATACATATCATTTATATAATGTGTTGGTGAAAATATAGTCAGATCTCTTTGTGAAGGCGATAGTCCACACGTACACGAACGATATTATCATCTTCAAGGGAGTGAAAAGATAAGAAATAATATGATATATTTTCTTTAAATAATGATAAATATGTTATTAATATAAAATTATTTCATGTCTATAAAATATTATCAATAAATGTATCCTTATCAGATTCTATGTGAAAATTTAGTGAAATACGAATCACATTTCATTGTGAGGTAGTAATCTATAGTATGCATGAGAGACGTTATCATATCCTCTACAGAATAGAAATTAAAATATATATATATATATATAATATAATGACTATATATGAATAATTATATTATAAATATCATATATTTGATTTATATCTATCATCATACATAACCACGAGTTGTGGTCACGGAAAAACGAATGACATCAGTTCACAAGAACGTAGTCCTCTTACACAAGAATTAAGATTTTATTACACATTTGATAGAAATTGAGATAGTTTTAGGTCATGAATATACAATAAAAACATATAAATATATGTAATATACTTAAGATATTATATCATCATGGTTTATTAATAATTTATGTGTATGGAGAAACAAATATAATAATGATACCTGATGAAGAATGTTACATATTCTTTAGGAAAATTCTATAGGTTTGAATTAAAAAGAATCCTAGGAGGTATTTATGAACAATATAATGGTTAGAGGATGAGTTTATTAATATTTTTATATTATTTTTATATTAATTTATAAATAAAAATTTTGTGAATATGTGAACAAGAGATGAGAGTACCTTTCAATTTATAATTGAGGTGAGGGGTGCACTAGTAATTTTTGAAATGAAAGTGGTGTAACCAAGTTTTCCACATACAAAACTATAAAAAATTGATTATTATAGAAACTTTAAAATTATAGATACTAAATATTTCATTTTAAATTATTTTGGATAGTTTTTTAAGAAACTTTAACCCCTATCGTTTTATTTCAAGACCTTAGTAAAAAATTTTAACACAACTGCATTAATTAATTTTTACTATTTTAACACTTAATTATGGTAAAATATTATGGTATAAATAGGTGATTATCTCAATTAATATTATTTAGAATATGAAAACAATTTTTAAAAAATCCATTCACAAAAACATAAAATTTCACTTAAAAACTAATCTCTCAAATGTGATGAGAATGCATGATTTTAAAGATAATCTATTCAAAACAATATAAATTTTTTAATATCAAAAATCTATAGGAAAATTATATCAATGACTTAATAAGATTAATGGATATTTAATTAAACTAATATTAACAAAATAATTATTCAAAATATAATTTTATATTATAAATAAATTAAGTGAAAAAATCGATTAAATTTAATTATTTTTCTATAGTAATAAAAAATTGATACATTTCAGAAAAATCACAGAAATTCACCATAATATAATTTATATATTAAAATTTTAAAAATTAATTTCAGTTTATCAAATAATGTTTTATGTTTGGTAACAATGACATTGATTTTTTGTGTGCAATATAAAACTAAACCATCTTTTTAAAAATAATATTTTTTAGAAAAGATTTCTTTTTTACATTTAAATGATTCAATTGTTTTTTCAAATAATTTGATAAATAAAATTTAAATAATTTATTAAGTACTATTAATAACTACCAATTTAATATCTATGTTATCATATTGATTTGTAAATACTAATATTTGAATAGAGTATCGTGTTTCATTCAAACTGGGTGATGCGTTCATTACAATTTATCGAAGAGATTGAATTTATTTTTAAATATATATATCAAATGTATGAATATTTTAAATAACATTCTATTCATAGATATTTTTTTATTGAATAATATTTTCATATTTAAGAATATAGTGTTGTTACATTCTACCTCATTAAATAAATTGTTTCCCCATGATTTAATCTTGATCTCTGTGATCTAGGGTTTGACACTTGAAAATTTCACTATTGAAAGTACGCATCGTGAAAATATTTAATAAAAAGTACTCATAATAAGATAGAATGAGAAGTAAAAATGATCATATGGTATAACACATTCTATATTTACACATAGGATAACATTTATGTGAAATGAAAACATATACATATTAGAGAAAACTAACAACCAAATACTGATGGGGAGTGATAGAGAACATCGTAAGGAGGTGGTTAATGACCAAAATGCCAAAAAAAAATACATGTGTGGGAAATTTCATTGATATAATTAAAATGATTATAATTGGACACGTTTTTTGAAGACTATTTTTATAGATTTGAGTAATTATTTCACGCTATAATAATTTAATGAAATATACTTACTAGGTATATTTATATTTCCTAGGTTTAATTCCATCCTTTGGTTATTCATTATTCAATTTAAAATTTATCTTTTACTCGATGTAACAAATATTTAAGAAATAATTGTTTTCATAAATCACTAAAATTAACTTTTTGTATATCATAACAAAAACAAAGGAGTGAAAATAATTTCTTTCTACCTCTATTTTTTTTAAAACCCATATATTTAGAAAATTTAATATAACAACAAAAAAAGATCAACTGATTAATTTTTTAATTATCTTACCTTAGTTATCATCCTAAAATATATATGAACAAATTTATATGGAAGGTCACTAAATAAAAATTATATTAGAAATACAGTATAAAGTGGTTATTAATGTGTCATAAAATTATGTGAGTACATTTGTCACTAGAAAAACATATTGAAAACATTCATACATCCTAAAATAAATAAGCATGTCATTGAATTTACTCCATAGATACAAGCATTTAGAAAACTCTGTCAAAGTAAATATGAACCATAAAACCATTGAAAAATTTTATTGTCCCCAAAAATATCCCATAATAATATCATTTTCATTTTTATACACACATAAATCACATATTAAGTGTTATCTTCCCATAATCATTCTTTTCAAATAAATATTTCAATATTCCACTAAATAAATGGTCTTTGTATGATTCAACACATGATTACAAATATTTTGAGAAATATTACTAAATTTCAATCCTTTTAAGTTTCATTATTTCTAAAATGATAAAATCGCCAATAAAATAAATTTACAACATATTTCATATATCCAAACACACAAGAACATTATACATTCCACATTGGTTTTATCAATCACAAAACCCTAAACTTTATCCTTTAACTTCTTCTAAGGTATATTCCATTGATGCATAAGGAATTAAAATCCATACACCACCATGTAGATTAAGTGGAATAATTGAAAATTTTATAATTTTTATTTCTCTTACAATAAAAATCATGGTATCCTTTCTATCCACACATGTATAAAAATCCAATTAACTTTATGACAGTACTAGGGTGTTTATTTCCATAATTATCACATCTGGTAAAATAATTCATTCCCTTCTTCCCATTATACAAATTTTTTTCTACCATCTTCTCCTTCAATTTATTCCATTTAAATCAATAATAAAAAGAGAACTATTTCTCTGTATTGATAGTATATGATACAATTACATCGAATGAAGAACATATTATAGATACTAGTTCCCTTTAGAGACTTGGCATAAGGCCTTAATGGAATTCATTAATCATTCAATATGTGTTGTGTATGTAATCTATATCATACCAAGATAACCTTTTAAAGATAGATTCATACTCTCTAAGACATTATTATTCCTTTTTCATTAAGCTAAATAACATTATCTTCATTTTATATTTTTCTTACAATGTAAATATATTTAAATGAATATCTAATCAAAATATTTTTTCTCCATGAGTTCTAATTATTATTAATACATTATATTCCTGATCTATGAAAATAATTGATCATAATTAAATTTTAGAAAATAAAATATAAGTGTAACCCTTTCCTTTTAACCACATCGTAAGTCCCTAAATATATTTTCACAATAATTAATCCACAATTCCACTATCATTACATTAGTAGTTACACCAAATGATGGGGGATTTTATCCCATAATGTATTAAAATAGAGAATAATCTAACTATAGAATTGGTTCCTCCATTCATGGAAGGTTATATGTTATAGAATGATTACTCTACCCTAATATAGACATGATTTTCTCAATTACAATAAAATATTTGTTGGTTTTCTTAGTAGGGATCTCTCTATAATGGCCCCATGTATTGATATAATTATTTCATCCAGGAACCATTTCTAAATAATATAATATACTAGGTTATCCAATAAAATTATAAATATTAATTTTAATTTGAAATTATTAACATCTTCAAACACATAACATGAATTAAAGTTTATTCATTATTAATCTCTTGATAATTAACATTTCTTTAATTAGGGATGCCTTTATTTTCGAATCATTTATATTAGTTAAAAAAATGTGAATTATCCTAAGAATATTCAATTAGAGTGTGAAACTAGGTATATATTAAGGCCTTTATTTGTGAACCATGTGATAGTTTAGTCAATACCATTTTCCTGATTTCAAAGTTATTAACCCTAGGTATGTCTATTTTTAAACCATGTCCAATTTCATTTCCACATAGGGATGAATTTTAGTAAAAAATAACATAATCCCAACATTACCAGTACATTATAATTTTCTTATATACTTATCCTCAATATTCATAATAGGTTAAGGATCCTTAATATATGTTTTCCTAATTATATTTCCCAAGGATTCTAATAAAATTCTTTGATACTAACTATAACAGCCAAGACTATAGTAACGCAAAGCTGATGCCATACTTTGTTACATTTTCATGGTAAGAAAGGGTCAAAAATATAAGGACCAATTAGTTTATTAATTTTGGATAAACAGAAACATAAGTGATACCCATTTCACATAGGGTTTAAAAAATATAATACATAAAAAATAAAATTAATTGAATCCTTGAAAAGACATTCAATGATCTTTTCCTCATATCCACGGGGAAAGTGAAAAATAAAAGTGAGTATATATTCTATGTATGTGTCAATTAAAATAGAATCTATCACAATTAAATATGAATAATAAACTTGTAAAGGTATATAAATATATACAAATTACATTTTAATAACATTATTATCATGCTATGAAAATGAATAATCAATATGGAAATGTAAATAATTGAAAAAACATTCCATTTAATCAATAAACAAAGAATTAAATCCACACCAAGATAATATCATCGTAAAAATATCATGGATAATAATATATTAATTATTAATGAATAAAATTCATTATTATTATATGTTATGTCTCAAGAACAAGATATATATACTGTAAAGAACTATCCTCAAGATAGTTTAAAGTACTGGGTAAAAACCCATTTTATTTGGACAATTAGTTTTTCTCATGAGACATATTGATGCATCACATGGCTCTCTACGATAGAGAACTACCCCTATATTCATATCCAAAGAAATACAAATATATCAAATAATATATTTAATTTTAAAAAAACATTTCTTATTATAAAATAACATTATTGAGTAAAAGATACAGATTTATCAATGTTTCCCCAGTAAATCAAACAATACTAAAAGTATAATCCGTATGAAAAAACTGTTATATGGTTTTAGATATAATCACATCAATAATAATAAAATTTTTTAATTGAGATATATTTTATTTTCCTGAATATTTATCAGAAGAAACTAAATGTTTTTGGAGAAATTTAATAATCAGTAATTAAAGTGTGGTAGTATAATAAATTTTACCTCTTGTTAATTTTCATATAAAATCTTATTGGATGAATCAATTAAAATTAAAATTTAAAATAACAAGATGTATGAATTAATCATGATTTTACATTTCAATAGTGTTGTATATACACCATGTAAAAGAAATTATGGAGAGACCCTATCTTGACGTACACGGACATTACAATTCATTTGTGGAATACTTAATACATGACACAAAAGGATTACCAAAGACCATATTAGTTTAGTTTCATTGGAAACTCGGATCATAATGTTTTAATTAGGGTAAAAGATCTTCACCGTCTTCTATAAAGATATTCCCCTTTTCTCTACCTAAAATATGTATTTATATCCAAGGGAAAAGAAAACAGAAAAAGGGTGATCTCCAATGGTCATTATGGGTAAACATGGAAAACATAAAACAAACCATAAAGACTACCAAAAATTGATCAAGATAGTCTCTAAAGACTCTATTCATCAGATCCATGAAGATAGCAGGGGCATTAGTAAGACCAAATGTCATCACTATAAATTCATAGTGTCCATACCACAGAAATCCGTCTTTGGTATATCCGCCCTTTTTACCCTAAATTGATGATACCCTGAACAAAGATCAATCTTGGAAAAGTACTGAGCTCTACGTAGTTGGTCAAATAGGTCATCAATGCGCGGGAGAGGATATTTGTTCTTAATAGTGATCTTGTTAAGTTCTCGATAATCAATGCAGAGTCTCATTGATCCCCAAGGTGACACACTAGGGCGTATGAATCCCTTATCACTATTCTCTTATAGTTTCTTCTTAAATTCCGGAAACTCAATTGGGGCCATTCTATAAGGTGTCTTTGAAATAGACAAAGCACCCGGTACGAGTTCTATTGAGAACTCAACTTCACGATTTTGTGGAAGTCCCGGTAATTCATCCGGAAAGACATCATCAAAATCCTGTAAAATGACCATATTCTTAATCGTGAGTTTCTCACCAACCATTTGAGATAAATAACCTTCATTTAGTGGAATCAAGACCCATAAGATGGATGAAATTTCCACTGGAAGGTTATGTTCATCCTTGCATTGATAGACAATCATAGATTGATCTGGAATATGAAATGTGACTTCCCTTCTTTGGAAATTGATATGAGCTCCATATAAAGAAATCCAATCCATTCCATGAATCACATAAAATTCCACTATAGGAAGGATCACAAGATTTGCAGGAAGCACTTTCCCACAAGCTTCGATCGGAGAAGAATTATAAACTTTTGATGCGACTGTTGTCCCATTAGGTGTTCTCATAGGAAACTCAACATCTAATTGTTGAGGTAATATGGTGATACCCTTAGAAAATTCTTCAGAAATAAAAGAGTGGGTGGATCCAGAATCAAATAAAACATTTGCTACTTTAGAGTGGATGGTAAGTGTACCTTTCACCACATCGTTATCGTACTCCACATCACTGATAGAAATTGCATGTGGCTTTCCTTTGTCTTTAGCCTTAAGAGTTTGTTGACGTCGACCATCATCATCAACCCTTGGATTAGGGCATTTATTGGCATAATGCCCCATCTCCTTGAACTTGAAACATTGAAGTGTAGTAGGTTCATTCTGTGTATCCCTTCCTTTGTTTGCATCATTAGACATCTTCTTCCCATCATCGTGGCATTTAAATGCCCGATGACCTTCCTTTCCACATTTGAAACATTTACTTGTCCCTTTAAGACAACTCCCTCCATGTTTCTTTCCACAATTTGAGCATAAGGGAAAGCTAATATTCTTTTCAGTATGCTCTTTAGAATTTCCTTTGAATTCCATTTTCCTCTTCTTATCAAACCCATATGACTGATGGGTTACTCCAATCTCCATCATGACTTTGAGAGCACATATAACGATTTCCTCATAGCTATTGAAGTCCCTTATGGCTAACGCCCTTCGAAGACTTGGTTTTAAGCCACTAACAAATCGATCGATCTTACTCTCAGGTTGGATAATAATACCAGAAGCGTACCTTGCAACTCTTGTAAAATTTGCTTCATAGGTACCAACAGATTCATCATCCTTTTCCTTTAGTTCAAGAAACTCTTTCTCCATCTTTCTTCGGAGAATACGAGAGAAGTACTTATTGAAAAATAAGTTCTTGAACTCGTCCCATTCCATGGACTCAATTTCATCCCTTTTCCTTGTATTCTTAATAAGATTCCACCATTGATCAGCATCTCCTTCCAAACGATACACTGCTAGGATGACATTATCTTGTTTAAAACATTGAAGAACTGAAAATATATTTTCAGTAGTACTAATCCATTGTTCAGCAACTAATGGATCAGTAGACCCGCTGAAAGAAGGTGGAAGCTGCCTCATGAAGGATTAAACAGAATGTTGCTCGTTCCTTTGCTCCTTTGGAATTCCTGCATGATTCATAGCTTGAAAAAGTTGTGTGAGCATGGCTACAAGATTTTTCATTCCAGCTCCCATAACGTTTGGTTGCTCAGGGGGACAATCATTGCATTGCCCGTCGCATTCTGCATTAACACGGTTCCTTCGGGTTCCAGCCATTGACTAAAACCAAGCAGAATTGTGTGAGCAACACTAATTATAATAGGAAAACCACATAATCAAGAATAAAATTTCACACTTAAGGTCTTATCATAGGTTATTCATGGTCATTTCTAAAACACTAAGATTGTGTTCTATGCTTAGACTTATCCTTAGGGTTCTTACTAAGGATTTCACATCCTAGTTTCCAAAGGTTGACTATACCTTTCCTCTGATACCAACTATAACGACACATACTTTACATAAATTGTTAATACTTCAAAATTGAAGCATACCTATTACAACATATAACAAAACCACTAAAGGAAGGTATAGGTATAGTGTCTTTAGTAACTGGGAAACATAAACAACTGGTTCATAAACCGTTTACATTGTCTCCCATTTATTTCATCATATCTATAGTCCCTTTTGGCATATCTTACTTAATAACTTTCTTACTGACCTAGGGAAAGAAAACATACAAAAGGGTGAGCTCAAATGCTCAGTAAGTGTAAACAAAAGAAATATCAATCACATCAAAAGAACATAACTTTTGGAAATCTTAACCTGCAAAAGAGATCATAATTTTGTAACATGGGATAAATCATGGTAGTGAAATGTTATCACAATAATAATAACCTAAAAAATGAAACTTTGTGGCATACACACATAATCATAGAGAATCATTTCTTGTTAGTCAAGACTCATTGCCAAGACTATCTTAGTGGACAAAGTCCCTTTCTGAACCGAGTCACCCTCGTTTCAGTCCTATTTCACTGAACCGGTATAACCTGCCGTTCCAGCCATGTCTATCTCATGAGATATAAAATCTTTACCCAAAGGATTGGAGGGAGATATAGGTCCCAACCATCTCATAATGGTACCATTCTTATGTGTGCCACAAAATCATAAACCATACATCATAGCATAACCCATGTAATAAAAATGGGATTCTTAAACAACATGACATCATAAAACAATTCATATAAGATAAAGGAATTCATAAAAATATTTCCATCATAACATAATCAAATCCAAGTAATAATAGGGATAGAAACAGAACCCAATATTATCTTAGATGGAAAATAATATTGATGAAACACTTGAACTCCATTCTTGAGGAAAATATCCTTTCTACATCAAAAACACTTTTCATGTCATAAAATTATAACTAAAAGAAGTCGATTACAAATAAACTTGAAAACTTGTAAAGGAAGATTCTTGGAAATAATGTTTTAAAATTCATTCTTTCCATATAACTTAAAAAAACATTCTTCGTACTTTTGTCGGAAAAGTCAAAAAGTACCTCATACGAAAAACGACAAAAGATTCTTTTCATATCTTTTACTAAAAACTCACAGAAGGGTAAAATTGGATTTAAACTATTTTATAAGGATATAAATATTACATATTGAGGAAACATGGATGTGGATGATAAAATACACCCCAGTAAATACCAAAGTATAAACAATCTCGGATAAAAATGAGATTGTGATATTTTCCTTACCTTAGGTCCGACTTGATTTGTAAGTGTCCGAACCTCCTCTTCTTTGAAGTGCTTCTTTGAGACCTTCTTTTAGGGCACTAAAATTGGTCTTTGAAGAATACCAGAGCCTCAAGGATGTCTCTAGGGAAGTGGAGAGGAGAATGTGTAAGGGTTTGTCCGAGCTTGAAGACTCCAAGTGGTGTGAGGAAGAGGGGGAGGAGGTGTCCTTTTATAAGGGAGGAGAGGGGCACCTTTGGAATAACTAAAACTATTATTTTATTATATAGCCATGTTCGGTTTTAAATAGCTTCAAATTGATATATTTTGAAGATAAGGTGGGGATGGGTCGAAATCCTCTCATCCAATAGAATTTAGACATGTTTAGGTTGCTATTTTAACCTTATCATTTAGATTTAACATTAAGTTAAATAATTTTACTTTTACCATGACTTCTTGTGTTCTTATACTATAATGTTAATAAACTTACTATAAGCAGCCAAACGAACCCCAAGTTGTTTATTATTAATATATATAACCTTATCTAAGTCATTTGGCTGAACCTTAGATTTTTTGGAATAAAATAACAATTACCAATATAATATTTGTTTTAAAAACTATTTAATGTCAATTTTGAAACTATTTAGTAATTGATATTTGTGAAAATCATAACAGAATTATTAGTTCGAACCAAGTTAATTAAATCAATACTAACATGTCATATTAACCTAGAAAATTAGTGGGATTCATAAAAAGTCTCAAATTACATTTATTTTGGGGTTTATAACATCAATTATGTCAATATTTCATTAATAAGATAATTTATGCACCATCATTGTGTCATGAATAAATTAAATTATTTAATGTCTAAAAATTACAAATAAAATACCATTATGTTGGAAATATTTTTATCTTTCTAATAAATATTTATAGTCGAAATCATCTTATGTATTACCCTATATTGAAAATTATTTACTTATTAAACTTTGATTTTAACTATTTTAACCCTTCTTTAAATAAATTAATAATAAATGTCCTAATCTAATCCAAGTGGGCCAAAATGGTCATATGTTATTCCTAAGTTTGTTTTTGGTCGAATTACACTAATCCAATAGAATTATAACATGTGTTAGGGTAATAATAATATCATCTTTACTCTTAAATACCCTATTTAATTTTTACCGTGGTAAAAAAAAGTAAAACATTACTATTCACCAAAAAATTATTTTCATCTCATTGAACCACATTTTAATTACTGACATCAACCGTGTCTCTCGGAATTTTAAAATTCCACTCAAAGAAGCGGTAAAATTAAGTTTTATGAAAAAAATTCAGTTTTTTAACTACCACTTAGTGGTTTCACTATTCATCAAAAATTGAAAGTTATCAGAAAAATACCAAAATTTCACCCTAGGCTAATTTCGATATTCTTAATCCAAAAATGAAGTCCATTTTGAAAAATAAAATTTATAAAATTTCAAAAAGTGGCTATTACTATTCATAACAGCTAGTTTTAATAATATTTTAATAGCATATCGTTGTTTAGTGAAACTCGGTATTGCGTACGACGCAAGCTATCGAGGAAGGTCGCGATTTCGTGTAAATCAAGCCAAGAAAGTGTTGTGTAGAAAAAGTTTCCTTTGATGATTTATATAACATAAAATCTTGGGTGTTACATTTACCTTAACCAACAATCAGACTGACCAAGTAAGAGAAAGGAGGAGTTAACTGAGAGTTCATGTAATAGAGACCATAAAGTAAAGAAAATTTGGTTCCCATTATTTCTAGAATGTGGAAATAATCACCTACATCAATTTTTTAGAGGAACAAGAAGGTGATTTTCCTATGTAATGGAAGGACGGAAAGAAATTGAATACAAGGTAAAAATGAAGTGTTTGATTAATGAAATGGATTGGAATTCTTGACTACCTAATTCATAATTGAAGGTTAAATGTTTTAACTATGTAGAAAATGGTAATTATGAAACCCAATGTCCAAAGAGGAATGTTCCTAAACAGAATAATTAAGGTAGTGTGAGTAATGGTTACACATCTGATGATCAAGAGACTACATATTATATGTGAAAGCAAAAAGGTATTATCGTTAATAGATTAGGGATAACATAATTAAAGTATTTATATATTTGGATTCAAAAGTTATGAATGAGGAAATATACAAGGATTATTCTAATGATGTTTTTTCTCAGTATTTACAAGATTATACCAAATGTTTCACACATACAGGTGAAGTGATTTAATTACAAGGTGATATTTTTTAAAGGTTAGGTAACCCTCAATATGTTTTTTATGATAAGATTATGTTGTATGGATAATGATACATGGGATATGAATAAGTAAATTAGATCATACTAATTAACTTGGAACTAACTAAGGACTTGTTTATTGGGGTTTTATGCAACAAACAATGTATTTTAAAACATTTTTGGAATTTAATAATAGATCCTATACATATTGGAATGATGAAGCATTCATGTTTTCAAAAAGGACATATTGTAATTTAGGTTGTTACCATGATTCAAGAGAATATATGATGACTGTATTCAAATTATTGAAATGTGACAACTAAGAGACAATTTTTATTATATATCGGAATCAATGTAAAGCTAATTTCATGACTCACTTTATAATGTTTTTGATTTTTCATCTTTGAGAAGGGTTGTATGGTTAATCGTTCATGAAATGTTTAAGTTAGACATCAGAGGAATTATTATTGGATTGAGTTTGTGTTAAAATCCTTTGTTAAAATTATAATCATTTATTAACCATATTTCAAGTATTTTCAACTTATATATTATATTAGTGTTCTTTTAGAAAAAGGAATCAAGTATGTTCGTTGACAACTAATCCAGTCTGGTAATGTCGTGGGTCTTGAACCCATGACCAAAGGATGATAAGGGCTTTATGCCTACCACTGGCCTACCCAATGTCCTAGTTAATGTATATTAATTTTTAATTAATATATATTTATAATGAATTATAATAGTTACTTTTTATTTTTTATAAATTAATGCGTGTTTTTTTAAGAGACAAACAGTGGGAATTTTTATTATATATTGACCTTAGGATCCATTAAAAGCGTGTTTTAGTGATTTATACAACAACGTTAATTTGAAGACATTAACCCCTTGGGGTAATGGATGTAATATAAATTTTTCTAGGAAAACCCCACGAATTAATTTTTTATAGAAATTTATCATGAATTACTCAACTTTATGAAAGTTATCAAAAACAATTTTTGACATAATACTTTAAATTATGTTGAAAAAATGGCTTCTAG
Source organism: Viscum album (assembly GCA_963277665.1). Taxonomy (NCBI): domain Eukaryota; kingdom Viridiplantae; phylum Streptophyta; class Magnoliopsida; order Santalales; family Viscaceae; genus Viscum; species Viscum album. Next base: position 254,776,097 of record OY728123.1, read on the forward strand.
AATCATCACAAATTGATAAATTGGAGTCCCATAACATTCCTCTAATAATTCACTTGTTTGTGAATGATTTCAACAATCAATACATATAAATATTTACACTTTTTCTCCAAGTCCTATCTTCACTCCCAACATATATTTTCTTATGTGGAAAATCAGTTATATGTTACTTGGGGTAACCTTTGTGGTTCTAAATTTTCCTTTTTAAGTGATGTTTTGGAATTTATTTTTACGATGTGGGGCTCTATGAATGAAACTTTCAAGTATTAAACCATTGATAACCAAGATAAATTTTTCAGGGAAATTCATTTTAAGCAGGGTCGATTGTAACACCCTGAGATTTTGAGAATCATTTTTTTTGAATTACTTTCTCTTATCAATATTTATTAATTTCACATGAATCTGAAAATAGTTCATTATATATACATATATATATATATATATATTTAAACACTAGTTTAAAAATTTCTTTAAAATCCAATACCAACATGGTTTGTGCTACATGAAATACTAACATGGCTTACACTATAAGAAACACTGATCGGTCATACGATACATGCAATAGTGAGTTTCTTTAGAACATCGTTATATATATATAGTTAAATGAGATAATTATAACATAACTATTAAAAACAGTCATATGAATATTAATAACTACTTCCTGAATATTGTTTAAAATTTTTATATAAATAAAACATACAGGTAATGAAAGTCATGACTTTTGATAAGGTGCTTCTATGATTAAAAACATCATTTTCTATAATGAACAAATTATAATAATTAATGAAATTTTAGACACTTTTATTAATGTAATTAAATAAAATAATCCTAATTTTTTATTTCAGAATGTCAAAATTAACCTACAGAGAATGTTTTTTATTTTTCTGATGAACTTAATTTTTTGATGAATAGTTAAAAACGGCTTTTTAGTTATAAAATACCTTATGTTTAATAAATTATTAATGATAAATGATATTGTAAATATTTTATGAGGTCAAACTAAATAGATATTAATTTTAATAATACAACTTTATTCATTAGAATCAATTTCACTTTGATACTAAATATAAAATCTTAATAAACTTTCGAAATTTTTCATACATTAAAAACCCATCTATTCATCATGTCTGTAGGATTAAAAATAATCTTAGTTTTTATTATTATGTGATTTTAATTTTAAAAATATAAAATACACCATTTTTTTACTTTACTTTTTAGATTATAATAAGGCCATGTTAATTTTTTGACCAAAATAATTAGTAAAATTTATTAAAATAAATCATAGCAGTTAAGACCGAATTAAACTCAATTAAGGACTAAACCATAAAATTAATAGACCAAATGACCTAGAAACATATCCAAAATCCATTTAATATCCATATTTAGGATATAAACCTTATACTATTTAGTGTTTTGGGACTGGAATGTCTTTTTTTAGGTATGATCTTGCCCAAACCTAGCTTGTTTCTAAAAATTCCTAATGAGTCATTTTCCTTCCCAATAAAAGGACAAAACTTCTACCCATTCCTCACACCTCTCAAACCTTTTATGTTCATCAAATATCTTCCCATGTATCCTCCCGATAATCCTCCCTTAAAACTTGAATCTTCATTATGGGAAGAATTTTTCTCAAGGAATCCTTTTTTAACAAACCAAAAGGATTTTCCCGATTTAGATGTATTGTCTTCTCTCAAAAACCATCCCTTTATTTCCATTATTTATCCATTAATATCTATTAATTTCTTTATGGGGTGGAAAAAAACTATAATCCACATACTAGGATTTTTCTATTCCATGTTTCTTACCTACACTTATTCACACCTACGTTTAATGGATGTTGAACATACTATTTTTGTGTAGGTTGAACTATTGCCTCATAAAATGACGATTGTTCATTTCTCCTTTACCACAAATCATGATGGGAATTATGACCAAAAATATATTTATAAAATATAATATAATATATTTATTATTTAGTAATTATTATTTATTATTTATTCCTTTTACAACACACATATCTTTACTTTACATTTGGTGTTAATACAAATATATTGTTTGAGGATGTGTGGACTCCGGCCCCCTCAAAGTGATGTGATTCGTTCACACACCACATGGAATGTATTGAGGATGGTTTTAATATATATATATATGATATATATAATATCTTTTATTCTAATATAATAAGTATATACATATATATATATATTTCATTTACATACTTTCTTTCAATATGACAATAAAAATGGGAAACAACGTTCATCCGTATATAATGCTTACAGTCTCCATGAATGCTGAATTATATTATGTAATAAATTATTCTATATATTATTATAATATAAATATACTAGATATACTAGATATTTATATAATGTTATACATTATAGAATAATTATCTAAGTATAAGGATCAACAATATAACAAATTAATACACATGCGAAGAACAATGTGAATACTACGCAAATTGAGACCTTCACATAAGATCGTTAAAAAGTGATAAATATAAGGATATAATAAAATCATATTTGGTAATAGATATAAGAATATGAATATATAAGATATATATAATAAACATAAATTTATTATTCAAGGGAAATGTATGAGTACGGAGAGAGTCAAGACACAAGGTTAGGGGATTTTCAACTCACTTTTAATTTCTATTAGATACATGAAATTTAAACCATTATTTCATTTTTTGTAGTGTATGTAATAACTATTATTATATTATATTTATCTTATAATTAAATTTATGGGTATTTAAATTTCTATTTTATGATCTTTCTTTCATGGGGTGTATTGTTCAAATGATAATAAATCAATTAAATAGTTTGGTCCCAATTTTCCTACTTTGAGACTCATGTTTTGTTATGCTCTTGACCTCTTCTTCTAGGTGTATATACTTCCATTTTACATTATATATAATCAATATACTTATTTTAATGATATATTAAGCCTCATGTAATACTATTTTTTTACATGGAGAGTATCATCCTAAGTTACCGAGTTATAAGAGTTTATTGACATAATCTCATTGCTTTTCAATATTGTTTATGTTTACGCTTCCTCTGTTGAAATATCATGATCCATATCTCTATAATATTCCGGATTTTCCTTCTTCACTATTATTTCATTATATACTTGTAGTTTAGTACCATTTTATACTCATTCATACGTAATATTGTTAAGAAAGTGTTTTTAAGAGAGCTCTACATTACCCTCTCTTTAGTCAAAAATCTAGGTTTTCTAAAAAGGGATTCCAAGAATTTTATACCATTCCCCTATAATATCATAAATACATTTTTAGTATTTTTTCTTTTAATAATATCATCATGGTAATATTCTTTCATCTTTCCAAACAAGTCACTTTTCTATCCTTTTTAACATGAGAAAGGATAGTTCTTTCAACATCATACGACATGTACAGATTTACCTACCATCATTTCTTTGAAGATCCCTTTACTTTTTAAAAGGTAAATATTTAAGATTTATTTTAAAATTAAATTTCAATGAAATATGTTGGAAAAATGGTTTCAGACTTCTTTAATATGTTTTCAAGGAAAAAAATTAAAAAAAATTCAGTCTTATTTACAAGTTTTTACAGTGCATTCAAAGAAATGGTTTTCAAAACATTTCAATGATTAGTTTAAAAGTTTTATAATGTTTTCAAAGAAAACTTTTATTATAATATTTTGAAGATCATGTTAAATTTTTTTAGGGAAAAATTTTTTCCAAATGATTTCATGTATACTTTAAAATATTTCATGTTATTTTTTATGAAAATCATTTTTCAATGGTTTTATATATTAAAAACCCTTTTTTAAAAAAGAAATTATATTTTTCTTTAAGAATAGTTTTTAAATGATATTTAAAAATTATTTTCATTTAAAGATGAAATATATTTATGTTACTCATAAATTAATTGAAATTATTTAAAGGTTCGATTATGATCCTTTCTATGAATGATTTATTCTTAATATCATGCTCTTTATTAAACCCATTTCTTTTTCATGGATTATATGTTATTGAAACTTGTTTCTATTTAATGGGTTATCTGATTTTGAAACCCAATTATTTTGAAGGGTTTTGATTATGATTACATGATTATGAAACCTGTCTCTTTCAACAGATTATGATATGTCTACTTGATAATGATACCCATTTTATTTCATGGGTAATGATATGTTTATTTATGATCTTGTTATGTATGATTTCTTTATATAATGGGTGGGACCTATATCTCCCCCCAACGAACTGAGTAAATATTTATATCTCATGAGATAGACAGGTCTGGAATGAGGGATTACTCAGTTTTGTGATATGGGCTTGGAATGAGGGTTTACTCAGTTCAGTAATACAGGGATGGAATAAGGGTTTACAAGGTTTAGTAAAACAGTGCTAGAATGAGGGTTTATTCAGTTTAGTAATAAAGGTCTAGAATGGGGGTTCTCCCATTTCAGTAACAAACATTTTCTACTAAGATGGTCTTAGAATTGATTCCTCAACTACCATGGAAATCATATTATATGCATATGTGTTTCCATTATTCCTTATTTTATTACTATGTTGTGCTTTCTTGGATTATTCTCTCTATTTAATCATGATTCAGGTCTTATGAGCTTCCAATCATCATTCCATGATCTTTTTTAAGATCTTTTATATGAAGGGTATGATCTTTTATTTTCATTATCACATTCTCATACCATTAATGCCATATTTATGCTTATATGTGTCCCTTGTTTACCTTTATTGAGCTTTTAATCTCAACCCTTTTATATTTCCATCTCACCAGGTTATGATGATATATACTATGTTTTATATGTCCAATAAGGGTTATTGTCATGAAGAAAATAATGGAATATTATGTATCTCACATATGTACTAGTGTTTATGTTTCCATGTATACAAAGCCATTATGCCAACTACTGTCTTTGGGAATCTATTTATATAATGTTTTAGTATTCCACAAAATATTATGTAATGTTAATGTTATGAAAATATAGGTTTTATATAATGTAATTATATATTACATGTTTGTAAGTGAAATAAAATTAATAATAATAATATATATTTTTCTAATAAAATTAAATAATTAACCTAAATTTATTATTCATGACGATAAGGAAAAAGCATGATTAATCAGACATAAGGTAAAGGTTTTTTTTATCCCACTTTTATTCCTCTAAGATATAAGTCATTTTCTCCACTTATTTTTGATATGTGGTGTATATAATTTTCATTACTGTATATTATTATTCTTATCCTTAATTTTATTTGGTTTTACATATATATTTTAGGATTTATCTTTTATGACGTTTACGGTTTGAATGTATACAAATTTAGAATTGAGTTTTTCAAAATTTTCATTCTTTGAGAGTTATGTCTTATTTAGAACCTATATAATTTTATGATGTGTATTTGCAACTGAATTTTACTATTTTTATAATGAATTTATTTATTATCATGGAATTTTATGTTTCATCTAATTTGTTCCTTTCTTGGGTATAGTTATTCAATTTTAAAAAAGTGGTAAGAGTATTTTGTTACAAAATCATTGTTTATTGGGGTTGTGTATGATTATGCATTAAATGTTGAAATATAATAATTATCATGATGTATCCTCTAATATAGTTATTCATGATATTTTCACATAACATTATGATTTTATCCACTATTCAGAATATATGTTTTTTAGAAAGTGTTCTTCAGAAAATATGATTTAGGCTCTCTCTTTTATTGAAACCATCTTTTCGTCCAAAAAAATGTTTTCTAAAAATGATTACAAAATTATTTTAAAATGATTTTTTCATTTATTAAATGAAATTTCACTAAATAAATTTTATATATGGTTTTTAAAAGTTTATTGTAAAATAATTTAAGGTCATTTTCAAAGAAATGGATTTTTAAAATGCTTTAAATTTTAAAAAGTATTTTTCAAAAAGGAATGACATTTTACTCAAGAATGTTTTTATTGATATTAGAGTAATATTTCGATTAATAAATGTAGAAAAAATTATTAATCATCCTAATATTGGTATATTTTTATTAATTTCATCATTCAAATTTCTCTTGATGGATTTAGATTGTATCAAATATATTGTTATGGAATCCATTTCTTTTCCATGAGTTATCAATCATTCAAAAATATTGTTATGGAAAAGGTTTATTTTCCATATGTTAATAATGTAATAAATTGGAAATTGGTTTTTCCTATGAGTTTATTATGAAATTAAAGATGTTATGTTTTATGTTCATCTACTAATACTTGGAAAATTAATGGTTGGTTACATTATAAACAAATTATATGTGGTGCCCTGATAAAACAGGGTTGGGTGGGTCCATGATAGCCCTTCAATGCATTGGTTATGGAACTTGACAATATTTTTATTCCATTTTAATAGTTTTTATAAGAGTTAATTTAAAATTTCACCTCATGTCATGTAAAGGTTTTCATTATTCATTCTATGTGTCTATAGTGTATCATTTGATCAAGACTGATATCACATGGCTCGTAATTATTTAATTTGATAACCCTTTAATTTTACATGTTTTCATATTTAATTATCCGTTCATTCATGGAAATGAATTCATTTATGATTATATCGTACATAATAATTATATCTTCATACAAAAATAGACAATTATAATCATTGTTGACATTTATTTATTAATGTGTATGTGTACCCTTAATGAACAATTGATCACATCATTCTTACTTTTCATATTTAGTAGGTTATAATGAATTAGAGTGAATTATTTTTTTATATATTGGGTTAAAAAAGGATGATGTTGCTGACAAAAGATGAAATAATAAAGGATAGGTTAAGTTGGAGAAATGATCATTTATTTTCATGTGAATTGTTTATGTAGGATTTACCCTTAATTATCAAAATACACCAAACCTAAAAGTTTCTTAAGGCTATAAGTGATCAAAATTTTCATTTTACATTGTATGGTTTATATAATAAAAAATTGGGCCAGAGTTATTCGCATTAAATCTAAAGATTTAATTTTCATGATTTCTTCACATGATCTGAGAGTGCAGGACCTAGGTAGTTATAATTAATTTTTGTTAAGATTGGGATTCTTCATGGAGATAAAATGATCAAGGAATTATCTAATACCTATTTTAAAATGAAATAATTGAAACATAATGATGTTATCCATGTTTAATTTCAATGAAATATTTTAATTAGTGTGGATTAGTTATGTAACATTGTAATGGATATTACTTTTAGTCAAATAAATACTTCTATCGATAGAGAGGCTAGAAAAATTATTATATTGGGGAGGAGAAGGAATAAGAATATATAATAAATGAAAAATAAGGGGAATAATTGTATTCTTGAGGTTGAATATAATAATAGATTCTAGTGAAATGGTTAGGTCATATTCAGTAATTGATAATGGATAATGTATTATATTTGATAGTAGGTATGGAAATTCCATGTCTGAAAAAGAATTTTGAAATGAATTGAGATGTATGTTTAAAGTGGAAATGTTTTTGAAACCACAATTATCCAATGAATATGTGAGCATAAAATCTAAAGGATTTGTTCCATATTAATATTTAGAGTTTAATTAATTATGTTCAAACTCAAGATGAGAATTATTAAATATTATTTATATATTATTTTAGAAGTATCATATGTGGTATGTTAATACTATATATGTGATATGTTTCAAAAAGAAATAATATATTCTAAATAATATTTTTGTAAAAAATTTAAATGAGGATAATATTTTCCAATAACATAATGAAATAAACATCTATTAAATATTACAATTTTCTAGATAAACATGGAACAATTCATGAAGTTTATTTATTAAGGTCTTCCAGATAGAATTGTGTTTTTGAAAGGAGTAATCATATGGTAAATTTCATGTCCATGAAATTTTTTATTGAAGTTGGAATCTTTCACCACTAGACTAATAAATCTATTTTTGTGGTGTTATACACTCAAAAAAAAATAATTACTCCCATATAAGGGAAAATTCCATTTGAAATCTAGCATGTAAGAACACCTTCATAGAAAAGTTTCAATATATTAATATTTTAGTGGTTATTTTAAAATAATGATGTATTTCAAGGAATGTATAGATATTTAGCGGATAAGGTATATTTTTTAGTCTACAAATAACGAAAAAACCATACAAATACTTATATAAAATTAAAAATAAGACCATATAAATTAGTAATGTAAATGTTGTTGAAAAATTATAAATTTAATATTATAGATCATTTTTTAAAGGAAATGTACGAAGAAAAATATGTTTTCGATGTAGAATATGGATAATAAAAAATAATTAAAATCCAATGTTTAATAAGAGGAGGATAATGTTGCGGATGGATGTAAATTTCTGCCTAAAACATGATGAAAAGAATATAATTATAATCCAGAAAATATTGTTGGTGGAAAAACATCTTAAATTATGAAATAGATATTGAGAAAGATTAAAACCAATAAATAATTATTTGCGGTATTATGGATATATTAAAATAATTGTGTCAAATAATAGTTATCTCAATATAATATATATGAATTATTACATGTCTATTGCATATCATGACATCAAGGCTCAATATCTTTAATATCATGTTCTTAGAATTAAAATTTCAGAACTGTAAAATGTAATCACCTCTCTTGGTGATAAATTTAGTAATGAGATATATTTTTTGAACATTGTAACAATCACCCATGATTTTAGGAGAGTATATTTTTTTCAAAATTTGAATATTTAGTTTTTTGTTGTGTTATAGAAACCTGATTAATGATATTTTTCATATTGATGGTTCAACATACTCTGATATTGGAGGATCACATTATTAAAAAGGTATGATTAAGGGCCATTCCATATCCAATGTAGGGACCACACCGTGATCATAGAAGGCCACTCTATGAACATAATATGCAAGGGAATGGTGTTTTCTTGTGAATGTTTTTACTATGGAAATGAATATTTTCTATTCAGACTTGTCTTGGACTGTGTAATCGACCAATAAGGAAAGAAAATAATATTTTTGGTCATCTTGGTGTGTAATGAGGATCATGTCATGTATATAGAACAATATCATGGAGATGATCCATACATATAGAATTTAATATAATAAAATATCCATTTGATTAGTAACACTATGGTGAGATGGATTCATGTTGTGAAAATTTTGTGTGTGTATATGGTCTAATAACCGTTACATATACATTTTAAAATAATATGAGAATATATGTCAATGGCATAAAGATATGTGGCCATATAGTGATGTATTCAGTTATGGATTTTGGTTCTTCCTAGAATCATGATTCCATGTTGTGACACCATGTATTATAGTAAATTATATAAACATTTCATCACAATAATTATTTTATAATTAAAATTATTTTATTTAATAAATATAATATAGAACTTTTTAAGAAAACTGATAAATGGGAAATTTAATTTATAATAAAAGATAAAACTACTACCACAATATCATTTGGTAATAAATATATTATTAATTAAATATATATATATATATATAAATGAATAGTAGTGTAATTACATAAATGTGTTGCAAAATGACAATAAGAATATATTTTGAGTTCTATGTAACAAAAGTGTGATTATGAAATGAGAAAATATTTTATAAAAATAAATAAATTTCATATAGATATAGTATTAATTTTATAGAAGGGACACTAAATATGAAATCATCGCATTGTAATTACCAAATATTAATTTTTTTCATTGTTATCTAAGAGTGTATATTTATAATCTGAAATATAAAATACTATAGGAATATATTCCAACTATAATGATATCAAAATGACATAAAAAATTGTTTAATAAGTAACACAAAACCTTTATCTACTAAATATGGTTTTTTATTTTAAATAAATTACTTCCATGTAAAAAATTATGTTTCCATACCCATAAAAAATACCTCAATACCTACAATGTTTGGGATTTTAAAAACAGTTCATTATTAATAATAATTCTTTTACACTTCTTAAATAATAAATTTTAATGTAAATCAAGTCATAAAATTTTAAAATTAAACAACCATGTCTTAAATGAAAACACCCATGAGATAAAATTTTGGTAAAATTTTTTTTTTCATTTCTCATACTAATGATTTAAAAATTCTATGATTTGAAACTAATACAAAATTAACCCTCATATTATATAAATAATCATTCATCCATCATTTATTATTCACTATAAAATTAGTGATAATATTTCTCCACTATTTTCCCTCTTGGGTGTCTCTCTAGGAGTCCAAGGCCCTAAGGTGGGATCCATATGATTTAATAGGCTAATTTTCAAGGAATGGGTACCTAATACACCCTTTACCTTTTCAATTAAAATCATTTTCTTCTAGAGTAATTTAAAAATACTTTTCATATTCTTCCAATACAGTAATTACACAATATTATCATCCACATTATATATTGTTATTGAAATATTACTTATTTTAAATAACTATATCATTTTCCCAAGACATTATTACACTTATGTAAGGGTCCCTAATCCCTTCTTGTCCATTATTTCCAGTATTCAATCCAAATAATTTTCATTTTAATGTAAAATGTATTTTTGATTCATTATTATATATTCATTATAATATATTCAATGATAAACCAGCATTTCCTCTCATTATTGAACCTTCATAATCTGTAAAAATTTAAAATTTTTTTTGAAAACCAATGGCATAAAGATAAATACATAAAAACAACAAAAATGATAGTGTTTATATGTTTTAACATTTTCTTTAATGATTTTTGTCCCACAAATTTCAAATATTTTCGATAATTGTGATGTATTCATATTATAGGAGCATTCAATATTTAATTTTAATGTGGCTCTAAACATTGATTTTAATTATTTTATTAATGGAATAAAACAATCATAGAGTATTTGGTTTTGATATAGTTATAGGTTGTTTATATGTAAATTTTAAGAGATTCATGAAGGTATCGATAAATTCAAGGGAGAAAGGTGTTTTATATACCAAAAACATGTTTTTTAAATTTGAAGATGATTTGGAATAAATCTTATATCATTGAAAATATTGTTATTATCACAGTCATAAGGGGTTTTTATCATCTCAATGTAACTCTTTGGTAATGGTACTGAATCTATTTTCTGATAAAAAACATCATAAGGCTATCATTGGACATCATAATGTTTTCTGATCATAAGACTCTATAAGTACTTGTGATGATAACATGCATGTCTACAATTTTAAAATGGAAGGAAAAGTAATTGTAACATCTATGAGAGATGTTTAATGAAATTTCTACATTAACGTGACCTAACATTAAAAATAAGGATTTGAATAATTTATACTATTTTTTAACATGGAAACAAAATAAATATCTATAGATTTTATGAATGAAATAGTCATGTGATTATTTGTATCTGTGAACTACAAAAGATGAATATTCATGATTTATCAAAATTGATGATATTGGAGATTTCACTAGCTCATAAAAGAGGAAAACTATGGAACATTTAGGAATCCATGAAACCATTATATATATAATTATATAGTTATCATCAATGATATTAAAAATTTATAATTATCTATAATTTTCATTTCAAATTTTATTTTTTCTTGAAGCCCTTATAATTCCTCTTTGGTCTTTATTACCCTTCAAATAAAGAGGTTAACCATCAATGTTATCAAGGAAGGGAAGGAGACTCATTTGTAATTATTAATTCTGTATAACTATTGGAATTAAACTCCTTTATTTGGACATATTTCAATAATTTTTAATGTTCTAAAATTTTAATAAAATTATATGTCATGTATCGAATTTTTTCATTAATATATCTAAATTTGGGAATCATCCATCTCCCTCTGCCTAGTTAGTATTATAAAAATTGAGTAATATGTATTAGGTGGTGTATTCCTATAAAATTGAAGGAATTTTTGTGGGAGAACCGGGTTTCTTCTACCCTAATATGGAACACCAAAACCCAATATTGTATTTACTAGGTTATATCAGAATGATTTATTGACATTAGTAGATAAAGGAATGATGAATATCACTGTAATGAAATAGATATGATAATAAATACTATATATCATTAGTTTATGGTGTATAGAAAATCTATCATGGAATCAATCCTTTTTAAATTATCATTAAACTAAACTAGAAAACTTTCAAGACTATGATTGAATTGGCACAAGGGAAGATGACCCTAAACATATTAAATTGACATAATTTTTATTTATACATCTTTTTCAAATTTATATATTGTTCTAAAATTAAAAATTTCATATAACAATCCCTTTTATTTAGAAAATAATAAAAATACAACTGATACTTTGTGCTTAATACTCATAAGGAGATATCCTTGGTATCCACTAATTCTATATTTATCATAATAATTATATTTATATTTCCACACCCCAAAATAGGAGTGTGTTATAAAATATCATATAATTTAGGTAATTTATAGATTGATTGGTTTGATGGAAATGAAATCTCATTCTGAATATTATATGTTTATTAAGGCGCTATCTTAGATTCACCAGTGGTAATTACCAAAATAATAATAGCTTCCGTATTAACTCAATATTTTCTCATTTCATAATAAATTATCCTAACTATGAACTTGTTTTGATACTCCCAAGGTAATTTCTTTTTATGAGTCGAAATATATATAGAAATTATTCTAAAGGACAAGAATATCTTATTATATTATTAAAATAAATTTTTAATTTTTATTTCTAAAGTATGTAATTAAGAAACATAATCTAATGTGTTGGTTTATAGTAAAATTTTCCACCATTTTTTATGTCTCCAACCATTAAAAATTATTTTTCTCAATGACTAATATCAATTAACATCCCTACACCATGAAAATTTCATTTCACCACTAACTTTTTATTATATTTTTTATATTTTTTTTATCCATTAAATTGTGAATGGACTATTGTTTCTAGTCTTTTTAGGAATATGCACTTACATAGAAATTTTAAATTATTTAACGGGTGTAATATTGATATTCCATTATTAAAATATTTTTATATGGATATCTATAGATTAAAAATTCATGTTTATATATCAGGTTCTATAAGAAACCTTATGATATGTGTTGTTTATCCATTCTCTTCATATGATTAATGCCTTTGATTTGTTATGTGATGGGTGGGACCCAGAATTTTTTATAGCTTTGATTTATTTTTGGGTCTCATGATACTAATTAGATTGGGTATTTTATATAATCCTTAACTCTATATAAATGATGTCATGTAATAAGGCTTTGAAAAATTTGTTAGGACGATAGACTTTAGGTAGTCTGTCAATATCAGTTATTCTTGTATGTGATTTTTTATTGCTACCAAATCCAATGATATATTATGAAGAATATTTCATTTATTATGATATTTTGTATATCATATTATTGATTCCATTCTTAATCATTAAAGATTCTATTTTAATCAACCTTGGCCTATGCCTCAAATCACCTCACTTTTTATTTTTCCCATTTCTATAGAAACCCATTATGATTAAAGAGTATGGATTATGGAATTACAAGGAGAAAATAGAAATTTTCATGTATATAATTGATGTGAATTATGTATTCAAATTAATGTTATGTTCATTTATTTTTCTACTATCATTCCCCTCCAAACATATATGATCTTTTGTATTATATTCATCATAATAGATATCTATGTAATGATGTAACCTAAAACATCTTGTTACAAGATTTGGGGTGTTTCTATTATTTTAAAATCATGTTTAGTATAATAATTTTAAACTATATCTAGATGAACATATTCAAATAAAAGAAATAGAATGATAAACCCTTAGGTGATATAGAAACAGTTATAGATTATATGAAAAGAATTTTGAAAAAATTAATAAGAATTATATACTTTGATACATAGTTTTATTCAAGAAAATTTTAATTATATTATATCAATATGAAATAGAACATAATATATGGAAAATAAACTCTGAAAACACCTATAATCAATATATGGATATACCTAAAGAGATAGTCAATCAGGGTGGTGTTGTAGTAGATCATAATATAACTATATTATGGATGTTCACTAAAGATTAGAACAATACCATTCCCATACGGATAAACATATTTCAATAAAACGTAGTGTAATCATATTGTCCAACTTCATGAGGTAGTGTCCTCCATCCCTGAAAGGAACCATTAATATATTAGTAACTAAAACATGAATAATATCCCTAATGAATGTATTCTGTTACATGGGATTTAGTGAGATGTCGAAAGTTATCATGGAATTATATAGTGTAAGGTGAGATTATAACTAATGGTTTTCATGGATTCAATGAACTAATAAGCAATAGTGGATAGTTAATATAGAATGTAAGCCTTTTCTGGGGATAATTATTGAATTTAAATTTCATTAAGAAAAAATGTACATGAAAAGGAATTTCTATAATTTAAGTAAAAATGATTTGGAATATATATCTAAGAATGTGTTAAAAATTATAAGGATATAAATATATGAAAAAAACTATATAAAAAATTATATTAGTATGATTGATAAATTTTTTGATGGGTTAAATCCAATCCTTCAAAGCACACTAGTCTCTCCAAAAAATTCCTCATATGTGGAGACAACTATATGGTCTTTGAATACCTAGTAGGTATTCTCCAAGGAATTAATATTCAATGGGGAAAAGAAAAAAATAGAATAAACAAGTATATTTTATAGAGAAATTTGATGATAGAAAATAAAGGATGGGTGAAATTACCAACATGAAACAATTACTGGATAAAGAACTCAAGGCATTGAAAATGGGAATGGGAAATCACTACAATTATGGAGATAAATGACATGACACTTTGAAATGAAAAGTAATAAATGGAAACTACAAATGTCAAATGGTTGTATTGTTCATAGATGGACCTTACTGAGATCAATAACCCCGTCATTGAGATTATCCACCAGAAAAGAGGCTTAGGAGAAAGGATGCGATATGAAATAAAAAATGTAGGGACCCAATGTTTTATATATGAAAATACATATTCAAATGAATAAATACCTAACAATGAAATGATGTTATAGAAAACACATGCACTAATATTTTCACCATTATAATTTATGTCAAATAAAATTTAAAAGAACATTAATCATCCTTATCACTATTAATATATCTATTTTATAGTGATAGTTATGATTTTTACATATTTTGTGTTTTGATAAATTCCAATTTCAACAAATGAATAAAAATATGGAATCACCAATATGGATAAAACCCAATAAATACATTTTATCAACACTTATTATAGATATAGAATTACATTGATAGAAAATTATCTAAGTCTATGTCAATATTAAGTTACTAATGCATGAGAAAAATCATTTATAATTTATGTTCATGCTTATTGAGATCATAGATAAATCCATGTTTACCAAAAACACAGTAAAAAATTGTTAACAACACACAAATAACCCTTAGGGAATACACTGGTGTAATAATAGGCCACTTATCTAGACCATAAAAATGTGTATTATTATTTCTTTTCTAAGAAGTTATTTTGTTTTATCTTTTTATTATTACATTCAAAATTTTTAAATAATTGTAATAATTAAAATTATATTTTTAAATTCTTAATTAAAAATTTTATTTTTTGAAAATAAATATTTTCAATCAAGATAAGTTTTTACTCAAATTCTAGAAGATATTTTATTTTATTGAAATATTTTTATTAAATAATATAAAATTAAATATAAATGAGAATACTATATTATGAAGTCAAATGTAATATTTATGAGGGTCCAAAAAATTTATCACCATTAAAACTAGCACATTGAAATAAATGAGGGTTTTATTAATGAAGTGTAAATTGTAATATTAATTGAATTATTTTTCTATTTTTTTTATTCAGCATGTAAAAATTAGCCAACAGTATTGTATTATTAATTTTATGAGATAATAGAGTTTTGTGTAAAAAATATATATATTGTATAAATATATATTAAATATTATGACATCATAAAATATGAAAGGCCAGTTAATATATACAATAATGATTTTCTAGAAAAAATATTATGTTTCCCCTTTAAAATAATGTGTTTTGTTGTTCTTTGAAAAATATTATAAACCCTTAATGAATCCTCAAATTTTTTACGTTTTTAGCTTCTCAAAGTATTTCATTATGAACAAAACTCACATCCACATCACCATGGGTACTATTTTATTGATATAATATCTTATTCTTATAAAATATTGAGAGACACTCATATGGTAGAAATCATGAGAAAAAACAATGGGATGGTTTGTGGATTTGATTATTTTGTTATATAGATTCCAAAACCAGTTTTATGAAATTAGTATAGAATTAACGTCTCTTTAGCTATAAAAATCCACCCAATAACCCATTTCTCTTCACTAAAAATAATTATATCACTAGGTTAATCTAACATTCCCTCTATATATCCATCCCATGGTGTCCCCAATATATAACTAATCTCCTCCCAATATTTTTGAAGCTTCCTCTCAAGGTAAGTAATACTCTCCTGCTCCTGATTGTTAAAGAAGATTCTTTATATTATGCCTTTTGAAATGAATTTTCTCATGTTGGGATGTGTTTTATCAAATTAATCATACTATATATATGATATAAACGTGATGAGATACCCATTACACTCTTATTAATCACCTACTTGAATCTTTTTCACCCCTATTGCGTAGTGGAAATAATTCTAAGTCATTACATGCCAGTCATTTGTGTAGTGAATACCCATACTCATTCCATCTGAAGGGTATTAACAAAACCTTTAATTCATTATTTGACTAGGGAATTCCAATATTATAACCCACACTCCTTAATCATGGGACTAATAATTATTAAATACATCCTTCTATTTTATATTATTTTTAGTGAACTTATAAAAATAAATGATATGAATATGACGGGTGGTTCTATAATTAGATAATCATCCATTGAATTTTTCAATGTTTATATATCCTAAGATACAATGTTTAGTGCATGATAGTCTATCCTATAAAGAATAAGTTATGTGGTATTATAAATTTTACTTGACATCTGTTTTTGATTTCGTTGTTTATATTATTTTCACATTTCCATTTTTACAGTTTATTATCACCATATATCTTTCATCAATGATCAATTTTATGATTCTCACCCCTCTTATGATATCATTATTTTTATACTGGCTCACATTTACATAGTTACAAAATTTTAATATTTGATTATTCCCTTAATGGGATTTATATCTCAATCATTTATTGAGTACTCCCCATGGTTATCACTTTCAATTTTAAAAGAGCAAGGGAATTTTAAGATCATTTTAAAGAGATGTGAATAATGTTTTTGAACACTTATTTCATGTTATCGTGTTATATACCTAATTAATTTAATACTATATGGATCACAATCATCTAGAATTAAATTATGTTTACCACTATTTCATAAATAATGAATTATGTTATATTGAAGTATGGGTTTTAGGGGTTTTTATTATTCTTAAGTGTAGTTATTTTTTGGGGATTAGAATTAGAAAACCCTGTTGAAATCCTAAGGTAGAAGAATAAACATAGGAAAATATCCATAAATTTGGGTATGGTATAGAGTATGAAGATTATAAATAAAACACATCCATGTCTAGATACTAAAAGATGATGTGGCTCTAGAATAATTATACTGAGGTATATTAAGAAAAAAAATGGACATTTTACTTTATTTGAATGCCACATTGTGCACATCAATGTATATTTACTATATATCTAGTTTGAAAATCTTGGAGAATATAATTTTGTAAACTTAAAAGATGCATATGAACCATTATTGTGGGGTAAAATATTCCCATACTATTTTATGATATAAATATAGCATGATTATTTTATATTGAATCGAAAAAATTCATAGGTTAAGAAATAAATATCATTTAATAGTTATTGTTGGGAATAATGTATCAAATCCATTATAATGATCTTATCAATCCTTAATTGCTTTGAAAAAGTGATGTCCATGTTTTTTTTATATTGTATGGAGTAAGATGACTATAAATGATTGAAAACGAATAAAATATAAATCTAATGGAGGATATATATTATATAGATTATAATTAATTATAGAATTTTTTTATACATTTTATCCTTGCACCGTAAAACATATAATGGAATGGGATCTTCTTTACCTTGTGAAAAATACTGATGAATCCCTTTGGGAGTTTTAGGAAAAAATGAAATTCATTCATGATATGCCTATATATTTTTCATTAAAATAATATATAATTTTGGATGCTTATTTTGGGGGATAAATAAAATTATATTAAAATCATTACCAATTAAAGAAATTGAATGATAAGAATAAACAATCTGATATTCCCTTTAAGATGAAATAGAGATTAGAGAATCTAAAGGGTCTCATGGCTCTAGAGAGACTACTCAAATGAAGGATTTGAATTCATGTGGTATTATATACAATTTTATTTTGGGTATTAATGTCATGTATCCCTACTATAAAAATTTTGGGAAGAATCTCCCATGAAATTACAAAAAAGGGTGCAAGTAAATGCATGGGGTGTGGGATGGAAGGTTATGTAGAAAGCGATTTATTATTAGAGAAACTAACCAATGTGGTTTATGAAATAAAATCTCCAGTCAACAACCATCCTATTTTAAACATTTCCAACAGTAAGGAATAATGATACTATGATAATCCATGCACTATGTCCAAGTATTTTAACAAAAAATGAAAACAAAACCCTCTAAAGCCAAGAGTTAAAGGGGTATCTTGTTCCATCAAAACTACTGAGGCATATCCCTATAATGAAGTAGTGATATGTATTATAGTTATTTAGTCAGTTATAGAAAATGTATTATTTTATTATTTTTCTATTCTTTCATTCTTTTCACACAAATTGAGTAGAACTATAAAAATTCCACCTCAAAATATGGAAGTTGAGTTATTTGTAAAGATGGTAAATGGGTCAATTTTTTTATCCCAGGAATAAATTCGTCCCCAAAAAAAATATTATGAGATTATTCTCCATGAAAACCATTCCATTCTCTATTTTTCATACTTCAATGTTACTCTAGTAATTGATTGGATTTCATAGTATATATGAAACATAAATTTATGAGATAAGGAAATAGTATTCCATATCACAAATTGACATATGATTCTATAAAAGTGAAAGTAAGAGGATGAGTCTCCTTTGGAATCATCATATCAAATAGGGATATTTATTATGATTAATAATATCTAGCTCAAATTGTTATGACTAAAGAAAATATCATTCTTAATGACATGGAAATTGTAGGGGAATTTTATGATGTAATGGAATTCCTCCAAATTGAGAGGTTGAGTTCTCAATAAATAATATACATGAAGATTTCACAATATTTATGAATTCATATAGAATTTCCATTTTTGAAAATGAATATCCAAAAAACAATTAATTGGATCATCGAGATTAAGGGTTTTTAGGACCAAGTACATCATACTAAGTTTCACATGTATTTTTTTGAAAGAGAAGGATGGGTCAATCAACATGTACATTGATTATCATATTCTAAACAAGATCAAATAAAGAAAAAGTCTTCTATTCAATTGAGTGATGACTTAATTGATTGGATATGTGAATCGTAATACATTAATATGGAGGATATTCAATCAGGATATTATCATGTAAAGGTGAAGCATTATGATGTCTGTAAGACAACAATTCATATAAGATGACGGAACTGTGATTTCATAGTGAATAAATTTGGACTCATTAAATCTCAAAAAAATCTTCACATACATGTTTAATAGAGTCTTTAGGGATTAAATATAAGAAATGTGTGTTATTATTTATAGATAATAATTAGATATACTAAAAAACATCAGTGTAACATGAGGATCATTTTAATGTTATAGCAAGGACTGTGTGGGAAATTTTTTTTTTTGTGAATTAATGTAAATTAGATTTTTGGAATGATCATGTAACATGTTGAGGGAGTGTTATACCCAAAAATGGGATATATATGTATACTTTAAAAATATATATAATTAAAGGATGTTCAATACAAATATTGGCGATAAAAATTCATTGTTTCCATTGGTTATATTGTAATAATCATCGATTTGTGGGGGACTTTTCAAGATTTTTAGTCACACAAAACATGATAAATCAAAAGGGATTAAATTTTCTCTAGAATGAAGAATGAAAAAAAATAATGAGTTAAAATTAGAAAATTACAACACATGTACTCACATTACCCACATGCGAGGAATGGTTTGTGATATATTTTAATGTGTCAAAAAAGGTATTAGGTTTTGTAATCATATATGATGAAAACATGATATCATATTCCTGCTTCCAATTATTGTATAGTGAGTGAAAATAACCGTAGATTGGTCTAGAATTGTATTTTTTTATCTTCACATTGAATATTTGGTGACATTATCTCTCTAAGAAGAAGTACGACATATATTCACACTAAATTACATTATTAATTAATGTGGATGATTATAGGTAATGAAGGATTTTGATTGTTCAACACATTACCATCTTTGGAATTCAAATAAATTAATAGTGGCTCTAAGTAGAAAGTATCTAAAAACCCTATCCCTGATGAATATTAAATGGGATCTAATTTTATTGGACATGAAAATTATGGAAATGGGAATAATAAAGGGATCTCCATACATCCTTTCTCAAATAAATTCTCAACCACCTATTTCTAAGTGGATTAAGGATCCCAATAATGATGATGATATGCTACAAAAAAATTAGTGAATATTTTCAAATTCAATATTTCTATAGATAGAGTTATATGGTTTGGAACTATGATATATTTTACATCCTAATAGGAGATAAAAAGGGAACATGTTGATGTTGTCTATAGAAAAAACTTGTTTATTCATCTTGGAGAACTAAGATGTATAGGGATATAAAAGAGAACCTCTAGTGGGATAAAATTATTAATGAGAATTTATAATTTCTTTCATGATGCTTGTATGCTAATATGGGAAGGATGGATAAAAAATTATAAGGGTATGATTCAACCATTTCCCATACTAGTGTGGAAATGTGAATACATATCAATCTATTTATTCATAGGAATCCACATAACATTTGAAGAATATAATTTCATCTCTTACTATTTTATTTCCATAAAAAGTTAGAACATTTCACTGATATCACTAAAGATCTATTTCATTAACAATTATACATGATATACATAACTGATGTAGAAATACATCATGTGGGACACTGCCAATTGAATAAGATATTGATACATGTATAAACTTATGGTTCTGAAAAAAAACATTATAAATCACTATATACATAGATTAGTTTCATTACAACTTATCAACATTATATAGAAGTTCTATCTGAGGAAAATAATTAAACTCTATCGGATATACTAAGATCATATTAAATGGATTTCAAATGATGTTGGGATAATCATCATACCCAAGTGGATTTCACAAATAACAAAATATCTATTATATAATTCAAACATAAACTTATAAGGATTTATATGGGATGTTGGGTAGAACTACAACATAATGGAATAAATCAGATAAGAAGAATATAACAGGCCCTTGTTTACTTATAGTTGTGATATAAAATTATTAAATCATTTTAATTTATATAAAATCCCAAAAATAAGTAGATAAAAAATTTATAATGAAAATTGTTGATGTAAGAAATAAATTAAGCATAGTGAAAATGTGTTTCCTCATTTGTCATTGTTTAAAGGTTTTGAAAAAATGGGAAAATTTTACCAAAATATAATATCCCAATTGAAACACTTGACTACATCAATGTTTTCGCCTACAAACTAGCACTCCTACTATAACACCCCTAGTTTTAATGAATTATTTTCTAAAAATAAATTATAATTCATTGGTAGGATATGTTATAAGAAAAACCATGTTAAGATTACATTACAAAAAAACTATGTTAATCTTGCACTAACTCAAACATTGGAATATCTTGCATTACATACAACACTACGTTTTAACAAAACCATAATATATTATTAATACAGTTACATAAACAAAATTTTTATAAAATTGAAATAAATATTATTGACATGAATAATAATAAATAATTTTTATACAATAATTATAATTTTTATATTTAAAAGAAATATATTGAAAAAATAGTACTTAATTTTCGGAATTATCATTATATATTTTTAAAATATAATTTTCTCAAAAAAATGATTTGTATTTATTCTTTTTCAAAATATATAAAAATAATTTTTCTTACATTAAGAAAAATAATTTCAAAAAATAAACTTCCGCTTTAAATTATCATATGAAAATTATGTTGTGGTGATTTTTGGGATTTTTTGAAAAGTATCATTTTTTATAAATAGTGAAAAATACTGAATTTTAATTGAATATAGAATATTCTTTTAATTTATTAAAAATGTAATTATATATTGAATTTATTTTAAATAAAAATTATTTCAATTATAAATCCATAAATTTAATTTACATCATTTTAATGAATTTCTTATTGAATCTTGATATAAAATCTTTGTAAACTATTGAACATTAGGTCTTTAAAAAATCTGTTTTCTCATCACATCTGCTTGACTAATTTTAAAATAATAATTTAAATTTATATTAATGGAATTTGGGTCAAAAACTTCAATATTTTTAATTATATTAATTTATATAATCTAATGAGTTCAATATAATTTTTACCCAAAACATATTATAAGAACTATAAAATTTACATATTGTCGTTAGGTTAAAAACTGTTTTACTTGGAGTTAATCTAAAAAGGTAAGGGTTAAAAATATACCAAAACATTTCCAAAAAAAATTATGATCATATTTTTACCTTATAGATTCCATTATTAAGAATATTCTATTATTATATCCTTGTTACATTAAAAATTTGGTGTAATTCAATCTATCAAAAACATACATATTGGCCACTCACCTTAGTTATAAAAGGACAGCCACTCTCCTATATTTTTTACACATTTAATCATTTTTGTTTTATGAAATACCTACCATAATCACACTAAAACATCCCTACTCTAATACTAGAAGACCTTTTTTATGTAAGCATAACCTATTAAGAATTTCGGTTTAAATCGAAGTAGGATATTTGAAGAATATTTAATGTTCATCAATGGAAATTTTTATTTTATTTATTCCACCACTTATTTCAATTATTATTATTCGATGTTGATATATTACCCTCAATATATTTATTTTTCTAGTATTTTTATCTATTTATTTAATGACATAAAAACTTGTCCACTTCCCTCAAAAGGGTTACGAAATCATCGTTCATGTGTACGGTACGCAACCGACTCATAAACTAATGTAATTCATTTTTCCGTTACCATCAATCATGGTTAGTTATAATGATGGATTATATTTTCATATAAAATAATTATAAAATGGTTATACTTATGTAATTATTATATAACACATGACATCATACATTCCATATTGTTGAATTCTGATAATGTTTACCATGTGTATGGCGGACTACCTTCTCACAAAAAGATGTGATTAGTTCACTATTTACATGGAAAGTAATAAGGATGCGTTTAAGTATAATATTTGATAAATATGAAATAAAATTGATTTTTTAATTATAATATATTATTTACCTTTATTCATTTAATCAAATTAAAAATTTGAAAAATACATTTAATTGTAAATACGACCTACCATCACCATGAATGGTGTATTTCAATTTCTATCCCTAAATTTTATAAATTACACTAAATAAATATATAATGATTATATGTTGTAATTATAAAATGGATAAAAGTTTGGATATTATTAGATCATGATAAATTTAAAATGGAAAATAACAAATAAGAACATATTAGAAAAACAAAGTAGTTGTTATCCAAAACGCAACATTAAAATAGAATTGTTAAGAAATAGATAATAAAAAGTCCTAAGAAAAGAATATATTATAAGATATTTATATATGTATTTGAAAAATATTTATATTAAATCTTATATTTTATATACAAGTGGTATGAACATGTAATACAGATGTCAGGACTTATGGTAATGAATTAAATTCTTAATATTCCTCTCTTGAGATGTATGTTATGTTACAAACTTATATTACTTTTGGAGGATTATATACATCCAATTTGATATTTAGTTTCATTAATTTAACTTTCATCGTGATATTTTATGTTCCATTTTTTTATATTGCTTCATGGGGCATACAATTCAATGTCAATAATGTTGTAATTATTTTACGTTATTATCTCACTTTTTATTTGGGTTATTTAGTATCAAGTTTCCGATTGTAAAATCGTATAACCCATATCTCAAAAAAATAAAAACATCTCTTATAATCTATTCCTTCATGATATTTAAATATAATTTTACCATTTCCACCCTTTGATAATTAATAAAATTTTGAAAATATTTTTTTAGATAATATGAATTTACTTCACTCTTGGGTTGAAAAACCATTTTCCTCAAAAATCAATGTTTTTTTAAAAAAATAAAAAATGTATTATTATTTTCATATGATTTCAAAACGTAAATTTTACTCTTGTTCAAAAAAATATTATATTTTTAAAAAGAAAAACTCATGTTTATTTTAAAATAATTCTCCTTTAACTTTTACTAAAAATGTGAAAAGATTAATTTCCCTAACGTCTATAGATTGAAAGAAATATATTATTATCATCACCATTAATATCATCGAATCTTAAATAATTACTATTCTCTATTATTTTGAAAGAAATTATTTTTCAAAGGTTTATATGTTTTAGAAAGTGTTTTTCAATGAGGAATATATATTTTCATAAAGAATTTTTTTCAATTATTGATCAAAATAATTTTCCAAATAAGATTACAACATCTGATGTTATGTAATTCTTACTGGAGATATTATCCAAGGATAAAATTATTATTCATTCTTGGAATCATTTAATTTTATGAACAAATGATGATTATGGATCCTATTTCTCATCAACAATTTATACCACTATAAAATTCATATGAAACTTGTTTATTTTTCAAGGGTAATACTATGATGAAATGATTACGAAAATGGTATCTCTTCTATAGGGTATTATATAATGAAATTTTTATTAAATGTATTTATTTTTGTTGGTTATGATATGAGTATTATTTAGTGATCATGAGATATATATAAATATTCTTTTCATTATGATATGGTTGGGCCCTATATATCCCTATAATGAATTGGTTAAAGATTAATATCTCACGTGAAATACTAGAATAGAATGGGGTGTGAACCTAGTTCATTAAAGGATTTTTTCTGGTGTGTTAGAATTGGGATTTGGGCTTGAATATTATGATAGTTTGGGGATTGATCCTATTTCACAATGATTGCCTTGGTAATGAACCTTGAGTAATATGGAAATTGTTTTTTTTGTATTTGTATTCCACTAATCTATGTCTTATGTCAATGTTATGCTTTCATGAATCATATTCATTTATTTACATATAATTCATGTCTTATGTACTACCAAAATTTATTTCAAGATTTTATATTGTAATATTTAATATATAGGGTATGATTTTCAAATGTTATGGTCATGTTCTTATACCCTTATGTTTATTTTATTCTTACATATCTCCCTTGTTTACCCATACTTATCCTATGTGCTCATCCTTACTTATGTTTCCATTAGACAAGTTACAATGAAATGTGTTGCATATGATATTTCTATGATGGGTTCTAGTTTTGATGATCATATTGCGAGATAATGTAGTTTAATTATGGACCAGTTTTTGGTTTTTTATGTTTCCAAATAAATTAATCTATTTATGTCCATGGGAGTGCATTTTTTATGTATTGAATATTCATAAAAAATTATTTACTATCTATGTATAACAATCCTGTTTCATTATAGTTCATATGTTATGAATGTTTTAGTTGTCCTTTAGAAACTAGGTAAGGAAAACCATAGTGAGATCCATAAAGACATATCTAATGATTAGTCTATGGGTGTTCCTAAGTATAGGAGAATGTATAGGAGTTTAGGTAATGGATATATTGAGTGGTTTCTATGAAATTACATCCCTATCTAGATACAACATGTTGAAGTTTCTATAGAATATAGTTAACAAGGTGTAATAATCCAAAATGTGTGCAATGAGATAGAATCGATCTTCATCTGATCCATTAAAATGTTCCTTTCTAGAAACTTGGTTTGAGACTACTTATGGATATACATTTGAAATTGAAAAAATCATCATGATCCATTATGAAGGATTTAGTTATAAAATGACATTTAATGACCTAGTATAAACATACATTGTCATATATTAAAGACAGTGTCATGATGTAGACATCCTATAAGTAATTTTTCATGATTATGTGGTTCCACATCTGTAATATTATTTCATACACTATTATTTTTTTAGTTTTAGTCAATTGTGTAAAGAATAAAAAACCATGTTAATGCTATGTGTGGCCGATAATGAAATTATGTTTCACCTAGGAATCTAATCATTATGGGAGATGGAATAAAAATTATCATTTTTATGCTCACATAAGATTCTAAAAATATGAATCCTATTGAAAATCCTAAAAAAATTGAGGGGGATTTGTGTCCTTCATAAGGTGACACCCACCATCATTCAATGGGACTTAGGATCCATTAGTCACTAAAAAATTAATTATAAACATTGAAAATATATTTCCCATAATCTAGTGTTTATAACATGAGAAAATGAATTTTATTCTCTAACATTGGGATAAGTAAGATAACCAAATGTGTAATATTGTCAAGAATATGAGGCCACATTATGAAATGGAATACATGTATAATGATGAGTTCATTGAATTAATTTAATATAAGTATTGTACTCGTATTCTCCATATGAATATAAAGAAAGAGAACTTTAAGATAAAGAAAAATGATGACGAACCTATTGGTACCTATGTGGAAAATTTTACAAGACTTTTTAGATACACTTATAATATTATCATCCAAAAAAAATGTAAGGTTGGTCGATTCTTTATCATATTAAAACCAAGTCTTTAATGTGATTTTTCAATAAGAAACTTCATTTTCCATGAATAGATTGTTTGGCATTCTGTAAAGGATGAAAGAGATGTTGGAGTGATGTATCAATATCATTAATATGATAATAAGAGAAAAATGCAATTCAAATGAAATATAATAGATATAGAGAGAATAATAATATCATTCCATTATTTTCAATGTGTGTGAAGAAACATGGATGAAATTTTGTGAAGGGTCATAGTGAATGATTCGTATGTGTAAGGGAATGTCTTTGGGAAATTTAGAACTGAAGTGATTGGAAGAAGTTTATTAATGATAAAAATAGAGATAAATATAAGAAAATTGCTACACCCACACTCTTGTTTTTAAAATGTAAGGAGTATGGGAATTATGATAACAAATGCACAAATATGAATATAAATGACGATGTTCAATGTTTGAACCACTTCAACTAAGAGATAAATGGAATTCAAAATGGATCACTATTTTCATAAAAATTGTGAAAATAATTTGGTTTCAAAACATATACCATCATCCATAGAACTTCTAACATCATATTTATCTCTGGATCAAATGATTCATTAATTTATGAAAAAAATATAAGGGTGTAAAGATGACACCACAATGAATAGATGTAGAATTAATTATTAAAATTCTAAATAGAATTATTATTAAATTTAAATTATATGTGATTGATCATTGGTTGATGTTAGTGGGAATGTGTCTCATGAAAATCATATCATTCCTCTTATGCTTGAATATGTTGTTATCTTAAGAATTGATTATATTTGTCAACAAATATACCACATAAATTATCAAGGAAGGGTGGTAAATTTTGATATTAAAAATAAACCTATAATTATCTATCAATGTGATGATAAGTATTAAAATCTATTGAAGATCACACCCATTTATTGGGTCTTAATTCTCATTAAGAAGGGGTTTCATGTCAACAGTTTGAGGGGGAAATGACATCAATGACATTTCTATTGTGAGTTACTTTTTTTATATCCTTCAAAAATATTTTCTTGTCCTTATAGAAAACATGATGATCTGTTCTTAGTAGAACTCTTAATATGTTCCATACAAATTTCCATTTAATGTTATAAAATGGACTTGATTGAGTTATTTAATTGAATTAGTAACTGCAAAAAAATCATGTCAATAGATTTATTCATCCATGTGTGTCGCGTTGGGGTGATCCTTTTCATAAAAAAAGATAGATGGATTGATTGGACTTGGCATTGATTGTCAAGAAATGAATTGGATCACAATTAAGAAAAATTATTATCTTCACTATATTAATGGCATGTATGATCAACTAAGTGCAGCTTGATACTTTTCGATGACTGACCTTAGTTTTGGAAATCAGCAATTGTGTCTCAGGAAGTTGGATATACAAAAGAAAAAATTCCATACAAGGTATAGCAAATAGGAATGTATAGTGATTACATTCAGAATTAATAATTCCCGCACTATCTTCATGTTTATAATGAATAGAGTCTTTATAGATTACCTAGATCAGTTTATGGTGTCATTATAGAGGATATTATTATTTATTCCTAGAGAATGTAAGATCATAGAGAAAACATTGGAATTATACTAAATACCATAAGGAATTATAATCTATTGAAAGTGTTTAAAAAGTGTGTGTTTCAGAATGAAAAGGTTTTATTTTTGAGTCATATAATCTCAAAAGTGGGTGTATCGATAGATCCATTAAAGATGGAGGGTATGGAACATTGGCCCAGACCAACCACGATTACTGAGATCCATAGTACTCATTGTTTAGTGGGATGAAATTATTGGTATTTGGGGAAATTCCCATGACTATATTATGTTATAACCAATTTGACTCATAAGAGATCTATGTGAAGGTTCCTAGCATAGCAGAAGCATGGTTGTGCCATCAGCCATCTTTGATTTTTACCATGGTCAATGATTATTCCAGGATCAATGCGATGATGAACGCCAGTATCCAAAGAATAGAATAAATGATTTAGATAAAGAAAGAAGAGGTCCTAAACCATGTGATGGGATCTTCCACATCATGTTTATAATTATTTAAAATAATTTCATAAAGAAAAATAATACTAGATAATTGGTATTTTTCTTCATTGATGATGTTGATCTTCTAAAATGAACGTTTTGGATTATCTCATTTTTCTTGTAAGGATCCAAACTACAATCACTCTAGCAGTGATCCACATGTGCTCTGATGGCCTCTGATCAACATTGCTCATTCTATGGGTGCTAACATGGTGAAGTAAGTGTCTTGTGTCAGTCATTATTGATCGGTTGTTCTTTGGCCTTAAATAAAAACTCTCTTCCTTGAGAGTTATGGGAAGAATATTTGAGATGAAAATTGGTTATCTCAACAATTCTAAATTCCCCAGATTTTTGGTTTGCTACATGACATAATAGATTTAGTTCTCTATTTATAAACATGGGTAATCAGTTAAAATATTTAATTGTGTAATAGTAATTAAAACATTCATAACCTTTCTGAAAACTCATTCTATTATTAATAATACCGTGTTATTTTTTATGGTGTGCCAACATGCGCAAAATGGAATTATAACTAAAATTCTATGTCACAAAATAAGAGCATTATTATTTTAATTTGTGACAACTAGTTAAATAATTATTTACTGTCCCAAAAATAATTAATTTTCTATCAGACTGGCCTTCATCTTCCCAAACTCCATATCCATTTATTCAACAACTAAATAAATAAATAAATAATTTAATCTCTAAAATAAATATTTTATTTACAAATTAGTTAATAAATATTTATTAAATGTTCAATAAAATAAATAAATATATTTTACCCACAATCCGGTGTATAAATATTTATTTAATTTATGCAATCATTATAACTTGAATAAAATTGTTCCACTGACTTGAGAATAATATTTATTAATTAAATTCAAATAGAATTTAACTGAGACCACTAGAAACACTTAGTGTGTGACCCGATATGAATTTTTCTCATTAGAATTTGGTGGGATTTCAAAAAGTCCAAGAGTACTGTCTATAAATGGGTCAAGGCACACAAGATAATGAAATTAAAGTTGCAAAAATTATATCCACATATGAATTCCCACTGTGTAATGAAATCCCTTTATTGTAATTTCTCATCAAGTAGGATTCATGAGTGTCATGAACCTTTGTTCTTGATATGTCTTTATTTTACTACCTAAAATAAAATAACCATTAAACCATGGCCATGGAATTTTTGTTAGAAATCTATTTAAATCAATGTTCTGATTTATAAACTTCCATAAATGGAAGGTACAAATTCTTCCTTGACTTATCCATTAAGTGCATGCCACTCGTGACGCACCCATCGTACCCTACTTCCAGTAAAATGTCACCTTGAAATTTTTTGTCAATAAATTAGAGTGATTGAATGGTGACACATATTAATAATAATATTAAAGTCTAAGGATCATTACACATGTTCACATATAGGAATATCTGATGACACAAAAACATGAAGAATTCTTACTGGTGGGTCTACTCTTATAATCACATATCTTGGAGATTACCAAATGTAAAGTTCATGAGAGGAAGTCTCATATGATTACGAGTACTCACACCTAATGTTATGCATGCTATGTGGCCCATCATAATTTTTCATCCAACATTAGATCTATATTTTAGAATATTTTTATAGTATTTCAAGGTTCTCATCATTACGGGGAACTGCCATGACCTTATCAATTCAACAAATACTCTAGGACATTATTACATCCTAGTCATGTATAAAAATAAAAAATATGTAATAAGATGTTTAATATTTAAATACATTAAATGTAAAAGTAATCAAAGTAAAACCATTTGGTTCTAGAACACCAACTCTTACAAACTCCCACTTGGATTAGAGCCAACTGCCTACGACTATCAGTCCGCTAGACCTCGCATGGCGATCATGTTTCTACTGAGTCAAGGCTTTAGTCAAGGGGTCTACAATGTTTTCTTCCCTAGAAATACTGCTAACTAAAAAATAACCTCTCTGTGAAAAATACATCAAGAGATGATACTTTCAATGTATGTGCTTCATCCGCTGATGAGTCCTTGGCTCTTTTGCGAGAGCCACTGCTGCAGTATTACCACAACACATTGTGATGGGATCTTTACTACTAGGTATGACATCCAGCTCCTGGATGAATCTTCACATCCAAATTGATTCATTAGAGACCTCAAAGGCTATGATATACTTGGACGCTGCTGTAGAATTTGCGATCATACTCTGGTTTAATCTCTTCCAACTCACTACACCTCCATTCAAAGAGAAGATGTATCTCGTTTTCCACTTCATCTAATCTTGATCAGTCTGGAAACTAGTATCTACATATCCTGTAATGAATAGTTTCTTATCTCCTCCATAAACCAAGAACATATCCTTAGTATGCCTCAGGTCGTTCAGTATAGTCTTGACTTCCATCCAATGGTAGTCACCTAGGTCAGCTTGATATCTTCCTACTGCAATCAATGTATAGGAGACGTCTATCCTATTACATAGCATGGCATACATGACTGGCCCAATTTTTAATGTGTTTAGAGTCCTTGGCATTATCTTTCATTTAACATGTGTCTGAGGAAAAATTTTCTCTGAAAGATGAATTCCATGTGACGCTGGCAATAATCCCCTCTTGGATTGTTCCATATTGAATCCCTTTAGTATCTTATCAATGTTTGTAATTTGACTTCGTCCCAAAAATCACTTGGATCAATCACGATGGACCTTGATCCCAATAATATATGCTTCCTCTCCCAATTAATTCATAAAGAAGCATTGATTCAAAAATTTGTTAAATAGATATAAGACTGGTATCTCGTTTCCAATAAGTAATATGTCATCAACATATTCTATTAGGAAAAAAAATCACTCCTACGAAACTGTTTATAGACACAAGGCTCACATTCATTCTTGATAAAACCAACATTCATTATGGATTCATCAAAAATAATATTCCATCACCTCGATGATTTCTTTAATCCTTAAATGGATTTATGAAACTTTCATATCATATTGGCATCCTTTGGAGTCAAAAACACTTCAGGTTGTTTCATGTAGACATATTCTTGAAGGTTCTTGTTAAGGAAGTATGTTTTGACATCAATTTTCCAAATCTCATAGTCATGTTAAGCTCTAGTGGCCAATATAATTCTGATGTATTTCAACATTTCAATTGGTGAAAAAATATTGTCGTAGTCATTGCCTTGATTCTGTTTGAACCCTTTTGCAACCAGTCATTCCTTATAGGTACTAAATTTTCCTTCCATGTCCTATTTCTTCTTGAATATCAATTGTTAACCAATAGGATTTACATCAGCTGAAGGATCTACAAAAATCCAAACATTGTTTTAGTGCATGTAATCCATTTCAGAATTAATAGCTTCTTGCCACCGGGAAACATTTGTGCCACTTACTGCTTCTTTGTAGCTTATAGGATCATTATTATCAACTGATAATGAGTCACCATCCTCAGAAACTAGAAAATTGTACTACTTTGATTCTCTAACCTCTCTTGTAATCCTATGCAGATCTTGTATATTTGGAACAGTTCTTTCTTCCACAAGGCATTGTGGAATTTTTTCATGTACCAACTCTTGTATACCTTGAGCCTAAACTTCATCGAATTCTATCTCAGTCCCACTATCTCATTTAGATATGTTCTCACTATCAAGGAATATGGCATGTCTTTCCACTATAACCTTTTTTATGAGGGTTTATATGGGTAATATCCCCTTTTTTCCTTGGGGTACCTTATTAAGGTACACCTTGTGCCTCAGGGTGAAAGTTTGTTATCTGAAGAGGCCTTAACAAATTCATCACTTCCCCACACATGTAAATTCGATAATATGGCTTTAGTTCCCCTAAATAACTCATATGAAATACCATTACTCGATTTAGTTGGTACTTGTTTTAGTATGTTCAACTTTTTTGTAACGGATATCCCCAATAGGATAATGGATGACGTGCATGACACGTCATTGATCTCACCATGTCCAATAGGGTGTGGTTCCTCCTTTTTCTCACACCATTCCACTAGGGCATGTATGGAGGAGTGATTTGGGATAGGATCTGAAACTCCAATAAGTAATAAATGAAGTCTTAATTGAGATATTCACCACCTCTTTCTAAGTGGAGTTTTATAATCTTCTTACCAAGATGGTTCTCAACTTCATTCTTGTATTCTTTGAACTTATCAAAATAATCGGACTTGTACCTCATTAAGTAGATATATCTATATCAACTAAAATCATCAGTAAATGTTATGAAGTATGAGTACCCTCCCATTTCTTCAATTAGAAATGGTCCACACACATCATTATGAACCAATTCAAGAAGTTATTTATCCCTTTCACCATTCCCACTAATTGGGGATTTGGTCATTTTTCCTTGAAAGCATGCATGACATACACCAAGTTGTTTTTTTCAAAAGAATCTAAATATCCATCCTGATGTAACTTTCTCAAGCATTTCCCATTTACATGACCAAGCCAGTGAAGCCAAATTTGGGTGGTGTATGATTCATGTGAAATATCTTTTTTATCAATTTCCTTTACTTGATTTGTGTAATCCAACACATAAAGGCCATTGTATAAATGTGACCTATGAAAACAAATGATATCTTTCTAAAAGAAGCAAAATTTATTTTTAAACATGAAAAAAATCCATCTATATCTAATCTAGATACAAAAATAATGTTTTTAATAATAGACGAGACATAATGGAAACCCTTTAACACCAAGATCATCCCAGTTGGAAGTGTGAGGTGGTAGTCCCTGACAGCTATAATAGTAAGTCTCTATCTATTGTCTACTCGTAGATCTACCTCCCCTTGGTCAATCTTCTTGAATCTACTTGGTTGTTGTATTTGGATACATATGTGAGAACCCCATGCTATATCTAATACCCAATTTTTAGAAACATATAGATTGAATTTGATATCAAAAGCACCTAACGCTTCCCCTTGCTTTTTAGTCTAGATGCAGTTCTTCTTCCAGTGGCCCTTCTTGCCACATACGAAACAAGCAGCCTCTTATTCCCTTTCCTCCCCTTTGATCTTCCTTTTCCTGGAAGGTAGTGAAGATGTATTGGGCTTAAATATCTTCACCTTCCCTTTCCTATTATTCACTATAGAGACAAATGGTTTTTTGCACTACATATCTTTGTCCACAAGGAGAATAAGGAAAAGAATATAAAATAGAGACTTCTCATTGTTGTTTATATTGAAATTGACAACAAAGTTAGAGAATGTCTGAGTAAGTGATGCGTGAATGAGATCAATTCCCAGTTCTTTGGGGAGTTTAAAACATGGAACCTCTAGGTGCTCAATGTAGCTAATGATCTTGACTACATGGTGCCCAATTGGGGAACCTTCTCCAATCATACTCTGAAAAAGTGACTTAGTGGTCTCAAACCTTTCTTATCGTTCTCTCTCCTAGTAAAGATGATGGAGGTGCTCAAGAATACTATAAGAGTCCATGTTTTAATGAATCTTAAGGAGATCACTAGACATTGATGATAGCATCAAACCTTAAATGTTGACTGCATAGTTCATATGTTTTTCATAGAATAGAAAATCCTCATCACTCACCTCTTTGTCAGGCAAATCAGGTAATGCAGACTCTATGATGTAAGACTTCCATTCATGACATAGGATAACCCAAAGGCATCTAAACCATTCCTAGAAGTTATTGCTGGTGAGGATGTTGTCTTTATTTAGAATTGATCATAGGGATAGTTTGGTTGATGAGCTAGTATTTTTTATTCTACAAATAAAATAGTAGATCATTAGTACTTTATTGATTAAATTTTATGATAAATAATAAATGTTTATTAAGTGTCCCACTATTTTATCAAGTCCCAATATCCCTCACCATTGAACTCGAAATGTCCATTTGCCATGAAATTCTAGTGGAAAGTATTCATATTCCCCTTCACATAATCCCAGTAAGTGTTGGTTAGGATATTATAAGGTATTTAGGTAGGATGGTCTTTACCAACTGTGGGCTTGAAGCTCCTTGATCTGTTGAGTGGACTCCCCAATCCTGAAATCATTACATTGGACTTCCTCAACTCTTGCCTCCAATATTAAAGCAAGTCTAGGAATGGAAACTCCTCTTGATGTAATATGGTTATGTAAATATGAATACTTTCATAAGGGATTCGTATATAAATGTATATGTCCCAACAAGGGTTGGTCAAACACATAGTTTTATTGAGTTTTTTCCTTAATCAAGTATTGGAAGGCTTAGTCTGAATTAATAATTTATTTGAGGGATTTTTATATATTATGCATGAATTGATTATTATCTTTATCACATTATTATTAATATTAAGTGGATCATACATAAATAATTAACCATGTATTGATAATATTTATGCATATTTCTATTTTATTTTAGTTCTATCTTGCAAGCTTGTTTAATTCATTAATTATATGATCGTGATAACAGATCCATAATGATAAAACATGCAACTGAAAGAAATAAAATAAAGAGAAGGATCATGAGATTTTTTAATGGTTATTTTATCTAGTGGTTTGTAAACTAACCATGTCCTAGGGGAGAAAAATCTTTAACCTTTTGAGTTTGTTTTTACAGCTATCCCCCTGTCCAACTCTGTATCTTCTGGGATTGGGTTCGTCTCGGCTCTATCTTGAACCACCTCCACTAGATTAGGAGTTATATCCATTAAATATTTCTATTTTACTCACATTATGGTGATGGTAAAATGGTGGGTTTACATAAAAGAAAAATTAGGCATGAGGACCCTACATATTAATGAGGAGAAGGCATGTAGGCCAACAAATTTAATTTAAATTAATTAATTAAATGAAACCATCCACATATAAAGGTCTTGGTCTAGGTCATGATCATTTATACATGAAATGATATTTAAAAATAAATAAAACTATCATTCAATTCATTAATCATTCTTATTTAAGATAAAGCACACTCGAATCAATTAATTATCATATTTAATTAATCAATCCATTTATCATAAACCATTTTCTGAATTTCCTTGGGATTCTCATCCATTATAATTTTAAACAAATAAATTCATTTAAAATTATATTTCTATGTAACTTGTACCTTAGAGACAACCTAGTGAATTCTTATTCATAAATAACCAATGAGTATAAATGAACATTACACAGATGTTAAATTAAACACATATATACAAAACACATATCATGTGTTGTGCCTCAGCTTTACATTCTCACAATGGTACATGTCTCGAGGGTTTGTATAATATAATATTAAAATTTAATAAATCTGTATAATTTGGATGAGTACACAACATGTAGTTCCAACTACACAACATTTATAAATTTTCACCGTCCATCTGAAGTACATGCCCTGGGAAACAGCATGTGAGTGTACATTAGAAATATTCAAAGTACACAGCTTGTCCAGTGGACCATGTGTCATGTAGTATCTGTGTTACATGGTTTCCAGATTGGAATGATATATACGGGGTACAAGGTCTAACCCTAACATGAAGGTACTACATGCCATATCTAGTGGACTAAATGATGTGTAATCCTAAAACCATGTGCCGCCTGTTCCTAGTCAACAGACAGAGTGATTTAAGACTTAGAAAGACCCCAAAAAATGTCTTGGTTTCGTAGACCAGTAAGATGCATTGAATCTTTACTACCCAGTGTGTACTGGCGAATACACGCCATATGTTCTGGTATTGTACAGCCAGGAAGCTGTGGCACCTCTAGATAAGATCCTTTTTTTAATATTAATCAGAATTAAAAGAAAAGGTTGTTTCTGTAAGGTGAATAAGAAATGAAAGTGGGGGAATAAATCTTGAGATTCATATTTTCAGAACGATTAACTTGAATTAATAAAACTAAATTATTAAATGTGTAAGTCATAAGGGAAATATTTATAAAATTATAAACTATGATTTAATCCATCTGATACCACTAAAGGCTCTGGGTGCAGTTGAAGCGCAGTTGGGCCAGCACCCATCTCTGATTTTTTACCATGATCAGTGATTATTCCGGGATCAATATGACGATAAACGCAAGTCTCCACTTAATAGAATCAAATATTTAGATAATGAAGGAAGAGGCGTAAAACCATTAGAAAGGATCTTGTACATCCTGTTTATAATTACTTAAATTAATTTAATAAAGAAAAATAATACCTGGATCATCGGTGGTTTTATTTTATTATTAAGTTAATCAGTTGGAATGACCCTTCTGAATTATCTCACTATGTAATATATTATATACTTTGACTACCTGAAATAAACTCTTCATTACACCATGGACCTGGAATTTCACGTGACAGTTCTACTTCAATCAAAGGGGAAAGATATCAAATTCCATAAATGGAAGGGAAACTTCTTCCTTGACTTTTCCATTAATAACATGCCACTCGTGACACACCCAACATACCCTACTTCCCACCAACTATCTTTTTGATGGTTTCCATCAGTAAATCAAATTTCATGAGTCATGACACATATTAAGGATAATCTTGAAGTCTAGGGATCATTACACATGCTCGCAGATAGGAATATTCAATGTGACCAAAACATGTTGAATTCCTACTGGCAGTTCTATTATCATAATCTCATGTCTTAGAGAATACCTAGTGTGAACTTCATGATAGGAAGTCTCATCTGCTTACGAGTACTCACACCTAAATTTTTTCATGCTATGTGTCCCATCATAGTATTTCATCCAACCTAAGAACTATATTTACGAATTTTTTATATAATTTAATGTTTCTCATCATAGTAGGGAACTGCCATTACCTTATCAATGCAACAAATACTCTAGGAAATTATTACATCATAGTCATGCAAAACAATGAACAATATGTAATACGATATTTAATATTTATATATATTAAATGTCCATGTAATGAAAGTAAAACCAGATGGTTATAAGACACTAACTCTTACACTAAGTTCCTCTATATAGATGGAAGTGAGCAACATTTCAATGAATTGAAGATAAAATTAGTCAATGAACATCTTCTTACATTATCCAAGAGTGGATAAGAGTCATTAATAGATAGTTATTAATCAATCAAGGGATATATATTTGTTATTATGAATAATTAAATTAATAAAGCTTATAAATCATGGAAATTGAAGATTCGTGAGAAAACCCACCCAAATTTAGACATAGAGTAAGATATGGTATTTTTTTAATAAAGATATAGATAGATTATCTTTAAATATAAATTTTTTTGTATATATAATGATCATAAAATTAAAATGTATATATTCCCATAGAAGGTGTTTGATATGTGGGAAAGAGGATGGTTAGAGTTGATTGAAGATTATATCTTCTCCATAAATTAACACCTAAATAAATTGAATAAGGTCTCTAATGAATTGGGTTGAAAGGATCATGAAATATTATTCATGATGAGGATTAAAAAAATAAAATATATCTATAAGTCACAATAGTGGATATATAAATCCAAAAATAAGGTTAATTTTCTATCATGCTCAATTGAATATTAAGACATCTATCAAAGAGAATATTAATGAGATGCATAAGGAATATCTTGTGATGAAAATGAAGGTTAGTGAAATTTTCCTCAATTTGACATTGATCATAATGGAATGATAAGGTTCAAGAATCATTTATGTGTTCCTTCCAAACTAGATTTGGAATATTTTTTAGAGGAAGATCGTGGTTCATATTTTTCTAGTCATCTGGGAAGTATGAATATGTATAGAGATTTGATAAAGTACATTTGGTGGTATTTCATGAATTGTGCTATCAGAGAGTTTGTATTTTGTTTTATGGTATGTCTAAAAGTCAATTATGTATGAAAAAGTGTAAGGGGATTTTACCTATGTTACTCTTACTATAATGGAAATGGGAGAACATCACAATGGATTTTCCCTTTGGACTCCCCCAAATGACTAAATTTTGTAAGGCTATATTGGTTGTAGATGATCATCTTTCAATGTCGACACACATTACCTCTATCAGAGAATACTTGTTTGTAGATCATATTCTATGATATATATTATTGTTGTGGTAATGCTACAGGGAGTAACACATTCCATTGTGCATGACCTGTATTTGAGTATTTCATTAATCTACAGGGAAAATATTCAGTGAGATCTTTATAAAGAGTTGATTTTAATAATTGAGTATCATCCTTAGACAGATGGCCAGTATGAGAGAATAATTAGAACTTTAGGTGATAATTTAACATCATTTTCATTGGTTTTAAATGATGGTTTGGATCAAAACCATTCTCTATTTTAATTTTAATGCAATAATATATTTCTCACAAGAATTCCTAAGGATCCGAATAAATATCTGTATGGAAATAAATATTGAAATCCAATGTGTTCGAATGAAGCTAGTGAAAGAAAACTATTGAGACTAGAGATACTTGATTAAATGTATGATAATATTAAAACCATATTCAAGCAGATTAATGAAACTATGATTTTGTATGAAAGTTATTTCAATAATCACTTTTATGATCTGGAATTTGAAATTTGTGGAATATTGTTCCTTCGAAATCCACCAAGGAAGAAGGTTATGATATTTAGGTAGAAAGGTGTAAAATACTAGGGTATATCAATCCCTTTGAAATTATAGATCATTTTGTGATGATATTCTATCGGTTGGAGGTTCCACAAAACCACTCACTAGTCTGCGATGTGTTCCATGTATATTTCTTGTTGATTTTCATACCTTGCCCATCACATGTACTAAACTCTATGCTCATACCACCGGATCGAGATTATTCTTATTATGAACAACCAGCGGTGATTCATAATCATATAAAGAATTTTCTATGAAATAATACCACTCACCTAGTCAAATTTTTGTGGAAAAACAACCAATTTTAGAAATCAGTGTAGGAAATTGATGATATGATTAGAAAAAAGTTTCCCCATTTGTTTAATTCAGAATGACTACTTGTGATGGAGAAATTAATTTTAATAGGGGTGTAATGTAAATCCCTGTGTTTTTAGGAATATATATTTTTTAAAATAAATATTTTCTTATTGACGTATCATTTCATATAAAATTCCATGATAAATGTATGTTTCATGTAAAATCAAGTTAGAAATGTGCTACATGAAACAATCAAATAGCTTGCGTTATAAACAACATTGATCCTTAATAAAACCATGATATATTATAAATATAGTTATTTAAATCCAAAATATATCTAGCCATTAAATTTAATGATATGAATTGTAATAACTAATTCTTAAGCATTATTTATAAAGGATTTATTTAAAATAAACATATTTAAAAAAGAAGATAATTTTCGGTAAATCTATATATTTTTGAAAATACATATATTTTGTTTCTATTTATGTGAAAATCAATAAAATTAATTATTAACAGTTTTAGAAAATTAATTTGACTCAAACAATTAATTCATTAAATTATAATACCAAAATTAGCTCATGGTTAATTTTTGAATTTTTTGAAAACATTCAAAACATTATTTTGCTTTAATTTTTTAAGAATGTAACATTATATTAAAATTTTATTAATGTAAAATTGACCCAATTATACATCTATTAATCCAATTTATCATATTATAATCAATTCCATATTTAATTATTGTATGATCCTGACCTTTCTAGAGGTGCCTCATGCTTGTATTCAGGTACTCAATTACCATTAATTTGATTGTAACATGGTTGTGTTTTTATT
This sequence comes from Viscum album, assembly GCA_963277665.1. Lineage (NCBI taxonomy): Eukaryota > Viridiplantae > Streptophyta > Magnoliopsida > Santalales > Viscaceae > Viscum > Viscum album. Next base: position 254,816,741 of record OY728123.1, read on the forward strand.
TATGGTTTATTCCGGGGAAATTAGAGAAATTGGGGAGAATAAAAAGATTCTCATGATTGGAGAATGGTTTGGGAATATAATATAGCTCTTACCAGAAAACTATGTGCCCCTTTTTTGGATCCACAGAGGGTGAGGCGTGGTTAGCATAGGATTTTGACAAACTATGTGACCACCCTCCCCAAACTATTCACCTACAAATAAAGGGGATTTGAATAGTTTTTGAATGGTTTGTAAAAAAATTCACTATATAGAAGAAAACATAAACCCCTTAATTAGAGGATCACAATTAAGGCACATGGTCTGGAAAACCATGTTGGTCTTTCCAAGAAATGTGCATGTGGGTTTCAATCCCCCACAAGAATTTTAAAACAGTTCCCATGCCCCTTTTTTTTACACTAAATAAACCCAGATCATTCATAAATGAATTCCTTCGATAGTGGAAGTGCATAAGAGAATTATAAGTTTAATTGAACCCCTTCTAGTGTGATTCAAATATCCTAATAAAGGATTTTCCCCTCCTATAGTTTGTAATCCCTTCTCTTTTGTTTCATTTCTCACCTGTATCACTTTCCCAATGAAGATGAATTATTTTTCCTCCATTGGAGATGGTTTAGATATTTTTGTTAATGAATATTGTACAATTATATTTTCAACATCTATTGTAGTTATAGATCTTCTACGCGATTGGGATTTTAATAGTACTGTATCAAAATTGTGGATTTCAGTTTGGTGAACATCCTTCAATGAACATGAAGTAGGTGTAGAATTTTTCAATTCCCATATTCTTGATTATAATTTTAGGTATGAAATTGTGTCATTAAAATGAACATATTAGGAAATTTCATTTAAATTGAATAATTTCACTGATTATATTAGGTTTTATTAAAACCTATCATAGGTCCAATTGGAAACTATTGGTTATTTTTAAACCGGACATGATGGAAACCCATGGGGTGTTCCAATATAATTGAAATGTGTGTATTAACATGGTTGGTAATAAATTTATGAAATTGGTAGAATAATGAATTATGAAAATGGTTGATAAATGGGTTGTGAATCTTGAACAATGATATATAAAATTGGTTATATAGTTTTTGGATATGTACGGCTACTCTAAATACCCACAGGTTCCAGAAACACTATCTAGGTCACCATGATTTATTTATTTATTTATTTATTTATTTGATCCTTGAGTTATAGAATAGGGACTGAAACTCCAAATACCCACAATGTACCAGGTTTTTAGTTTTATTCCCATTCTATGTGATGGTTATTTAGGATATGAAATTATTAATAAAAACACATGATAGAATAAAATGTGATTTACTATTGGTGGATGGTTCAGAAATTTCCATGTGCCGAAGTAAGTATTGTTGATTCGAATGTCACCATGAACCTGGTGATTATATGGTTATCTAAATGATATTTTTAATTTGAAACTAATTTCATATTACTTTTTACATTATTATTTACAAATATATTTCTATTTCTAAAGATTGGATATTGTTATAGACACTGATAGTGGTGGCTCATTGAGTTGTACTCCCTCCCTACTCAGGTTTCATGATCTCTACATGAATATTCTTTATGTTTAAAGGACATGATTAGGGAAAAAGACCTATGTTAAATGGATTATTTGGGATTTGGGATGGAGCATGGAAGAGGGAACCATATATGATATCAAGACCCTATGGTGGATTTTTTAGTGTATCTTTAATTTTGGTATGACATCACCGCATGACAATTATATGGCATGAAATATCTGCATATTTGGTTTATAATATTTTATCCATGTTTGGGGATTATATTTCCATGTTGTCCTTTATTGGTAATAAATTCTTCTAGTTATGTTTTACTATCATTTGGATAACGTTCATTGATTTCTACAGTTTCACTTATTTGATAATGAGGGAATAGTCTCGCCATGATATATATATTTAACCCTCACTACTAGTCAATAGACTCTAGTATATAAGGATACAGACGTGATGTCACATGAAAAACTTGCTCAGGGAACTTCCTTGTGGAATTTGGGTTGGGATGTTACAAATTTGTATCAAAGGGAGGTTTCGATCCTCTAACCAATGAGTTATGGGTCTTGAGATGGTGAATGAAGTGGTTTATTTAGAACAACTAAATAATTATATGGATATACATGGTGTTAGGGGTTTAGAAGGTTATTATCAAAGGATTAAAAAAAATCCATTTGGAAACACAACGATTGGGATTGACCAAGAATCAAATCAAGTTTGAATGGTATAGAGAATCTGAGAATTATTTCTTGAAGTTGAAGAGTATTCGATTATGGCACTGATTTTGATTCTACCCATTTCATGTGTGGTGTATAGTGTGTTTTATGATGCTTCTAGGATTAAAAATTGAGAATTATTGATACAAGGGGACCAAGTTATGGAATATGGGTTATGATAGTTTAGGCCAATTTAATTGCCTTACCATAATCATGTTCTCAAATTAGCTTTCATGGTGTATTCCTAGATATTTTGGGGGAATTATCTATGGAGACATATTTTACTATGTATACCTACCAAAAAAATCTTGAATTATATATTCTCATAGTGAGATTTGAATCATTAAAAATGGATATGGTTAGAGTATATGCATTCATTTGAATTTTTTCTATCATATACTAATGGGAAAAGAAATAATATTGCATATGATTTGAGAATGAAAAAATAGAATCAAGAAGTTCAGGAGTCTAGTTTGGAGTGTATGATGATGACCATGTAGGATGAGATGCATACTGAGATTTAGGAGGTCCTGGATAAGATGTCCCTTGTATCATTATACATTGTTTCCACACTATGGATCTGGATAAGGGAGAGAAAGTATGAGTATCTTATATGTTTGGATTTGGGGAAAACCATGAAGGTGGGAGTCACCTTTAAATTAGACTATAGATAATGATGATGAGAAAATCTATGTATGGAACTTTGTTTTTGTGCATACATGTATGGGTGAGGAGATGATGAGTGAGTTTCATGCATCAATGTGGGAGTATCCTAGTTTGACTAAAATTTATTGTGACATATGTTGATAGTTTTTGTGGCTGGGAATGAAAAAGGAAAATACAAGATTCATGATATGACGATACAACTTTCATTGGGTAATGGTAGAGAATCAGAAACATTATGGTTTAAGACTACCATTTCCAATTCTGGAATGGAAATAAGATGATGTTACCCTAGACATCATGGTATGTCTTCTCGAGATGCCTCTGAAAAATGAGTCCATATGGGTGATTGTGGACCAATTGACAATAGTAGCTCATCACTTTCCCATCCAACACTCTTTAAAAGTGGATCAGTTTGGTTAAATTTACATTCATGAGATAGTCCATTTACATATGGTACCAAAATGTACTATTTTAAACAATGATCTAGGATATAATTTGTGATTTTGGAAAGGATTATAAAAATAATTGGGTACCTAGGTATTTCTGAGTATGGATTTCCACTTGTAGACCGATTGGATTTTGGAACATACAATACAAGTATTAGAGGTTTTTCTAGGGGCTAAATCCTAAAAATTGGAGGCTCTTTAGAGGAGAACATTTTTCTCATTGACTTCTCCAATAACAATAGTTTCAGGATACTATTCAGAAGACACCATATGAGATACTTTTCGTAATTTCATACAAATCACATCTATGCTTGAAGGAGAAATGTGATTTTGAGTTGTTAGGAATGAGTGTCTTGTAGGAGAAATCAAAGAAGGTCCAGTTTATTCAAAAACATAAGGATATAGATTAGAGTAGGAAGAATCCATATGCTGAATTGAATCAAAGACTCCTTGATTTCACAATTGTTGATCCTGCAATTTTCTAGTGTCTTCTTGATTATGTGATCATAGGATATTGGGGAAGTTCATGTTGGAAACTAGGTTTGATGGACCATTTGAGAGTGTGTAAAGGATCATAAAAGTGGTGTAAAGATTGGATCTTCCATTGAGGTATATTTATATGCATGATATTTTTCATTTTTCACAACATTAGGAGAATCACCTCAAACCATATAATTTGATCAATTCTAATGTTGTTGAGCTTGAGGCTGATGGATCCATTGTGGATCCACCAATTTTTGTTATTGATTATAGTGGAAAGGTGTTGTGTAGAAACACCATGCTGATAGTCTAAGTGTTGTTACTGGACTTCAATATTCATGAAGAAACATCAGAGTTTGAAACAGATATATGGGCTTATTGGACCAACATTTTTACCTCCAAATATTAACATTTATGAACATTAATGATCAATGAAATGATTTTACAAGGTGGGGAGATTGTAATATCTAGAACTTCGAAGATATGTCTCTTTATTTCTTCATGTACCCTTTTACACTTATTTCGGTTATACATTGGTTGCATTTTTATTTGGCGTTACATAGATTAAAATTGGGGTAATTCTGAATAACATGATGATTTGGATGATTAGAGCATGGCTAAGGTAAAAATTTTGGTTTCTCTGAGAAACTATGCACCTCCTTTCTGGAGGCACAGGGGGTTGAGCATAGTTCGTCCATGGTTTGGCCAATCCATGAAACGACAATCCCTAATCTATGAACCCCCAAACTAAGGAAATTGACATGGTGGGTTCATTGTTTAAAAAACCATACACCACTTAGAAGAAATCATGAACCCCTTAAGTGGAGTTTCACATTTAAGGCACACGTTTGGAAAATTTCCCCCCTCTACCCAAGAAACCATGTGTTTTAGTTTAAATCCAATATAAAAATTAGAGAAATTCACGAACCTTCTAGTTTCAAACTAAATTTCATTAGATCTACCATAAAGTGACTAAATATATTTTAGGTGCTACCATTTAGATTCTATATCTCCTCTACCCCTATACGGTGAAAAACTTATATCTGATGGCTGTATTTGAGTCCCCTTATACTATGAAATCCCATATCATTTGTTTCTTATATTTTCTATATCTATTAAAAAATTAAGGGGAATAATTTTTCCATAATTTTTGATCATTTAGATCTAGGTTTAATGGATCTTGCTCCTTTTTATTTTGGTTTTAGGATGTGGATTTGGAACTTCCACATTTTTTTGATTTTTATTGTTCTGTATCAAGTAGAGGAAAATTTTTTGAACAAATTTCATCAATGACCTTGAGGTTGGTGGTATATTTTTCAATCCCCAAAGTCTATATTATAATTTATTTTATGTAATTGTGAGATTTCAATTTCCAGTTTAGGAAATTTCATTATAAATTGAATTAGTTTACTACTTTAATCATGTGATTTTGAAACCATTCACTAATTCTGTTGGACCTATTGATGATTTTTAGTCTAGACATTATGGAAACCCATGGGGTGTGTCAATATAATGGAAATGTGTTTTTTTAACATGGATGGTATATGAATTTATAAAAAATCCAAATTATTTATCGAAATGATTGATAAATGAGTTGTGAATGTGGATCCATGTGATGATTTATTTGAGATTGAGTTGTGGGACATGGATTTATTCTCCAAATACACAAGGGGAAAGAATTATACTATAGTTCACTGTTATATATATACATATTTATTGGTATCACTAACATTTGGGATGGGGAATATTGACCAAAATACCCATGGGGTGCTAGACTACTACTCTAGGCCCCCATTGTATGATGTAGAATTTGTTTATTGAATGATTATTGAATAGTAATGACAGAATAAATTATCAAGTCCATTCTGGTTGACTTTTCAGACTCTATCATAGGATAAAGATGGTATTGTGGGTTTGGGAGTCACTATGAGTGTATAGATTATGTGGTCAAATAAAATATTTTTTATAATGTCAAACAATTTAATTATTCATTTTTAATTTATTATTTAAAAAACATTATATAGTATAGAGACTGTATATTGTTTTTTGAACAACATTGGTTGTAGAATAATGAGTTATAATCACACCTTACTCAGGATGCCAAGTTAGTACCAAAATAGATTTAATTCTTGTAGTGAAGGATAAGGTAATGAGCCATATTTTTTATGGATAAGTTGGTATTAGGGATGGGATGTGGATGAGGGAACCCCACATGGTATTGGGACCCTTTTGGGGAGTTTTCAGTGTGTCAATATTTTTTTTTCATTTGAAACATTAAAATTATGTAATGAAATATCTATAGAGCTTATGTATATACATTTATCCCTAATTTGGTATTATCATGTGATGTTGGTATTTATTGGTAATTTATTATTCTACTTGTATTTTACTATTATTTTGGTATCGTTTATTGATTTCTACTATCATGCTTCATTGACAAAGAGGGTATTATCTCCCCATGATATATATTAGACACTCACTTATAGTTTTTACACTCTTCCATATTTAAAGGTTCACTCGAGGTCACATAAATAAATTTATTAGGGAACTCGTATTTGATTCCTAGGTTATTAGGTGGTAATAATAATATAAAAACTTTTGAAAATTTTTAAAATTTTATTTTTTAAAACCCCACTTTATCATCATGTTTGTGAGATCAATTTTAAATTAATTTTTCCCAATTATACTAATAGAAATTTAAAAAATGGATTCAATAGTTTTAATCACAATATTTTATATTATCTAATATATTCAACATAATTTTTTACTAACATAAATAGTAATAAACAAATTATTTACTACGGTTCAGGTTAAAATCATTTTACCTAGGTGTCAATTAAAAATGATAAGTGTTAAAAATAAACGTAAATATTTAAAAAACGCATTGGATGGAATTATTTTAACTTTATCTATTCTATTATTAAGAATTATCTATCAGTGGAGCCTCGTGACATAATAAAAACGTGGGTGAAATTATTTCTTTCGCAAAATTACTACTATGTCACTCACCTCACTTATAAAAGACCACCCCCTCTCTAGTCTTATTCACACCATAAACCCATTTTGATATATAAATACCTAAAACTATCCCTTATAATATTTTATTCCCTAATCCTAAAATCCATATTTTGGATATAAAACCTAACAATGAACATTTTTGGTCCAATCCTATGGAGGATACTCTAAAAATATGTATCATTCATCAATAAGTGCTTTTTTTTATATATTCATAAAAATCATTAAATTATTATCATTTCGCCATGATATAATAAAATTAATATCTCACAAATAATTATATTTTTTTTATATTATGGGTATGATGTAAAACCATATACACTTCAATAAAATTGTTTATGAAATCCTCTTTCATGTGTATGAAAAACTACCACCTCGAGAACTCAGGTCATTTTTTTTACATTAACACCTCTAACATTTGGTGATAATGATGGATTAAATGTTCATATATTGTTTTTATTATATTATTATACTTTTGGAATTATTATATCACACATACGTTTATTCAATCCATTTTTTTAGAATATGGTAAAATTGCTCATGTCTGCAGCAAACTACCACCTCGGAAATGATGTGATTCATTCACACATTACATGGAAGCTAATAAAGATTGGATAAATGAAAATGTGTGATATATATGATATAAATTAATCCTATAATAATAATATATTATTCATATTTATCTCTTTCAATACAATAGTAAAATGAAAAATTTATTCATATGTATGTACGACCTTCCATATACATGAATAGTGTATTTAATTTTCTATCAGAAACATTTATGAATTAGTATAAATAAATATAAACTTAATATATAATATATTTATATCATGGAGAAAATTATAGAAAATGTTATATAATTATCAAAGTAACATGACAACAAATGAAAAATCACATCATAAAAGAAAAACAATGTTTATTACCTGAAACATAACATTAACAGAGAATTTTTAATAAACGGGTAATAAAAGGTACGAAGAAAATCATATATGGTATGATATTTAGATATATTATTCTATATTAGTGTTATAATAAATTAAGATTTTTTATCCATGAAGATTGAACTTGTATGATGGATGTCAAGAGTTAAGGGATGTGAATGTTTTCTCAACCAGACTTTTTTGTGACATGCATTATGTTATGCACCTATCTTCTTTCACGAGGTGTGTATAAATACCATTTGACATCATATATCATGAATTTATTTATCCTCATTATTGATTATTTTCCCATTAATGTTATTCCTTAATGGTTATTATGATCCAAAATAACTAAAGTGGTGATTATTTTATATTAAAATCACATCATTTATCATGATTTTTTATGCTTATACCACTAATGATAAAATCATATGATCCATATCTCTAGAAAAAAAAATTATTATACTATAGTTATTCATGATATTTTCGAGAAATAATACTAATTTTCCACTCTTTGGTATTTAAAATAATTTAAAATGTTTTTTAAGAAAATATGACTTTATTTCTCTCTTTGGTAAAAAATCCATTTTCCTCAAACATAATGTTTTATAAAAATGTTTTACTATTATAAAATTATTTTCAAAAGAAATATTAACCCATTTCTAATTATTTAAAAATAAATTGAAAGTAATATTCATGGTGTTTTCTAAATAATACCTGTTATTATTTTATTGAAAATTTGAATGGAATATTTGTTTTAACATGTATGGAATTGGAAAAACATTTGATCGACATGGAAAAATTATCATTCAATGCCTAATTTTTATGTTTTAATTTTTTTTCAATAAAAATGTATTTTATATGGTTTTATGTTTTAAAACGTTTTTTCAATAAGGAAAGTATATTTTCCTAAAGTCAATTTTTAATTGATCGATAAAAATCATTTTCCATATAATATTACATCTGTTGATATTACCTATGACTTAGCGAGGATATGATCCATGTATACCATTCTATTTCATTCTCCAAATGGTTTATGTTCATGATATAAATATTTTTATCAGTATTTTTTCAAATAAATAGGTTATACTAAGATTAAATTAATATAAAACCCACATCATTTCCATGGGTTAAGTTATGGTGAAATAATGAAATTCTTTTTAAACACATATCTTTTATTTAAGTTTAGATACAATGAAATGTTAGTGATGCATATTTCATTTCATGTGTACTGATATTTTTAATATTTTTTGATCTTTTGGAAAAAATTAATACGGTTTCACTATGAGATGGGTGGGACCTATATCTCCTTACAATGCATTGGGTAAATATTTTTATCTCATGGTATAGATAAGGGAATATTAAGGAGTGAAATTGGTTAAATAAGGGACTTTGTTCACTATGATCTTCATGATAATGAACCTTGATTACAATGATTGTTTTGGGATTGATGCAGTTCCACTATGATATCCTTGTGAATGAGCCATGACTAATATAGAAATGATTTTCTATACTAATTTGTATTCAAAAAATCAATATAATATGCCAATGTTATTCTCACATGACTCATGTTCTATTAATATTTTAGGATTTATGTCTTATGTACTACCAATATTTATTTTATGAATCAAGATTATTATCTTTGATATAAAGGGAATGGTTTTCAAATTTTATTCTCATTTTTTTAGTTCCCTGTGAACATTTTATGCTTATATATCTTTCTTTTTTACCCTTACTAAGCATCTAATCTCACCATTTATTATTATTCCTTTCCCCACATTATAAAGAAATTTATTATGTACAAAATTATTAAGAATTATTATTTTTATGAAGATCGGAGAGGGAGATTGTGTAGTTTACATGTGGAATAATTTTTGGGTTTCTAGTTTCCAAAGACACTAAAGTGTTATGGTCCATAATTTTGGATTTTTGTAATGTAATGAATATTAATAAAAAATTATGAATATCTATGTATGATAATCCTAGGACACTATAAGCACAGATATGATCTCATGCATATGATGTGAGTAATGTATCCCTCTTAAGAAATCTCATAGTAGATCCATCAAATATTGTGAATTTTGACTTGGTTCTAAAGGATAATAACATTTCATATGAAGAGTTTTCAGTGAAGATCATTGATTGTAGAAAAAAATTGTTTTATGAAATAAGATAACTCACCTGGTCAATGTTCTATGACAGAACCACATTTATAAGAAACTAACATGGGAACCAAACAAGGTGATGAAATAGAAGTATAATCACTTGTTTTAGTGAATGAAATGATATATCTTTGGTGAAATTTATAAATGGGGGATGAATGTAATGAAATTATGGATTACAATTAAAATTACATTTTAAAATGAATAAATTCCTTATTAAGTATTGATATTATAAGAAAACATTCAGTATCATAGATATTTTTTAATAATGTAATTTTTATAGTATTGCATTTAAAATTACATAAATCCTTCTTAAAATTGATAATGTTTCCATTTTATAATGACCATTAATATTATAATATATTATGTTTTATAATAATGTAAAATTGTATAAGATGAAAAAATATATGTTATCAACCAGTAGAAACTTACAATATGATTCCCAATTATTAATGATTACTTGGGAGATTGAGTCACATGGATTTACCCTTGGCGAAGCCCATTCCATGATTCAATTACTAAAGAAGGAGGTAAATTATTTATGTGAGAATATCATGATTGTTGATATGAAAATCAAAATAATGTTCATCCATTATGCCTAACTGTTATCATCGCACACTATTCCCTTAATAAATTTTTTGGTGTAATAATGGGTTATATACCCAAAACCAAATAGTTTGACTTATTAATTTTAAATTTTTATTAATATTATAATATTTACCCTTTTTTATTATTACATTATATATGATTAAATAAATAATTTTATAGAAATTATTTTTTCATTAATGAAACAGAAATCATGTTTTCAGGGAATATATTATTTTAGCCATTTAACACTTTTTTCAAATTAATAATTTATAAATTACATTTATTTTAAGTAAATAATATATGAAAATAATATATTTTTAAATTAAAATTTTAATATAATTTTTTTTATTAATTTTATTTTTTTATGAGGGTTTGAAAACTATAATTATCTTAAAACCCATATTTTTTTTAAATAAATTGGATTCTTTACATTAATGTCTAAATTAATATAATTTTATCACTATTTTGACCAAATATATACTATATTCAAAAGCACCGAATCAAAATTATCCAATGTTAAAATTTTTATATTTTTCTATGGTTTTAAAATTGTATGGTAAAACATTTAAATGGTATATATTATGAAATCATAAAAGCGAAAAATTATGTGATAAATAATATAAAGTGTATAAAAACCAAATTTTTCCATGTTAAAATAATTTTTCTTGAATTTGTTTTATTAATTTTATAAACTTTTAATGAATCCTCCAAATAATGTTTTATATTTTATGGTTTTAAAATTAATTTTTTGTAAACATGACTCACATCCATATAACCAATAGTATTATTTTAATGAGTTCAGTTATTATCATTAAAAAATATTTAAATCCACTTCACATTGGCTAAAAAAATTAGAAAAACCATAGTATTTCTTTGGGTTTTTATTATTTTATCATATTGAGTATAAAAATATGGTTAGAACTTAATACTAATTTCCCTTATATTTCACTACTAAAATAGACACAAAAAACCAATTCCTCATTATCTAAAAAATTTTATCATGATTTTACAATAGCTTTCCACCCCTATATAACACACAAGGTGTCCTAGATATCTTAAGATACTTCTTATAAGATTTTAGAAGCACCCTCTGAAGTTAAGGGATATTTTCATTCTCCTCTTTTCTCAGGCACCATAATTATATTATGCATTTTTAATACTAATTAATAATAAGGGGTATATTTTTACACAAATCACTTATATCTATAAGATTTAAAAGTGATTAGAAAACCATTTCACTCTCATTTAAACATTACATGAATGTTTATGTACCCCCATTATACATTTCAAATTATCCTATGATTTTCCATGCCAAAATGTTATATACTGAATACCAAATTCCATATCAACCGAAGGGTATTCCCTTAAATGTAGATATACATCATTGATTCTGGAATTCTATATATGTAACTAGGACTCCTTAATATTGGGAGTAAAATGGATGAGATACAAAATTATGTTGTATGATCAGTATGTCACACTTATTCATGTAAATGATATGACTTTTACATGTGCCATAATAATTATACAGCCTCAAATGTATTAGAAAATGTTTTTATCAAATGGGACACCATGTTTGTTTCATGAGGTTTCCCTACTAGCATAATCTTATGATGACTCATTGGTTATCCATTACTTATTTTTTTAAACCATTTTTTATTTTGTGGCCACATTCCCATATTGATTTTGTGTTATCATCCTATGTCATTCTTTGATGTTTATATTAATGATTCTCACCGCTATTATTTCATCGTTGTATACCTTTTCACTCACAAGTAATACTTTACCTTATGTTATTCTTTGATTATTTGTTTACAATGATTTATAGCTAAAACCTTTATTATGAAAGCATGTAGGTTATCAATTACTGTTTTATATAAAAAAATAGAATTTCCTTAGAATGTTATAGAGATTTTAAAAATTATGTTGTTCCCATGTTTCATTTTATTTTTCTATGATCCTAATATATTAATGATAATAGTCTTCATGTTATTTTGGAGTTGTATTATATGTACTATTATTTAATAAATCATTAATTAAGCTGTATAAAGAATTGGGTTGTAATAATAATAATAAAATTTGATTTCCCTAATGATTTTACTGAATATACCATGATCATAAACTCAATGTTAGCTAATTTTTTATTTTATTCTAAATCTACAAAAAAATACTAATTTGTATGTTTAATAATAACATTGAATCACAACATGATACATTCATGAAGACGTTTTTAGATAATAAACATAGTGGAAATACTATATCAATAAAATTATAGTGTTTATTTTCTATTAAAATTCATGGAGGTTCATTTTGATACAATATTGCTGGTAATTAAAATTGTATACATATAAATAACCCTTAGGATTAATTCAGTCCCAAAATATAATGTTAGAATTTATTTTCATGAGAAGGATATTATATAAAATGAGGAAGGATTATAATCTCTTATATTTAGAGGATTTTCTTTATTCACTATGTATTATTCAGAGTCACACCTAGTGGATCATATTAATGAAATCTATAGAGAGGAATAAATAATGAATGAGAGGGATATCATTTTAATAATGGGTGTGTCTATTTATAGTGATTATATGGATGTATTTCAAGAAGAAAGAAAAAATATCGAACAGAACAAGATGTTTAATTGTCTATTGAACTTATCTTTAATGAAAAAGATAAATATACACCTAAAAATGGAAATATTACTATGTAGTTTTTGGAATTAATTATTAAATTTAAATTTCTATGTGTTTAGGGATTCATTTTCTATAATGATTTCAGTTAGGGTGAACCTATATTTTTTTGAAAAGGAAAGACGGGATTAAGAGGTTGAGATTCAATTTTAATGTAATGAATGTAATTACTATAAAGATCAAGTACTATATTATTCATATTTATGATATGTTTGATCATTATCAAGGTGATAGATACATCTTGAAGAATGATCACTATTTTCATTATCATCATAAAAAATTCAAGAAGTATGATACAACAAATATAGATTTACTCATAGAAGAAGGGTATTAATAGTTTACCATAATTCCTTATGGGTTAAAAAAGGACCCTCTTGGATTAATAATATAAAAAATAGATTATTCAAGGACAATATTGATAATTTTTGTGGTAATTGTTTTTATATATTAACATATACTGAGTTCTCATGTGATTATAAAGATCATTTATGGATTTTATTTAATATTATAAGTGAGAATGTGTTAAATGAGAGATTATGTAACTGTGAATTTTGGCTTACAAAATTTACTTCAATTAGGTATATTTTCTCCTGTGATGGAATATCAGTTCTCGCAATAAGGAATTATTTTATTTTTGATTGTCCCAAAAAATAAATATAATTGAGATACAAAGTTTTCATGATTTATTTGTTTAACTGCACATGTATTTTTAATTTTTATTATCAAATATCTAATCAATTAGATATTCTAACACATAATGGGATCAAAGTCATGTGGTCTGACAAAAGTGAATAATAATTTTATCATTTAAATAAAATAATAATTTATAAACATGTATTGATCTTACAATCTTGAAATACGGGATTTATTGTATACAATGTTGAATCAAATAAATATCTGGTGGATTTCCATATTAAAAAAGGAATTATAATTTTATTCATCAAAGAGAAACATAAGTACCCTTGAAAAAAACTATCCAACCTCATCATGTTGGGATTACAGTTGTAATATATGTGTTGAAAATGTAGAGGAAAAATACAAATTGTGGAAGGATATAACATATATACTATTTATACAATTTTAAATTTTTTATTCAATTTGAGGGATCTCAATATAATACATATTAGATGGTCGGAATTACTCAACTAATATAATTTTTAAATGAAATATAAGCCATGATTGAAAATAGGGTAGCAGACACATTGAGTAGCACTACAACAGAATCACCGTTTAGCGGCGGTTTACCAAAAACGCCGCCTAATAGGGCGTCGGAAATCTATTAGAGGTGGTTTTAAACATTTAGCTAAGGTTTCAGGAAAGCGTCGTAGGTCCCTCATTTCTTGGCGGTTTTCCGGAATTTAGTGGTGTTTTTACGGGCCCTGGATATCACTTTATTCGTGGTGGTTATAACTGCCGTGAATTAACTAAATTTCCAACCGCAGTAAAACCGCCACGGAATGAGGCAGCCACGATGCTTCTATTTAGCGGTGGTTTAAACCATCGTAAGTGTACATTTCGCGACGGTTTTAACCGCCGCGAAAAGCTACCCAGAATAAAAAAATAATTCTTGGATCCTACTACACCACTGCCCTGAAAAACAAATAAAACCAGTAAAAACAATCAAGGGTTACAACACATTCCTCATACTCAAGTATAAAATATCCTAAATAGTAAATACTAGGAAAATAAAACTCCATTGATACAACATTGTAACATCCCAAACTGTATTCCACTAAATCTTATAACTTCACTTTCTTAGTATAGATCATCCATAGCGATTCCATTCTACTTATGAAAATTTATAATTGATGAATTAGTAGTTATATTAGTACCAACCCATTTATATAAGGATTTTTTTGGTTTTGTGGCCTAAAAACCATCCTTAATACTAAAAATAAATTTGAACTGATGAAATAACTTAAATAACACATTAGAAATATATTGTTATAAAAAATCTAATTGTAGGAATAGTTTTAGAGTTACATTGGGATATAGCTTTTATAGGAATGTGGATATTTCCAGTGATTCTTAGTTGACATCTTTTTATGTTGGAATATAGGTTAGGTGGGAGATTCTAGTGACCTTTTAGGAACAAACCCAGAATTAGAGTTGATTCATCGTGTTATGTGAGGGGTTAACATAGTTTTTCTAGCATCCTTGGAGATATTAAGCATCATTGGATGCATCTTTTTAGTTTTTGGTCATAGAATGTGTTATTTATGTATTTTGGGATTGAGTAGGACTCTTGTTTTGGAATGATTCCCCAACATGGTAGGTGATCATGAGATAAGTAAAACTTCTAGGTGTTATGATCATCTTTAATGCTTGAAATTCGTGGGACTGACATGCCAATATAATTTTATTTAGTTTAGTTAGTTGTGTGAGTTTAATTTCAAAGGGGTATGACTCAAGAAGTCATCATCCATGTTAAATGGTTATGTAGGATAACGTGACCCTTGGATTTGATTTTTTGAGTAGGCTAGGAAATACCAAGAATGCACAGTGTCATTGGTCTTATGAATTATATGAAATGTGTGTTCCCATTTCATTGATATAACATCAATTTAGTATTCATTATCATATAAATTTCTTATTTAACTAAGGTTTGCTGGAGAGAGTTGTGTGGTGTGTTGTGAAAAAATTTCTAGTCTCTGAGATTTTGAGGGTTGAAATCACAGGTAACACCATGAGGGGTATTGTCACATAACTACTTAGTTTAGGGTTGTGGGATCTCAAAAGGTCCTGTTAACCGATCACTCCCTGAGTGAGGTTACCTAGGTATTAGCTATGTTGTGGTGAGTGATTTAGACCGGCTTTTTTAGTAGAAAAGCTATGTTATCCTAGTTCTATGGATGACTATGTAAGAGGATCGAGTTTTATAACATCATCAATCTGGGTTAAAGCTCAAGATGTAGTTATTGATTTTGATTGAATCCATGCACATGGAATGAGGATTGCATAATACAGGTGATTATGAATAGACCATTTCTATTTATTATTAAGTGGATGATGTAAACCTATGTGGTAGGAAGTGAACCACAAGTTGTTCAAGGATGGAATATTAGTTCCAGATGAGGCTTCAGCGTATGCCAAGGATGGATTGTCGTGATGGAACATGGTATAATTTTGTTGACTCACATCCAGAAACCATGTTTAGTGGTGGACATAGTGTTTTTCATGGGAATTAGATTCCAATTTTTATTAAAATGATTCGTATTAAAATCCTATGGTGGGGAGAATCGCACAGGTCATGGAAAATGTAACCTTTGGGAGAGTGGTTATAGAAAGAATAGTCATGAATGGTAAAGAAGAATGTTCTGGAATTCCAGTAATTAATGTTTCATGACCGGATATCTTGTAATGAATCAAAATATGGAATTAAGAATCATAATATAAATAATTCAGGGAATAATGATAAGTAATAATTACCAGACAGACCTTGATTAAGTGGAAATTGTGTTGGGATTACAGTTCAAGTCATGCAGTAATAGTTCAGTGATAAAAACAGTTATGTTTGGAAATGGTCCATTGTAACCATCCTAAAATAGAAGTATTTGGTAGAAGTTATTTTCTTAAAATTCATGTTTTTATAAGAAATACCAATTGTGGATCAAGTCGAAATCCATCTTTATGATTATAAATTAATTTATAAAGTATTCTTGCCTATATTCATGGACTTATGCTAATATATCACCCCTCAGTAACACCTATATCTTAGTGAACCACCATTGATTTAGAACATTCTCATAACATTTTAGAAGGGCTATAGTATGTTTAGATAATTTTGACTCTTAAATCATATATTTTCAACAATGGGCCTCACCAAAGTGTCCACAACACTATCCCCTTGATCACTATGAAATGACCCAATTTGTTCAACACATCAACATTGGGTTTAACTCCTAGTCATCGAAAATCTCAATTACTAATTCAAACACAGACCTAAATGGAATGATGTATACCACACCCACGAAATTAAGTCATAAAAACAAAAATCAGAAATCAATAAAATGCATAAAAAGAAACATGAGAAATCAAGGAAAATTTACGACATCAAAATGTGTGGTGGAAACTATGTGCCACAAATGTTACACATACAAACCAACAGTTTTCAAAATCAATGTTACAAACGGGACAATCCAAACCCGTGTAAGTGTTCCAACCAGATAAATTCCCAAGCCCAGGGTAGTCACTAATGGTCCACATTAAAGAAGTATGCAATTTGAACATTGTAATAGTAGAAGCATCAAATGTCTCAACATTGTTGCTCTATAACTCCTGCAATTATTCAATAAAAGGCTTCATGTATACATCAATATCGTATCCCGGAATTTTTTTTCTAGGAATAATCATTGAAAGGATAAAATATGATTGTTGCATACACATCCACATAGGCAGATTATAAGGGATCAAAACAACTGGCCAAATGCTATAATTGGTACTCAAATTCCCAAATGGGTTGAATCCATCGGCATCCAATCCCAACCGAACATTCCTAGGATCATCTGAGAAATCAAGATGTAATAAATCAAATGTCTTCCGCGATTGGGAATCTCGTGGATGTATCATTAACCCATCATTGTTATTATCTACAGAATTCCACTTCATGTGTTCGGCGGTTTTCGATGACATGAATAATCTTTGCAATCGAGGATTCAAAGGAAAGTAATGAAAAACCTTTACAGGTTTGCTCCTTTTCTTCTTCTCCATGAAATTATGTTCATTCAGACTTCTAACATCACCCTTTGCCTACCATCTAAAAGAAGAACATTTCTTGAAATTATATCTACTTGAATACTCTCCCAAATAAAGCATACGATCATTGGGAAATGCATGAATTTTTGTATAATTCAGACCAAGCAAGTTAACGACTTTTTTCATATCATAAAATGATTCTGAGATTTTTTGCTTCTGGAAATGCATACCAATAAATTACAATATCATGGACATTGCCTTATTTGTAATTCCACATAGATATTTTATATGGTACAACTTCAGAAAAAATGAAATCTTTGAATATTTCATACACCCACTATACAACTCTTGATTTCCATCATCAACTAAATCATGAAACACATTTTCCTCAGTGAATTATTCTCTTATATTTGGCTCCACAGAATCAAGAGGAGGATCCAATGATATGTGACAATCTTTATCTTCTTGTGTTATAGTCTCAAAAACATCACTTGTCACGTTGCAATTTGTAGCACCCTCCTCTGGTTGTTCGGATATGTGTTGATGCTGATAGTGGTGTCTTGCAGTACCAATTGCATCATTTTTTAGGTTTTGAATTTCATTTTCCATTTTCAATGAACTTGGGTCCTCATTATGTGGATTAACATCAGTGCTCAATCTTTCTTTGACGTTTGATTCTCCATGCCAAATCCAACACAAATATTGAGCAGGGAATTGCTTCAGTATTAAATGTTCATAAACCTCATCTCTCTTCAACCATGTTCTAAATATACATTTAGGACATGAATATTTTATTCTCCCTTCAACGGATTGATTAGAAATTACAAAATCTAAAAACGCATTCAAACCCTTAACATACTGAGGTGTGTTCCTCGGTAATGTGATCCAGCTTTTATCCATTTATATCACAATGGGCCTACACAAAAAACAAGGAATCAAACATGTGAAATCTTCTATAACCCCATCATCAAAAACAAATAATGATGAACAAAATTTCTATAATATAGAAAATTCAATGATATATCAAGAAATGGGTCTCAAAATTCCTCAAATTCCTTAAACTGGAAGCACAAAATAGATGAACTATTTCTATAAGAATGGTCCTTTTCATCATGTTATGGTTCATCCTGCCTCTACTCCTTGCACATTAGATTCTCTTCATTCCCACTATTAATTTGTAGCATACCTGATAAAACTAAGGAATGAACAACCATCTATTTCAAAGAATATTTAGCTTCCATTCACATGTCCCTAGTGACAACCTCCAAAATGGATGTTATTCCAAAAGAAAGTAGATATGTACCAAGGTCTGGCTGAAGACCATCACCAAAGAAATGATCTTTCTCATAATTGATGACCCCTGTCTTTGGAGAATATATAAAAAACATTTAAAGGTTATTGGCATACTCCCATACTGATCTGTCACCAATAAAAAGTCTCATGAGCTTAGTCTATTTCTCTACATTCATTCCCTTAGGAAATAACGATTAAAAAATCAATCTTGATGAGATTCCAATTCATACATTCATGAATTCAAGAAGGTACCACTGACTCCCACAAGACTCTACTAAAACTAAAAATCTCGTTCTACAAAATTCTCATAGACAAAGTATCAGGTTCCCTAAGATAATTGAGGATCACCTCAATTTGGTCCAACTACATAACTGCTTCCACTGACCCTTGAAAAACACTTAGTGAAGGAAGATAGTGATTCATAAATACTATGATGGTGTCCGAGATTGAAAATGATTTAACATCAACAAATCAACACTTATTCTAGGTTGGAATAAGAAATAAATAATCCTTTTTGAAAATTATAGGCGACAACAATAACATCTAAATGAACTATATCAATTAAATACTTAAATTAGATTTATAGGTTGATACAAGATAGGATATCTAGATTTATCTATGTATACTATAAGAGTAGGAATCATGCTCTTTGTAGTTCTGATAAAGGGACTACTCAATAGATCATGCTCAATCATTAAAGGACTGAATTTTAAATATAAGTACATTGATTAATAAGCCTCTGGTGAAATATATCATGTAGAAATATATCTTATGTATGATACGGGACATCATTAACATTCCATGGATTCATGGGTTAGGGAAAATGTTTATATTGAGATATTTTATTTATCTGACTCTCATGTACATATTTATAGCTAATAAAGTTATTATACAATAACTAGATTGAGGTCATGTAGAATTTACTATATATCAAGAAATTTTTTCCCATGCAATGAGGAAACAGTACCCTTAGGTTGTTCATGAGTATAAAATTTGTGATCTAACACTATCCATGTTTGAGTCGCCTAGTGACTATATCCCTATTATTTCTATGGTTGAATAGTTGTCCCTATGTGATTTTTATTATTTATTTTCACCATAATTTTTTCATGTGACATTAAATGTGGGTTCTAGTTGGAATAAAAACGAATTTATAGAAAGATACATTTTTAGGAGTTTAACTTGAAACTTTTTATGGATTTACCATTTTTATTTAATTATCATACTTTTCATATGTTTTTCAATGTGCATTCATAGCAGGGGGGACTCAAATATTTCCCTGGGTTCTTATTTTATTTTTCTAACATAGTTAGTTCTATGTATCTTTCAATTAGTATTTTAAATTATTGAATGTTAGTCCAATTTTTATATTTTTATGGAAATTAATTTTTAATCTAATGTGAGGTGGTTGGAATTTTGAAATGTGTTGAATAAAATGATGTGAGTTTGGTGCCTAATTTCATTATTGCAGAAAACCATGAGGTGTTGTGCACATATTTTAATGTAAAAAAATGAAAATATTTTTATTCTATTGTAGGATCATATGTATTAAAAAAATATTACTGTCTTTTAAAATCATATATCATGGATATAATAGGCAAGTGTGGAATATTATAAAACAATAGAAAGGAGAGAATTACATGAATTGTGATCCCAATGATCATATAAACAATCTCATGGATATTCACACTATGTTTAATTTCATTATTCATAGACCAATATATGTGTAGAGTTTAAGGGAATGTATCCTTGAAAAAAATGATGTGATATATATATCGATATAAGAGAGGAATAAAAATTTGATATGGATGTAGATCTTGACACACATATGCATATATCCTTAGGGGATGACTTAGATATTTTATGGTCATGGTTCTTAGACCTGTAGTTGCTAACATCTTTATATATAAAAACATAGAACCAATGATTGGTTAGTCTTCAAAGATATTCCAAAACACAACCTGATGTGAATTAAGGATTATTAGTATCAAATAATACCTTGGAGGGGGACATTATTTTCATGGTCATGATGTTTAGACCATTGTGTCACAATGTTTAATATACTATGAAAAGGAACATGGTTTTGATAAGACATTATAAAAGGAGAATCTAATGTTATGTATTTGGAGTATCCAAAAGAGATTCATACACAAATTGGAAGGTGCAGAAGAATACAATTTCATAATTTATTTAACTGTAAAATTTATTCTCAAATGTTTAAATTTCAGGGTACAACAATCACATTGAATAGAATGATTTTGGAAGGTTTAAAACATACATTATGAATGCCTGAGTCAATAAGAAATAGAGACCAACTGTTGAAGAATGACAATTACAAATAGTGGAATACTAATACCATTCTCATTCAATAGAATATAATGGTAGAAGGTTGGATATTTTCTCAATCAGTCCATTGATTGATTATGTGGTTTAATTGGAACTATCGTCCATGACTGAAATATCCCATAGGGATAACTTTATATGCTTTGAATAAAGGTGTGATATTCAGTATCAAATCCTAATAGGTTATCTCTAAATAAATCAACATCCACAACCAATTTTTAGAAGATCCCTACACTCCCACTAAATTGGGCTATCCCCCAAGGCCTCATTACACCTTTACATACCACCCTATAATGAAAAAACCAGTAAAATAATCATTTAACTGTAATTTAAAATAAAATATGTGGAGAAGGAGATTGATAGGGGCTATAGGGTGTAAACAAAACTCAACACAAATAAATGGTTCAAAATAGTGTATGGAGTATCCATTGGTTAATGAGAGACCATCCAAAAGGTGGAATGTGGTAGAGGATGGAACCATTCATTAAATTATAATTGTGGAGGCTATCATTTACCATCCACACCAATCATAATGAAAAACTTATACTATAACTATCTTGGTCTTAGAAACACAAGATATGTTCACATTATCTAGCATAGTTTCACTTCAAGCCACCATGATATGGTTTTGTAGTCTGAATCCATATTCAAATTCAAGTACATGATTGGTATTAGGATCTTAGATAACTTTCATGGGTTCTTACATATCCATTTCAATGGCTACTCTGGTGTCCCTTTACTTATTTTAAATGAATACATTAATGATAGAATCTAATCATTCTTTTCAGACCACATTGTCACCTCTATTCATCATTATAACACCCCTTCTTGGTACTTTCTTGGTCTTCATAGATGTCTTTATCATAGTGAGAAATAGAATTCATGGAATCTTCTTTATGCTTATGGGACAATTTTCATGGAATGGTTTGGTACGTAGGGGATATTACAAAATTATGTTCTATTCTAAAAAGAAATAGGGTGATATTACATTCCATGCCTCCCTGATGTAGTTCCATCATACAACAATGAGGGTAGGGATTACTAATATGGTACATGAAGATATTCCTTAGACTTGGTTCTGAGGGAACATGATCAACACCTTTATTGCTGAACAACTAGACCATTTTTTGGGTTTGGGTGAATGGACTAATTTATTCCAACTTTCCATATCTCTCACTAGAGATATACTACCATATATATTAACCCATTATTTTCGAAACTACCTATGGTGTCAAGAGACCAAAACATGTTAAATACTCAACATTTGAGATATTTGTTGACAAATAAAATGAATGTGATGATGTGAATTGAGATATCAGGATGGTCGATGACCCTGATACAGGAAGATATTCCTCATGTGGAATGAAAACATTAAATTTTGAGAGATTCCAAATTTTATCATCTAAGTAAAACGTGTTTTATCATTAAAATAAAATTTAAGGTGCCCTAATCTCACAATACTTTCGATATTAACCTATCAAAAATATATGAAATTGAAGAAGATATGGATGAATCAATTCACAATTAGAAAGGATTCTAGGATGCACATGCACATGAATCCCATATTAAACTATATACTAAAAACCTACCAACTTGAAAACCAAAAAACCCTTAAGAAGGAGAAACAAAACCCTACCTAGAGGGGAAGACGGTGCAGCTTCCGGGGTCGCGGGGGGCTGGGGGTCGCGGGGTCGCAGGGTTGTCGGGGTCGCCAGGGTTGCGCGGGGTTGCCGGAGTCGGGGTCACAGGGTCGCCGGGGGAAGCGGGGGTCGGGGTTGCGGGGGAAGCGGGGGGCCGGGGTCGCAGGGGAAGGAGGTTCAGGTGTTAAAAAACCAACTTTTTGCAGCAGTTTATTATAAACCGCCGCGAAACCTTTTTTACAAATGTTTTGGCGGCGGTTCCTAGAACCGCTGCTAAACAGCGGTTTTGTTGTAGTGTAGAAAGGATCATAGATTCAAATCAATGATGAGGATTGATAAAGGATATAATGTTCTTTGACTTATAAAATATTGAAATGTATATATTTAAGGATAGGGAATTATAATTTCTATTCCAACTAATTTCCAATCCAACACTACATATTAAGGTAAAGATTTATCAACAATACAGAATGATTTTAAAAAATTAGACTATTTCTAAGGTATACATGAAAAAGAATGTCTAAAAAAATGAACATGGACTGTTGATGTTTGAAAGGAGGCGTTGTTTACCATGAAAATAATAATAAAATATGGATTTTATAGATTAAGATAATATATTAATATTCTTTGTACACCATTATAGTTATTAGATTTTTAGGCATCCTAAACAGAAATTCTTGTGTGAAAAGTGATGAATGAAATCATTAACTATGTATCATGATTCTTGGTATACACATATGGAATGGTTTAGGGATAAATAAAAATGTATTTCATTCATCACATTAATATTCTAATGTGTATTTTTTATAATATCAAGATAGGAATATTTATTATTAAACTTAATAAATATTGAAATAGTGATCTCCTATGATTCTTTATAGATTAACGTATTGATACTCTATATTTCCTTGAAATAAGGATGAATCATAACCTTGTATTCCATTAATGTACATATATCAATAACTTTGTGAAACTTAATGGTGAACCATTTTCAATTATATCTGATTTTTTCTCCTGTTTTGCATAAAAATTTTAAATAATTCATTGAAATAATTTGGAAACTATGATACATATTGGAACCACCTATCATCCTCAAATTAATGTGTTGTCTAAAATGACTATCCAAACCATAGAGATATGATAAAGTTGTGTTAATTTTACTTCCAAGGAACATGGGTATAATAATTACATTCGGTGTAATTTCTTTAAAACAATATATTCCTTGAATCCATTCAAATTATACCATATAGGGTTATGTATGGAATAAATTGTGTACACCATCCAGTTTGGGTGAAGTTTGGTAATGGGGGGATAATTGGTAAGGAATTCACTATGGAAATAATTCAAAAGGTAAAAAATATCCATATCATATCAACATAGATTAGAGAAAAAAATCTATTAATATATGGATAGATTTAAATTCCTAGAATGAGTTCACGTCCTCCTAAATGTTTCACCATATAAGTTAGTTTTAAGATATGATTAAAAAAAAGTTATGTCTAAGTAAAATTTAATATTTTGAAATTTTAGAGAGAATATAATTGATTTTTATCATTTTTATGTGCAATCATATATCTATAAACTGAACATACTCTTTCATTTCTCAAAGTTAAGAAAGTATATTTGATACCATAAAAATGAAATCACCATAAAAAGAAGTGGATTTTTATTGAACTTTTATTTCATTAATATCATGTCAATATTCATAACAGTATAGACAATGTGTTAATAAATTAGAAAAATCTACTAAGAAACATCTATTAGGGTTTTGAAGAAATAAAAAAGGTAACTATAGCATATATTGAGGATGGATTACATTTCTATTTAAAGATTTATATAAAACCAATTAATCGAGGAAAAATATATTTAATGGAGGAGAATGTAATTAATGAGTTTATACTATAGTAAATAAATATTTCAATATAAAAATTATGGAACATTGAAAATTATATTATTTTATCCCAATTGGAAACTACATTATAATACAACCAAAAACTCAGAAGTTAAATATATTATAGAAGATAAAACCAATACTATAAATTCATTTGGTAATATAAAATTACTAATTAATTATATATATATATATATATCTGTGTGTGTGTGTGTGAGTGTCTATGTGTATTTGTTAATAATAATATAATTATGAACATTAAAATAAAAATAAAAATTATAATAGTTTTTAATTATGTTGTAGTAAATGTTTAATTTTGAAATAAGTTTTTCATTTAATTATTGAATTTATTTCCTTTGGGGTAACTTGAGGTTCTAACTCATCAATAAAGTGATTTTGGTTTTGTTTTGACTCATGTCTATAATGAGGGATACCCTTGGGCATGCTCTTGTTTTGATCTCACTAATCCATAAAGTGATTTATCTGAAAATGAAAAAAAATTGGATCAATTATTTAATTTAACATAGTGATATATAATTACATTCATCAAAATGAAATTAAATTTTCAATCGAAGCATATACATAATCCATTTGAGGACTTCTCATAATTTTTTAAGATGGTGGAATTATTTGGTAAAAGGTAAGATACTGTATAAATACATAATATGTTTTATTGAATCATTGTGAATAAAAAATTATTTTGTTTTTAATAGTAATGATTTAGAAAAAATAATATTCTTACTCTTTTAATTAAAATATTTTCATATAATATATTTAATTTTACACATCTGTATATAATCATACAAAATATAAAGTAAATTTTAATGAATCAAAATACTATTCACTATAAATATGAATTCTATCGACATCAAATTTATATATTTTATTGGATATATTTTCATGAATATTTAAAAGATAAAATAAATGTCTCATATTTACATATCTATGAGATAAAATAATTTTAAATATAATGGGATTAATTTTTCCACTACCTTGAGTTCAGAGGCCCATGTTTAGAAATTAATAAACATTTCTACATTATTTTCTATAAATACCCACCAATATATCCATTCATTTAACACTATGATATTTTATGATGTATTTGTTTATAAATAAATTTAATTTTTTTGATAGCTTAAATTACACATTGCATGTGTATAAACAAACTGTGATATAATATTAAATATTATTCAAGTGGGTATTTATAAAATAGCCAGTAAAATTAGAATGTGTGAATATTAATAACTAAATTATGAAAAAATTACTATTTATAAATGTATATAATGAATTTATTATCTATCAATATATTACATCTGAAAACAAAAGTCATTTGAATGAAAACAGATTGTTTCCTAAAAAACTAGTTTTTATTCATGCAGTGTGTTTATATATAAGAAAATTAAATTGATTAATAATAGTGAATGATGTTATAGAAATTTATATATTGTATCTTAAATAAAAAAAAAATATTTATATAGAGTTTTTAATTGGAATGGGATAAGAATAAATCCATTTTTATGATTAAAAACATTATTTTACAAGATAGTGATTTTCCCTGGCTTTTACACACTTATTTTAAAATTAATTTTTGCACTTATAGAGATTAAATCATGAAAAATGGTTAAAATATGTGCAATTAAGAGATTCCAATTTTTAAAATATAACTGTTTTATTTTTGGCCATTATTAAGAGTAACTAAAGTAAAAATTACCACTTCAATAAAAGATAAATTGGTTCAATGAAGGATAAACAACTATCATTATAGAAACCATTATTCATATTAATTTTTTTAAATGAAAAAAATGCAACCCTTATAACTTTATTTACTAAATTTAAATTCATCTAGGGACACGTTACCATAAAAATGACCTACAAAAAAATTAAATCAACGAAAATTATAAAACAACACTCTCATTATATTAAAAATATTTCTTATGTGTTCACAAAGATATTCAAAAAAATTATGAAGGAAAAAAATTTCAATTTTAGATTAATGCAATTATTTTTATTATGTTTAATTATTTATAATATTTTCTCTAATTACATAATTAAATTAAATATTTACACAACATTGATATTATATTTCATAAAAAAATATAAAAATATAATAAATTATTTTTTAAAAAATTATAATTTATATATTTTTAGAGTATTATAGTATTATATAGATTTGAATACGATGATAAGATACTAGTGATATATTAAAGGGTTATATTCTAATTTTAATTTTTTCTAAATAGTGTTGAAGTCAGATTCAATGAATAATATTACCATTAAATTAATGATTTCATATGAATATTATATGCTATTAAATTTTATAAATTTCAAAAAAAAAATTTGAAATTTTACAAGGTGGTAAGAAATGAATTAAAATTTTCTCATTTTTCAAATTTATGATCCAATTTTCACCTTATATTTTAAA
This sequence comes from Viscum album, assembly GCA_963277665.1. Classification (NCBI taxonomy): domain Eukaryota; kingdom Viridiplantae; phylum Streptophyta; class Magnoliopsida; order Santalales; family Viscaceae; genus Viscum; species Viscum album. Next base: position 254,844,243 of record OY728123.1, read on the forward strand.
TTATAAACCTTTAATGTAAAATAAATTCCCTACTGTGGTTGAGATTATCATTAGGTAAACATGGGGTTAAACTATAAAAATTAAGTTTAAAATGACATCATGAACTATCCATATTTTATTTGATGGAGTTCTTTTGAAAATTTCCTCTTTTATTTGAATCTCACCTAATTTCAAAAAAAATCCTGATAGACACTTATTGAAACTTAATCATTTTAAAAATTCCCAGTTTATTATTTCCCACTTTTATAAAAAGCCACCCATTTCAATCAATTATTGAAAACACATTGATTAATATACTCAATACGAACACAATAAATTTCTATTTGAAATATCCTTTTTAATTTTCTATATGTATTTTTATTCTCAGAATACCATCCCTATGTTCCTTAGGAAATGATCTATTGGAGGTCTTCCAAAGAAGAGGTAATCATATTACCTAAAATTATCATTTTAATTCTTATTATACCTCCTCAAAATCATTGGTATTTTTAAAAAAAATAAAATCTTATTTATCCTCAATATATTTAAATTTTTTTATGATTATGAAACCATAATTATCCACCATCTTTTCCATCAAATGTAATGTGATATTTTTACTCGTGCATACATATAACTTACCATATCCACATAGTGAACCAATTACATTTTCATAACAAACAATTATGAATGGGTATTATTATACTTTTAATAATTATATAAAATATTTATGAAACTATTATTCCTTTAAATTTACAATATCATTTCTAACTTCTTATGCTTCACTCTATTGCAAAATGATAACGTCCCTCATGCATACCTGTAGACTACCACCTCCATGAAGAGATGTCCTATGTTCATTATTTCAATTTTATATGGATTGTAATATATATATATATATATATATATATATTCAAAACATATGATTTAATAACAATTTTGTGATGACTAATTGTTATATACCAATCTTTCATTCCATGATTTGAAAAGAGATAGTGATATTCATGTGTACCTATCATTTATAACCTCCATGACCGATGCAATTCATTTTCCATAAAAATAATTTATCCATTACTATATATATATAAATACTGAAAAAAATTGATGATTATATCATTATTAAAATATTGGAGAATATTGAACCATGATCAATGTGTAGGTAGTGAAACAACATAACCACAACATACATGAAAAACAATGAAAATATCACCCATAAAATTAATTTTAGTAATAAACTGTAAATAAATGGGAGATAAAATTATATAATTAAATAATATATTATAAAATATATATATATATATATTTTATAATATATTTATATTTAATATATTTTTTTATAATGTTTTTTGTATAAAACATGAAAGAAGTCAGAATTTGTGTAAGTGATTATGTCATAATCTCTACATTATTTGGGATTGATTATGTTAAAGTATTGTATGGGGGGATTATTTGATATTTCAATATTAATACCAATATATATTTTTTAACATTTGGTAGATTCTATAAATTAAAATATTTGCTTTTTTTTCATCTCTTTATGTTATCATTTGAATTAAAATGAGCATTCTTTATCAACTCGGTCATGAATATTTTTTTCCATAATCATATTTTCCTCAAAAATATTTAAGGAATATTTTTACTAATGTTCAATGATTTATTCAATATAATTTTATCCATTTTTCAATTTTCAATAATAGTTTCAAATGAATCATCGTGTAGTGTTCTAAATAAGGTACTTCTCGATTTTTTTTACAATGGAGTAGGAGGAATGTTTTATTAACTTATATGAAACGAATAAAATTTCTTCATGTCTGGTCCAATCAATGGTTCAAAGAAACAATTACATGTTATCAATGATCTTTTCAATTAAAATATATTCCTTAATAATTGGTAAATTTTTAGACATGTTATTTAAAAGTGAAAATGATATTTTCCTTATGAAATATTCTATTGAGTATTTTAACGTATTTTCATATTTGTCAAAAAATATTATTGAATATTTTTATTTTCAAGGATATACTATATTTAAATCAACAAAAATATTTCATTGTATGGTTTATGATACTATTGACTAGGGAACTTATTGAAATTCCTGGTTATATTTATCTTTACATGGAAAATTACCAATTTAAAGGAATGTTGATGAGGTTGTATTTTTTTCATATGATGAATTAATATCAGTAATTTTGTAACAATTTTATTTCAAAATTATATATCTCCTCAAGGAATTGGAATCAATTTTGAGACTTAGAAATATTTTGTATTTATCTGAGGCTTTACACATTTTTGTTGATATCTTGGAACAAGGAATTGATATTATTTTTATGTCTTAGAAGAATGCCTTAATGGTATATTTCAGATGTCAAGAATTATTAATTAAATCATTAGGAAAATATTTATTGAATGAAAATTATTTATTTAAATAGTTATGGAATCCATGGAAGAGTCTAAATATCATTGGATAAAATTTATCGAATTATTTGATCACTATTTATTCTTTCAATATTATTCATCCCTTATTATCATTCATTATAAGAATACCCTTGCTAAGAATCTGATTGCATCACTTTATTATGTTTCATTCCACTTGGATTCTAGTAAATATATTGCAAGTCATATAATGTTCCATTCTAATGGGAATATTTTTTCCCTCAAAGATAATACATTGTTGTTTTTTATTTTTTCCATTATATGTTATATTTGAAGTGTGTATCTAGTTTACCAAGACTACAATACTATTATACACACTGGTATGTGATCGGTTGTACCTAGTACCAATTTTATAATGTGACCAAAATCGTAGGGATAAAAGAATATGGGTATTCACAGTTTGAATTGAACGAAGTCTAGTATAATCCATTGGAACTAGACAATAGAAAACATGAAATAGGGATAATAACTTTATGAATGAAATTAATTATAATTTTAAATTTTATATAACATCCAAAAGTCTTATTAATGTATTTATTATATTGGTTTTCATATAAATTCTTCCCTATCTTAATACTACATGTCAATACAACTTTATCAAAGATGTAACAAGGGTTAATAACCCTAATATGAGTTGGATGAGTAAACCAAGGCCATTATTGTGGTGCATGATGATTGTTCCCTTACTACACACTAGTTCTGAGACACCTTAGTGAAATTATTGAGTTAATTTAATATTTATTTATAAAACATTATAATATATTTTAATGTATTTTAATTATTTGAGTATATTCTCAAATAAACCATTATTGGGATTATGATATTAATTATGTATAAATTTTAAAAATATAATTTTTTTCACATGTTTTAAATTTATACATTATTTTTCTTGATATTATTAACAAATCTACCATAGATCGGAGATTAGTTTTCATTCTTATTGGATGTAATTTCAGCTATGTTAATTTACATAGTCCAAGTAGAGAATTCCCTTATGGGATTCGTAATAATGATAGGGTTGGAAAAAGAGCTCGAGATGATAAAATTATAACTATATTGGAACTTCTAATCTATGTTTTTACTAATAACATTTCCTATTTCGATAAACCTCCTTATCCAAAATTCAATGTACTAATTTCATAATGCTTCATTAATAATCATCCTATAACATTAAATTGGACAAAAAATCCATTTGTAACTCATAAAATGTATAATTCCCTTAGACAATATATTTATCACTTTAGGAATAATTGAAATAGGTATGGTTATAATGGTATTTTATCATATTTCACCAGATATAGAAAAATGGTGGTCATTAATTCAAAACACTATGTATTTCGAAAAAATTGAGAGCATATAATTTAATCATTTTAAGGTACTTCTATTGGAATATTATTTTCTTCATGAATAATGGGAAGATAAGGAGAGGAAATTTCAACATCTAAGACAAAAGGAAGAGGAATATTTTTCTATGTATAAAGTTAACATTACAATGTTAGCAAGGTATTTTGTGGATAATATATATAATATAATGAATATGATTGACCAATCCATTGATTTTATTATGACAATCATTCTAAGGGAACTACTCTACTAAACATTCTGATCATATATGTATATCGTATCATGTGATGTCATGATTGAGAATATTTTCTCAAATATTAATTGATTTTAAGTATAGAAGGAGTGGAATAGGATAAAAATTCAAAAATGGTTAAGGGGAATAATAGCATGTTTAATCTTCCAACATGAGATTCCTGTGGAAGGAATAATCTTATTATACACATAAAATTTAATGGAGGTTTTTTTACATGTAGATAGAATGGAAAAATTCTTGTGAATACAAGGATTAGTGATAATGTTTCAAAGTATAATGATTTTTCTTTACATAGATGGGGAACTATTAGAAAAAATTACTAAATCTTGACGGAAACATACCATAAATGAATAGAAGTGTATAAGTCCAAACTAATAAAAAAATTTACCCAAAGAGGATTTTGATAGATATAAAGTGAATAGTACACTTATCAATCACTCTAGGATTGAAAATGTTGTATTTTATTTTTGTTCTACACAATCCTTTGAATATAAATAATTTGAAAGGGTATCACACACTCTCCTCGTGTATTATAGGTCGACTTATTTGTTAAAAAATATAATTGTGGGTTGAAAATATATCACTTATATAACAACTCTTCGATAGAATATTGTGGGAAAATTATTCCTATGAATGTTGTTATTCTGACTTTAGTTGAATTGTATATTAATATAAATCTTGTTATTCTTCCATTTGTTATTCTAACTTCTATTATTCAGGAGTTTAAATTATCTTAAATGGTTTGGGATAATATCATCATTTCAAATTTTCTTATTTTTCAAGAATATATGAATGCATTTCGGGAAGAAATTCATAGTATCCCCTTGAATCGTGAATTTTATTTTTCAATAGAACTCATTCGTGGTGTTATGGATATGGAAAACGTCTCCTTTGAGAATGTACTTTATTGGGTTACATGTTTTGATGAAGAAACTCTATGAGATCCTTTTTAAGGGATTAATTGTCCATAGTGCTTCACATTTGTGGGAACATGTTATTTTTTTAATATGAATTATTTGGCCCTACGTCTTTTATTTTATTTATTCGGAACATAACGAGATCACTATTAAGAACATTAATATTATAACAAATAACAATGAACTTTATAATCACTTATGAGGAGATCTATATTTTTCAATGATTGAACAATGATTTTGATATCATTTGTTTTGGAGAAAAAGGGATAACATACCAAAGAATACCTTATGTATGAGGTATCTTTATTACGAATTTTATTAATGACTTTTGAAAAAACCAATTCTATTTCCCACATCATGGATTTAATTTAAAGACCCTTTTTTGATAAACCTGATCAGTTCTTGGAATTATATATAAACCATATTTCAATATATTTAACGTGTAAAAAATAATTGGAATAATTTTAGAATTGTCATGAATACACAGAGGATGGAGAAGGTTTATTATAAATTAATAATTTAAAAAGTTAGTTTCCTTTTTGGGTCATGTAATCTAATGACATGGTATATCAATGGATCTTTTAAAGACATATATTATTGAGAAATGGACTATACCAACCATAGTAACCAAAATATATAGTTTTTATGGGTTGTATGTATACTAAATAATCATTATGGAATATTTTTCATGTTTATTTAATATAACCACAATTTTGCCTCAAAAAAGGTATTAAGATATAATATAATATAAATGTGATGAAAATTTTAAATTACTGAAGAGAATATTGGTAAGTTCCACAACACATACACTAATATATAGTGCAGAAGGATTTTTAATATTTATTGATACATAAGAGATGTAATTGGATTGTTCCTCATGTAATATGAAAAGGTGATATAATATTCCACTCAGCAATTAAAAACAAAATAAAAAATTACCCTAATCATGATTTGGATATAATAGTGGTAAAATTTTTGTTGACGAAATAGACACATTATATGTATTCTGAAGTTTTTGATATATATACTAATAATAAAAAAATATGTATATATATTAATATATATTGTTTTAAATATACTCTAGGGATGATTGTTTTAGATGATTTAGGATTATAAATTCTCAATACATTACCTCCCTAAGAAGGCGAAAAAGGTGTTTGATGCTCAGATTTGAAAATACAATACAAGTTTCTCCAAGATAAGAATTCGAAGAGATCCAATAATTAGTAATTTATAGATTTTATATCTTGGAATCATGATAGAAGTGTAAATATATTATCATTATAAAATTAATGTTCATCTATCCATACATGATAGGATTAATATGGTGTGGACGGAAGAAGTATAATTACCGAAGAAGGTGAGGAATGTTCCTAAGATAAATTGTGATCATGTTGGAATTGTAAGGTTATGAAACTGATTATGTGTGTCATATATTAAATACCAATAGATGGAGTTCGTTAAATCTTGTAGTTTATTATTCTTTATTAATATTAGAATTATGAGTGTATATAGATATTTGTAAGATTTTTTTCAATAAAATATGAAAAGGAATATTACAGGGTACATATCCTGATTCATAGTATGTTTGAAATTTAATGATGAGTGAAATAGGTTTATAGGTATGAGACAACTACTACATATACCTAAATCGAAATGGGAAAACATAATCCCAGATTTCACCATCAAACTCCCTAAATAATCCAACGGAAAGAGTTGTATATGGTTTCTAATTGATCTCCTAATAAAATCAGCATATTTTATTTCCATTAGAGTTGATTTATATCTTGATTATCTTTCCATAATATATATTAAGTATGTGGTAATGTTGAATGGATTATCACAATATATTGTATTTTATCTAGATATGAGGTTTACATCAATGATATTCCAATGAGTTCTATGAGCACTAGATATAGAGTTGAGTTTCTACACAATATATCATCGATAGATATATGGTTATTATAAGAGGATTATTCGAACAATAGAAGTAATATTGAGAGAATTCACATCAAATTTAAATGGTGGTTAGGTTAAATTCATTTATTGAGTGGAATTATATTTAAATAAATTTTTTCACTATTGTACTCAGATGAATCCTTATAGATCTCTTTATTGAATGAAATGTAGAACACCATCATATTAGAATGAAGTCAGATACATGAATTAATTGAAAACTGGTATAGATAATGAAATATAAAATATGTTTAGATACACTCAATAAAACATACCAGTGACCTATATGTTGAAAAAAAGTATTGGTAAAAATTTTCTAAGAGTTTTAGAGTTTGAAGTTGGTGAAAAGGTAATCCTATAAATATCCCCCCGGATGAAATTAATGAGATTCCAAAAGAAACGAAAGCTAATGCATTAGTATGATGGTCCCTTCCTGATTATCTATTGTATCAAGACCATAACATATCTTGTTGAGTTTCTGTTAAATTTATATCATGTTCAAGATGTCTTCCATATATATCTCCTATGGAAGTATATAATTAATCAATCACATTTACTAAACTCAGATGTCATAATACTATAACATTATCAATCTTCTAAAGAACAACTGGTGGTGATTTTTTAAAATGGAGAAAATTTTCATTGAACCAAGACCACTGTTCTGGAGAATATTCCATGCTAATATTATAATGTTGGGGAAGATACATGGAAAAATTATGATGTTATGTTCTATAAGTAGCCATAGTTGTTTTAATTAGAGTATCATTATTTCAAGGGAACAATATTTTAAGCATTGTATAATGTAACACCCAGATATTTTATTCTATATTTATTTTGAAATACATTTAAATTTATCAATAACTTGTGTTACATTCCAAATTGAGTTTAAAATAACTATGAACTACTATTAAAATATTATTTAAATGTAACGATTACAAAGTAGTCATGAAAATGTATGGGTATTAATAGGTAAAACTAAATCATGAACAATTTAATGGATTATTCTTGAAAAAAATTAATTCATTAGTTATCAACTAATTATAAATGAAACATAAATTCATTAGAAGGAGAAATATATGTTTTACCTAAAAAAAGTTTTTATACATGCAATTCGTATCATTCATAATAAATGATATCAATCAAAAATTTGTGAATGATTTTAATGATATTTATTTATTATATATTCAATCATATATTTTAATATTCTTATATAGTTTCTACTTTTTATGAGAAAAAATAAATCAAATTTTATTAATCAAATTAATTTTTTTAAAGGTTTTCATCTATTTTTTGAACATATTTTTAAATTCATTTCCTCCACTTATAATTATTTAATATTGAAAATTTTATAACATATTTGGAATCATGACATTCATAATTGGTAAATAGGCCCCTTATATATTTTTCATTATGAATTGTAACTATGATAAAATTTATCACCTTGATAAAAGATATATCAAGTTAGCCAAGGTTAAAACATAGTTTTATTGAAGCCATTTGTTTATATTAGTAATTATTGGATGATTTATATATGAATATTATCACCCAAGTCCCTGAATTTAATTGTTTACGGGAACTTTGATAATAAAAATGACTTATATAATATTTAATGTAATGAAAAATAAAAAATCTCAATATCTTTATTTTAATATAATATTATTTGTTGACATAGAGATAAAATAAATGAATAAATCATAATAGTTATTTTGAACATAATAAATTTATTTCCATGATGTTAATTTATTTCTAATTTTTTGTTATTATATAAGTATATTAAATGTTTAAACAACCCAAGAACCATATTTCGTAGATTAATAGAAAATTGAAGTAAATGAATTTAAAATTATTCAATGTAATATGATTTTAGTGATTTCTAGTTTTCAATAATTTTAAATGATTCATATAAAATATTAGTGAGGTTTTAAATTATTTAAATCTATTTCCATGTTTTCTTATTATATTTAATTTCAAATTTATGTAATGGTGTCAAAATGATATTAATGATATTTTATGAAAATAATATTTTAGAAAATTTTCAAAATATCATTAAAATGTTTGAATATTATTTGAATTTGGAAAAATGATATCCTATTTACATTTTTAACCAATTCCCACTTGATATGTTAAATAATAACCCTATAATAATAAAAACTATCATTAATATGGCGAAGCGTAAAATTAGATAACTATGTTGCTTAAAAGGAAGAAATATCTATAATTAAACATAAAACTATATAAATTTAATAGTTAACTATATTTGGACTTTATTATCTCTATATTTAAATATATTTCTATTTTTAAGTATTAATCTTGAATCATAATTTGTTATATTGTAATATTAAAAAATTCCAAGTCTGTCATTTCCCTCCCATATAAAAGGACACCCCTTTCCCTGAATTCTTCATTCCACATTGAGAAATATCGATCAACCAAAAATATCTTATTTACATGAGGAAATTAATTATAAAATATCTATAGGTTATTTTCATCTCAAATCATTGTTCATACGTTCTATTATAACGGATATAAAGGTGGTCTTCTAAAGAATAGTTAATTATCTTACAAGACTTGCATTAATTAATATTTGTATTACTATATCTAAATGTATAGTATATATCCTAAAATAAAAAATTCACTATCATAAATATATTTTAATATTGTTATTATTATGAAACCATAATTACCCATCCCCTTTACCATCAAATGGAATTTAAAGTACCACTTGTTCATACGTATATCTTACCATCTCTAACTACCATGAAATTTCATTTTTCATGAACATAATTTATGGATTTCAATATTGATGAGTTTAATAATTAGATAATACTTATTATATATTTATTATATATTTATTGTACATATTATTTTTATTAAATATTTATACTTATGAAATTGTAATATCATATCAAACCAATTATCATCAAATCAGTTAGAAAATGATAACATTGCTTTTGTGTATCTGTGTACTACCACCTCCATGAAACAATGTGCTCCGTTTTTTCAATTAAATTTTATATGGATGTTCATAAGGGATGACTAAATTAATATATGTGATTTATATGATATAAATATGATTCTATAAATTTTATTTATTATTTACCATTCTTTCATTCTATTCGTCGAAATGTGGATACCATATTCAAATGTATGTATGACTTACTATCTCCATGAATGGGGTCATTAATATTTAAATATATATATTTAATGGAGGATTTTAAAAAAATATATATTTAATAGATATTATTTTTATATAGTTATTAACATTATATATATTATTTAACAATGATAATAGTTAAAGGACATAATCTAATGAACCAAAAAATACTTGAAAATGAAGCACTTATCCCCCAAAATAGTGTTTTTAATATTGAATTACAAATAAATGAGTGAAAATATGTCATTTTAAAATAATATATGTTTTAATATATATTATTATCCTTTTGGTATATATGTATGCTACATCTACATTTATTATTCATGAGTTTCGACCACAAAATAATAGTTGTAGGCCTGATGTAAGGGATTTTTTCAAAATTTCATCTTTATTATTTATTATTTATATTAATGCCTCTAAAGGGGGAATTATTTTATAATTATATTTTAGTCAAATATATTTTCTTCTCAAATAAAAATTTCTAAAAATGGCACATTTTTAATTCATTTTCTTCAATTTATAAACTAAATATACCAAAATCATGTTTTTAAGGAAAACTAAATATTTTTTCTACTCGGAAATGAATCATTTTCCTCAATATCAATATTTTATGTAAAATATATTAATAATATTTTAATATGAATTATTTATTTAGTAATGATATTTTTTCAAAGGTTTGTATTTTTAAAAAACTAATAGAAATCATTTAATAATTTTCTAAATGACATACTTTTTAACTTTTCTTACCAAAGTATTAAAAGAATTGTTTTAATGATATACAACATGAAAATAATTTCCCACTTTAATTACTAGTGAATATATTTATGGTTCTTTTAAATATATAAATTTTATTTTCAATGAATATTATTTCCTTTATATTTGAATAAAAATAGATAAGTAATTTCAAATTGAAATAGTTATTTACCTAAAAACATTCAATTAATCCTTTTATGGTATTTTCATCTATGTTAAAGATTTTTTTACATAATATTATTATTTCTTTAATATATACACTAATGATACCACTGGAAATATTTCTTTTTATTGATTATGATCTACTTCACTCAGTAATGTGATGAAATTTATTACGATGGATTTTCCAATACAGATAGTTATTGAAATTTAAGGCTATTGATTAAGATGTATTATTTATTTATATGATAGGATAATTGGAAATATAATTTGATGGATAGTTCCTATAATTATATATATATATATATATTATGGATTGGTAATTCTCATATGAAAAAAAATATATGTTATTTAGTGGATGACACCACAATTTTTGTTTCTAACTTTCCACATGTCCATGATGGTATTTAGTTTATAAGGTCTAAGGCATAGATTGTATGTTTCACATGTTCATAATTATGAATTCCATCATTATTAAATCTATTATTTATTAAAATTAAATTATTTTAATAGTTTTTATATCAATAAATTATTTTCTATATCATGTGACTATTTATGTTCAATTATTTAATCATAATTTATTCCATCTATGTTAATAATTACCTGGTAGATTTAACTTTATGAATATCCTTAATGATAATATATGAACACACCTTTTTGATTCTTAATTTCATTATGTTTCTGGGATTATTATTACGATTGATATACATGGATATGCTAAAGGTAATAATTGTGTTCTCAAGGAATATTCTCTATTGTATTTTATGTTATCATATATTTGTGATATTTCATTTATGATTACAATTATCGTGTCTCCAAATCGTTTTAGTTCATTGGAATGAGATCACTTCTATCCAGTAACAATGTAATTAAGTTACTATCGAATATTGGGAACTATGGTTTGGGAATTTATAATTCCGTTTTAATCTAAAAATATTGATCATGGTTCCCCTCTATTTTTCTCTCTCAAGAGTCTCCCTAAAAAGATTATAAGGGTTTAATATGTTCTTATCAATAATTAAGAAGATAAATATCTATGCAAGGGTCCATAATCTTCCAATTTCCTTTTCAAATTTATTCATTTTATTAAAATATTATTTAAAATTATATTTTATATACGACTATTCTTGTAATTCTATGGTGTCATCATCTTTTTGTGTTTTTTTAATAACAAACTACTAATAATATATTATTATATCCTATGTTTTCATTATATTTATGTAATAGTCCATACACTACTGGAAAAACGGCCTATACCCACGGTTCAAAACCGTGGGTATAGCCTATACCCACGGTTTTGGGAACCGTGGGCTGGATAGCCGTCGGTATAGGTCCCCAGCCTATACCCACGGTTTTGGAAAACCGTGGGTATAGGTGTCCTGCCACCGTGTCACCGAAACATAGACAATTTCGACGGTGTCAACGGCTTTTACCCACGGGTTCAAAACTGTGGGTATAGGTCTTAAAAAAATGCAGGCGCCGAGTTTCGATCCCGCAACCTCTTCGCTGTAAACACCGCGTCTAACCACTACCCTAACATCACATATATGTATATATATATATTTAGTTAAATATAGTTATAAAAACCGTGGGTATAGAGGGAAGAACCGTGGGTATAGGGTTCCCGCCAAAAGAAAATTCCTTCCCGCGGAAAAAAAAATTTCCCGCGCACACAAAATTGACCTATACCCACGGTTTTTCATAACCGTGGGTATAGGTATTTTATCCCAGACCTATCCCCACGGTTTTCACCAAAACCGTGGGGATAGACCCCCCCTATACCCACGGTTTTGGTAAACCGTGGGTATAGGTGACTTTTCAGGACCTTTCCCCACGGTTTTCCAAAACCGTGGGGATAGAGCCCCCTATACCCACGGTTTTGGCAAACCGTGGGTATAGGTCATGAAAATTCACCTATACCCACGGTTTTCCAAAACCGTGGGTATAGGGGGGGTCTATCCCCACGGTTTTGGTGAAAACCGTGGGGATAGGTACATTTTCCAGTAGTGATAATCCTTTTATTTCCATTATTTTAGTAAACCAGTCCAAATCATTTTCAGTTCGATTTTATATATTATTATTATTCATTAATAAAAATTCGTTAACATCTTATCAATGATAGATCACTATTTTCTTTTTTTATAATACCTACATATTTGGATAAAATGGTAAAAATAGTGATACACTAAAGGTGTGACGTCCCGACCAAGGATCCACTAAATGATTCCCTAAGCCGATTGGCCATGTACCATCAAGTTCACCTCCCCATACGCTAGAGGGTTCTTACAAGAAGTGTGGTTCTTATAAGTCAGTATTGGGGAGACCATACCCTCTGTTATATGAATAAAACACCAACGAATGAAAATAAAAATAACCAAGTACATAAGCAAATAAATAACTAGAATATCATTGTTGAATATTATAATCAAAACCAGAAAATATAGTACATAACTGAAAGGTAAAACATGTTATGACAATGTGAGTACAAAGTGTCTACAATTAAACTCAAAGTAAAGACACAATGACTCCAAAACAGGCCCTGAATTTCATTTGGTTCCCTCTCCCATGCTCTAATCCCAAATAGCAAACTATCCCAGGGCCTTGCCCTTATCTTATCCCATGGGGTTTGGGTGGTTTTGAAAAGTATTTTTAGAATTAAAATCATGCGTGCAGGGTTTCCTAGGAAGAGGCACATGGTTCGGAAAACCATTCGCAAACCATGATGACCTCTCAGTCCAGATTTTCATGGTTATCATGGTTTGGTTTAATGGTTTTCAGACCATGCCCAAACTCTGTGGACCTCTCTTTCCAGTTTCGCATGCTTGGCATGCTTTGGTCGAACGGTTTTTCAAACCGTGTGCAAACCATGAACATCCCATTTTCCTTTAGTTTTCCATAAAATTTCACCCAAACAGAACCCAAGAAACTACTCCAAGTTTAATTTAATTAAAATATTCACAAAGTACTTGAAAATGTGCCTACGATGACTCTATAAAAGGCCATAATCTTACAATCTCCCCACCTTATAACATCCCATCCTTGAGTTGCTCACCCGAACATCTCTAAGATTCTATGCCAAAAACATTGGCACATTGAGCCCTCATGTCTTCTTCCCATTCACAAGTTTCCTCTTGAACATTTTCATGTTTCCATAATACATGAACTAATGGCACAGTCTTTCATCGTAACACTTTCTCACTGTGACCCAACAAATGTATCAGGTGTTCCTCAAAGGACGAATCTCTCCCAATGTCAATTTCCTCCACATCAATCACATGAGAATGGTATGAGTGATACCTCCATAGTTAGGACACCTAGAAAACATCATGCATAGTGCAGAATTTATGTTGATGTGTTAAGAGGTACGCCACCGGCCCAATTCTCTCTAGCACCTCAAATGGTCTCAAAAAAACCGTGTGCTAACTTTCCGTAACTATGTATCATGTGGTGATCCAGTATAAAAAACACTCCAAGGAATACATGATGACCCTTTTTAAGCTCTAGGGGTCATCTCAGTCTATCAGAATATGACTTCTTCCACCTCTGATCCATAGCCATATGTTTCTAAATCAGTTGCACCTGCTCAGATGTCTCCTGAACAATACTCGGTACCAACATCTCTGAGTCACCTACCTCTAACCAACCAAGCGGTGATCTACAAGGTCTTCGATAAAGTTCCTCATATAGTTACATCTGTATAGTTTATTAATACCTATTTTAATAGGATAACTTGATTAAATTCAAGTACTTCTCCAAAAAACCACCAATGTCAAGCACACATGCTCTCCGCATATCCTTTAACACCTGTATGGTAAACTCCGACTACCCATATATCTTTAGGTGGAAGGTCGTACTTAAAAGAGTCTGTGTACCAAGAACCCTCTATAATCCCTACCAAAATCATGAAGTATATCACGAATCATGATCTGAAACTATATTCCATGCCACCCAATGCAAACAAACTATTTCTCTCTTATACAGTTCTCCCAACTACTCCACTGTAATGTTTTTCTTGATGGGAAAGAAGTATTATACCTTCATTATTCGATCCACAATGACCCAAATAGCATCATTAATCCTAAGAGTCTTTGGATTTACTTCTATGAAATATATAGTCACATCATCCAACTTTAATTTTGGAATAAGTAATGGTTGTAATAGGCCTCCAGGTCATTGATGATCTTCATTCACCTGTTAACAAGTGAAACATCTTGTTACGAACCCTACTATCTCCTTTTTCATGCATAGCCACTAAAACTATTGTCTAATGTCACGGTGAATTTTTTTCACCACATGATATACATTACACCTTGAAGAATGAAATTATCAATGGAGTTCCTCCTGCATACTAGTAGGTACAACAACCCATTTTTTCACATAGATGATCTCATCCTAATCTATTTTCTAGTCAGAAGGTGTCTCCCCACCTTCAAGGATTTCCCATAAGGATAACACTCTGGTTCCTCATAATTCTTGTCCCTGATCCATCTCAAAAGTGTAGACTCCACTACTAAAGAAACCAGATTCATCCTCTCCTGACTCTCCTGAACTACCACATTTATTTATGCTAGCATAGTCCTCATCTTCCACTCTTTACTCAACTCATGTACCAAAAATGTCTTTGTTTTTCTTCTCAAGGCATCAGCCACACTAGTTCCAATTCTGGGTGTATATTCTATTTCAAAATCAAAAAAATGCATATACTCTACCCATCTATGCTATAAAATATTCAATTAGTGATGCAAAAAGATATATTTCATGCTTTTTATATCTATAAAAACTGTTAAATTTTCACCCAAAAGATAGTGTCACCAAAACTTGAGAGCATAAACCACTACTGCCAACTCGATGTCACACATAGGGAAATTCCGTTCATGTGGACTCAACTACCAAGACCCATAAACAATAAATCTATCCCCTTGCATCAAAACAACTCCATGACTAATCTTAGAAGCATCACAGAACATCATGTACTCCTCACCTGCCTTAGGTAAGATCAAAATTCATGTTCAATTCAAGTGCTACATCAACTCCTAGAAAGAATTCATGCATGCTTCTATCCAAACAAAATTTAGCCCTTTCTGGGTCAAACTAGTTAGCAGTGCTACCATTTCGGGAAAAGTACTGGATAAATCTCCTGTAATGACTAGCTAATCCCAAAAAGCATCAAATATCAAAAACATTCTGCGGATGCTCCCCAGAAATCATTGTCTAAACGTTTTCTAGGTCCACTTTCACACATTATTCTGAGATGATATGCTGCAAAAGGTGTATCTTGTCAATCCAAATTTGTTATTTAGATAGTTTTTCATATATCTTATACATTCTCAGTGTAAGCAGGATGATGTCAAGATGTTGGGAATGATTGTCCTAAGTCTTAGAGTACACTAAGATGTCATCCAAAAACATCACCACACACTGATCTAAGTACGGATGAAAGATCTTGTTCATAAAGGCCATAAACACTGAAAGATAATTAGTCAACCAAATGCCATTATGACAAACTCATAAAGGTCATACCTACTTCTGAAAGCTATTCTTGGTATATCAGAAGTCTGAACTCTCACCCGATGATACCCTAATCTCATATCGATCTTTGAGAACACACTATCCCCCTTCAGCTAGTCAAATATATCATCGATACACGAAAGAGGATATCCATTCTTCACAGTCATTTTGTTAAACTTTTGGTAATCGACACACAAGTGTATACTCTTGTCGGCCTTCTTTTCACATAGAATAGGTGATCCCCAAGGTGACATACTTGTACTGATAAACCCTTTACCCTCCAACTCTTCTAACTGTTTCTTGAGCTCTTCAAGCTCAGTCAATGCCATTCTGTAAGGAGTAATAGATAATGGCTCAACTCCCGGCATGATCTCAGTAGTGAATTACACATCTCTCTCAGGTGGAAACCTAGAAAAGTATTCAGTAATGAAATCCTGAAACATTTCTAATACCGATGGAAGGACGTCTTTCCTACCACTCCCATCATCCAAAAAAATATTGGAAACTTAGTTCTTGAGTTCTCTCAATTAATGAGTAATTATACTAGCGCAGCTTGCAAGGATATTCCATTCTCCATGAAGAACATATTGGTCAGCCCCAAGAGATACAAAGGTCACTCTCGTACGGTAACAATCTATGTGAGATCGGTATGTGGCTAGCTAGTCTATACCCACAATCAGGTCAAAGCATTTTATATCGAGGACATATATTTCCATAACGAAATGAAACGCTCTGATTTCTATAAAACACCCCTTACATAAATAAATACCCCTAGTATGTGTCTCCAGTGATGTATCAATATTCATCAGCCTACCTATGGACTCTACCTATAGACTCAATCTATTGACAAGGATTTCAGGTATAAAGGAATGAGAGGAACCAATATCGAACAAGGCAGTAGCTAAATTAGAAGAAACTAGAATAGTACCTCTCACTATGGATGGACCAGACTCACTCTCCACAAGTGTAGGTTGCACTTAATGTGTCTATCATTCCCCTATTCCATGTGGTGTTGTCTGAATCCCCCAAAGTAGCACCACTCTGCTGATACGGGCTATCATTACTTAGAGCACCACACCCACTTCCTCTATCGTCTCTGGCAGTAGAACTCCTGCTAGCAGACCTATATGGTGTTGAAGACCCCTTTCCCACACTCTGACTCTGAGTAGCTTCTCCCTCAGCACTAGCCTACTACTTCTTCCTACAGAACCTTATTACATATTTCATCTTGCCACAAAATCGGTACTCCACTTGTGGTCGAGAAAATTGTGTGTGGTAATGTCCCGGCCTACCACATTTGTGGAAAAGTACATGAGAAAGATCCGGTGTAACTTTCCCTGCAGAATATCCACCTTCCTTTCCATTATCCTGAATAAGATTCTCGTAGCGATGCTTCCTGCTCTTGAAAGGCCCACTCCCAGATCGTCTAGCTACCTATCCAGTACTGGAAGCCTCTTTGAGTTTACCCTCCAAAATAAGATCCTGATTAACCACTTCTGAAAATTTCTTCAGCCTAAAGAAATTCACATGGGACTTAATTTCACAATTAAGTCCATAATAAAATCATTTTTCCAAAGAAGCCTCATCTGCCACCAAATCTGAAGCAAAACACTATAAATATGTGAAACGTACAGAATATTCCATTACAAACATGCTTCCTTGTGTTAGATACATAAACTCTGTAGCCTTCTATTGTCTCAGTGTGTCTGCATATTGGTGCTCTAAGAACATTTCCAGAAATACCTTCCCTAACATCTCGTCATTCTGCCCATATCACACCTAAATTTCCCACCAGCACTTCTCTAAACCCCACATCATATAAGAAAGCAACATGACCCTCCTCTCAACTGGAGTCTCCAAATGGCCATGTATTGTCTCTATAGATTCAATCTACAATCCAGCTCCCTCAGGTCTACCCTCTCTTGTAAAAGTATGAGGGTTCTGCAGCTGAAACTCTATTTTCAACTTATACATGCTTTTTTGAACACTCTTGTGGTCTCTATCAATGAATTTCCTAAAATGGGCATTTTTATCTTGAAATTATTCCCCTTCTTCCTCATCTTACACCAACGATGCCTCAATCTCCATATTTTTATGTTCATTCTGGGTGATACCCCTTGGTCTCTCCCTCAACATGTGTCATGGAGGCATACTATTACAATGAAAAACACATGTCTCAGGTCACATAACACAACTTTATACCATTTTTGTAAGAGGAGAAACTAACACAACAAGTTTAAACACGTATTTTCAATTTTTTCTCGCCACACGGTCAACATTGAGGCCTTATCACTACCCATAACCATCCTACTCCAAGGTCTTGGTTAATAATGGTGTATTAATTTTCATTAATTAATTCATCCATTAATAAATCTCAATACCTCAAATTAATTAATTCAACAATTAATTAATTTCTCATTTCCATTTCATTAATCAGGGATCCCATTAGACACACATTTATTCTCATTTTCCATCATTATTTCAATCTAACAACAATGAAAAATAGTTCAAGTTCAACACCTTACCCATAACTCGTTTTCCTGTGAGTACCTAAAATGATGCATGTTACAACAACCATTAGTGCCTAGAATGATGCATGAAGACTCAAGTATCATGCCTCCTTAGGCCACAAATAAAAATTCAATAATTTTTCAAAACAAATACCACATAAAACAACAAGTGTATCACCCAAGGTGAACTAATATTCAACTGTAACAACAAACAACAATCATAACAATCCCACCTAGAGTACTCGGATTTTCCCCTGTACGTGGGTTTGAAAATCCCATGCATGATCTCATTACCAAGACTCGACTCTTCCTTGTCTGATGTCTACCTCCCAAAAAGGTAACACAAAAGAAGAAGAAAGAAAGGAAAATTCCTTTGATACAACTTTGTGATGTCCCAACCTGGGATCCACTGAACGGTGCCTCGAGCTAGTTGTCCACATGACCTCAAGTGTTCCTCCTCGTAAACCAAAGGGTTATGACTAGAAATAAAGGTTTGAAAAGTTATTCATGGGGATATTATACCCTCTATTATCATAATACAACACTAGCGGATGAAAATAAAAATAACCAAGTACGGAAGAGTATTAATAACTAGAACAATATCATGGAATATGATAGTCAAAACCAAAAAATAAAATACTCAAATGAAAGGTAAAACATGTTATGACAATGAAACTTCCAAGTTTCTATAATGAAACTCAATGTAAATACCCAACGACTCCAAAACGGGTCCCGAACTGCGTCTGGTTCCCTCTCCTATTCTTTAATCCCAAACAGAAACCTATCCCACGGCCTTTCCCTTATCCTATCCTAAAACAAAAAAGTCTACTCGGGTTCCAATCAGGCGGCCTGAATAGGGTATGAGTATAACTCAGTAGGCTGCCACCAACGGTTTCAAAAATAATTCTAGTCAAAATATAGTGCATGAAGATTTATAAAGCAATAAATACAAAGCATAATTTAAACAGTTATTACATTTTCATTTAATCTTTAATCATCACATTAGGCCAGTTCAATTATTGTTTCACATTTTAATCATAATTCATTATTATCATTCATTTGGTGTTGGTATTCTTTCCTAGCACCCAAAATCTCAGTTGATACATCACTCATTTTCATCATTCATTGGGTGTATGTCATCTTTCCTAGTACCCCAAATCTCATTGAGTGTAGGTCATCATGCCTAGCACTTCTTTTCTCATTCAGTGTAGTTCATCATGGATAACACCCCATAATCTCAAGCTTGGATAACTATTGAGGAGGAACACCATGCCCAAGTCCCATCTTCTAATCGGTCTAGGACGTTATGCCTAGCACCACAAAATCTCATCCATTTAATCATTCTTTAAATCATATGAATTTTCCACATTATTCATTTACTAATCTAATAATTACTTAAAAATTTCAAAGTCCATTAGTTACTTAAATAGTTAACTAAGAATATAACCCATTAATTAATTCATCAATTAATTAATAAATCAACACAATTCACATTCCATAATTAATTCTTCAAAATTAATTATTCATATAAAAACCCAACAAGTCATAATTATTTATTAAAATTAATTAAATTTGATCACATTATGGCACATAATTAATTCTCCCAATTATTATCTTACATACCCAAACATAATTCCATAATTAATTTTCCCCCAATTAATTATCTTATTACAACAATTCAATATCTCAATACAATATCTCATCCCAAAATCAATCTCTAAAACAATATCAATTTGTTCAACAGTCTTCATTTGTTCCATGATCAATTATCAATTAACCGCCAAATAAATTCACAAGTCAATTCAATGTTCCTAATTATGCCAATTTATGAATAAAATTATCAAGGGAATCTAGAATATTTATAAACTCATAAACTTATCATAAATCATGACTATGGGAGTTTGATTTAGACCACCTACCATAGTTTATTCATGGATGTCAGCCCAGTGTAAATCCCCAAAACCCAAGTAGCATAACATCGTCAATTAAGCTCTGGATCTAAATCCCAAAAACCAAAATTAAGATCAAAGGTATCATAATAGTCTAAATCTAGATCAAGATCAACAATCCTAGATCTAGATCTCAATCCATATGTTTAGATCTATGAAAATAGTGGATATCTTCCATTAAAGGAATTGAGAAAGATGGAGGAAAAAATGGGATAAGCAATGGGATGAGATCCACTTACTGGGAGGAGAGTGGATCTTCAATTTGGGCTTTCAATCTCAAATAATGATGATCAGGTTTCCTTGGAATCTCTAAAAAATGCTTGGAAACACCTAGAACTCGTCAAACCCAAGCCAAGGTCAAAAATATGGAAGTCTCAGGGGTTCGAGTGGTTTTAAAAAGGATTTTTGGAATTAAAATCCAAAATGCACAGTTTCTTGGGTAGAGGCGCATGGTTAGGAAAACCATGTTCTAAACATTCAACCCTCTCTATATAGGTTTGAATGGTTGCCACATTTTTTTCACATGGTTTTTTAGATAGTGCGCAAACTGTGTGGACCACTCTTTCAAATTTTGCATGCATTGCATGGTTTGGTTGCACAGTTTGTCAAACCATGTGCAAACCATGTATAGCCCATTTTCCTTTAGTTTTCCTTAAATGTTCACCCAAACGCACCCCAACTCAATACTCCTAGTTAAAGGTACATAAAAGATTAAAAAATTACCTAAACACATGCTCGAGAAGACTCTAGAAAAGGCTTGGATCTGACAAAAGGATAAATCAAATTATTGGAAAACATCCAAAAATATTAGAAAACTACATATTTTTTTATATTATAATAATGAATCCATATTCAAATAGTATAAGTTGTTTCATAATATTTCTTTGATGCACCTAGGGGTAGTATACCATAAAAGTTTTGGTTATTTATTATGTAAACCTTAACTTAGTTAACAAGATATGGGTCTAACTACACACATAGTTTGATTTAATTATGTATTTTATTGGGATGATATAAAATCTCATTATGAAAAATATTTAAAAAAATCGTCATATTATTATGGTTTTGAAATACTTTTTCAATTTTTTTATCTAATGTTTGTAATTGTTGAACATGATCTAGATGTGTTTTTAGGGGGTAATTTTAATATCATTTCATGGGTATCATACAATTACAAACTATTTATCTTAATAGAAATCTCTTATTGTTTTCCCTATACTATGAAATGTTCCATGACTATTACCTTTTTATAATTCCTTTAAAAAATATATTACCAATTAAATTTTAACTAATTAATTGTTTATATTTTGGTAGTGAAATACTCACCTCTATTTGGATATTATTTCATTGAATGAGGAAATTTTGACAGTCCACATTTCCATTGTTTCTCTATGAATATCCATTTATTACATATCTCAGATTGTATATGATATTTCCTAGGTAAGATTATGATTTTTATTTTTTTATTAATATTCAGTATATGATGGTTTAATTGGTATGATTATGTGATGGGTAGAGATTTTAAATATGTTTACCATTAATGGATTGGTGCGATTTATGGGACAAACTAGCTTGGGTATTTGGTATAATTCCCACCAATTTATATATGATTTATTGAAATTATTCAATAAACATGTGTTTATAAGGTCTGGCGTTATGCATTCCATCACTATGAGATATGTTTTCCATATCCAAGAATATATTTATTGTTTTATAATGAAAGGATATATTATGGTCATAGTAGTATCTTTTATTGACTTTATGTATTACTGCCATATTATTGATTAAGTAATTATGTATAAGAGATCTTGTTGTGCACTACCCATTTCTAAGAATATGGTATCAACCATTTATATTTTTCATATTTCTCCAAGAAATACTGAATATTAATGAATGTGACTTATGGATTTTGAATGAGAAATATAAAATTTTATAAATGTTATTTAGGTATATTATGTTATCAGTATAAAAAAATGTTCACTTTAGTATATTATTTCCATAGACTACTAAAAAACTAGAAAATTTTCATTGTGATATATGTATTTTTTACCAGTATAATAAAATCAATATCATCTAATGGTTTCTATATTTGTGGTATTAGTGATTCCTTGATCGAAGGGACAGATAATGAAGGAATTAATCCACACAGTAATGGGGAGAGTCCATATCATGAAGGTAAAGGGTAAAGTCCTAATAAATGATACTATGATGTGGACCTATTAATGTTTTTAAAATATACATTGACCCATAATTTTCATTATGGTCCCATAATCAATTTGATGGATATGCGGGTTTGTGGGTAGAAATTTGGACCTTATGATTCCCTTTTATCACTCTAATTAAACACTATTTTTTAAGGGATATTTTTTTATTGCTATTATATTGTGGTTTTAGGTCATTTCAACCCTACATTTTCTTCCATTTTTCAGCACACATTATTCATAGTGGTTTATGATAATTTGGGAAAGGGTTTCATGATGATTCCACCAGATAATGGTTGAATCAAACTAAGATGATGGGGATATTTATATAGATGAACATTGATCATTTTATGAGATATCTTCATGTAATTTTTTGTTGTTTTTGTGAGTGTAACCACTTAGTAATATTTTTCCCTTATGACTGCTATTTTTAAATTAAACCATTAATAATAATTTTTTATAACATATTATTTTCAATGTGATTTTGTTATATAAGATTTCAATTTTCATTACAAGTAGGGATTAGGCTTGGAGAGTTTGGATACATATTTATAATTTTTTGGAGATAGGATGGACCGTTAATGAAAAACTATTTAAAATGTTTTCCTAATTATTCATGAATATATGAATACATGTAAATTTATAAATTAGAAGGAATAGAGAGTTCTCTAGGAATATTATATGATAGAATCGAGCCACTCATAGTTAGATTAAGATATTATATTAACTTTGGATGTTACAGAATCAGTGGTCAATTATTTCACCATGTGAGAAAGGCTATCAGTTTAGTAACATGTGACTATGGGATAAGACATTGTGATTTTAGATGAGTCCACTACTAAAAAATGGGCTTTATCAACGCTGAAAATGGGTTTTAATAGTGCTAAAAACCATTGTAAAGCTCCGCGATGATAAAGGGGGTCCCCTTTATATGTGCGGAAAAAAGTTCTAAAAAAGGTAGATTGTATTAGAGCAAAAAAACACTGATCAAAGGATCCTTTATTAGTACTAAAAGAGCGCTGATAAAGGATAAATTTATCAGTGCTAAAACAGTGCTGATAAAAGGATTCTTTATCAGCCCGTTTTTATCACTGATAAAGGCTCCATTTATCAGTGCTAAAAAGATTTGATAAATGCCATACCAGCTGTAACATAAAATTATGTAGGAGCACACCCAAAAAAGACCTAAAAAAATAAGGGTATCAACAAGTATTCCCATAAAAAAATTAACACATAATTCATATGTTCATTATAGAAAGTATACCCCTACAACAATTATACCCATACACCATTATCACATAATTCATAAGTTAACTAAACACATAAAAAATGAAATTCAAAATTCAAGGGTTTGGGGGGCTGTTCAAGGGTTTGGGGAGGCTTTCCAAGGGGGGTAGGGGTGTCCATGGGGGTGGGTGTATGGGGGGATAGGGGTGTCTATGGGGTGGGGGCGGTCCAAGAGGTTGGGGTTATCCAAGGGGGTGGGGTGGTGTCCATGGGGGGTGGTGGGGCCTATCAGTGGGGGTGGGGTTGTCCAGGGGGTATGGTGTCCAGGTGGTGGGGTGGTGTCGAGGAGGGGTGGGGGCGTCCAGGGGTGGGGCCATCCAAGGGGATGGTGGGGTGTCCAGAGGGGCTGTCCAGGGTGGTGGAGGTTTCCATAGGGGTGTCCAAGGGGTGGGGTTGTGTCCAGGGGGGTGAGGGGCGGTCCATGGGGTTGGTGGGGTTGTCCAAGGGGGTGGGGTGGTGGCATGGGGATTGGGTGGTTGTCCAAGGGGTTGGGGAGTCTAGGGGGTGGGGGTGTCTGGGTGGTGGGGTGGTGTCTAGGGCTGGTGGGTGTGCCGTCTAGGAGGGGTGGTGGGTGTTTAGGGGTTGGGGGTGTTCGGGGGGTGGGCGATGTCCAGGGTTGGGGGGCTCTCCATGGGGGTGTCCAGGGGGGAGGGGTGGTGTCCAGGGGTTGGGGGACTTTCCAAGGGTGGGGGTGTCTAGAGGGGTGGGGGTGTCCAGGGGGTGGGGTGGTGTCCAGGTGGTGGAGGCTGTCCAGGGGATTGGTGGGGTAGTCCAAGGGGGTGGGGTGGTGTCTAGGGGTGTGGTGGCTGTCTATGGGTGTGGGGGTGTCTAGGGGATGGGGGTGTCCAGGAGGTGGGGTGGTGTCGAGGAGGGGTGGGGGAATCTAAGGCGTGGGGGCGTCTAGGGGGTGGGGGTGTCCAGGGGTGGGGGCTTTCCTGGGGGGGGGGGGGGGGGGGGTTGTCCATGGGGGTGTCAAGGGGGTGGGGTGGTGTCAAGGGGGTTGGGAGGATTTCCAGGGGGTGGGGTATCCCGGGGGGTGGAGGTATCCAGAGTGGTGGGGTGGTGTCCAGGGGTGGGGTGGTCCCGGGGGCTGGTGGGGTTTTATAAGGGGGTGGGGTGGTGTCCAAGGGGTTTGTGGGGTTGTCCAAGGGGGGTTGGGTGGTTTCTAGGGGTGGGGGTGGCTGTCCATGGGGGTGGGGGTGTCCAGGGGGTGGGGGTGTCCAAGTGGATGGGTGGTGTCTATGAGGGGTGGCGATGCCGTCCAGGGGGTTGGTGAGTGTCCAGGGGGTTGACTCATACACATCACAAGTGACCAATGGATCTTTCTTCTAATTTATCAACTCAATCTGAATGCATTAGGTCATATTTTCGTACATCAATTGTGATTTTCACTTAAAATTCTGTCCATTTTAAACAAAATAGAGACACTTTGAGTGATACTAGCCACATCATGCCTCAAATTGAAGAAATTTTGACTTGTACATGTCACAGATGCCCCAAGGGTCATCCTCATAAAGTATCAACACAATAAAAATATGTTTTGTCGGATTTCCAAATGTCAGTTGTTGTTTTCACTTAAAATTCTATCCATTTTAAGCAAAAGAGAGGTACTTTGAATGATAACAGCCACAACGTACCTCATATTGAGGCAGGGCTGACACATACACATCACCAATGACCCATGTATCATTACCCTAAATTATAAACACAATATTAATGCATTTGGTTGGAGTTCCGTACGTCAGTTGTTGTTTTCACTCAAAATTTTGTCCATTTTAGACAATAGAGAGACACTTTGAGTGATACCAGCCACACCGTTCCTCAGATTGAGGCGGGGTTGACTCTTACTCATCAAAAATGACAAACGGATCGTTTCCCTAAATTATAAGGAAAATATTAATGTGTTTGGTTGGATTTCCATATGTCCATTTTTGTTTTCACTTAAAAATATGTCCATTTAAAACAAAAGAGAGTCACTTTGAGTGATACCGGCCACACCGTGACTCGGATTGAGGATGGGTTGATGCGTACACGTAACAAATGACCCATGGATCATTTCCCTAAAGTATCAACACAATCTGAATGTCTTTGATTTGATTTCCATATGATAGTTGTTGTTTTCACTTAAAATTCTATCCATTTTACCAAAAGAGAGGCACATTGAGTGATACCAGTCACACCATGCCTCAGATTGAGGTGTGGTTTACTCTTAAAAATAAAAAATGACCCATGGATCGTTCCTATAAATTATTAACACAATATGAATGCATTTGGTAAAATTTTCGTACCTAAGTCGTTGTTTTTACATAAAATTTTGTCCATTTTAAACAAAAGAGAGACACTTTGAGTGATACGGGCCACACTGTGCCTCAGATTGTGGCAGGGCTGACTCATAATCATCAAAAATGACTTATGTATCATTCCACTATAGTATTAATACAATCTGAATTTGTTTGGTCATTTTCCATATTTTAGTAGTTGTTTTCACTTAAAATTCTTTCCATTTTAAATGAAAGAGAGACACATTGAGTGATATTGGCCACACAATACCTCAGATTGAGGTGGAGTTGACTCGTACACGTCACAAATGACCCATGGATCATTCTCCTAATGTATCAATACAATCAAAATGATTTGGGTCAGATATGAAGGTATTTTGGAGATTTTACTAGTTTTTCTTATCCAAAGCCAAAAGAAAAGTGGTTCATCATTCTTTATTATTGCTGGTGAATTTGATCTGTTAAAATTAGAAAATGACTCATTAAAGAAAGGATGTTTTATTTAATAACAATTAAAATTTTCCTATGAAAATTTACATACAATGGTGTTTCATCTTTTGATACCCTCAACCCCTCTCAAAAATGACCACCGTACACATCCCCAAGTCAGATCTTCATTCTATTTGTGTATAATCTTCCATTGGGTATGAAACCCACTCAATTCTGTTCAAATCTATATCTTCTTTTGAGTATGAGGCTGTAACACCTGAGACTTTTATGTTATATAAATCATCAAAGGAATCTTTTTCTACACAACAATTGCTTGTCTTTCTTTACACGCAATCGCGACCTTCCTCGATAGCTTGCGTTGCACGCAATACCGATTTTTCACTAAACAACAATATGCTATTAAAACTAGCCGTTATGAATAGTAATAACCATTTTTTGAAATTTTATAAATTTTATTTTTCAAAATGGACTTCATTTTTTGGATTCGGAATATCGAAATTAGCCTAGGGTGAAATTTTGGTATTTTCCTGAAAACATTCAATTTTTGATGAATAGTGAAACCACTAAGTGGTAGGTTAAAAACTGAATTTTGCATAAAACTTAATTTTACCGCTTCTGTGAATGGAATTTCAAAAATCCAATAGACACGGTTGATATCAGTAAGTAAAATGTGGTTCAAGGAGATAAAAATAAATTTGTGGTGAATAGTAACTTTTTACTTTTTTTACCGCGGTTAATAGTAAATAGGGTAACTAAGGGTAAATATGATATTAATATTACCCTAACACATGTCCTAATTCTATTGGACAAGTGTAATTCGACCAAAAACAAACTTAGGAATAAAATATGACCATTTAGGCCCACATGGATTAGATTAGGACATTTATTATTAATTTATTTAAAGAAGGGTTAAAATAGTTAAAATCAAAGTTTAATAAGGAAATCATTTTTAATATGGGGTTATACATAAGATAAATTCGACTATAAATATTCATTAGAAAGATAAAAATATTTCCTAAATAATGGTATTTTATTTATAATTTTTAGACATTATATAATTTAATTTATTTATGACACAATGATGATGCAGTAATTATCTTATTAATGAAATATTGACATAATTGATGTTATAAAAACCAAAATAAATGTAATTTGAGACTTTTTATGAATTACACTAATTTTCTAGATTAATATGATATATTATTGTTGATTTAATCAACTTGGTTTGAACATATAATTCTGTTATGACTTTCACGAAAATCATTTATCAAATAGTGTCAAAATTGACACAAAATAGTTTTTAAATAAAATATTATATTATTAATTTTTATTTTTTTTCCTAAAAATCTAAGGTTCGGACGAATTACTTAGATAAGGATATATATATTAATAATAAACAATTTGAGGTTCGTTTGGCATGCTATATTAAGTGTATTAACCATATAATGTAAGAAAACAAAAAGACACGGTAAAAGTTAAATTATTTAACTTAGAGTTAAATCTAATTGATAAGGTTAAAATAATAACCTAAACATGTATAAATCCTATTTGTTGATAGTATTTCGACCCATACCCACATTATATTTGAAATAATACCTTTTGGAACCATTATAAACCGATTTTGACTTTAATATAAAATAATATTTTGAGATATTCCTAAGGTGCCCCTCTCCTCCCTTAAAAAAGGGCTCCTCCTCCCCCTCCTCCTCACACCAATTTGAGCACTCAAGCTCAGAAAACCCCTGCCCAAATCCCTTCTCCACTTCCCTAGAATAATCCTAGAGGTCCTGGTCTTCTTCAAAGTCCAATCTTAGTTCCTTAAGTGGAGGATTCAAAGAGGCGTTCCAAAGAAGAGGAAATATCCATTACCGATCATTTCAATTTCTTTCTTCTTCAACGTCTTCTTCTTTAGTTGTTTCATGATAAAGTAATAACATCAGTATTACATACATACTGATATGTTATTATAAATATGAAACAACCCTAATTCACCTTCTATCCATCCTACGGAAAAATGAAATCACCGCGCGTGCGTACGTACGAAATACCGTCTCCACGCCGTGGTGTAATCTATTTTCCACCATCACCTTACAAGGATGGGTATAATGGTGTAATGAGTAACTATATATGATTATTATGAAGTAATATTGGTACTGAAATAATATATATATACTCCAATACAATTCCACGATCATAGGAACGATATCATCACTCGTGCGTACGTACGGAATACCGTCTCCACGATGTGATGCGACTCGTTCTACATGATCATCATTACATAGTAATTATATAAATGAATTGAATGAATAAATATGATATATGTTACAAAAATACCATTCTGGATATAAGGTATCTATAACCTTAAAATAAGAATAAGAATTTATTCGGCAAAACACGCATAAGAACAAAAGGCAATAAGGACCCGAGTAACAAGTAACAAAGAAATATTACTAACAAGAAGCTAAGAATATGACCATATATGATATCATATCAATATATATGATTATGGAATAAGTCAATAACATTATTTAAACCATTATACAGGAGCTTCGGACACGTACAATGAAAATTGGACCTAAGGTAAGGGAAATATCACAATCTCATTTTTATCTGAGATTGTTTATTCGTATGTATTTACTGGGGTGTATTTTATCATCCACATGCATGTTTCATAAATATTTAATAATATTTCCATCCACCTACAATTGTTTAAATCCATTTTTACCCTTTGGTGAGTTTTTAGTAATATGTATGAAAGGAATCTTTTGACGTACGAGGTACTTTTTGACTTTTCCGACAAAAGAACGAAGAATGTTTTTTTAACTTATACGGCATGAATGGATTTTTAAAACATTATTTCCATGAAGCTTACTTTACAAGTTTTTATGTTTATTTTTAATCAACTTCTTTTATTTTAAAGTCGTATGACATGTTATGAAAGGAAAAATGTTTTTGAAGTAGAAAGGATATTTTCCTCAAGAATGGAGTTCAAGTATTTTATCAAAATTATTTTCCATCTATGATAATAAAAGGGTTCTGTTTTTATCCCTATTATTACATGGATTTGATTATGTTGTGATGGAAACATTTTTATTAATTCCTTTATCTTATATGAATTGTTTTATGATGTCATGTTGTTTAAGAATCCTATTTTTATTACATGGGTTACACTATGATGTATGGTTTATGATTATGTGGCACACATAAGAAAGGATTCATTATAAGATGGGTGGGACCTATATCTCCCTCCAATGCATTGGGTAAAGATTTATATCTCATGAGATAGACATGGCTGGAACGGAAGGTTATTTCGGTTCAGTGATATAGGACTGAAACGAGGAGTGAACTCGGTTCAGAAATGGACTTTGTACACTAAGATTGTCTTGGCAATGAGTCATGACTAACAAGAAATTATTTTCCATGATTATGTGTGCATGCCACAAAGTTTCAAGTTTTATGTTATGATTATGGGTATCTCATTTTCACTTCTATGATTTATTTCATGTTAAGATATTATGATCTCTTTTGCAGGTTATGATTTTCAAAAAGATATGATATGATTTTTATTTCCTTTATTTGCCCTTGCTGAGCATTTGAGCTCACCCTTTTATGTTTTCTTTTCCCCAGGTCAGGAAGATGGATATTAAGTAGAATATGCTATAAGGGACCCTAGATATGATTAAATAAATGGGAGACACTGTAGAAGATTTATGAACCAGTTGTTTATGTTTCGCAGTTTCTAAAGACACTATACCTATACGGTCCTTTGTGGTTTTGTCATATGTTGTAATAAGTGTGCTTCAATTTTGAAGTATTCACAATGTATGTAAAGTATGGGTCGTTATAGTTGGTATCAGAGGAAAGGTATAGTCAACCTTTGGAAACTAGGATGTGAAAGCCTTAGTAAAAACCCTAAGGATATGTTTAAGCATAGAACACAATCTTAGTGTTTTAGAAATGTCCATGAATAACCTAGGATAAGACCTTAAGCATGAAAATTTTATTCTTCAATTATGTGGTTTTCCTATTATAATTAGTGTTGCTCACACTATTCTTCTTGGTTTTAGTCAATGGCTGGAACCCGAAAGAACCGTGTTAATGCGGAATGCGATGGGCAATGCAATGATTGTCCCCCTGAGCAACCAAACGATATGGGAGATGGAATGCAAAATCTTGTAGCCATGTTCACACAACTTTCTCAAGCTATGAATCATGCAGGATTTCCAAACGAGCAAAGGAGGGAGCAACATTCTGTTGAATCCTTCATGAGGCAGCGTCCACCTTCTTTCAGCAGGTCTACTGATCCATTAGTTGCTGAACAGTGGATTAGTACTACTGAAAAGATATTTTCAGATTTTCAATGGTCTGAACATGATAAAGTCATCCTAGCAGTGTATCGTTTGGAAGGAGATGCTGATCAATGGTGGAATCTTATTAAGAATACGAGGCAAAGGGATGAAATTGAGTCTATGGAATGGGACGAGTTCAAGAACTTATTTTTCAATAAGTACTTCCCTCGTATTCTCCGAACAAAGATGGATAAAGAGTTTCTTGAACTGAAGCAAAGGGATGATGAATCTGTTGGTACCTATGAAGCAAATTTTACAAGACTTGCTAGGTACGCTTCTGGTATTATTATCCAACCTGAGAGTAAGATCGATCGATTCTTTAGTGGCTTAAAACCAAGTCTTCAAAGGGCGTTAGCCATAATGGACTTCAATAGCTACGAGGAAATCGTTCGATGTGCTCTTAAAGTCGAGATGGAGATTGGAGTAACCCATCAGTCACATGGGTTTGATAAGAAGAGGAAGATGGAATTCAAAGGAAAATCTAAAGAGCACACTGAAAAGAAGATGAGCTTTCCCTTATGCTCAAAGTGTGGAAAGAAACATGGAGGGATTTGTCTTAAAGGGACAAGTAAATGTTTCAAATGTGGAAAGGAAGGTCATCGGGCATTTGAATTCTGTGATAATGGGAAGAAGATGTCTAATGATGCAAATAAAGGAAGGGATACACAGAATGAACCTACTACACTTCAATGTTTCAAGTGCAAGGAGATGGGGCATTATGCCAATCTATGCCCAAATCGAAGGGTTGGTGATGATAGTCGATGTCAACAAATCTTAAAGCTAAAGACAAAGGAAAGTCACATGCAATTTCTATTAGCGATGTGGAGTACGATAATGAAGTGGTGAAAGGTACACTTACCATCCACTCTAAAGTAGCAAATGTTTTATTTGATTCTGGATCCACCCACTCTTTTATTTCTGAAAAATTTTCTAAGGGTATCACCATACTACCTCAACAATTAGATGTTGAGTTAAATGTGACAACACCTAATGGCACAACAATCACATCAAAAGTTTATAATTCTTCTCCAATCGAAGTTTGTCGGAAAGTGATTCCTGCAAATCCTGTGATCCTTCCTTTAGTGGAATTTGATGTGATTCTTGGCATGGATTGGCTTTCTCTACATGGAGCTCATATCAATTTCCAAAGAAGGGAAGTCACATTTCATATTCCAGATCAATCTACGATCGTCTATCGATGCAAGGATGAATATAACCTTCCAGTGGAAATTCCTTCCATCTTATGGGTCTTGATTCTGCTAAATGAAGGTTATTTATCTCAAATGGTTGGTGAGAAACTCACGATTAAGAATATGCCCATTGTACGAGAGTTTGATGATGACTTTCCGGAGGAATTACCAGGTCTTCCACCAAATCGTGAATTTGAGTTTTCAATAGAACTCGTACCAGGTGCTTTGCCTATTTCAAAGACACCTTATAGAATGGCCCCTATTGAGTTGCAGGAATTGAAGAAGCAACTCCAAGAGAATCTTGATAAGGGATTCATACACCCTAGTGTGTCACCTTGGGGAGCACCTGTTCTATTTGTTAAGAAGAAAGATGGATCAATGAGACTCTGCATTGATTATCGAGAACTTAAAAAGATCACTATCAAGAACAAATATCCTCTCCCGCGCATTGATGACTTATTTGACCAACTACGCGGAGCTCAATACTTTTCCAAGATTGACCTTTGTTCAGGGTATCATCAATTAGGGGTCAAAAGGGATGATATACCAAAGACGGCTTTCCGTACAAGGTATGGACACTATGAATTTATAGTGATGCCATTTGGTCTTACTAATTCCCCTACTATCTTCATGGATCTAATGAATAGAGTCTTTAGAGACTATCTTGATCAATTTGTGGTAGTCTTTATAGATGATATTCTTGTCTATTGAAAGAGCAAGGTAGAGCATGAAGATCACTTGAGAATTATATTGAAGACCCTGAGAAAGGAGAAGCTTTATGCCAAATTTACCAAGTGTGATTTTTGGCTTCAAAAAGATTCATTTTTGGGTCACATAATCTCAAAAGAGGGGATATCTGTGGATCCAGCAAAAATAGAGGTTATCGAAAGATGGTCGAGACCAACAACAGTAACTGAGATATGAAGTTTTCTTGGTTTGGCTGGATATTATCGATGTTTTGTAAAGGATTTTTCACAATTATCTAATCCACTCACCATGTTGACTCAGAAAGGAGTTAAGTTTGTTTGGACAGAGGAATGTGAAGAGAATTTCAAGGAGTTGAAAAGAAGGTTACCCAGTGCACCTGTGCTCACACTGCCTTGTAGTGGAGAATGGTTTGTGATCTACAGTGATGCATCCAGGAAGGGATTGCGGTGTGCTCTTATGAAAAATGATATGGTGATAGCTTATGCCTCACGATAGTTGAAAATCCATGAGCAAAATTACCCAACACATGATTTGGAGTTGGCTGCTGTAATCTTTGCATTAAAGATTTGGAGGCATTACCTTTATGGTGAAAGGTGTGATATTTATACTGATCATAAAAGTTTATAGTATATTTTCACACAAAAGGAGCTGAATATGCGTCAAAGAAGATGGTTGGAGCTGATTAAGGATTATGACTGCTCAATCCATTACCACCCTGGGAAAACAAACATGGTGGCAGATGCATTAAGTCGACAAGACCATGCTAGTTTATCCATGATGAGGATCACACAAGATCCAATATTTATGGATTTACAAAGGATGGATCTTGGAATTATAATGGAAGGGGAAAAATCTTATCTTTCTCAAATGAATGTTCAACCATCTATACATGTGAAGATTAAAGAGGCACAGAAAGAAGATGTCGTGTTACAAAAGAAGGTGAGAAATGTTCCTGAATTCAACCTTGATTATGATGGGATAATAAAGTTCAGGAATCGGGTTTGTGTTCCTCCCATCCACGAATTAAAGAAGGAGCTGCTGGATGAGGCTCATAGTTCATCATTCTCTATTCATCCTGGAAGCACAAAGATGTATAGGGACCTGAAAGAGTACTTCTGGTGGGATGGCATGAAAAGAGATGTTGCTGAATATGTCTCTCAATGCTTGGTTTGTCAACAAGTTAAAGCTGAGAGACAGAAGTCTAAGGGGATGTTACAACCATTACCCATACCCGAATAGAAATGGGAAAACATCACTATGGACTTTGTCACGGGACTTCCTAAAACATCCAAAGGCAATAATGCTATTTGGGTCATAGTTGATCGTCTTACAAAGTCTGCACACTTCATTGCTATTAGAGAGGATTTCTCTCTAGATCAGCTTGCCAGGATATTTGTAAAGGAAGTGGTAAGATTGCATGGAGTACCACTTTCTATTATATCTAATCGGGATCCGAGATTTACCTCGATGTTCTGGCGAAGTCTTCAGCATACTCTGGATATAGAGTTGAGTTTCAGCACTGCTTATCATCCCCAGACAGACGGTCAGTCTGAGAGAACAATTCAAACCATAAAAGATATGTTGAGAGCTTTCTCTATGGGTTTCAAAGGAGGTTGGGATCAACACCAACCTTTGGTGGAATTTTCTTATAATAATAGCTTTCACTCCAGTATTCAGATGGCTCCTTATGAAGCTCTCTATGGAAAGAAATGCAGGACTCCAACTTGCTGGGATGAAGTTGGGGAAAGAAAGCTATTAGGACCTGATCTCGTTGATGAAATGGCAGAAAAGGTCAGATCTATTCAACAACACATAAGAGCAGCTCAGAGTCGACAGAAAAGCTATGCCGACAACCAAAGAAAAGACCTAGAGTTTGAAGTGGGTGATAAAGTGTTCTTACGAATATCTCCATGGAAGAGGGTTATGAGATTTGGAAAGAAGGGGAAGTTGAGCCCTAGATATATCGGTCCTTTCAAAATACTGGATCGTGTTGGGAAGGTAGCTTACCGATTGGCGCTTCCACCGAATCTCTCTCAAGTTCACGATGTGTTCCATGTATCTCTCCTGAAAAAGTACATACCAGATCCTTCACATGTACTCAGCTCAGAAGTTGTACCGTTGGAGCAAGATCTTCCTTATGAAGAACAGCTGATAGAGATTCTGGATTGTAGCGAAAAAGTCCTATGAAACAAGACCACTCGCTTGGTGAAAGTTTTATAGAGGAACCACCAACTTGAAGAAGCTAATTGGGAGCTTGAGGATATGATGAGGGAGAAGTATCCTCATCTGTTTGTTACAAAGTGACGAATTTTGAGGGCGAAATTCTTTTTAAGGGGGGTAGAATGTAACACCCGAGACTTTTATGTTATATAAATCATCAAAGGAATCTTTTTCTACACAACACTTGCTTGGCTTGCTTTACACGCAATCGCGACCTTCCTTGATAGCTTGCGTTGTACGCAATACCGAGTTTTCACTAAACAATAATATGCTATTAAAACCAGCCGTTATGAATAGTCATAACCATTTTTTGAAATTTTATAAATTTTATTTTTCAAAATGGACTTCATTTTTGGGTTCGGAATATCGAAATTAGCCTAGGGTGAAATTTTCGTATTTTTCTGAAAACTTTCAATTTTTGATGAATAGTGAAACCACTAAGTGGTAGGTTAAACACTGAATTTTGCATAAAACTTAATTTTACCACTTCTGTGAATGGAATTTCAAAAATCCGATAGACACGGTTGATATCAGTAAGTAAAATGTGGTTCAATGAGATAAAAATAAATTTTTGGTGAATAGTAACTTTTTACTTTTTTTACCGCGGTTAATAGTAAATAGTGTAACTAAGGGTAAATATGATATTAATATTACCCTAACACATGTCCTAATTATATTGGACAAGTTTAATTCGACCAAAAACAAACTTAGGAATAAAATATGACCATTTAGGCCCACTTGGATTAGATTAGGACATTTATTATTAATTTATTTAAAGAAGGGGTAAACAGTTAAAATCAATGTTTAATAAGTAAATAATTTTTAATATAGGGTTATACATAAGATAAATTCGACTATAAATATTAATTGGAAATCTAAAAAGATTTCCTACATAATGGTATTTTATTTATAATTTTTAGACATTAAATAAGTTATTTTATTTATGACACAATGATGATGCAATAATTATCTTATTAATGAAATATTGACATAATTGATGTTATAAACACCAAAATAAATGTAATTTGAGAGCTTTTATGAATTCAACTAATTTTATAGGTTAATAGGATATATTAGTGTTGATTTAATCAACTTGGTTCGAACATATAATTCTGTTATGACTTTCACAAAAATCATATATCAAATAGTGTCAAAATTGACACAAAATAGTTTTTAAATCAAATATTATATTATTAATTCTTATTTTATTCCTAAAAATTTAAGGTTCGGCCAAATGACTAAGATAAGGATATATATATTAATAATAACAATTTGGGGTCCGTTTGGCATGTTATTGTAAGTGTATTAACCATATAATGTAAGAAAACAAAAAGACACGGTAAAAGTTAAATTAATTAACTTAGTGTTAAATCTAATTGATAAGGTTAAAATAATAACCTAAACATGTCTAAATCCTATTGGTTGATAGGATTTCGACCCATACCCACTTTATCTTCGAAATAAGACCCTTTGGAACCATTATAAACCGATTTTGACTTTAATATAAAATAATATTTTGAGATATTCCTAAGGTGCCCCTCTCCTCCCTTATAAAAGGGCACCTCCTCCCCCTCCTCCTCACACCAATTTGAGCACTCAAGATCGTCCAACCCCTGAAAAAATACCTTCTCCACTTCCCTAGAATAATCCTAGAGGTCCTTGCCTTCTTCAAAGTCCAATCTTAATTCTTTAAGTGGACGATTCAAAGAGGCGTTCCAAGGAAGAGGTAATATCCATTACCGATCTTTTCAATTTCTTTCTTCTTCAACTTCTTCTTCTTTAGTTGTTTCATGATAATGTAATAACATCAGTATTACTTACATACTGATATGTTATTATAAATATGAAACAACCCTAATTCACCTTCTATCCATCCTACGGAAAAATGAAATCACCGCGCGTGCGTACGTACGGAATACCGTCTCCACGCCGTGGTGTAATCTATTTTCCACCATCACCTTATAAGGATGGGTATAATGGTGTAATGAGTAACTATATATGATTATTATGAAGTAATATTGATACTGAAATAATATACATATACTCCAATACAATTCTACGATCATAGGAATGATATCATCACTCGTGCGTACGTACGGAATACCGTCTCCACGATGTGATGTGACTCGTTCTACATGATCATCATTACATAGTAATTATATAAATGAATTGAATGAATAAATATGATATATGTTACACTAATACCATTCTGGATATAAGTTATCTATAACCTTAAATGAAGAATAAGAATTTATTCGGCAAAACACGCATAAGAACAAAAGGCAATAATGACCCGAGTAACAAGTAACAATGAAATATTACTAACAAGAAGCTAAGAATATAACCACATATGATATCATATCAATATATATGATTCTGGAATAAGTCAATAACATTATTTAAACCATTATACAGGAGCTTCGGACACGTACAAAGAAAATCGGACCTAAGGTAAGGGAAATATCACAATCAAATTTTTATCCGAGATTGTTTATTCGTAAGTATTCACTGGGGTGTATTTTATCATCCACATCCATGTTTCATAAATATGTAATAATATTTCCATCCACCTAAAATTGTTTAAATCCATTTTTACCCTTCGGTGAGTTTTTAGTAATATGTATGAAAGGAATCTTTTGTCGTACGAGGTACTTTTTGACTTTTCTGACAAAAGCACGAAGAATGTTTTTTTAACTTATACGACATGAATTGATTTTTAAAACATTATTTCCAAGAAGCTTCCTTTACAAGTTTTTAAGTTTATTTTTAATCAACTTCTTTTATTTTAATGTCGTATGACATGTTATGAAAGGAAACATGTTTTTGAAGTAGAAATGATATTTTCCTCAAGAATGGAGTTCAAGTATTTTATCAAAATTATTTTCCATCTAAGATAATAAAAGGGTTCTGTTTTTATCCCTATTATTACATGGATTTGATTATGTTGTGATGGAAACATTTTTATGAATTCATTTATCTTATATGAATTGTTTTATGATGTCATGTTGTTTAAGAATCCCATTTTTATTACATGGGTTACACTATGATGTATGGTTTATGATTATGTGGCACACATAAGAAAGGCTTCGTTATAAGATGGGTGGGACCTATATCTCCCTCCAATGCATTGGGTAACGATTTATATCTCATGAGATAGACATGGCTGGAACGGAAGGTTATTTCGGTTCAGTGATATAGGACTAAAACGAGGAGTGAACTCGGTTCAGAAATGGACTTTGTCCGCTAAGATAGTCTTGGCAATGAGTCATGACTAACAAGAAATGATTTTCCATGATTATGTGTGCATGCCACAAAGTTTCAAGTTTTATTTCATGATTATGGGTATCTCATTTTCACTTCTATGATTTATTCAATGTTAAGATATTATGATCTCTTTTGCAGGTTATGATTTGCAAAAAGATATGATATGATTTTTATTTCCTTTATTTTACCTTGCTGAGCATTTGAGCTCACCCTTTTATGTTTTATTTTCCCCTGGTCAGGAAGATGGATATTAAGTAGAATATGCTAAAAGGGACCCTAGATATGATGAAATAAATGGGAGACACTTTAGAAGATTTATGAACCAGTTGTTTATGTTTCCTAGTTTCTAAAGACACTATACCTATACGGTCCTTTGTGGTTTTGTCATATGTTGTAATACGTGTGCTTCAATTTTAAAGTATTAACAATGTATGTAAAGTATGGGTCGTTATAGAGGCTTTTCTACAGTCATAGTAGTACTAAAAAAATATATTAATAAAGAATTAATAAATAATTTAAATGAAATGTTAGTTGTTTTTTAAAAATACATTTTTTGGGATGCTAGTTTGTTGAAGAAAAATGATATCTTTCAGAAATTTAAAAACATAATAATCGCAATCTTTATTGTTTGTTTTTTTGGACACTACAAAAAAATTGATCATTAGGATAATATATAGCGTTTTTTATATTTTTTTGGATAGTGAAATTTTATTATATATACCCTGATATTTGTCCAGACGTAGTACTTACTCTCCTCCTTATGCTTAGACCATATCCTCATTCCTTTTTTTAGATAATAATGATACACTGACCTATCATAACAGAATCCTTAGTATAATATAATATAAATTATATTACATGATGTTTTGACCTAAAATGTAGGATGTGGTGTCTTTCATATTCACATACTCCATCATGTGTGGTCATTTTGTTGGATATCCTTGCATTGAATCCTGAAAATAAATATTTGGAGCATCCAATTTCACCGCAATTAGCAGCCAGTGTTTCTTAAAAACACAAAAAGGAATAAGTAATAAAATAAGTGAAAATATAATTGATATTATTTAATTGTAGAGTTTTACCCATGCATGGTTTGTATTAGGAAGAGTATACCATCCGTAATCTTGTTTATAAATGTTTTCAGCAAGTTGTTCACTATTTAATCCTTTTTAGATGGCTCTAATTTCGTTAGTTGTGTTGATGCGGTATAAGGACTAACGAGTCTGAATTTTAGCTATTGGGAAAATTCCTTCAACTATTTTTCATATATACGTCTATAAATAAGATAAAATCCATTTATACATAATTTTTACATTATATCAACTTTTAAAAAATCAATTCAAGAAAAAATACCTCATATATAAATTTGAAAATGCGGTGCCTATCCAACCGTATTCAAGGATCTCATTTATATTTTCAGCAGCAACGAAATCTTGAATTTCCTCTCCCTATATAATCTTTTCAAAAACCACTATATGAATACTTCCACCTCTTAGATTTGTATCCACATGATTCTTCAATGCTAGTAAATGTGGATAGAGAATAGGTGGTGTTATTGTGCTTTCAGTAGCTCTTTAGGATCAGTTGGTCGATCCTTTAGATTCTTTGGAGCTGATGTTTCTTCTCACCCCTTCCCTTTCTCCCTCAATAATAACATTCATTGGTTCATACCCTTTTTCATTAATTTTTAAAGGTTTATATTGAAAAAAATGGAAATAAATTCCTCTTTGTCCATATGAAGTCCTACAAGTTGTGACATCCATGCAATGAATGTCCCAATAGACTTTTTGAACTTATAAATATCATCATCATCAAGTGGAATAGGTAGCTTTGAAAGGATCATCCTCAACTGAATTTTCATCAAACCCTTCAGTAGTTTTGGATGAAAATAGAACAATCGACCATTGTCGATTTGCAGGATCTGGAACATAAAATACTTGTACTGCTTGCGATGCCATTATAAACTATTCTTCTTAGTACCCTTCTTTACTAAAATCAACTTTCAAAAATCACAATCCATCTATTTTAACAACGCTATTGTTATCAACCCATTTTCATTGAAAAATCATCAATTGGAATGTCATATAATACAACTCCGATATTTGTTTGATAATGCCAAAGTATAACATAATTGCATAAATTGGATTTATGTCCTTACTACCAGATACTTACATCACTTCATCCACAAGTGTAACTCCACTATTTTTCATGTTCTATATTCATCGTGTTCATATATATAGAATGTATACCCATTAATTACATAAACATTGTAAGATAATACATACACACTTGTCCCGGTGTCTATCTATCGAAGTCGTTATGAAATTGAATTCCGATTTTCATCTAACTCCTTAAAAATAAATTCCTAAAACCATCCTATAAATTGATGATTATGTGTATTTGATATCCATTTTTCATCCCTTGATGGATTCAACTACCGATGAATTTCATTGTGGGTTTCAATATATAGAGAAACCTCCCAACTATTATCAAAAACATAAAGGTGGACCTGCTCCTGGTCTATAATATTGATTGTCACAACATCTATTCCATAAATTCCCTCACCCTCAATGTGTCTAATGTGATGAGATTTTGGGAGACCAATGCTTTCCACATCTGATAGATATTTGGTATAGAATTCAATGGCTTCCTCAACAATATATCACTCCACTATACAAACCTATGGCCAACATTGATTTTTGACATACCCTTTCAAAATATTCATATACCTTTCAATGGCATATATCCATCTATAGTGCACATTAGCACAAAGTTAAATCTCTCTCACCAAATGAAGCATCAAATTAATCATCATATCAAATAATTTTGTCTGAAAGAACATTTATAATTCACATAATATGATGACAATTTCACTTTCCATAGCTATAAATTTTGTTGGGTCTAAAACGTTTCTACATATAACTTTGAAAAATAAACAAAGTTTGGTTAACATATAATGAAAATTCTTGGAAAAAATGCAACGTATATCTATAGAAATTAAATATTACATCAAAACATGGCAGTCATGTGATTTCAAAACTTTTATCTTCAAAAAATTCATTAACACAATGTTCTTGATATTTGATGAATACCTCTCTGAAATCATTACATCATTGAAAAAGTTGAAAAACTGATATCTCTCCTCCCTGGAAAGAGTGTAAGAAGCTGGATGAAGAAACATTCGATTTTCACCCTTCACAGGAGCCAAGTCTTCTCATATTCCCATGTTAACCATGTCCAACCTTCCCTTAATTACATACTTTTTTCAGGGGCATTTAGAAATGTTCTGATAACATTGTAACATACATTTTTTCCACATGCATCACATTACGAAAATGTCTGACGTACAAAGAAATACAGTATGGTAATTCAAAAAAACAGATCTATTTTTTCAACTGATTTTCATAAGGTTTTTCGAAAATGGTTTATAAAAAATAGTGTTCAGATCTTTTACTTTCTCAAACAATCGATCACCTGTTAGTGGAGACGGTGTTGTGCGTTGTTCGGAACATCTATTGACTGATGTTGTCAAAGATCGGTACATATGTCGACGAGGTAAAAATCTATGATATCCTATAAACACAAATTTTGATGAATGTTTCAACCTAATGTATTATGTATCTACTTTGCACATGGGAAACCCTTGAGTTCCTTTAATGTTATAGCCTAAAAAATTCTTATAAGTAGGGAAATCATTTATTGTCACATTAAACATCGCTCTCAATGTGATGTTTTCACTTTTTTGAGCATCATACAACATAACACCTGAATCCCGCAATAACTTCAAATCCTCAATCAAAGGAGACAGATAAACATCAATATTGTTAACGAGATGTTTTGGTCCTAATATAAGCATAGATAACATTATGAATTTCCACTCCATGCATAACCAGGGTTGCAAGTTATAATTTACCAACATAACAGGCCATGTAATATGATTGCTGGTTTGAAAACCAAAAGAAATCACTCAATCTATAAATAATGAATGATGATGGTTTCTCGAATCTTTTCCAAATTCAAGATACTCATGATCAATTATCTTCCATTGAAGAGACTCGGTCAGTTGATGTAATTTCCCATCTTTATTTATTTTATTTGCATGCCACGACAATTGTCTTGTAATTTCTTCACTTTCATATAGACACCTAAACCTTAGAATGATTGGAAAGTACTATAAAACTTTCGCAGCAATGGATTCATCTTCCTTGAATTGAGAAGCACCACACTTTGGGAATTCTGTAAGTGATTTGTTCTCTATGAAAAATAGTATACAGTCTTTCGGTCAGAACTGTATTCTTTTAGAAATCATACCCATCGAGCATAGTATTCATTTAGCATCATATGTCTAGTTTGGGAGTTCATTATATTCAGGGATCATGTCATTCAAGAGAGAAAGTAGTTCCATAAAATTGAAATCACTCCATCTATTGCCTAATTTTAATTTATACAACTTCAGTACAACTAACAATGCAGTATATTTAGTGAAACTAGCATATAATGGAATATTTGAACAACTCTTTAACTTCTCAAAAAAATTTGGGCAATCAAAGAGTTCATCTTCAGCTATCCTTTTCATTTCCTCAATACTACCTTCATCATCATTGACATATATAATCACATCCTCCATACGGTCTTCTTAATTATCCATATTTGTATCCATATTTGAAGGTCCATAAAACACAGTTTTATCCCATCCAGTAGCTACATATTTTTT
The DNA here is from genome assembly GCA_963277665.1 of Viscum album. Lineage (NCBI taxonomy): Eukaryota > Viridiplantae > Streptophyta > Magnoliopsida > Santalales > Viscaceae > Viscum > Viscum album. The sequence continues at coordinate 254,887,814 of OY728123.1, forward strand.
CATTGTGTTAAATCCAACATTTATTACTCCAATCTATTCCTTGACATATCAAATGTTCTTCCAACTCCACTAGAGTAATTATTCTACAATAAAATCAACATAAACACAGATAAAGGATTTGAGAATAATCCTTTGCATGATCCTTTTTAAACACGATGATCTCTTTCACTATGTTATCATACTCTATTTTCAAACAGTTAGAATCCATCCAATCTTTATTCATATCCATCCTATTTGAATATTAAATATTAGTATTTAATAATAAAATTCAAAAAACAAGACTTCTTAATACTATAGAACAGAACCAATTCCTTATAAAAATATTTATTAATATAGCCTAAACATTTCCAATAATGATTTGGAAATCAACAGAACCAGCATAGACCCCCATCAAAATCAACACACATTCCAACCCCCTTACCAATAGTTCTAGAACCCACCACCCTAGAAGCAAAACATTAAACATCCTTTTAACCACCCCTACCAGCCACCTCATTCATAATAATATAATCACATTAAACAGCCCAAAACATGTGTCCAAACTCAAATAAAATGAAAACAAGGATATAATTTTAATGAGAAAACTAATATAGTGGATACATTTCCAAACACAAAGGGGTTCGCGAGGGAAAAAAATAACCTAGTTTTGTCCAAATTACAATAGAATATCATAGGTTTTGTTACACAAATTAACATAAGAAATAGAAAATTAAGGTTAGTGATCATAAATTATATCATGAACATCTAAATAATAAGAAATAACTCTCCCTCCCTAACATGGGGCTCTACCAACTCCTACGCTATACCAAGAAAATAATTGAAAAAATTTAGAAAAATAGTTTCATATACCAATTTATAATAGTACTATAAGAAAAGTGTAATGAAGATAGATCATATCTCCAAACACTCCTGGAGCCTCCTGGTAAAAAAACTCTAGTGACTACAGCTATCTAAGATTCTAACCACTAACTTCACAATATAGAAGTGGTCTGCTTAGGGGTAGTATTAGTAGAATCGAACCAAAGTTCCATCCACCTCATGCTGCTCCTTGATCTTCTCCATCACTTTAGTGTTGTACAGACCTCCATTCTCTAGTTCCTTCCTCTGCCTAGCATATTCATTAACCTCCTCTATGATTGTAGCATGAATGTTAAGAAAATGCAATGTGATAAGTTTATTCCCATCACAATCATATTAAATTCCATGGATTAATGGTCTATCCTTGAGGTACCTATGAATGAAAGTGCCTCCTGGGATGAGACTTGCATCACACACCTACTGTGAGTGGGTGATGTTAACCCTACATCCGAGAAGATCACTACCTTAAAAGATTACGATATCAACTCAAACCATAGGCATAATCATAGAACACTAATATAGTCATCCAAATCTTAATATTACAAGTTGAATTCCCCCAGACCACTAGAGGTAATTCTACAAATTTCTCAACATAAATTAAAGGATTTATTAAAAAAGAGTTGAAATACAATCCATCCAAGTGAATGAAATTTACAGCCTCCTGAGAATAAACTCATCCCCCATCTCGTAATCGGTTTCTCCATAGTGTAGGGGTACTTAACCAAAATCACTTGTCCTGATACACCATGGGTAGTTCTTCACTAGTGTAGTATCTATTAAAAATAACAATCTTGATACCCATAGTAGGTATTAGGGAAGAATAAATATCTACCAAATTAAGTTCATGGTGTCTCCCCATTTTCAAGAAAAAACCTTCCACACCATCAACTAGGAATAACTAGTCAAAGAGGTTCACTAGGTTGACACCACCCATAAATTATACTTGACATAAAAGAAATATGTGTGGAATTTACCATTGATTGATGTCAAGAAACATCCCACAATCATTAAAAGAATTAACCACCTAAATACAACTGCTCACATGTTCATAACACTATCAAAACCCACAGTCCATTTCCAAAGAATTCCATTCACCTTTCCATGGATGCGCTACTCTGATCACATAATCTTCTATGGCCCTAGAGCATGAAGATGGGAGGCCACTCCAGGAATATTGGTTTAATAATAAGTTAATCGAAATAGTTTATAGGCTCCAGTATAAACCTTCTCAAGGAGAGATTCAATTTAGAACACTCTAAAATCACAAAGACACTGATAATGTCTGATATATGGGTTGATTTATACCCAATATCCTCACCAAGATTTACCCTTAAGTCTCCCTTATGAATAATTCCATAATTCCTTGACATTCATTGGGAAGAAAAATATTCTTCTATTGCACATCACATAAAACCATGCTCACTAACTAAGGGAAATATATCTTAACATCCACAGGGTTGGATACAATTTATAAATTTGAGGGGACCTAATCACTATCACAAATAAAACCTTCCCTATAAACACAATCACTAGCATATCATGACACCCACAAAGTGTAACCAATTAATAATGTGGTGGGTACTATCAAATCTCTTATTTTTCATGAAGGGGTTTTCAAAAAGACCACTTTCCCCAGTATAGATAAACCACTCCACCAGAAGGATGAGGAAAGACACTCAACATTAATAGAATATTCATGTATAACAAGGTCTAGCTTGAGGTTTCATGAGAATATCAAACCCTCATACATATGACACTTGGTGAAAAATAAATTCTAGTTCCAAACACATAAGGACCGATGCGGAATCATAAAAAAAGACATAAATTAGTTCAAATCATCTGCTAACCAAGTATAATAATCCACTAATTGTGTTATTTCGTGACATAGATTGTTATAATTTTATGTTAGTTAGCATATATTCCAAGGGTGCTGATCATGGGGAAGAATTAAAACATCACCCTATTGAAAACTACTCTCAAAAAACCTATTCACAAAAAATAAACCAAAAAAGGAGAAGTGGGAGACTTACCTATAGTGAATCGCACCCATGATGGAGGGATAGAATAAGTGTTGAGCAGTCAGGGAGCCTTATGCGCTACGTCAGGAGGGAAGGTGCAACCGCCAGAGGGGGAGGTGCATGGGAGGAGTCTCCACCGTTGAGAAATAGAGGAGTAGGGTTTGGAGGGAGTAGGGTCCATCAGAGAGGAGGAGAAGTAGGGTTTGCAGGGATGAGTATCCATGGAATTGGTCTAAGGGGGAGGATAAAGAGTAGGGATAGTGATAGAGGTCTGACAAAGAGATGATCAGGGGGTGTTCTTATATGGGTAAGACACTACGAGGGCTTGAGGGTGTGAGAAACAGAGGATATTTTGTACCCAATTTTATAAAATATGGGACTATGGTTTTATCAACGCTAAAAAAGAGCTAATAAAGGCTTCTTTTAACAATGTTACAAAAGTGCCGATAAAGGGAGCATTTATCATCACTTTTCTATCACTGATAAAGGAATTCTTTATCAATGATTTTTTAGATCTTGTAAAACCTACTCTTTATAAGAACTAAAACTTTAGTGCTGATAAAGGTCTTCTCTAACATTTCTTTTCTAGAGCTGATAAAAGGTTCCCTTTATCAGTTCTAGAAAAGTGCTGATAAATAATATCTTAATTAGTGCTAAAATTTTAGTGCTTATAAAGGTTCACTTTATCAACGCTTTTTTCGTAGAACTGATAAAATGTGGCACTTCCCTTGACCATTTTTTTTATATTGGTAATGGATAGTTGAGGTTGGTTTCATATTCATAATGTGGAAATAATGGGAGTATTTGTCCTTATAATGACTTTTTTATTCAAACACACGTTAATTCATCATCTGTGACATTTTGAAGACATACAATCCTTTTTTCAAAAGACATGTAGTATTTAAGTCATATTGGTGACACATAATAATATGCATTGACCCATGTATGGTAGTTTGGGATCATCAAAACATTATAGGGGGTTATTTCTTAATCTAGGACTATCTTGTAAATTTATTTTTTCTTCATGAATCCTTCATAAATCACATTATAGGACTAGTTATCCATATATAAATGATCTGATCAAAACCCATTTAGGGAGGGGAATATATTTATATGTTATATTTTTTCTATATTTAGCATGATAATTTTTTATTATATGGTTTAAAGTCATGGTTGAGAAATTTAGATATTATTTCCATATAATATGGAAATATGAGTTTGATGTTTTTGGAACAAGACCCGGAGAAGGGTTTCCTACATATTCTAGTCAAGGGAATAATAAACCACTTATTTAACTATCAATTAATTAAATACATCACAGTATTAATTGTATGTGTAATAGAATACTATGATTCCTTATAAGTATATGAAGACATCACAAATTCATTATTTTTTAAATTTTCATGGAGTTGAATTTCTGGATAATGGTTTCTAGTGATGGTTTCTATGGGATTTTCTCATGGGTGACCCACAAGGATTGATTTTTTATATTCATAAGAAAAAAATATAATATATTGTTATGGATTAAAATTACAATGATCCATAATATATTGATGTACTTATATTGTATCATGGAAAAGTGAGATATAAGGAACAATATAAAGCATGAGGTATACTCCTTATAGGAGACCCACATATGGAAACTAAGATCAGTATCTTGAATCGAGGTATTTTAGGTAATGAAACAAGAATATAAAATTAATCTATATATGAGTAAATAAGTAGGATAATATCAACACATTTCATATATTAAGAAAATAAGAGGATAATCTTCACTCATGGTATTTAAGAGAAAATAATAAGAAGTAACTTCATTAAATTTAAATTTTTTAATGTGGGATATCTTATGATTATAACATAAGATATAAGGTATAGTTTATGTGGGGATATATCATCAAAGTTGTATACTATATATCTATAAAATTTTGTAATGATGACTAACATAGTTCAGGTTTCTTAGTCTATGGTCACATGATAATACTTGTCTATGTTGTCTGAAATCTTGTGATAATGAGATTATCATGAATTTTTATTTAATTTGACTAGGAATTATACCCAAATAATTTGGTGAAAAATAACGACTGATAAAGTTTAAGTCAATGTTATTCCCTTATAAGTTTTCTTTTATATTGGTTTTCTTGAATGATATGGTATGGTTGGGGAATAAATGACATATAAGTCACAAATATGAGTGTCCCCTGATCCAATTTTATTAGGATACTATATGAGGAAGTGATAATGGAATGATTGTGGATCATACAAGTAAGAGTCCCATATATATATATATATATATATATTAGTGCGTACCAGAGAAAGGGACCTAGGAGAAGTAGTTCTACCTATTAAGGGTGTCATGGTGTGGGACCTATGACGATGTGTTCATCCTAGAATGAGTTACCAAGGGATAGATATAAGATATTTATTCTTATCAAGTGAGGGGCCATGTAACATAATGACACTTTAAAATAAGAACATAATTTTTTATAGTGTATATGACACACAACAATGAGATTAAAATATAATATGATATTATTATTTAAATATTACCATTAAAACATAGATGTAAAATGATTCAGAGTAAAAAATTATTAGATATATGTTAATTTACTACTTAATAATATTTTATTGATTAATGATTAGGAAATAAACATTTAATTTTATGTAAATTCTTCTTAGGATTCAAAAAATTGTTTCCTTAAAAATGAATTTTATTTTTTTTTGTGATAAAATATTATATTTAATTATATACACTTTATTAAAATTTATTTGAATTTTTTAAATCAGTATATAAAAATATGATTATGGCATATTTTTGATAATTTTATTAAAAGATTTATTTTTGATTAATAGTGAAAAATATTTATTTTTATTCAATACCATATTTTTTCGAAAGATTTTATAAAGTGTCACTCTGATTTTTAATAATTTAAAAGTAAAATTAGTTTTATTTTCTTTAATGTGAAAACAATAATTCTCATTTTAGTCATTTTTATGGTATAATTTGGTGCAATAAAATATTTTATACTTAAAAAGGAATTTTTATTATAAATTGTCTTCCATTTTGTTTGAAGTTTTTATCTAAAACTATATTACCAAAATATTAGACAATTAATCTTTAGAATCGGATACCATATTTAGAATCATGTCATTAAAATTTTGTAAATAGTTCCCATTTACTTGTTTTCGATATGAATAATACCCATCATAAAACATTTACCATGATATATGGAAAATGAGTTAATTAGGGTTAAGAATAAGTGTTAGGGTCACCATTTATCATATGAATTTCAATTAGATGAAGTGAATTTTACCATTATCACCATATTATGCCTTTATTACTATTTAAAATACTCCTGGACAAGGAAATGACCTATATAATGTTTAATGTAATGAGTGTTACAAAACCACACTCCTTTCCTTTTAAATATATATTTTCTTATAAATGGTTAAAAGGAAAGTTAATAATGATTATTAATTCTCAATTTTTATATAATAAAATTTTCTTCTTTGTGATAAATAATTTATATGTTATATTTATTATATAATTACATTAAATTCATGTATAATTCTAATACATTATTTATTCAACTAACAAAAATAAATGATTTTAAAAGTACTAAAAGTAATAAAAAAAATTTGTGCAATAATGATAATTGAATTTTTATGATAAATATAACATATTCATGTTCTGTAAAATTATTATATTATATTTATTATTTTTCATGGTTTCATTAATTTATAATTAAATTCATACTTCAAAAATTCATATTAATAAAAATTTATAATAAATAATATTTTATAAAATTATTTAAAATTTATAAATAATATTATCTTTTTACATTGAATGGTATTTTATTGAAAAAATAAAAAAGGTAAATTTATTATTCACTTATCCATTTATGTTCTCATTATTATACATTTCATGGTTACAATATTGGTTATCATTGTTTATATGAATATTAATTAAAATATTCTTAATAAAAATGAAAACGTTTAAAATGATACTGAATCTTGTATAAATTTCATTAAATGTCATTGTGTCAACCATATATTATTTTTCATTGCAATAATATTAATATTAAATCATATGGAATTATACTTAAATTATTATATTTTAATCTTTTTGTAAATTACAAGTGTATCGGCTCCCTCCGTTACAAAATGAAACCCCTATTTTCTTTTAATTACAACACATTATGCCATATAGCTCAACCACACCCTAAAAACCAATCTATATGTCCTTAAGACAGTATATTTGTTATGTTATTTCCAAAATACAAACACTAGGGTCCATATTTTGAGATTTAAATGAGTTTTTTCAATGAAAATATATTATCTTTAATAGGTCACTTTCCATTCACTTATTCATTGTATACCTTAAATCAATGTTATTTGTCATAAAATAAAATAGTAAGTATCATAAATATAATATAATTTTTATATGATCATGTAAACACAATTATTCAACCTCTTTCCCATGAAATTTTGATTGAATGTTTCACATCTGTGTACATACGGATTACTATTCTCACATAGTGATACTATTCATTTTTCATCCAAATATCTTATGGAATGGTATTATGATGGTTTTAATTTTTTAGGATATTTAGTAAATAATTATTAATATTAACTAAAAATATAAAATATACCTTTTTACCATCTAATCCATTGGAAAATGATAACATATCTCATCTGTACATATGTATTACCACCTCCTCAAAAGTTGTGTGATTCATTTTTCATTTTAGAATTACATGGATGGTTATAAAAATGGAATTAAGGGATATATATTATATATATTATATAATAATAATTATTTATGGTGAATTATTATTTTCCTTTTTTTTATTCCATTTTCCAAATATTGAAAAAAAACATTCATGCGTACGTTATCCCGACCATCTCCATTAAATGTGTAATTCATTTTTCTATTTATAAATTTTATGCACAAATATGATTATATATATAATTAAGGTATATGATATTTAAATTATCATTTACTTTTAGGATATAATTATAACATAACTAATGTACAAGGACATGAACTAATGAAATGAAATACTCAGGATAAACGAAATATTTGACACCCAGAAATAATGATTATAATAAAGAATTATTTATACATTGGCTTTACAATGTAATAATGGGATAAAATATGATATTATAATTATGTAAATGACTATGGGATTAAATAATATTAAATTTAAATTAGTTATCTGTGATGTTAGAGTGGTTTTGAATCAAGTGGTGCTTGTTTTTTAAGGGTTTATCAAATCATATTATATTCCTTGGGACATATGTTATGTCTTGGGCCAATATTATTTTAATATGTGTATATGTTGAAAATTATAATTTTATGTCATGATTATCTTTATTTTAATGATATTTAACATTTCAATTAATTTTATTTTTTCATGGGTATCATGATTCAAATTTGATTATAGTGGTAACAGTTGTACATTAAAATATCATTTTGTACTAGAATTGTCCATGATCATATTTCCAATGATGAAATATTATGATATAATTCTAATGAAATAGATAACTTTTTTCTTCATATATGGATATTTCTTGAGAATAATTTTTTTCATTCCATTTTTATCTTTATATGTACTCAAAATATTGAAATAATGTTTTTGAGAAAAATAAAACATTATTTCTCTCTTTAGTCAAATATCAATTTTTTCCAAATAATTTTTTAAAAAATTATAGAATTAATTTACAATTATTCTATAATTTTTATAAATATTTTTCTGCAATTTTTAATTTTTAATATTAATCATCATGTCATTTTTTGAATGATTACCTTTTGGAAACATTATTAAAGTATGAAAATAATGTTTTTTAACTTATAGAGCATGAACAGATTTTACCACCATCATGAACACCCAATACAATAAATCATTATCCATTTGTTTTAAAGGATTTTTTGAAATAAAATATACACTCTTATATTTTGATAAAAATTCTATTTTAAAAAATTTATATCAAATTAATAATAATAGTTTACTCAAAAAACAATCGAAGTAATATTTTAAAAAACAATTTTCTATGATAAAATCATTTTTTGATTTCTATCATATATTGGGGATATGATCCAATAATTATATACTTATTATTTATTGGTATTTTATATTATAATAAGGAAAATTATTTTATGAAACTTTTTCCATTTTCATAGCTTATATTGTGACTAAGAGATGAACTTTTTTTAACCTATTTATTTTCAATGAAATACTCTATGATGCAGTGTTTATGAGAACCATTTCTTTATCATGGGTAATGATAAGATGAATGTTTCTTAATCTTTTGGAAAACAAATGTGTCAATTTCATTATGTGATGAGTTAACCTGATATTATTTCCCATGAATAAATAGCATATAGACATATATATCATTAGATAAAAAATAGAAAGGGTGTGGATGTATTTTAGTAAGGGACTCTTTCTAGTATGATATACTTGAGAGTGAACCTTGAATACTTTAATAGTTTGGGTAATTACCCTAATCCAATAGTATAGTCTTATTAATGAGCCTTTACTACTAATGAAATTACTTAATATACATATGTTTATGTAACAAAATCATTTTTTATTCCAATGTTATACTCTCATGAAAAATGTTCATTGATTCCTATATTATTAATGTCATATGAACTATTATGATTTATTCCATAACTCTAGATTATGATTTATGATGTATGATGTTTTATTTTTCAAATGTCATTTTCATGTTCCTATACCCTTATACACCTTACATGATCAAGTGTTCAATGAAATCTCACTTATTTACCCTTATAGAGAATCTGATCTCACCCTTTCTTATGTTTCCTTTTCTCCCAGGTATGAAGAAATTTATTAAGAATGGTATGTAGGGTTCATGTAATGTAGATTTTAGTAGGATATGATGTATTAAACTTATCAATCGGTGTATTAGGTATCCAAGTTTCTATATATATTATACATATATGATTTTAGTGTGGATTGTTAGGATATTCCTAAGATATTAATTTAATTAGACGTGTTATCTATTTAGGAAATGTATTGGTTCATATAGTTGGTATTAGAGTAGGGTTTAGTCAATCATTAGAAATAGGGATTCAAGAACATTAGTGAAAAACCAAGGTATAGTACTGTATATATGAAAGTATCCTAATTGTTTGGTATGATAGTGATTAGGTCGTTTTCATAGTAACAAATCATCAACTAGATAATATTTCTTAATGTGGATCTGGAAAATGTGATCCTTGGGATAAGAATATTACAATGATTTCATTAACAAAATATCATAAATTTTCAGGTGCATGGATAGAGTTCCATTACTACAGACCCGGTTTGACACTCCCTGGGGGTATTCTTGGGTTATTTCAAATTTTGTTTATGATATGTTATGTTGTATCCGGATAGATGATAATCAGTAATGGTCATGGATAGAACTATATTTTCAGATATTTTAATGATTTATTTAAGATTTACAAAACCTTTAAATGATTTTTCATGATTACATATTATAACCCTTCTCTCCCACCCTATAATTTTTAGATTTAGAAAATGGTTTGAAACATGAGGATTCATGTTATAATAAAATGTGAAATATAATATAAAAATTTTCATCAAGATAAACAATGTGAAATAAAAGTTTTGATTTAAATCCATTTAGTTATGTCTAACCAGTTATCACTGTATATGATTATCAACCTATCTATTAATGAACTCTATAACTCCCCTATACATGTGAAGGATGGAGTTCGCTAAGACGTAAAGTGGTAAAGATCAAGGTGGAAAGAAGTATAAATATATTTAATGTAATAAATATGGAAAATTCACCACGGGAAATGTCACAAAGGAACATGAAAAGTTTTTCTATGATAAAATAAGGGGAATAAATAAATGAATTTTAAAAGAAAATTGAACCGTTCAATAGAGGTAAATGCAGTGTAATATATGTTACATGTTTTAGTTCATGTATCATTTGTGGTAAATTTATAAACTATTAGAGTCAATTTAAATATACATGGGCTACCTCCTATATCAATGAATTACTTTTAAAGTTTAGGGATTAAATTTTCTATGTATTATGATTTGATAATTATGTTATAGAAGTGTTATATCAGTAAAATATTGAATATAAGCATCATAAGATATCTAAGTATTGTTCCACATTATACTTTTAAAACAAATGTTTATTTGGGATAAATATATGATTTACATTTATAAGTCAATATTGGTGACCTCAAAATTTAGTAGTAGATGACAATGTGATTTAAGACATCATTGAGGATATTTTATTTTTTATTACATGAAATATATTAATTAGTTTGTAAATATATTTGAGGAATAAGGATACTCTTAATTTTTTGAATCATATATTTTTTCATGTTATTTTAACATAAGTTCTATAGACACTAGCTTGGGTTTATAAGTTTAAGGTTGAACATAATTTCAAAGTCATCATCCATATGATTTAATGTTTTAACTGATGGTATTTTAAAGTGGTTTAAAGAATTTTCTAGGCTTTATGAATAATCCTATATTGAGGTATAAATAATCCTTCGGGGTATGTATATGATTTTATATTAACTTAATTACGGTCTATTATCTAATAGGATATGAATAATTTTTATGATGGAAAAATGATTAATTGGAATGGAAATATCATCATTTGTATTTATGATTAAGCTATGGTTTACCTATAAAGTTATTTTATATATTTGATAAATTATTTGTTAGGTGAATATCACAACATTATAATTTTATATAATGATTTATCATGGATATTAATGATATTTTTGGAAAAAGTGTCTTTATGATTATGAATATTTAACCCTTTATTTTATTATGTGCTTTAATAGAAAAGATTAATTGGGAGAAATTCATTTAAATTGGGGGATGAAGAGATAAAAAGTATGATATATCTATTATGTTTAAATAATTCGTTCATATTTATATAATTGAGGAACTTGTTTTACTTATGAAATGATTAAACAATAATTTTTGTTATTATTGTTGAAATTTTAGTGAAAACGGTATTATTTCAGGGTTTACTAATTTTAGGGAATTATCATGACTTGTTCTAATAGATTCATGTTTTCATTCTTCCTAGATAAAGGAGGAATGAATAATACTTCATCAATTGACATTATAATATATATACAATTTAGATTTTAGTGTTTTATGATTGAAAAATGCAACTTTATTACTCAGTTTTTTGAGTAAAAGATGAAGTGGAAATTGATCAAAATATAATAAATGGATGAAATTGTTCTTTTTATGTGGAAATAAATCAAGTGTGTATATTTTCAAATATAATATTGTATAATAACAAAAAAAAATCAATTTTACGAAAGTGTTCATTAATTAAAATGTTATACTTTGAACTTCCTTTCATATTAATTGATATTCTTTCCACCAATCACATATTTATGTTTTTTTGGGTTTTGAAATTTCTCTTGACCTAGTTCTATATCACACTTTATCAATCCATTTCCATTAGTTTCCTCCTACATTTCTATTTTAACATATCCAAATAAGGTTCTCTAGTTTGGTAATATATTAGTTTTTTATTCCAGATGATCTTCATATTTTCAATTCACTCTATATAATAGTAGGTTTTGTTAAACTTTTTATGATATATAATTTCAATATAGGATTTTTAAAATTTTAAACCCTTAATTTCTAAGTATATGTTCAAATTTCAATGATTAAATTTATTAATAGGATCCGAAATTAAATCCCCGTGATTTTAAAAGGAGAACATAACGATCGATAACATATATGGCACTCAACAAAAAGCTTAAATGACCATGAAATAATAATATATCACTATAATAATTAAAACTAAGTTGTTTAATTGTTATATATAAATATAATTAAAATAGTTTTTAATTAAATAAATATTTATTAATAAGAAAAAATTTATTTTATTATTTCTTATGATAGAAACGTTAATTTTTTAATAAGGTCACATTATGCTTCAAAAATATGTTCCTTTTAAAAATGTTTTTATTAAAACATATTATATTTAACTTTTATTATCATTTATAAATAGTATTTGTAAGAACTAACTTTACTATATAAATCATCATTTCAAAATTACCATTGGGTTATTTTTTAATTATTTTTGGGAAAGATTGAGTTTTTGATAAATAGTTAAAATAGTGATTTTTAATGAAAACAATATTTCATTCCATGATTTGTAAATATTAATTGTGTTTTATAATAATATAAAAGTAAAAATAGTTCTATTATATTAATAATAATCAAATTTAATTTATTAGAATCAAAATAACATTTTAATTTGTAATGAAAATATTTTTCATAACTAAAAAAATACATTTTCCTGTCAAAATTAAATTTCATTTTGTTTTATGTTTTACATCATAAATTAATTACTAATTTTTTTATATATTTAATATTGAGAAATGGATACAATATTTGGAATCATTAGTTTTGAGTTTTTTAAATAGGTTCATTTTATTTTTTGTCATTATTAGTGGTAAAAATAGTAGAATTTTTATTACCACGATAAAAGTAAAATGTGACAATTATATTTAAAACTAAGTGTTAAGGTCACCATTTTTTACTAACATAAAATTTGATAAATAAAATTCTAACCTTATAACTATAACTTCTAAATTTAGTTGTTTAAGAGGCAATTTTCAATGAAAATAACATATATAATATTTAACCCAAAGAAAGTTACAAAATATCAATATCTTAGATTTAAATATCCATATATATTTACATAAGTACAAAAGAATGTTATGAATTAATATATGTGTTATTTTTTTATTAATCAAATTATCTTAATTATGGAAATTTATTTCTAATTTTTTGTTATCGGATAATTACATTAAATTCATTCATATTGATTATAAAATATTTATTCTATTAATAAAAAATAAAAGAAATATTTTAAAAATATGTAATGTAATATAGATATGTAGAATTATTTATTTCCATGATATTTTTATAAAAAAAATATAGTATTGTTTTTTTAAATAATTTTATTATAATTTTATATTTATCTTGTTTTCATAAAAGTCAAATTAAATGAATTGTTTCAAAATTTAAATTAACAATATTTTTTAATAAGAAATATATTATTAACGGGTTTAAATGTTTATAAAAATAATATCTTCAGCCATGTGAATATAATATGGTTTAACTCATCATCCATGGTAAATATATTAGTCAGTTATTCCATTTATTGTATCATTCAAAAAACTATTATGGTTAAAATAGTTGTTGAAATAATTAAGGTCAAAAATAATTAATAAATGGGTTAATAAAAAAGTAAAGGTAAAGTGATTCCAAAATCATTAAATATTTTATTGGATGATTTTTTTAAACTAAACACACTTCCTTTTTAATTCATGGCCAATTTGAATAATTTTTATTATAGGAGTATTTATTGTATTTTAATCTTTCATAAAATTCAAAGTGTGTATTTTCCCTCAATTATAAAAGGATGCCCCTCCTTATATTTACATATTACACATTGATCCAAATATCTCGACCAAACCCTGAAAAATTCCCTTGTCAACTTCCCCAACCACATTATATAATTTTTTTTAAATAACCCAACCTATTTTCCTTTAGAAGATATCTAAATAAGTTATTTCAAAGAAGTGGAACTCAACTTAACTGATCACTTTATTTTGATAGTTCTTCATTTACTCCTCAAAATATATAGTATGATCGTAAAATCAAATCCACCATATCATGAATACACTTAAATTTTATTATTTTCATACAACCACCATTATCTATCATCTTTAACAATAAATGGGATGTGAATGTATTTCTCATTCAAATATATGGTTTATTGTCTCCACATAAAGATACAATTAATTTTTCAAAATGATCTTTTATGTATGGGTATTATTATGGGTATAGTGTTTATATATGATATTTATGAAATAATTATAATATAAAAATTATAATATTATATCTACCATCTTATCAGCCAATCCAATGTAAAATGATAATGTTTCCCTTGCATACGTGTGGACTACCACCATCAAGAATTGATATCATTCATTTTTCATTTCCAAATTAAATGGATTGTAATAAAGATGGATTTAATAAATATATATGAAATAATTATTATTAATGTATGGGGAATTATTAATTATTTTTCATTGGTACTATGTATAAAAGTGAAAACAATATTCAAGAAAATCTTCATAATAACATCTCTATGAATGGTGGCATTTATTTTTCTATATCAATCTTATTTTTATGAATATAAATATAAATATTTAATGAATATATATTATATTGAAATAATTATTAAAATTATAGTGATTTTTGAACCATTATCAATGAATATGTAATGAAACTGCTAAACTGAAATACTCATGATAAAAAATATAATTTACAACTAGAAATGAAGAATTTAATTTGGAATTATTTGTAAATGGGTGTTAAAAAATTATACTATTATAATATATATGCTATTGTATTTATAATATGATTTTTGTATTTATGTATAGAATATTTTAATTTATTACACATGAGTTTAGAGTTCTTTGAAGAAAGTGGAAGTGAAGGTAATGGTTAATCATCTCAAATTATATTCATTAGGTTAATTATTATGCAATACACTTATCTTCTTTTATGAGGGGAATATTTTTTTTCTTTGACATTTTATATCAAGATTATCCTTAGTTTCATATTATTTAATTATTAATTACTTTTATTCCTTAATAGATATTATTATTTAAATTTATTCAATGTGGCAAGGTCTTAAGGTCATACTCTAATTGTTTACTATGATAGTTTATGATCATGTTTCAGGTGAAAAAATATTATAATATACCACTATATAAAAATGTGATGTTTTTCTTTACCTTGAGATATTTATGGAGAATACATGATTTCCATTCATTTTCATCTCGCTATGTACTCAAGAGAGTAAAAAATTTTAATTAAAAAAATGTATATTTCTCTCTTCTATCGAATATCCATTTTATCTGTATCCATTTATAAAATAATATACATTGTGTTATTAATATTTTCAACTAAATTTTAAAGTAATTTTTTCCCATGATTAAATTTTAAAAATAATTAAAATTAATTGTCATGTTGTTTTAAGAATATGGTAAATTTTTTAATTTTTCAAAAAATATTAAAGGAATTTTTTTAAAACATTTACACCATGAATGGAATTTTATTACATAAAGAATGCTCAATAAATTAATGATTAATTTATAAGGTTTCATGTTTCTATTCAAATAAAATATTTTATCTAATATTTTTGATTTTTTATATTTTAAATATGTGATTTTATTTTGAAATTAATATATATCAAATATTTTCCAAGTTATATTTGAAATAATTTATCTTCTATGATGAACTCATTTGATACTTACTAACCCATATTGGTTATATAATCCAATGAAAACATCATTATTTTTCCATATATGGTTTATAATTATTATTGTTATATTTATATGAAACTAATTTCTTTTCCATGGGTTATGCAATGTGTAATTGATAAAAAAATTATGAAACATGGTTTATAAGGATTTTTAATTCCTATATTATGTGCTTATGAAACCCATTTATTTCAGGTTATGTTGTGATGAAGTTTTAATGATTTTGTGACACAAATATATGTGAATTTTGTTATATGATGGTTGGTCATGTACTTATCTATCCCTCTAATTTATTGGGTGATGATGTTTTTCAAATAACAAATATATGACTAGAATGTTGAGTGAAAAATTTTATATAAGGGACTTTGTCCACTATGATAGTATTTTCTATGGATCTTGACAACTTTTATGGATTTGTGAATGACCTAAATCCACTATGATTGTATTTGAATTGATCCTAGACCACTAAGGCAATTATTTTATGTACTTATGTGTATGCTATAAAATCTTTTCTTATGAAAGTGTAATGCTCATGAAACATGTACATTGATTCCTATTATATTTAAGTCATATTAAATACCTATATTTATTCCATGACTCAATATTATGATCTATAAAATGAAGGGTTTTGTTTAAAAATGTTATGCACTTATTGTAATACCCTTGTACTCGTGTTTTTCTCATGTATTCATTGATATCTCCCTTATTTACCCTCAGTGAGCATATCATATCACCCTTTCTTATGTTTCATTTTCCATATGTTATGTAGAATTATGGTATGTATGATATATTATAAAAGGGTGATTTTTATCTTGCTTTTAGGGTGACATAATTTAGTATACATAAAAACTAGTTTTCTATGATTCAATATTTCAAAAGATACAATACTTATATAATTATATCATGAATCACTATTTTCTTATTTAATATTCATATAAAAATATGTTATATCTATATATAAAATGTATGGGTTTCTACGGGCCCTGGGAGAAGGGTAACTCTAGTAATGGGCCATGGGTGAAGGGTTTCCCAATTGAGAATCCCTAGATGAAGAGTCACACTAGTGAGGGGGCATGGGAAATGGTTCACCCCTATGAGAATAACTAGGATATGGGTATCCCTAGGGAGGGACTATAGGATTAGTGTCTCTATTATAATGGACCCTCGGAAAAGTTCACCATAGTAAGGTTCAGTGGATGGAGTGTTTCACATATGAGGGAACCAAGGTAGTGGCGAGTCCTAGTGATGGGATAATGAGGATGACTATAGTTTTTGGATCCCAAGTATTTAACACCAAATGTAACTATCTATTATGGATCCTTATTGAGGGACCTCCAAATGTGTTATTGGAAAGGGAGACCATACTGTACTTCCTCTTATATCTGTTCGACTATGTATAGAAAATTGGAGGTGAGGAGGTCCATCTATAGAACTAGGGGACATATGTTACCAGACATAGGCATGTAGGCCTCTATGAATAACATATATTTGTGTCATATTTGTAAAATGGTCTATGAAATGGATGTTGGGGAAAAACATATGTGTTTGGGAATTAAGCGCGGGTCCCTTAGTGTCAACTTTGATTTTTCGATGATAAGTTTCCAACAACAAATGTAATCAATGTTTTCTCTAGATGTATTCTTTGAATCCACGAAATTCCAAACATATTACTAGAAATTAAGAAATTCAACTATATTATGGGATCCCCATATCAAGTGTTATATAAGGCCAAATGTTTTCCAAAATAACAAAACAATTTTTTTCTGATCCGAAAAGAATTTTATCATAAAATTATAAAATATGTTCCCTGCTCTGATAAATTGGTTCTATAACACTCCAATTTTTTTAATATATTTTTTTCACTTAATTTATACTATGTTTTCATTCTTATTTCACAGAGAACATATAACTAAAATAACATTGATCTTATAAGATAATTAGAAAAAATTGACCATTGTAATATAAATATTTAATTTTCATCCACAAAAGTATGTAACCATTTCTGAAATCTAGGAATAAAGATGAATGAAATGGAATCAGTTGAAAGATGTAACATATATGTAGATCACGTTTCTCAAGAATATAAAGGAGGTAACTTATTTGGGGTTATTCAAAGACCCAGATCAAGATAAACTTTAACAAATTTTTTATTGATCATAATATTAACAATGAAATGTTCTTTCTCTTAGATATTTCTTTGATATCCATGATAGCATAATCACCTCACCTGATTACCACCAGTTAATTCCTACTTTTAATGATTAGACATTGATATTGAGTGGCTAAATCACTATAAATTATACTAATATAGTCAGGAAACTAGGATTATATTATTTTATTTATCAAATGTATTCGATAATTTGTTCATTATTACTCTCAATGAAAAAAAAAATATACCTACTAATTTATTGAAAAAAATTAGATCTTATTATTATTAAAAATGCGATTTTTAAAATTTGGATTTTTATGATCATTATGTAATGAAACTAAATATAATAAATATTTTCCTAGTATTGATAGTAAAACACCAATATAATAAAAAAATAATATAAAATAAAAATTAGAGAAATTTAAATTTAAAAATATTATCTTCCAATGAAAATATATTTCACTATATTTTTATGTTTGTATTTAATATTTAAAATTGAATAATTATATTTTTTTGAAGACATTATATTTATTTTTGTAATATTATTTTAAAATTATCATCGGATTATTTTTTTAATTCCTTAAAATAATAAATTTTAGTTGAATAGTGAAAGGGATCTGAATTCAAAAATACAATCACATGAACAAATTATCCTAATGAAACAAAGAATAAAATTTAATTTAAAAAAAATACATAAAAATTATAGTTATAAAGTTAATTATATAAGTTAATGATACTATATCATGTTTTTGGAACCCACATTTATCATTTTAGAATCTTATTTAATACCTTACACAAAATTCTAATTTTATTAAATTTTAATAAATGTTATTCATCATCACATGTATAAAAAATATATAATAAAAGAGATTTCATATTTTAGACAAAAATGTTCATATTAATTAGTATGGTCAATTTAATTTTTAGGAAACAATAGATCTACTATGATTATTGTGATTTTTCATGATAATGGTTAAACTATTATTTTATAATAATTTCTTATTTAAATTTCTTAATATTTTATCTTACCAACTAAATTAGTATATTCTAAAAAATTACTCCAATATTATGTTTAAGATGATATATTAATATATTAACACTCATTCTGAATCGCTAATACATTCCATTATATCATTAATATAACTTTTATTTTATATCACTTTTTTTATTATGAGAATATGTAAATTATTGGATTTTTCATAGTAAGTTTAAAAATCATGGACATCTACCACTAGGAATAGTATTGGGATTATTTAATTATATAATAAAAATATTATTATTTTTATGGATAATATAAACGTATTGTGTTTAATACTTGTTTTATGATAAATGTATAAGTATTACATAAAAGTTACTTACATGAAATAGTCTTACAAAACACTTTTTGAAAGATAATATATTTTAACGATGTCATAAGTAATTTTAATAATGGTCATAATGTTTATTTTTTAATGAAATTGGTAAATTTTAATAAATTTGGATATTTATTTAAATGTGTAAATTAACATAATTATTATATTATTTTGACCAAATAAATATTCATTTTATACTATGTCAAAATTATCATGGGATAAATTTTTGGGAATATTCTGAGAGAAAGTTTATTTTTGGATGAAAAGTTGATAATTGTCATTATAATAGCATTACTATTATATAACATAATTATAATACCATCATGATAAAAAAATTATATGAAATGTATAACCACTCAAAATTTCATTTATTAATTAAAACATTTAATTTACAAATATTAATTTGAATCTATAAATCTATATTTTAGTTTTTTGAACCAAAATATGTTTTCTAAAACAAAATTTCTCTTTTCGATTCTACACTTTAAATGGGTTCGTTGGGTAGTGTGTTTCCTTTTTAGATTTCCATGATTGTTCTCCAAATTTATCCAACTGATTAACAATTCAAAAAAATTGATGAAATTGATTTCATCCAAAAGTGGATGGATTATATAATAAAAGAACCTATATGTTTACCCTTAATACCACCCCTCCTCGAGTATAGATTCACCCCATTCCCTCATCAACTTCCACACCTTGGAATTTAGAATTATATTTCTATAAATATCCCTATCATTATTACCTCCATTATAGTTCCATGTTTCTATTTATCCCCTCTCCATCTATATTTAGAATCTATCAAAGGTTAGTGCTCTCCCCCCCACCACATCTTTCGATGGATGTTCTTATGTTGTATAACCCCTTCATTCCCATTTTATAAATTTTTAATGTGATTTTAAATAACCCTATTAAAATGAATATAATTTTTTTTATAATTAAATATTTCAATTCCCTCTCATAATATAGTTTTCCTATGTTTTTATAAATCCTATATACGAGTTCCTCACCCCTCTTTTATGAGTACCTTGGAAAGACATTTTTAATTCACTATTGTTTCACAAAGTAATATAAATATGGGACATTATTATCATATACATACTATTATATCAAATATATTTCACTATTTAATGTAATTATACTTCCTTCATAATTAGTTATAATTTTCATGGTTTCTAGTACACATAAAACTAGCCTAAATATGGTAAATAAAGATGTGCGTGATTTCCTAGAAATGACATATGTATTTGGATACTAAATGTGAACAAGGTTGTAGATAAAATTAATTTAGGTAATAAAATAAAAAATATATATATTCAGGTATATCCTATAACTCATTTTTTTGAATTTATAGTGGGCCCATACGGCATATCTAGTTTCACACACTTGCGTGGTTTGCTTTGGAAAACTGACATACACTTTATGAGCCATAATAAATGATCAAACTATGTGGATTAATATTTTAATTAAATGTATATCCATATTCCATTAATCTACACTTCACTAATTCTATATATGATTCCTTAAATTGGTTCACAAAACATTTCCTTATTTACATTCTAATGTTTTATAATATTATTGTTGTATATTTACAAAGATTGTAAAATTAAACTATTAAAATAGATTCTTTCCCAACTAATTTTACTAGTGTTAAAGTTCTATTTTACTCATCATATATATCTTGGATTTTACCTTTAATATAAATATCCTTTTTAATATATACATGTGGTATTGAACAAATACAATCTCTCTACATAATTATCCATCATCACATTTTTCTATCCTTATCATTAGCTATGAATAATCATTCATTTCCATGTTAATAAAATTGAATTCTAATTATAATTGAAGGTTATTCACATAGATACACATACATAAATTTATAAGGAAATTATTTAATAAATAGTAGAACCAAAATATATATGTCGTAAATACCATAGACTTCATAATGTTGATTTATGTGTATTTACCTATAATGTTATCAAATTTCATTGGATAACAGTTCAGTTTCATATGTGTTTATCATGATAAGATTATTTAATTTTTGTTTTACTTATGTGATACTCATGAATTATGAAATATGAAGTGCTTCTCATGAAATCTATCCAATTAATCGGGTAAATATTCCATATCCATAATGCTTAGTAATTTGTTTTAAAAAACCTATTGATGAGGTAAGGTGATATGTTTATCAAACTCTCATGATTATGTTGTAGCAACATTTCCAATTTATGCATCATGTACTGATAATCAAGTTATACCTCTTGTATTTATGATCATGTTGGTATGATCCTTTTCTATCTCATGTAGTTATTATCATTTTATGCATCATGTACCTATGATCATGTTATACCTCTTGTACTCATGATCATATTCTTTTAACAAGTCTCAGTCTTACATAAGAGGTCAGTTTTGGATATATTTTCAATATTTATCACTTAATTGATTTTAAATATCACCATTTTATTATGTTTCCCATTTTCCCTTATAAAATCAATGAATGGGATACATATAAGGATTTTACATATGTGAAGAATCCTTATTGAGAAAATGTGTTTTTCACCATGTGTTTAGTTGTAAATGTATGTAGTACACAGTGAAACAAAAAAAATTGATCATTGGATTATTCATTAATTCATGTAATTTATTAAAAGTGTGTATTATTTGAACCACATTCACATGTGTATTCCTGGGAATCTCATTTGGTTTTATAGCATAGTTTAATTATTTTTAGAAATTATGATTTAGAATATCTTAGTGTATAGCCTTAGATGGATGAAAATTTTCTCTAAAATAATAAGTTATTAAAAAATAGTAGGACTACATTGGATTAACCTCTAATAGGTATTAATAATGTTTCTCTATATATAAAGTTTTAATTTATCATTTGGGATCAGTAACTTTAACTCATTAAGTAAAATTAAGAGGATGCAATTTCTCAAGGGGGAATGTAATACCACAAAAACACATTTTTTAATAGAACTATTGTTTTACCATGAATATTTTATTCTGAAAAAATATAAATACTATTATATTCTATAATTACATCACACATCATAGACAACTGTAATTAGGTACAGTAAAGTGATTATTAAATGATATAATCGAAAGTGAATTTTTTATGTCTATAAAAATATTCAATTAAAAATGGGTATTATGATAAATTTATATGTTTTTGATAAAATTAAATTTCATGAAATAATATTGATTTTTTATAAAATATATATAATATATTTTAACGAATCCCAAGTGATTTTTATATTTAATAGAATGTTTATTTTTCTATGAAATTTATATGTTTCAATAAATAATGATATTTATATTAAACTTGAAATAAACATATTTATATACTATTATTGATAAAATTAAATTCATTTTTGGATTTATTTTTAAAAAATTTCTTAGTATGATTGTTTGGAAATCTTCTGAAAAAGTTGATATTTTATTTGAAAAAGTTAATATTGTCGCTTTATGGGCACCTTGATTTAGTTAAATCATTATTATATCTTCATGATTAAAAATTTTATAAATCATTTTATTCAATAAAAATATAATTTAATACGTATAAAAATGAATTTATTATTATTAATTTTCATTTATATAGTTAGACATTACATTTTTTAAAATAAAAAAATAATATTTTTTCTATAAAAAATGTATTTTGGATTCCTCATATTAACTAGCTTAGTGGGGAGGTATTTTTTCCCTTTTGGAATTCCTTTTTCATGAACACGCATTCCAACATTCATTAATAATATATACAACTTTTTTGGAATTAACTTCACCTACAAGTTGTTGGCTTTTATTATAAAATAACCTATATTTTAACCATTAAATCCACCTCTCATCAAGTTAAATTACCCTAAATTTCCTCCTCACTTTACCCATGAACGATTCTGAGTACAGTTTTTATCTCTATATCCCTACAAATAGTCCCTATATGGTGGTTGGAAGGTTTTAAGGAGTCCATTTATTCCATTAAGAGGTATCCTGCCAAGGTAAGGGATATTTTACCCACATTCTTTTGATTCATGTTCTTGTTTCTTATAATCATTTAATTCTCAATTTATTTTTTTCATTTGATTTATGATTACCCTATTACTATTAATATTAATAAATTAAACCTTTTTATTTTGTAAATTTTTATTAAATTGGAAAAAAAAGAGGATATTTAGAAGTTTAGTTTCATTGAAATAAGGAAAATAATACATGAAAACATAAAAAAATTATGTAAATCAACATTAATTATTGTTTCTTGTGTTAACCCAACATTAATTTTATTGCATCTCATATCTTGTGAAAATGTATCAATGTAAATCAGTGTCTATGAAACTTAGTAATAGAATAAACAAGGGACACAAAATCATGGGATCATAAGACATATCAATATGAACCTAAGGCATAATAATAAGGAACCAACAAGAGGAATATAAAAATAATAAGAACATGAGTAATAACATGTAAATGTGGATACAAAATTTAAAGGTGACATTCATAATAATATCACCATGATTTACCACAAAGTAGTCATAAATAAAAATTAACAATGTTATTCACCAAAGAATCATAAAACATGTCACCATTAGATATTAAATTATTTATGCAATGCAATGGAACTCTATAAAGGTACACCCTTAATATTTTCTAATGAATATGAGACATATATATCATAATAAATCATTTCACTAATAACCCATGGATAATAGATAATGAGGTTCTTGGGAAAATTATGGTGTTCATAAGTTCTTAAAGACATTATCATTATGACATTTTTAGCCTATGAAAAGAAAATGTTGGTCTCATATATGTTAATACATTAATAAATAAGTCATTATTAAAAATATTTTAGTACCAATAGAAAATTAAGAAGTTAGGGTATTAATAAAATGAAAATAACATTACATTTCTTAAGTAAAAGGGCTAAATTTGAGATGTTAATTCAGTAACATAACTAGTATAAAAACATAGTTCTAGAGAAGTGTAAAATGATGGCCAAAGAATACCCCTCTTGATAAAGTACTATTAGTATGGTAATTGGATAATGAAAATTAATAAAAACATATTTTTTTAATTATATGATATACCATATAATATGAAACATGAATGGAAAAGAAAATTGGAAATTTTCCTTACCTTGAAAAGTTATTCCTCAAACATGAGGACGGAACCTTGGGGGATTGAGGACACCTTTAGAGGACTCCATGGGAGTAAAAATCCCCATAAATTCATATATAATTTATTGGTAGTTATGGGTAACGTATAAATTGGTGGTAATGTATTGGAAAAGTGGGGTAATTGTTTAACACTTTACAAATATATGTCTTTGAAATCTAGGTTGTGTAAAATGAAATACCATTGTATTTCTCATGTTTTTTCTGATGTTTTTGAATATTTTAATCATTATTTATTATATTTTAAATCACTATAACCTAACATCATTTTATATTATCCCATTGGAAATGGACAGATAAATTTTCCACAGAATAATGCTTTTAAAATCAAAATTTCTATTTAAGACATTGGAAAGTCAATTATAGGTCTCTAAATTGATAAAAATATATTAAAAAACATAAAATTAATAAAATAAAATATTTTAGTCTATTGATTGTGTTAAATTAATTATTATATCATTATGATATAAATATCAATTAATAAAATATACTGAAAACTAAAAACTGCATTTTTAATATTCGTAAAAAATAATTTATTTTAAAAAAATTCATAAATTCATCATTGCCTAATTTTAAAATGATGATTTAAAATATAATTTTTATAATTATAGAGTAATTATTTAAATTCTATAATTTTATATTTTAAATATTAAAATCAATATTTATTTAAATATAACGGTTTGTAAGGCAAGTTAAAATTTCTGACACAAAAAAAATCATAGGCCATTATAAAATTAATTTTTCATTAATAATTAGACAATAATGTTTTAAAAGTCCATTTTATTAAAAAAAACTATTTTTCAGAATACATGAGTATATTATAAAAGTGTATAATTTTATTTAAAAGTACAATTATGTTTTATTACCATACAAATAATTATCAAATTGATTTCACTAAAAGTTATAATTTATTAATCATAAACATTTTTAAAATTTAATTAATGGAATGACCATTTTATTTATACAAATGAAATTAAACTTTCACAAAATAATTCCAATATATTTAACCCTTTATTTCCCTCATGTATTCCCAAAGATAAGATGTGTGATATTACTTGTTTCATGAGGTTTCTTGACTAACATTGACCAAGTTGTAATCTCCATTAACATGACTTCTCTCAGTGGATATTTCATTCAATATTCACTTGTTGAAGATTGGTTTGGGATCATTTAAGGTTGAACCCTAGTGACACTACCTCCCTCCCTTGTTCTAGAAAATGGGCTTCAAACTGCACAACTCTACTGGTTGTGGTCATCAATTCACATTTATCCATCAATTTTACTTTTCCATTACTAATTTTAAACACTAATTGTAATGGTAAAATTATCAACCATGGGTATAGTTTCGGATGGTCATATTATCCAATGATCATATTGAAAAATGTTCATATTTGACCAATCATCATATAATGGTCAAATCCTAATAGCCATATTTCACATTATACCCTATAAAAACAACATTATTATTTCACAACAAATATCACTAAAAATTACCCTTATGGTTATATTTTCCTTTCATAGAATTTATATTGGTTTAATAATATTTTTTTTCATTTATATAGTGATGATCACAGGGGTGATGATTCTAATAGATTGGAGAGATCCTTATTTTAAAATTATAGTTATTCTATTTTATATTTCTTGTCTAATAGTATTGTTTAGTGTTTTATTTGGTTTCATAGCTGACTAATTAAATGGTAATTAATAATTAGATAAAATGTTTTTTATATTTCTATATTTTTTATATGTATTATTTTACCTAATTTATAATACACATTTATTCAGGAAACAAATATCATTTAAAAATCTTGGTCGTTAAATTTTCCATCCTTAATCAATTTCATCCCTGAAACTTCTACTCATTATCTCAATTGAAAAAATTTGAGGGTAATATGCCCCATTGTCTCTTATATATCTCACATATCATCTTCATATTAATGGTTCCTCAAAAATACATTGAGAAGGTTGTAAGGATTGTTTTGTATAATTTTCCCTCTATAATCTAAGACCTAATTCAGCTACTCCTCATAAGAGAGGTATTGTTTCGATTGTATCATCTCTAGATTCAGAATGTGTGAGAGATATGCTATGTAATTCCTAAAGATAGAAGCATGGAAAAAATCATAATCTTTTATAAGATTTTTTTGATTTTCTAGCTGATGGGATACTCCTCTAAAGCAATCAAGGATTTTATAAGGCCCAATATACCTGAGAATAAGATTTCCTTTCATTAGACATCACATTACTCTCTTCTATGGTGATATCTAGTGGAGAAAATTTCCTCTAACATCAAAATAATTTTCCATACAATGATTTTTATCATATCTCCTATGCAGACTCTGAGAGGCTTTTATATGTTATGGGATAGAATGATCCTTTTCTATCATATCTTGCACAAGATCAATCCATGTATCTTCATCTCACTAAATTTATCTCAACATGTAGGAGTTACACATTGATTTCTATATAGATCATTAAATAGTACCATTTGAATACTCAATTAATAGGTTTTTTATGATAAATAAACTCATGGGAAGTGTTCATCCTATCGACCCTAGAATTCTATTTAGAATGTTCTTATCTTTTCCTCAAGTGTTTGGATAGTCCTTTTAGATTGCTATTAGTTTAGGGGTTATAGGCCATACTGATATTCAATTAAGTATACAGATAATGTTGAATAAATATCTAGAATTTGGATGTGAACCTTGGATCATGATCATAAATTGTGTAAATTTTCATTATATCCTACCTCACTACTCCCTTTACATATATCATGGAAAGATGGTGAAGAGAGAAATATTCTCAAATAATATTGAAATGGGAAGTCTTGATGAGTCATTCCACTAT
Source organism: Viscum album (assembly GCA_963277665.1). Classification (NCBI taxonomy): domain Eukaryota; kingdom Viridiplantae; phylum Streptophyta; class Magnoliopsida; order Santalales; family Viscaceae; genus Viscum; species Viscum album. Next base: position 254,915,587 of record OY728123.1, read on the forward strand.
AAAAAATATATATTTGTATCCTATATATTCTCTTGGGATACCAATGATGATGTCCATGGTGATATTTTCCCACTTACTTGTTGGTATGGGTAGTGGTTGTAATACCCCACTAGGAAGTTGTTTCTGTTCCTACAATGTTGAAACACCATGCATATTTAAGTGTAGCTATAAATCACTATTTTCATATTATTCGATAAATAATGATCATTAAGGACCCAAAACATTTTAATTATTAAATGATATATATATAATGAGAATTTAGGAGCTTTATCAATTATATCCTTTATTATCTACAAGAAATATGGGACACAAAGCCTTTTATTAAATTTCAACACACTATCTTGATCAATACTAAACACAAGAAACATTCCATTATTCATATCCCCTATCATCTTTTGTATCAATGCATCTTCTATTTTATATCTCTTGATCTTCCATAGTAAAGATCGATGGGAAATCATTTCTGATGTGGTTTGTGATGTCCCTTTCCTCACAACTCCCATGACCATATTTACTTTATCCTTGACCAAAGGATATCCTTGAATCCTCATAATTTCCATCACAACTGGGTATTTCCTACTTAATGAATCAGAGACTCTTTTCACTTCTGAGGTGATTGTACAACTTGTTACTCTTTTGATAAGTACTTTTTAAATGTTGTCTTGGTTTTCTTTTTTCAATGTCTGGGTAGGTGCAAGATGAAATTGGGAGGATACCTATAGTGGTGAAGTCATAGATTTGTTGGATTCTCACTAGAAAACTATTTGTTCTATATTAAAATGTTTATTTACATGTCATTTAATTTGTTTACACAATGTGTAAATTATAAAATGACAATAAGTCCAATTTTACAAAAAGGTGTCGTGTTTTTTAGTGATTTTGAGATTTTTCAATTAAAGGATGTGTAATTGGGTTACATGTCAGGTAACATTGTGATGGTTTTTTTTAATAGTAATCCTAGATTATTTATCTATTTACTTCCTCTATATTTTTTTTTCTTGATCCAATATGCTTACCTATATGATTCTGGATCCCTCAAACCATTCTGATTCATTTCGATCAATAATTGATCATTGTTTTGATTGTAGTTTGACCTTCTGGGAAAGCGTTCTCACTGTATCTTCATTTGTTTCTCTCATCCCCCTTAGAGTATGATAGATTTTTTTGTTATTGATGGATCTAAACCCTGTATTCTTGAACCATGCCTGTACGTTGAGTTCCTAGACCTTTTGTACCTTCGTTCTTGTTATAGGGTTCTATTGTGGCCCCTGTGTTCCCCTAAAAGGTAGGTGGTTCCATTATGATGAAAAAAAAATTATTTAACATGGACTTATTAATTTAATTTCAATTTATTGATTAAAATTAATTATCATGAAAATTATTTCATTAGGTTTATTAAAAATCCAATTCCATTGAATTTGGGATTTTAGTTTTGGAATTTTGGTTTTGTCATGAAACTAGGAAAAACCCACAATTATGGTAAATTTGGTTGTGTTTGAGAAATTGATTGAAATTTTTGAAATTTATACTGTGAAATTGGTTGGATGGAAAAAATGTTAATTTAATTTGATGAAATTGATTTCAAAATGTATTTGGTAAAAATTGCTTAAAATGGATTTAATAGGAACATTTAAACTCTATATTGGAAAAGGGATTTTTTTATTAAAAAACCTTGTTATGGTTTATAATGGAATTTGGAAAATTTTAAATTGATAATGGGATGAATTTTATTTTAAACAGTGTTAAAATAAATTTCCTATAATTTTTTTAATATTAGATCACAAGCAACCCTTAGGTAGTTATTAACTTATTAGGATGTAACTTTACAATTTACCATGTTCCAAAACATAATTTAAACATATAACTTCCCATAGGTGATGGTGGAGTCCTCTTTGGCCTGAGTTCAAAGAGGTATATGTACATAATGACGTATCACCTTGAGTATAGGGTCCCTATAGCCTATAAATATTGTACCTTCTTTTTCATATGACCATGTTTCTAATTTGTTTGTATTTTATATGAAAATATTCCTTTCTTATGAATGAATTTACTTACCTTTGGATTTATATATACTATTTTATATAAAATTTTATTATATTAGCCATTTTATTTAATTATTTTCATCATTTGTAATGAAATGTTTATTTTTAAATGTAAATAATGATTTGTTTAAATATTCTTTTGAAATTAAAAACATGTTTATTTGAAAATCGAAATCTCCTAATATGGTTGACTAATGCTGGATTCTATTATGGAATCCTTACTGAGACCCTACTAGATTATATCACACACCCTACTGCGGAATTCAGTTTTTTTGTAGATTATCTATATCCATGTTCGAGCAAACATAAAGAACCACTTGGATGTGGTCATAGCTATTGATCTATGGACTTTTAGAGTTGTGTTCCTTGAGACATGCACCATTTTTCTTTTTTTCTATTATATAGTTGTAGTACATTGGTATGCTATGCCTATTTCACTTCTAGAATAGTTCAAGTAGTGGAGTTTCCTTTATATGTATTACTAACTTGAATATTTTAATTATTCATTGTTAGTGAAAAAATAATTCTCACATTCATTTTTTATAATTCCATGTGCTAGTTTCCAACCCATCAGGATCGGGAAAACCCTTCGAGCTATTTTAGGACCAACTAGTTATCTAGTTTCCAATATACTCAGGATGGTTTCTAACAAACTGGTATATGAGTGTCAATTTTAGATTTTCACTTGATTCCATCATCCATTGTTTAATCTTTTTTGGACTTGTGACGTAGTTTTGATTGAGTGCCTAGAAATCTCTCATAGCAATGAACCTTAAGTTTCTAGGGGTGGTTTGGGAAATATGTCTCATATATTAGTTCTATTTTTTCCGTATATTCATTTTGATAGTTTGAAATCCAAATCTTTTTTTTTCTATGTATTGGTTTAATTTCTCTCGTTTCTCTATTTGACTATTTCTCTGATGACATCTTTGGTGTATGTTGATGTTGTGTAACATCATGCCTCTAAAAATACATGAGAATCAAATTGAGGTGGAATATACTACAGATCCTTAGAGATACAATTCTCTTGTTGATCCAAATATGGTTGAGGTGGTTGTTCACACTATCTAAACATTGGGACAAGAACCACTTCCAATTCCCATTCATGATCCAACTATAGACCCTTAGGGTGAATTTTTATAATATTTTTCTTAGGTGATCCTTCTCTAGAATCCACCAGCATTCATGGGATAAAATAACCTTCAATAGGCTAAGAATTTGATTATTTGGATATAGAATATGATTGGGTTCCTGGAGACACTTGAAAAAATCAAGGTGGAATACGCCACCTCTATGCTAGAAGAACTGAGCAGGATATGGTTTGACATGATGGTGGTGAAGAGGAAACATGGGGGATATAACGACCCATACTTTACATACATTTTTTAATACTTCAAAATTGAAGCACACTTATTACAACATATGACAAAACCACAAAGGACCGTATAGGTATAGTGTCTTTAGAAACTGGGAAACATAAACAACTGGTTCATAAATCTTCTACAGTGTCTCCCATTTATTACATCATATCTAGGGTCCCTTTTAGCATATTCTACTTAATATCCATCTTCCTGACCTGGGGAAAAGAAAACATAAAAGGGTGAGCTCAAATGCTCAGCAAGGGCAAATAAAGGAAATAAAAATCATATCATATCTTTATCAAAACCTGCAAAAGAGATCATAATATCTTAACATGGAATAAATCATAGAAGTGAAAATGAGATCCCCATAATCATAACATAAAACTTGAAACTTTGTGGCACGCACACATAATCATGGAAATCATTTCTTATTAGTCATGACTCGTTGCCAAGACTATCTTAGTGGACAAAGTCCCTTTCTGAACCGAGTTCACTCCTCGTTTCAGTCCTGTATCACTGAACCGAAATAACCTTCCGTTCCAGCCATGTCTATCTCATGAGATATAAAATCATTACCCAATGCATTGGAGGGAGATATAGGTCCCACCCATCTTATAATGAATCCTTTCTTATGTGTCCACATAATCATAAAACATACATCATCGCATAACACATATAACAAAAATGGGATTCTTGAAACATCATGACATCATAAATCAATTTATATAAGATAAAGGAATTCATAAACATAATTCCATCACAACATAGTCAAACCAATGTAAAAATATGGATAGAAACAGAACCCTTTATTATCTTAGATGGAAAATAATTTTGATAAAACACTTGAATTGAATTCTTGAGGAAAATATCCTTTCTTCTTCAAAAACATTTTTTCTTTCATAACATGTCATACAACTTTAAAATAAAAGAAGTTGATTAAAAATAAACTTGAAAACTTGTAAAGGAAGCTTCTTTGAAGTGATGTTTTAAAAATCCATTCATGCCGTATAAGTTAAAAAAAACATTCTTCGTACTTTTGTCGGAAAAGTCAAAAAGTACCTCGTACGGAAAAACGACGAAAGATTCCTTTCATATTCTTTACTAAAAACTCACCTAAGGGTAAAATTGGATTTAAACTATTGCAAGTGGATGGAAACAATATTTCATATTGAGGGAACATGGATGTGGATGATAAAATACACCCCAGTAAATACTTACGAATAAACAATCTCGGATAAAAATGAGATTGTGATATTTCCCTTACCTTAGGTCCGATTAGCTTTGTACGTGTCCGAAGCTCCTGTATAATGGTTTAAATAAAGTTATTGACTTATTCCAGAATCATACATATTGATATGAGATTATTAACTTCTTGTTAGTAATATTTCATTGTTACTTGTTACTCGGGTCTTTATAACTTTTTGTTCTTATGCGTGTTTTGTTGAATAAATTCTTATTCTTATCTTTAGGTTATAGATAATTTATTTCCAGAATGGTATTAGTGTAGTATATACCATATTCATTCATTCAATTCATTTATATAATCATTATGAAATGAATATCATGTAGAACGAATCGCATCACATCGTGGAGACGGTATTCCGTACGTACGCACGAGTGATGATATCGTTCCTATGATTGTGGAATTGTATTGGAGTATATATATATATTATTTCAGTATCAATATTACTTAATAATAATCATATATTGTTACTCATTACACCATTATACCCATCCTTGTAAGGTGATGGTGGAAAATAGATTACACCACGGCGTGGAGACGGTATTCCGTTCGTACGCACGCGCGGTGATTTCATTTTTCCGTAGGATGGATAGAAGGTGAATCAGGGTTGTTTCATATTTATAATAACATATCAGTATGTAAGTAATACTGATGTTATTACTTTATCATGAAACAACTAAAGAAGAAGAAGTTGAAGAAGAAAGAAATTGAAAAGATCGGCAATGGATATTACCTCTTCTTTGGAACGCCTCTTTGAATCCTCCACTTAAGGAACTAAGATTGGTCTTTGGAGAAGACCAGGACCTCTAGGATTATTCTAGGGAAGTGGAGAGGAGAAAATGCCAGGGGTTGGCCGAGCATGAGTGCTCAAATTGGTGTGAGGAGGAGGGGGAGGAGGTGCCCTTTTATAAGGGAGGAGAGGGGCACCTTAGGAATATCTCAAAATATTATTTTATATTAAAGTCAAAATCGGTTTATAATGGTTCCAAAGGGTCTTATTTCGAAGCTAAAGTGGGGATGGGTCGAAATCCTATCAACCAATAGGATTTAGACAAGTTTAGGGTATTATTTTAACCTTATCAATTAGATTTAACTCTAAGTTAATTAATTTAACTTTTACCGTGTCTTTTTGTTTTCTTTCACTATATGGTTAATACACTTACTATAACATGCCAAACGAACCCCAAATTGTTTATTATTAATATATATATCCTTATCTAAGTCATTTGGCCGATCCTTAGATTTTTAGGAATAAAATAACAATTAATAATATAATATTTGATTTAAAAACTATTTTGTGTCAATTTTGACACTATTTGATATATGATTTTTGTGAAAGTCATAACAGAATTATATGTTCGAACCAAGTTGATTAAATCAACAATAATATATCATAGTAACCTAGAAAATTAGTATAATTCATAAAAAGTCTCAAATTACATTTATTTTGGTATTTATATTATCAATTTTGTCAATATTTCATTAATAAGATAATTACTGCATCATTTTTGTGTCATAAATACATTAAATTATTTGATGTCTAAAAATTACAAATAAAATACCATCATGTAGGAAATCTTTTTAGCTTTCTAATTAATATTTACAATCGAATTTATCTTATGTATAACCCCATATTAAAAATGATTTACTTATTAAACTTTGATTTTAACTATTTTAACCCTTCTTTAAATAAATTAATAATAAATGTTCTATTCTAATCCAAGTGGGCCTAAATGGTCATATTTTATTCCTAAGTTTGTTTTTGGTCGAATTACACTAGTCCAATAGAATTAGGACATGTGTTAGGGTAATATTAATATCATATTTACCCTTAGTTACCCTATTTACTATTAACCGCGGTAAAAAAAAGTAAAAAGTTACTATTCACCAAAAATTATTTTCATCTCATTGAACCACATTTTAGTCCTTGATATTAACCGTGTCTCTCGGATTTTCGAAATTCCAATCACAGAAGCGGTAAAATTAAGTTTTATGCAAAATTCAGTTTTTAACATACCACTTAGTGGTTTCACTATTCATCAAAAATTGATAGTTTTCAGAAAAATACCAAAATTTCACCCTAGGCTAATTTCGATATTCTGAGTCCAAAAATGAAGTCCATTTTGAAAAATAAAATTTATAAAATTTCAAAAAGTGGTTATTACTATTCATAACGGCTAGTTTTAATAGCATATTGTTGTTTAGTGAAACTCGGTATTGCGTACGACGCAAGCTATCGAGGAAGGTCGCGATTGCGTGTAAAGCAAGCCAAGCAAGTGTTGTGTAGAAAAAGATTCCTTTGATGATTTATATAACATAAAAGTCTCGGGTGTTACATTCAACCCCCCTTAAAAAGAATTTCGCCCTCGAAATTCGTCACTTTGCAACAAACAAATGAGGATACTTCTCCCTCATCATATCCTCAAGCTCCCATGTAGCTTCTTCAAGTTGGTGGTTTCTCCATAAAACTTTCACCAAGCGAGTGGTCTTGTTTCGTAGGACTTTTTCGCTACGATCCAGAATCTCTATCGGCTGTTCTTCATAAGAAAGATCTTGCTCCAGCGGTACAACTTCTGAGCTGAGTACATGTGAAGGATCTGGTATGTACTTTCTCAGGAGAGATACATGGAACACATCGTGAACTTGAGAGAGATTCGGTGGAAGCGCCAATCGGTAAGCTACCTTCCCAACACGATCCAATATTTCAAAAGGACCGATATATCTAGGGCTCAACTTCCCCTTCTTTCCAAATCTCATAACCCTCTTCCAGGGAGATATTCGTAAGAACACTTTATCACCCACTTCAAACTCTAGGTATTTTCTTCGGTTGTCGGCATAACTTTTCTGTCGACTCTGAGCTGCTCTTATGTGTTGTTGAATAGTTCTGACCTTTTCTGCCATTTCATCAACGAGATCAGGTCCTAATATCTTTCTTTCCCCAACTTCATCCCAGCAAGTTGGAGTCCTGCATTTCTTTCCATAGAGAGCTTCATAAGGAGCAATCTGAATACTGGAGTAAAAGCTATTATTATAAGAAAATTCCACCAAAGGTAGGTGTTGATCCCAACCTCCTTTGAAATCCATAGAGCAAGCTCTCAACATATCTTCTAGGGTTTGAATTGTTCTCTCAGACTGACCGTCTGTCTGGGGATGATAAGCAGTGCTGAAACTCAACTCTGTATCCAGAGTATGCTGAAGACTTCGCCAGAACTTCGAGGTAAATCTCGGATCTCGATCAGATATAATAGAAAGTGGTACTCCATGCAATCTTACCACTTCCTTTACATATATCTTGGCAAGCTGATCTAGAGAGAAATCATCTCTAATAGCAATGAAGTGTGCAGACTTTGTAAGACGATCAACTATGACCCAGATAGCATTATTGCCTTTGGATGTTTTAGGAAGTCCTGTGACAAAGTCCATAGTGATGTTTTCCCATTTCCATTCGGGTATGGGTAATGGTTGTAACATCCCCTTAGACTTCTGTCTCTCAGCTTTAACTTTTTGACAAACCAAGCATCGAGAGACATATTCAGCAACATCTCTTTTCATGCCATCCCACCAGAAGTACTCTTTCAGGTCCCTATACATCTTCGTGCTTCCAGGATGAATAGAGAATGAAGAACTATGAGCCTCATCCAGCAGCTCTTTCTTTAATTCGGGGATGGGAGGAACACAAACCTGATTCCTGAACTTTATTATCCCATCACAATCAAGGTTGAATTCAGGAACATTTCTCACCTTCTTTTGTAACTCGACATCTTCTTTCTGTGCCTCTTTAATCTTCACATGTATAGATGGTTGAGCATTCATTTGAGAAAGATAAGATTTTTCCCCTTCCATTATAATTCCAAGATCCATCCTTTGTAAATCCATAAATATTGGATCTTTTGTGATCCTCATCATGGATAAACTAGCATGGTCTTGTCGACTTAATGCATCTGCCACCTTGTTTGCTTTCCCAGGGTGGTAATGGATTGAGCAGTCATAATCCTTAATCAGCTCCAACCATCTTCTTTGGCGCATATTCAGCTCCTTTTGTGTGAAAATATACTTTAAACTTTTATGATCAGTATAAATATCACACCTTTCACCATAAAGGTAATGCCTCCAAATCTTTAATGCAAAGATTACTGCAGCCAACTCCAAATCATGTGTTGGGTAATTTTGCTAATGGATTTTCAACTGTCGTGAGGCATAAGCTATCACCATATCATTTTGCATAAGAACACACCCCAATCCCTTCTTGGATGCATCACTGTAGATCACAAACCTTTCTCCACTACAAGGCAGTGTGAGCACAGGTGCACTGGATAACCTTCTTTTCAACTCCTTGAAATTCTCTTCACATTCCTCTGTCCAGACAAACTTAACTCCTTTCCGAGTCAACTTGGTGAGTGGATTAGATAATCGTGAAAAATCTTTTACAAAACATCGATAATAACCAGCCAAACCAAGAAAACATCGGATCTCAGTTACTGTTGTTGGTCTTGACCATCTTTCGATAACCTCTGTTTTTGCTGGATCCACAGATATCCCCTCTTTTGAGATTATATGACCCAAAAATGAAACTTTTTGAAGCCAAAATTCACACTTGGTAAATTTGGCATAAAGCTTCTCCTTTCTCAGGGTCTTCAATATAATTCTCAAGTGATCTTCATGCTCTTCCTTGCTCTTTGAATAGACAAGAATATCGTCTATAAAGACTACCAAAAATTGATCAAGATAGTCTCTAAAGACTCTATTCATTAGATCCATGAAGATAGCAGGGGCATTAGTAAGACCAAATGGCATCACTATAAATTCATAGTTTCCATACCTTGTACGGAAAGCCGTCTTTGGGATATCCTCCCTTTTGACCCTTAATTGATGATACCCTGAACGAAGATCAATCTTGGAAAAGTATTGAGCTCCGCGTAGTTGGTCAAATAAGTCATCAATGCGTGGGAGAGGATATTTGTTCTTGATAGTGATCTTGTTAAGTTCTCGATAATCAATGCAGAGTCTCATTGATCCATCTTTCTTCTTAACAAATAGAACAGGTGCTCCCCAAGGTGACGCACTAGGGCGTATGAATCCCTTATCAAGATTCTCTTGGAGTTGCTTCTTCAATTCCTGCAACTCAATTGGGGCCATTCTATAAGGTGTCTTTGAAATAGGCAAAGCACCCGGTACGAGTTCTATTGAAAACTCAACTTCACGATTTGGTGGAAGACCCGGCAATTCCTCCGGAAAGACATCATCAAACTCCCGTACAATGGGCATATTCTTAATCGTGAGTTTCTCACCAACCATTTGAGATAAATAACCTTCATTTAGTGGAATCAATACCCATAAGATGGATGAAATTTCCACTGGAAGGTTATGTTCATCCTTGCATTGGTATACGATCGTAGATTGATCTGGAATATGAAATTTGACTTCCCTTCTTTGGAAATTGATATGAGCTCCATGTAGAGAAAGCCAATCCATGCCAAGAATCACATCAAATTCCACTAAAGGAAGGATCACAAGATTTGCAGGAAGCACTTTCCCACAAACTTCGATCGGAGAAGAATTATAAACTTTTGATGCGATTGATGTGCCATTAGGTGTTGTCACAGCTAACTCAACATCTAATTGTTGAGGTAGTACGGTGATACCCTTAGAAAAGTCTTCAGAAATAAAAGAGTGGGTGGATCCAGAATCAAATAAAACTTTTGCTACTTTAGAGTGGATGGTAAGTGTACCTTTCACCACATCGTTATCGTACTCCACCTCGCTGATAGAAATTGCATGTGACTTTCCTTTGTCTTTAGCCTTAAGAGTTTGTTGACGTCGACCATCATCATCAACCCTTGGATTTGGGCATTGATTGGCATAATGCCCCATCTCCTTGCACTTGAAACATTGAAGTGTAGCAGGTTCATTCTGTGTATCCCTTCCTTTGTTTGCATCATTAGACATCTTCTTCCCATTATCACGGCATTCAAATGCTCGATGACCTTCCTTTCCACATTTAAAACATTTACTTGTCCCTTTAAGACAACTCCCTCCATGTTTCTTTCCACACTTTGAGCATAAGGGAAAGTTCATCTTCTTTTCCGTGTGCTCTTTAGATTTTTCTTTGAATTCCATCTTCCTCTTCTTATCAAACCCATGTGACTGATGGGTTACTCCAATCTCCATCTCGACTTTGAGAGCACATCGAACGATTTCCTCGTAGCTATTGAAGTCCCTTATGGCTAACGCCCTTCGAAGACTTGGTTTTAAGCCACTAAAGAATCGATCGATCTTACTCTCAGGTTGGATAATAATACCAGAAGCGTACCTTGCAAGTCTTGTAAAATTTGCTTCATAGGTACTAACAGATTCATCATCCCTTTGCTTCAGTTCAAGGAACTCTTTCTCCATCTTTGTTCGGAGAATACGAGGGAAGTACTTATTGAAAAATAAGTTCTTGAACTCGTCCCATTCCATAGACTCAATTTCATCCCTTTGCCTCGTATTCTTAACAAGATTCCACCATTGATCCGCATCTCCTTCCAAACGATACACTGCTAGGATGACTTTATCATGCTCAGAACATTGAAGAACTGAAAATATCTTTTCAGTAGTACTAATCCATTGTTCAGCAACTAATGGATCAGTAGACCCGCTGAAAGATGGTGGACGCTGCCTCATGAAGGATTCAACAGAATGTTGCTCCCTCCTTTGTTCGTTTGGAAATCCTGCATGATTCATAGCTTGAGAAAGTTGTGTGAGCATGGCTACAAGATTTTGCATTCCCGCTCCCATATCGTTTGGTTGCTCAGGGGGACAATCATTGCATTGCCCATCGCATTCCGCATTAACACGGTTCCTTCGGGTTCCAGCCATTGACTAAAACCAAGAAGAATAGTGTGAGCAACACTAATTAAAATAGGAAACCACATAATTCAGGAATAAAATTTTCATGCTTAAGGTCTTATCCTAGGTTATTCAAGGCCATTTCTAAAACACTAAGATTGTGTTCTATGCTTAGACTTATCCTTAGGGTTCTTACTAAGGCTTTCACATCCTAGTTTCCAAAGGTTGACTATACCTTTCCTCTGATACCAACTATAACGACCCATACTTTACATACATTTTTTAATACTTCAAAATTGAAGCACACTTATTACAACATATGACAAAACCACAAAGGACCGTATAGGTATAGTGTCTTTAGAAACTGGGAAACATAAACAACTGGTTCATAAATCTTCTACAGTGTCTCCCATTTATTACATCATATCTAGGGTCCCTTTTAGAATATTCTACTTAATATCCATCTTCCTGACCTGGGGAAAAGAAAACATAAAAGGGTGAGCTCAAATGCTCAGCAAGGGCAAATAAAGGAAATAAAAATCATATCATATCTTTATCAAAACCTGCAAAAGAGATCATAATATCTTAACATGGAATAAATCATAGAAGTGAAAATGAGATCCCCATAATCATAACATAAAACTTGAAACTTTGTGGCACGCACACATAATCATGGAAATCATTTCTTATTAGTCATGACTCATTGCCAAGACTATCTTAGTGGACAAAGTCCCTTTCTGAACCGAGTTCACTCCTCGTTTCAGTCCTGTATCACTGAACCGAAATAACCTTCCGTTCCAGCCATGTCTATCTCATGAGATATAAAATCATTACCCAATGCATTGGAGGGAGATATAGGTCCCACCCATCTTATAATGAATCCTTTCTTATGTGTGCCACATAATCATAAAACATACATCATCGCATAACACATATAATAAAAATGGGATTCTTGAAACATCATGACATCATAAATCAATTTATATAAGATAAAGGAATTCATAAACATAATTCCATCACAACATAGTCAAACCAATGTAAAAATATGGATAGAAACAGAACCCTTTATTATCTTAGATGGAAAATAATTTTGATAAAATACTTGAATTGAATTCTTGAGGAAAATATCCTTTCTTCTTCAAAAACATTTTTTCTTTCATAACATGTCATACAACTTTAAAATAAAAGAAGTTGATTAAAAATAAACTTGAAAACTTGTAAAGGAAGCTTCTTTGAAGTGATGTTTTAAAAATCCATTCATGCCGTATAAGTTAAAAAAAACATTCTTCGTACTTTTGTCGGAAAAGTCAAAAAGTACCTCGTACGGAAAAACGACGAAAGATTCCTTTCATATTCTTTACTAAAAACTCACCTAAGGGTAAAATTGGATTTAAACTATTGCAAGTGGATGGAAACAATATTTCATATTGAGGGAACATGGATGTGGATGATAAAATACACCCCAGTAAATACTTACGAATAAACAATCTCGGATAAAAATGAGATTGTGATATTTCCCTTACCTTAGGTCCGATTAGCTTTGTACGTGTCCGAAGCTCCTGTATAATGGTTTAAATAAAGTTATTGACTTATTCCAGAATCATACATATTGATATGAGATTATTAACTTCTTGTTAGTAATATTTCATTGTTACTTGTTACTCGGGTCTTTATAACTTTTTGTTCTTATGCGTGTTTTGTTGAATAAATTCTTATTCTTATCTTTAGGTTATAGATAATTTATTTCCAGAATGGTATTAGTGTAGTATATACCATATTCATTCATTCAATTCATTTATATAATCATTATGAAATGAATATCATGTAGAACGAATCGCATCACATCGTGGAGACGGTATTCCGTACGTACGCACGAGTGATGATATCGTTCCTATGATCGTGGAATTGTATTGGAGTATATATATATATTATTTCAGTATCAATATTACATAATCATAATCATATATAGTTACTCATTACACCATTATACCCATCCTTGTAAGGTGATGGTGGAAAATAGATTACACCACGGCGTGGAGACGGTATTCCGTTCGTACGCACGCGCGGTGATTTCATTTTTCCGTAGGATGGATAGAAGGTGAATCAGGGTTGTTTCATATTTATAATAACATATCAGTATGTAAGTAATACTGATGTTATTACTTTATCATGAAACAACTAAAGAAGAAGAAGTTGAAGAAGAAAGAAATTGAAAAGATCGGCAATGGATATTACCTCTTCTTTGGAACGCCTCTTTGAATCCTCCACTTAAGGAACTAAGATTGGTCTTTGGAGAAGACCAGGACCTCTAGGATTATTCTAGGGAAGTGGAGAGGAGAAAATGCTAGGGGTTGGCCGAGCTTGAGTGCTCAAATTGGTGTGAGGAGGAGGGGGAGGAGGTGCCCTTTTATAAGGGAGGAGAGGGGCACCTTAGGAATATCTCAAAATATTATTTTATATTAAAGTCAAAATCGGTTTATAATGGTTCCAAAGGGTCTTATTTCGAAGCTAAAGTGGGGATGGGTCGAAATCCAATCAACCAATAGGATTTAGACAAGTTTAGGGTATTATTTTAACCTTATCAATTAGATTTAACTCTATGTTAATTAATTTAACTTTTACCGTGTCTTTTTGTTTTCTTTCACTATATGGTTAATACACTTACTATAACATGCCAAACGAACCCCAAATTGTTTATTATTAATATATATATCCTTATCTAAGTCATTTGGCCGAACCTTAGATTTTTAGGAATAAAATAACAATTAATAATATAATATTTGATTTAAAAACTATTTTGTGTCAATTTTGACACTATTTGATATATGATTTTTGTGAAAGTCATAACAGAATTATATGTTCGAACCAAGTTGATTAAATCAACAATAATATATCATAGTAACCTAGAAAATTAGTGTAATTCATAAAAAGTCTCAAATTACATTTATTTTGGTATTTATATTATCAATTTTGTCAATATTTCATTAATAAGATAATTACTGCATCATTTTTGTGTCATAAATAAATTAAATTATTTGATGTCTAAAAATTACAAATAAAATACCATCATGTAGGAAATCTTTTTAGCTTTCTAATTAATATTTACAATCGAATTTATCTTATGTATAACCCCATATTAAAAATGATTTACTTATTAAACATTGATTTTAACTATTTTAACCCTTCTTTAAATAAATTAATAATAAATGTCCTATTCTAATCCAAGTGGGCCTAAATGGTCATATTTTATTCCTAAGTTTGTTTTTGGTCGAATTACACTTGTCCAATAGAATTAGGACATGTGTTAGGGTAATATTAATATCATATTTACCCTTAGTTACCCTATTTACTATTAACCGCGGTAAAAAAAAGTAAAAAGTTACTATTCACCAAAAATTATTTTCATCTCATTGAACCACATTTTAGTCCTTGATATTAACCGTGTCTCTCGGATTTTCGAAATTCCAATCACAGAAGCGGTAAAATTAAGTTTTATGCAAAATTCAGTTTTTAACCTACCACTTAGTGGTTTCACTATTCATCAAAAATTGATAGTTTTCAGAAAAATACCAAAATTTCACCCTAGGCTAATTTCGATATTCTGAGTCCAAAAATGAAGTCCATTTTGAAAAATAAAATTTATAAAATTTCAAAAAGTGGTTATTACTATTCATAACGGCTAGTTTTAATAGCATATTGTTGTTTAGTGAAACTCGGTATTGCGTACGACGCAAGCTATCGAGGAAGGTCGCGATTGCGTGTAAAGCAAGCCAAGCAAGTGTTGTGTAGAAAAAGATTCCTTTGATGATTTATATAACATAAAAGTCTCGGGTGTTACAGGGGATTTGCGTGGAAGGGCTTAAAGATATTTTCACTAACTAGTTATCTTTAGAGTCGATGGTTCTACCCAAGGCTACCAAGTTTTTCAAATGTGATAAGTCTCACAGCACTGTGATAGAGTACACAAATCATTTTGCAGAGCCAGTTTAGTTTTCACCAAAGAAAGTATCAAATGCAAATATAGAGACTCAAAGGTTCTATTTTGGACTTTGAATAGATATGCATTCTCTAGTTTTCATGCTAAAGATGGATTTTTTGTTGTTGTACTAGATAGAGTGCTAATGGTTGAAATGGATCTGGAATTAATTTCATGGTAATCATGTGTTTCTATACATCACAGTGGCATCATAGGATCATGTAAAGTAACAAAAAAGAAGTGTGTTGATTCTTGTGGTGCTTATTGATAGTAGGGTCATTCCAAACCTCCTGTAATACCTGAGAATGTCCTATTATTTTCAACCATTATGGAAAGATAGGGAATTCAATGAGGGTTTGAACTAAGGAACTTAGGAATTGTAGATCGTGCAAAATCTTGGGTCACTTATTGAGGTTTTTTCAATGTTTTACACTGCATATAGTGGATTAAGGTCATCGTCTCCTACCAAGAAAACATGAAAATCATATGATTTACATATAGAAGGGTTCTAGCAACATTTATCTAGAAAAAAGTTTCCTCACATATAAAAAGAGTCTTCAGAGGAATCTTATATGGGTCCAAAGACTATGATAGGTACTATTACTATGGATTCATAATTAATGATTTCATTATTCGATACCAGTGTAGCTAAATCATTTATTTGAACCCATCTTGTTAATCAGTTAAATCTTTATAGGGGTCATTTCTCTTGTGAAATGGATGTTAGTGCACCCATTGGTATGAATAGGTAAGGGTCTATATAGTCTTTCTTATGTTTTATGTCTATCAGATATAGAGATTTCTTGGAGTTTTTTGGTTCTCAACATGAAACCTCTTGACATCATATTTAGTATAGATCGGCTCATCATCAATAAAGCTGAAATTTATTTTTATCTTTGAAGGGTCACTTTTACTACACCCAATGGCGTGTTACATGTATTTCATGTATAATGATCCCCAATGTAAAGCAGGGAAGAACCCTCTCTTCCAAGTTAGGTAAAGTGACATCTCTATTGACCATTGATCTGGAGTAGGAATCATTAAGAGGTGAAGTCCCTCCAGTGGTCGTCGAGTTTCCCAATGTGTGTCCTTTTAACATCTCTAGTTTTCCATGGGTAAGGGTGGTTGAGTTATTTATTGACATAATTCCTGTTACTCAACCAGTATATATGACATCTTACCATATAGATTAGCTATAATGAAAGAGTTGGAGTCCCTGATGGATGGTCTTCTTGAAAAGGAGTAATACGCTAGATCATATCACCTTGGGTGTATCCAGTTCTATTTTTATAAGAAGATTTATGGTTCACATTTCCAATGTGTTGATCACCAAAAGATCAATCAAGTGATGGTAAAGAATAAGTATCATTTTCTACAAATATATGATTTGTTTGATTTGTTGAAAGGGGATAAGTGGTTCTCGAATATTATTCTCTGTTCTAGTTACCATTAGATGAGGGAAAAATAATCTGGATTTTATAAAACTACATTTAAGAGCATGTACAGACATTAGGAATTCCTTTTCATGCTCTTTGATCTAACCAATGCTCCTGCAGTTTTCATGGGTTTGATGAATAGTATTTTCTATGAGTATCGTGACACCTATGTAGTAGTATTTTTGGATGACATCCTTGTTTAATCTATGATTAAGGATTATCATGTACTTCATCTGATAATAGTTCAGAGTTTTATGAGGAATTACTAACTTAATGTCAAGAATTCATAATTTTATTTATGGATTCCAGAAGTGAAATTATTGGGACACATGGTGTCAAAACATGGGATATCAATTGATCTTGAGAAGGTGAATGCTGTTATGACATCGGAATAACCACAAAATGTTTTCAAGATTTAGATATTATTGGTTTTAGTCGGGTTTTATCATAGGTTATTGAAGTAATTATCTAAGTTGGATTCTTTGATGACTGCACTAACTAGGAAGGGAGTAATGTTTTCTTGGAATAAACAATGCCAAATTTCTTTTGTTGATCTGAAAGGTCTTTTTATTACTACATCGGTGTGGAATCTTCCAAATGCCAAGAATGGATATGTGATCTTATGTCATGCATCAGGTTCTAGTTTTGGTTTTTTTCTTATGTAGGTTGATAATGTAGTTTCTTATTGATCTCATCAGCTTAGGCCATATGAGAATGACTATCCAACCCATGAACTTGAACATGCAGTTGTGATGCACCCTATTTAGATTTGGTTACATTAAATTTATGGATAATGTTTTACTATGTATTTAAACAACAAGATCCTGAGTTATATCTTCTCTCAAAAGGATTTGAATATCCTCTAGAGGCATTCAGTAGAAAACATATAGTCTTTCTATTTCGACATCACCTATATCCCTGGAAATGGAATGTAGTTGAATATGCTTTGAAGAGAAATATTCTTAACCAATCTATGAATGAATCATTATAAGAGTTGAAATTGATTTCTCTCTTTCTACAATTTCATATTGGAGTCACAGAATTAGGGGCCATGGTTTTGTTGGACATTTTTCAATTGGAATCTTCTCTAGTTGAATTTATTCTTCAGTAAAATTAGTATGATGATGATTTCCATAGCATTAGTGAATATAATATTTTTGGGGAGATAGTTGTTGATTAGTAATTCTCCAAAACCGTAATTATATTCTTTTGGAACCGTTTTGTGGTACCATCTTCGATGAGGAAATTTGTGATGGGATATTTCCATAGATTCGACTAGGTTTTGCACCTAGGAACCACAATGATGTTCTATGACATGCAGTGGTAGTTCTTATGGATAGGTATTATATGGGTCATTTATGAGTTTTTTTCTCATTGTAATATGTTGTAATAGGTTAGAGACCAGTACTAGAAACATTTTGGTTTTCTTAAAACACTTTTAGTCCTTAATGTATAGTGGGATATGATCTCTATGGAATTTTTGGTTGGGTTTCTGCATACCTAGTAAAAGAAGAATTTGATATGGTTTTTGGATGATAGGATGACTAAATCAGTACAATTCATACCCATTAATGATATAATAGATGTTGAGTATTTGGAAAATATCTACGTAAAAGATATTGTTCATTTTCAAAAATTTCCTTATACTATATTTTCTGACCATGATAATCGTTTCACTTGCTTTTTTAGAGGCCTTTAGGATGCACTGTGATCTCATTTCTATTTGAGTATGGAATACCATACATAGTCAGACGACAAGACATAAAGAGCTATACATTTTCTTGAGGATATTCTTCATGCTTATTTTCATGACATTAGAGGATCTTGGGATGATAATTTGAGGATGGTTTAGTTTTTATATAATAATAGTTACCAGTCCACGATCAGAAGATTTCCTTTTGTGGCCTTATCTGATTGACCTTGTAAATATCTATTTTGTTGGTAGGATATTGTTGAAACTTCCTTGGTTGGAATGGTCTTGGTCCCAGAGAAAAAAAATGATTCAATTTATTTTTCATGTAATATTGATGGCATAGATCTGATATGCGTCTTATATTAATCATCACCATAAACCATTGGAATTATCCGTGGGTGACATGGTGTTCTTGAGTGTTTCACCACAGTTGGTTCATCGAAGGCTTGTGAGGCAAGGTAAATCTGCTCCTCAATTTATGGGACATTTTGAGGTTTTATAACAAGTTGGTAAAGTTTATTACCATTTGTAATTTCCAATGCAGCTGACATTGATACAAGATGTGTTCTATGTATCTCATTTATGAAAGTATACGTTCGATCCATCTCATACTCTGAGATGTAGTGATCTTGAAATTGATCCGGATTTATCTGTGACTGAACTTCTAGTCTAGATGGTTGATTATAAAACTAATGTATTTAATGGGAATATGATACCTTTTTTGAGTTTTATGGTAGCATGATTCTAAATTTCATGAGAAATAGAAATAAAAGGCCCTGATGAGAGAGAAGTGGCCTCACCTTTTTGATATAGAAACATCTTGGTAGGCTTTCTGAGGATAGAAATTTTAATGGTGGGGATGTTGTAACATCCTATTAATTTAATACCATTTATTTTTTAAATCTTTTTGACATTTTCATTTTTCTTTGTCTGGGTAGGGTCGAGAAGGAATTAGGAGGATACCTACAATGGTGATGTTGAAGATTTGATGGATTCTTTGTAGAAAAATATTTGTTCTATAGTCAATTATGTATTTAAAAAAAATTAATATGGTTACATGATGTGTAAATTTAAAAGTAATAATTAATCCAATTTTACTGAAAGGTAATGGGTTTTTTGGAGATTTTGGGATTTCCCAATTGCTGGATGTGTAATTGTGTTACATGCCTTGTAAATTCCCAGTGGTTTGTTTTTTATATGAATCCTGGTTGATTAATCTTTTTATCCTATCTAGTTTTCTATTCTCTTGACCGATGAGTCTTCTCTATGTTATTTTGGATCCCTCAAACCCTATTGAGCCATTTCCATCTATGGTTGATCGTTTTTGTGGTTATAGTGTAACATTCTGAGAAAGCATTCCCCCGTCTCTTCATTTCTTTCTATTTCATCCTTGGAGTTTGAAATATCATCTTGGGGCTGATGGATCTAAACACCATGTTGTTGATCTTTGTTTCATGGTTGAGTTCCCTTACATTATGTGCCTTCATTTGTTTTGGCAGGATCTAGTACAGGACTTGTGTTTCCAATAAAGGTATGTGGGTCCATTATTATAGAAAAATTTGATTTAACCTAAATTGATTGATTTAATTTTAATTGATTTATTTGAATTCATTTTCTTGAAACTAATTTAGTTGGTTTATTAAAATAACAATTCCATTTAATTGGGGAGTTTGGTTTTCAAAATTTGGTTTTGGCATGAAATATTGACCCCCCCCATTCCATTAAATTATGGTGTATTTGATAAATTGATGGAAATTTTTTAAACTCAAATAATTGAATTAAAATTGTGAAATTGGTTTTATGGTAAAATTTTTTAAATTTATTTAAATGTTTATTTTGTAAAAATGGATTAAAATGGTTTTTTTGTGAACATTTTGGTTCTAACCTAGAAAATTTGAATATTTTTATTAAAAACCCCTATTAATTTTTTTAATCTAAATTCACATATTTGAAATTGATAATGAGATAAATTTTTTTAAATGATTTAATATAAATTTTCCATCCTTGTTTTTATACTGGTTCACATTGAAGTATTAGGTAGTTAGTGAGTTATTTGGACTTCACATTTAAAATTATAATGTTACAAAACATAAATAAAGAACGTCACATCACTTGGGTGATAGTGTCAAGTCCACTTTTTTCTAATTTCAAAGGGGAATATGTATATATTATTTTAATAGCATGAGAGTGGGGTTCCTATATCCCAAAACTATCATGAATTCTTTGTAATATGTCCATGTTGATCTCTTGTTTGTATTTCGAATGAAAAATGCCAATTTGGTTTACTGATTTACATGACATCAGATTTATATAAATTGTTTTATATAAAATGTGTTTATTTACAACATTTTGTTTAGATTATTTCCATCATTTTAATTATATACCATATTTTGAAATATAAAACATGTTTTGTTTAAATATACTCTTAAATTCCCAAAATTGTTTATTTTAGAATTTTAATATCTCTATTTACCTGATTAAATGTTGGAATATATTTTGGAATCCTTTGTGAAACCATACTCGGATTTTATCCTAAACCCTATCTATCTATTTGGATGTTTTTTGATTATCTCCTTCCATGTTCAAGAAGAGGTAAATCACAACATGCATATGAGTATAACTATTAATATATATAATTTCTAAGTTGTGACTTTTGGTACATGGGTAGTTTTCTAGTTTTCTGGTACTTGGTTTTAGTACTATGAGATGTTATTCATGTTTCACTTCTCATATATTTATCCCTATGGATTTTCCTTTGTATTAATTACTAAATATTGTCTTTTATTTCTACATTATTAATTGAAAAAATATTCTCACCTTTATTTGGTATGTTTTCAGGTGCTATTTTTTGATCCATGGGGATTAAGAACACACTTTGTGCTCTATCAGGACCAGCTCGGTTGTCTGGTTACCAGGGTACCTTGTCTACCTTGTGACAGTGATAATGAATTTAGAAATAATAGTCTTTGAGTAATTGTATACATATCCTTTGTCTCATGATCAATTAATTTTACATGAATATATACATCATACATCGGTGGTCTTTGTATATATCACATTTCTTCCTATAAAGATCAGGAATCTATATTTTCAAAGAAAAAATGCATGCATCAAACACTAGGTCATTTTTAGGATAATTTTGATCATGAGGATTTAACTTTATAGATGCTTAATCAGTCACCTTTTCATTTTTCTTGAGGGCACACCAAATCTCTTTCATAAATGCCTCTTACAAAATATGACACCGTTCTCTGATATGGGTTAGTTTTAACACATGTGCGGTAACCAATAACTTCTTAAGATCCTAGAAACTATATTTACAATAATTTGTCCATATGGACTAATCTTCTTTCATATTTCACTTGGTTTGGGGATTAGAAATCCATGAAAAGTTTTTTCAAACCTCATATAACATCTTTAAAAATAATGGAAACTAAACATATTAGTTACTTTTATATGAGTTGTCCACTCCAATACCGACTTATACATATATGTTTGAACTTATATTCCTTCATTAGTTACATTGTTCCCCGATAATGCACCTTTTTGTAAACAAAAATCACATTTTTAATTTTTTTTCCAAATAGCTTATTCTTCTTCCGAGCTTTCAAAATAACCCTTAGATAATCCTCATAGTCCTTGGTAATTTTTGAATATGACCAAATATCATCAATAAAAACTACCAAAAATTTATCAGGGTAGTACATCAAGACTCTATTCATCAAATTAATAAATATAGTATGAACAATTTTCAAGATGAAGAGTATAAGAAAACTCATAATGCCAAAATCTTCCTAGTAAGTAATTCCTTATAATATATTATTTATTCATCCTAAAATGATGATACCCAGCTCGAAGTTCAACCATAGAGAAGAATTCATCCGGATGAAGTTGATCAAATAATTCATCAATACTTGGAAGAGGGTAATTTTTATTCACTGTGACTCTATTAAGTTCTCCATAATCAATGCATAGCTTCATTGATCAATCGTTCATCTTTATAAAAAGATCAACTGCTCCATAAGGAGACAAAATTGGTTGGATAAGTCCCTTATATAGAAGATCTTGAATATTATTCTTTAATTCATATAACTCCACATCCTATATTCTATATAGGTTTATTGATATTGGCTTGGATCCATGAATGAATTAAATAGATAAACCCACCTCTCTTTGGGGTAGTACTATGTAACTCATCAATAAATGAATCAATTTTTTCATAAAAAAATGGGTACATTATCTATATTTACACTTTAATTTCCTTATACCTATTCATTGATCATCTCCATAAATAAGGATATGGGATGTTAATTTACAAGAAGATCTGGGTGAGATATCCCTCGATTGAAGAAAACTATTGGTATTACATTCAAGACATCTGAAAATTTAATTCTTATATGGTTGTTCATAGAATTATAGTTTGAGAGCCCGTTTATCCCTAATATATTATAAAATTCCACAATGGTAATGACTACTAGATTATTAATGATGAGGTTGTACTCACCAAATATAATACTAGAGTTTTTATACATTGTTGATTCCTAGTTAATACCACAATGAGTATTGACTGATAACTCTTTATATAGAAGCTTATGGATTAATTATATATTCAATGAACAAATGGATGATATAATGGAATGCATAAAACCATATTCAAACAAAGTACTTTTAGTTTTGAGACCACAATTAGTGTATATGCCACCACATCATTTGGAGCTTCTACATCAGCTATTGTGATAGAAAATGCATTAGATTTATCCCCTATCCTATGTAAAGATTGATGGTTGTTTCCTTCCATTATATTCTAATTTTTATATTGATTGTAAAAGTTTACAAAATTTCCACACATGAAGCATTCAACTTAAGGAAATTCCTGCATCATCTTACCTTCATCGTTATTATTGTGAAGTAGTGGATTTTCCTCACAAAAATAATTCCCAGCTATATTTCTATATCTTTATCACTTATAGATCCCTCTAATACAATGTAATTAGTTTACCGAATGCTTCTTCGCACATTTATTGCATGGGGGAAGTTTCACTTTCCTTCCTTCTCATCCACAATCACCATTCATCTCTAACATTGTCTTTATTTCTCTCTTATTTCCATTCAACCTATATGACTATTTCATCCCTCAAAACACAAATTAAACCATAAAATCACTAATTAGTATCTCTTCATATATTTAATTGTCTCTTTTTCCTTGACTACTACATAAATTGGGTCTTAGTCCACCGAAGCATATGTCAACCTTTACCTTATGATCCATAAAATTTCAAGAGGTGTATCAAACATGACTTGTAATTTTCATCTAATAGCTTATGGAAGGATAATTTTCATTCTTCTTCAAATCTTGCAGTTGCTTCCCTATTTTTGCTCACATTGAATGGGTAAAATGTTTATTGAAATTTATTCCCCAAAACTCTTCCCACTCCATTGCATCAATCTACCTTCTTGGATTCATGATTTTAATCAGCAGCGACAACTAATTTTCATCCTCTTCTAAGTGGTATAATTCTTTGGTGAATTTCCCAATAATTGAACAAAGGAGTACATAAAATATATTTTCTATAGAGGTAAACCATTGTTCCCTAATAAATTGGTTGATAGATCCACAAAAATGGGGTGTTCAATGATGTATGAAGTATTCAACAACAAGTTGTTCTCTAATTGGGGATTTTGGTCACTCAGCTTGATTCATGTATTTATTTACAACTCAAGATAGTTTATTCCAAATCCTAATGATGTTTTACATTCCATAAACCATTGTAATGCTGTCAGTTTATCATCCATTATACTCATCATTTATGTGTATCCTCCTATTTCCCATGAATTTTCTAAAATAATTAAACCTTAGTGAGAATAATATTACATCTAGTAATTTTATAATTCTAAATTGAATTTATGTCTTAAAAATAGTGCTTTATTAATCTTCTATAATTTATTTTTCTATATATGCTTTGTAATGGTTCATAAAAATATTGTAATTAACCAAAAATATATTGTAAGACTATGAAAAAAGTTGTGTGTAAAGGATCATTGTTATACACCCTTTCCTGATCAATTAAAGCACAATTATTTTTTTCAGGTGTTACTCTAAGGTACATCAGTTCTAGAGACACATAGACTTGTTGTATTAATACAAGGATTTATTTTCATAGAAACCACAAACTTAATACTTACCAAAAAACATGTAAGTTTTCCTATATTTGTACTTGTCCTATGGGTTCTTCCAAAAGTTTTCAAGACATAATTTCTAAAAATAACTAAACCATATTTGGATACCAACTATGTAATACAACCTTTTTATTCCATAACATTTATTTACCTCAGATAAAACCAAGGATATTTTAATGTTTAGTTTCATGGAAATAAGGTATATAATTCATGAAAACATAAAACATTATTCTAAATATACTTGATTTACATCTTCATGGATTAACCCTATGTTATTTGTTCTATATCTCACATCCTAGGAACATACACCAAAGGAAAGTGGAGATCAGGAAGCCTAGTAGAATAATAATAAAGGCAGGAAAAATTCATGTGATCATGAGAAATATCCATAAGAACATGAGGGAAAATAACAAGGCATGAACAAGAAGCCTATACTAGTAATAAAAACATGAATATTAATATGGAAATGTGTATAATATTTAGTTGAGACATTCTTAAGCATATTACCAAGGTTAATAAAAAATATTTCATAAATTAAAACTACCAAGGTAATTCCCCAAGGTATCATAAAACATGTCATATCTAGAGATTAAATTATTTACTTTTTGAATTATAGGGTTATCAGGGTGAAACCGTAATATATATTAATTAATTTTTTCCCTATAGATCATAATAAATCATTTAATCAATAAAATAGGGAGAATAATAATGATTTTCTTACCAAAATAATATTGTTCAAAGGTACATAATGAAATGATCATTACATCAATTTTAACCCACAAAAATGAACTATGGCTTTCATATATGTGAATACTAGAAAAATTAAATCATCATTACAAATAGATGAGTACCAATGGAAAAATTAGAGATTAGGGTATTCAGAAGAAATGAAATTTTTGGTATTATAGTAGGTAATGTTTGATATTGTAGCACAAAAGACTATTCATCGGATCTGGGCCTTCGGGACAACAGTTTGGGCCTACAGGTCTCAGGGCCTTTGGGCCTCACAAGCCCTTCGAGACATAGGGCCTTTAGGATGTAGGGCCTTTGGGCCACCAATGGGCATTGGTTCATAAGGATTTTGGTCCATAGAAAAGGACCACACAATCAAAAACAACACAAGAGCAGTCATAAATGAGGATTCAGAGAAAAAATAGCAACAACAAAATTATTAACTGGATTGGAAGAATGAGAGTGAATGTAAACTACCATTAGGACCAGGCATCGTTTAGCTCTACATGGGTAAATGTTATCTGATCATCCATGTGAGGTGGGGAGCTAGAAACCTTCAATATGAAGATGA
Organism: Viscum album; assembly: GCA_963277665.1. Classification (NCBI taxonomy): domain Eukaryota; kingdom Viridiplantae; phylum Streptophyta; class Magnoliopsida; order Santalales; family Viscaceae; genus Viscum; species Viscum album. The sequence goes on from OY728123.1 coordinate 254,941,646, forward strand.
TGGGGAGGGATTTTTTATGTTTTCTAGGTCTCAGGACTTTGAGGTCATGTATTTGGCCTTGTGCCTTTGGCCTACAGGTTATGTAAGGGTTCCCCTTCAACCCGTAAAAAGGGGATTGACCAAAAAATAAAAAAATCCCTTTGAGCTATTCGTGAAATGGTACCTAAAAAATAAGAGACTATTATTATAGTAATTTAATAATATATTGTTTATAGAAGAATAATGTTTTAAAATTATAAGTCATACCACATAAAAAAGGGAACTTGAATGGAAAAGATAATTGGATATTTCCCATACATTAAAGAGTTATTCCTAAAAATAATGGATTCAACCTTGGGCGATTGAGGACGCCTAGGGGTGACTTCATGGGAGGAAAATTCACTAGAAATTCATGGAGGATTGATTGGGAATGAAGGGTTATGGTGAAATGGGTGGTTATTTATTGAAAAATTTGGGTAATTGTTCATTAATTTCTAAATATACATCTTGAAAATATGGGTTTTGGAAAAGAAAAAACCATTCGCATACCTATGGGATTTCATCATGGTTTTAGAAATTTTAGTCCCAAATTATGATATATTCTTCCAAAAGAATGTAACATCATTTTTAATATCCCATTGGGCATGGAATGTTAAATTCTAAATAATATAATACATTAAAATCAAAATTTTTATTTTAAAATTTGGAAAGTCATTTAGTGATTTTGAAATTGATAAAAATATATTAAAATAATTATTCTAATAAAATATCATATTTTAGGTATTTATTGCCTTTAATTAATTATTACATCATTATGAATAAAATAAGACTTGGTAAAATATTAAAAAACCCCAAAAGTAATTTTTACTATTCATGAGAAAATAATTTATTTTATTAAGTTCTCAGGAATTCACCCAAACCTAATTTTGTTGTTCATATTTAAAATAGAATGTTTATTTTTACGAAATATTTCTCTAAATATTAGAATTTATATTTAAAATATAAAAATAATTACTTATTTAAAAATGCCTTTTTTATGTACAATCAAATGTCACAATCCTATCACAAATTGTTAGGCCATAACAAAATAATTTTATCATTTATATTTAGATAATAATTTTTTCAAAATAATATTTTATTAAAAATATAATTATTTAGAATAAATTATTTCGTTATAAAAATTTATATATATTTTTATAAAAATACAATTATATTTTCCTTGCATCTGAAAATGAATTTAATAAATTCTTATAAATTAAATATATATTTTATTAATCAAAACTATTCATAAAATGTAATTTATATAATTATATTTTGTTTATAGAAAAAAATTACACTTTTAAAAACTATACCCTAGGAATGTAACCCCTTATCTCTCCCACATATTCCCTATGTCACGACCCATGCCCCGGGGCCTGCATCGTGACTACCCTAAGGCTGCCTTCCATAGGCCAGGGGCTGGTGACTAGCACCAAAGGCGTAATTCCCTAAAACTGGGAAAGTGTTGCCTTTATAAAACATAAACACACACAATCAGAGTACAAGAGGAAGCAAACACTAAGTAAAATTGTATTCAAAAGTAGTGCTGAATGTACAAAGGGACCGGAAATAAAATCCCAACAAAAAGGTACAACTACAACAAAAGAAAGTACACTGAAAAAGACAAACAGATGAATGGTGAAAGAAGCTCCTAGATCGTCCTCTGGGTTCGTCCTCCGGGATTCTACCTAATGTGTAGGTTCAGATGTCCTCCTCGATGCTCCGGGTCTATTGGTCTGCTCCGTGTGCCGTCATGCCAAGTGTCCACCTCCGGGAACCGTCCAGTCATGGCGCTCTCAGCCTTCATCAGCGCTGTCCGTCGTCTGCATCCAACACAACGAGGTGATGGCAGAGCCCATGCAGGGGTGAGTATAACGATACTCAGTAGGGACCCTTAGACCCTCATGGCCGCACAAAATCCAACAAAGAAAAACCAGAAAGTATGATTTCAACGGATAACCATTACTTAGGTATATGCCCATACATATACATAAGTTATTAGATAACCCATCTCAATCATGAGGAATACACAAAGGTCATTGACTCAGCTCAAACCCGGATTTTATTAATGATGTCGAAACCATGGCTGATGGAGAACTCCTCCTCTGTCAAGCACAGTAGCCCAGTCACAACTCTGAGGTGTTACTCACTAACCTTATACTGCTAAGGTACTCCTCCTGTCGAGTACCACTGGTCTGCCACCTCACAGAGTAGCACTCCCTGCCATGGGCCTTCCGCCTCACATAGTATCACTCCCCCTGATAGACTACAGAGGTACTCCTCCTATCGAGTCCCGCAGGTCTTCCACCTCACATAGTAGTGCTCCTCTGCCATGGGTCTGCCACCTCACACAGTAGTTCCCCCCACTGGGCTAGTCAAGTCACACCAAAATGAATCGGACAAGCATTCATCAGGTCTCAGCCAGCTACTAGGTCTCAGTACTCCATATGCTTGTCTCCTGGAGGATCTTCTCCACGAGATACTGGTCAATACTCCAAGTGTCACTGAATCCCATGAATAAGTAACTCAAAGGTCTTCCACATCATAGGGGTCTCAACACATCAGACGGCGCATCTATGGGACACCCGGACTGTGAGTTATTAGACTTTTTGTCCCGGGGGCCCGGTTGGTTTTGTGCACGAACCTACCCGATCGTATCTCAAATGTACCCCAATCTACCATGGGTTAAACTCAAAGGGACCATTTCTCAACGATATTACCAACGCCGCCAACGGTTCAACAAACAGATGTCCGGTCTAAGAGTAATTAGATTTTCCGTTCTAGAGGCCTGGTATGAATTATGCTCGTTCCAAACCCAGTTGTTTTCTAAAGTCGTCCAAAATCACTAAGAGTATCCCACAAGGACCGCCTCGTCGCGAGTATCCCAGTGCCATAGATAGCGCATCGATCAAATGTACGGTCTTAAAGTTATTCTCGTTTAATTGTAACGAGCCCAGCCCGTTAAGCCCATTGGGCTGGCGGGACGGGTCGACAAAATTTTGGTGGGTCCAACCCGGCTGGTGTCTGACTGGCCTGATGAATCACGTGGCCCGGCCCGGTGTGGCGCGGCCCATCCCGGCCCAGCCCGGCGCGGCCCAGCATATCCGACCGGCCGAAGCTAGCCAGTCTTCCTGGCGCGAGCAGCCCACACGGGCGGGCCACGGTTCTCCACAGTGCGGTGCCTTAGAGGCGTCATGGTCCTCCAGCCCGGCCAGCTTCAGCCAGCCGGTTATTCTTCGGCCGAGCAGCCTCCTTTTGCATGGCACCCGGTGTCAAGGTCCTCATCGGGCCGGTGTGCGGCCGGCGTTTCCACCACCACCTTGGGTTTTCGGCGGCCCTGATCTTCATCATCAAATAAACAAGTGAAAATACGGAGGGTCATCGTGCCATGTTTTTTCGGCCCGTGCCCTCCGTGTTTGGCGATATCAAAGGCTAAAGACTATTCACTTGCATTAATCAATGACAAGGGTGTAATATTTACTAAACCAAAATTATATGAACCCCCTAACGTTTTAACTGTAGAGAGTTTGTTCGTCACGGGGGAAGATGAGGTTGTCATCGTTCATTGTACGCTTCCACTTTCGAGCTCATGCTTCGGTCCATTGACGACGAAGAGGGAGATATAAGAGTCATCGGAGAAGTCCCACGTCGGAAGGGGGTTCCGAGGAAGAATCTGAGGAAGAAGCGTTATCGTCAGTGTCTTCTTGTTCTTCGTTGGAGGATATGTTCTTCCAATAGCTCTTCATCTCCCGATCTTCCTCCAACAAAAAATGAAATAATAGATCACCTAATATTTAATTTTTTGGCATGAATTCAAAAGAATTAAAATTGTGGAACTTTATTTAAATGAGATTACTCACTTAATTAATGGGGAGGGTTGGACAATTAATTTGGGAGAAACTCAATGGACTACCTCACATTAAGGAGGTAATAAATGTGAGTAAACCCCTTGCCGCCTCCCTCATTAATGGTGGAATTCATGAATCAGGTGGTCCCCACTTATTTTAATTCTCCTGCAGGAGGTTATGTCAGGTGGGCCCAACCACCATAACCTCCCATGGGAGGTTAGGTTGTGGTGGCCCCCACCTCCAACCTTCCATTGGAGAAAAAAACTACCCATCCTCTGCATGGCGGATAGAATAGAATATAGAATTTAACACTTTATTTTATTTATTTTTATAAAACCACAAAAATTAACCTCCGTTCTCGAAAGAACTCAACTGCGATGAAGGTCTTATTAAGTGAATATAAGTGCTGTGCTTTTATTGGTGTCCTTGGATTTCAATTCGAAGAACCGGTTCAAAAGATAGAAAAACTTGTACGTACGTTCAATGAATGTACACGAACAAAACTTCAGAAATTGACTCTGGGAACACCGGGCCTCGGAATCAGGTGCCGTCAAAAACTGCGGACTCGTAAAATTGTGAATAATTTATGAAACAAATTTCATTGAAATTTCCAGGTATTTATATCCTAAGGGTGAGGTGTGAAATGGTGTTAGTTTTAGAGGGTGAGTCAGCTAACATTGAATGATTAGTAATATAATATAACATGAAATTATCCTATAGAAAATTTCATTCAACTTCACTTATTGTTGATCGGGTTGGGTTTGGTCAAGGGAGAACCCTAGTGACACTACATCCATACTATTTTCTAAATAAAGGTATCAAACATCACAACTGTACAAGTTGAGGCCACCTATTCACCTTTCTACATCAATTATACATTATCATTACTAATTATAAACACTGATTTTTGTGGTAAAATTATAATCCAAGGGTATAGTTTCTAATGGTCATATTTTCCTATTATCATATTGAACAATTATCATATTTGAGTAATGTTCATAAAATGTACGAATCCCAAAATTCACATTTCCCGTTATACTGTATATATACCCCATCATTCATTTACTCAAAATTTCACTACAATTTCAACCTGTGGTTATGTATTCATTTCTATAAATGGTTAATGGTTTAATAATTTTTTATTACTATATTCCTGTCTGTGGGGAAGATAATTATAGAAGATTGAGGGGATTTATATTTTCCAATTTTTTCTAGTCTATTTTATATTTTTTTCAGTTGTAATGTTTGGAATTTTAATTGGATTCATAACTAAGTAATGTAATAAAAAAAATTAAGTGGATATAATTTTTTTACCATCTCATTATTTTTTATGTGTATAATATTATATAATATGTACCATAAATTTATTCAGTAATCAAATATATTTTTAAAAAACAATTTTGTTACAAATATGATGTCGTGTTAATAAGAGACCCCATTTACCTCTAATTATAGGTTTTTTATAAGACATTACTCTACTGAAAAAGGGTTCATCACCCCTGTTTTAGGATAACCCTTAAAAGAAATGTTTTACTCAATGTTGTTTAAATGTTAAATATTGTTATGTGTCATTTTTATTATAATGATTTGACCATAGAATTCAGAAGCTGGTACATTATTTTTATATATTGGAAGGATTATAGGGAATCAAATCTTGATGGACCAATCAGTTTAGAATTATTTGAAAGATAGATTACATACAGGATACCCATAATATATTGGGAAATATAAAAAAATTGATATATACTAAAATGAAATAAACTATAACCTTGAATGTGTATTCAAAGATTTATTATTCATAAACTGGGGAAAGGAAACATAATAAGGGTGAGCTCAAATGCTCAGTAAGGGTAGGTAAAGTGGAGTTAATAATGAATTAGTATGAATAAATTAAATTTCCAGGTAAATATCAAATTAAAAATACATTAAAATAACTAGATAAGGAAATATCATTATGTCAAGGTAAGAAATTGAATCTCCAACCATATAAATCAATAAACCCAGAATTAAATGTGTTAATAGATATGTTAACACAAAATCACATGGATGAATAATAACTAAATTTAAATTAAGGAAATTTTTAATTATTGGATTCCAGTATTCCTAGGTACATCAAACCAGTACTGTTAATACCATTCAAAAAATGGTTTAGCTATCGGGTAAAAATCCATCTATTTTCCAACTATTGCATCTCTTGAAACTACTGATGCATTGAGGGGATATCTATAAATGTGCCCCATTTGTGTCCTACCTTTACAATAAATTTCTCATATATAATAATCAATTTAAATAATAAAAATTGGGCCTTATAAAATATCTATATTGAATGAAGGATATATTTTTTTCAATTATTCCCCATTTAATCAAATAACTGTCAAAGTAAACACTTTATGAAAAATGATATACGGTTTAGGAAAATAACAATATACATCATATGAAAATACAAAAATTAAAGATAATATATAATAAAAAATGATTTACCAAAAAGTGTCTATTTCAATTGATAGTTTACAATCACAAAGGAATTGATATTACACAGATAATTATTAATAACATTCTTGAGGAAAATAATCATTAAACATCTCAATGATTCCCATACCAAATTTCAACATTAAAATCAAATACCCATAAAGAAATAAAATTAAATATAGATTTAAATATAATTATAATAAAGAGATTTATGATATAACATTTCAAGGGTAGTATATACACCATATGAATGAAACATGGTGCATAACTACAAATAAATTTCAATAGAATGTAAATTGAGATGAAATACCTTACATTAACCTTATTTTTTGGTTTTGTGGTCTTTATCCTATTGTATAGTGGTTTAAAATATTTTAGTAATTTATAATATAATTATAATCATGTTTATAATATCATATATCATCTTCTTATTTTAACTTATTACTTTTCTATTAAAAATCAATCATTATATTCACTATTTTAGGTGTTATTTTCCTAGTTTACTCAAGTATATTTGGAATTGTTTTTTTATTATACTATTACATAGATCAAGATTTGATTATATATATAATTTAAACAATGACATAATTTTCTTATTTATTCATTACATATGTATTTATAATAATCTATTAAGGTTGGAGATAAGAAATTAAATGCACCATTGATGGAGATAGTATGTCGTACATATGCATGAACGCTACTTTCATTTCATTGTCATATTAAAAGAAATTAAATTAAATTATTAAATGTATATTATAATTATAGTATCATATCTATGTTATATATATCATGTATTGTATTTAAAATCAACCTTAATAAATTCCATGTATGGCTTGAATTGGTCATATCGTTTTGAGGGGTTGGTAGTCCACACTTCCCCTACCGAAATTATTGTATTTACAACAGATGGAATCAATAAAGGTATGATTTAAATAAAAATTAAAGAAGAATAAATACATTATAAATATCATATATATCATATATAAATATATTTTCCATCATAATTTCCAACATGATATGTGGTAAAGGAAAAATGAACAATCATCATTTCGTGATGTTGTAGTTCATCAAACATAGAAACAGTAAATTTTGTTACCCATTACATGGAAGTGTGTGCAAGTGTAGTTTTAGGCCTTATCATAACATTATAATAGTATATTGAGGAGAAAGGTTTTTTTATACAAGAATATAATAATAATAATTTGGGTGGATAATTGATATAAAACTAAAGATACTAAGGAATGATGTTACCTCTTAATTGCATGACTTCTTTTGGTTTGTACCAAAAGGCTTCTTTGGATGGATTTATTCCCTAGGGGAGCATTCAGGGATTAGGGGGTGGATTTTCAAAATCAATTTGGGATGATCTTGGTCAATCCAAAGTGTCTTGATAGGAAAGAGGAAGTGGGAGGAAAGGAGTCCCTTTTATAGTGGTGGAGAAGTGGTGCTCTTGTAAAATTTTCAAAAATGAATTCCATACACGTTTTTACATTGAAATTGGATCCAATAATGAACTGAATTTTATAAAATGGTGGATGGAGTCTTATTATGGATATCCAATGGACTTTGTACATTATTATAGGTCTTTTTAGGCCTTAGGATTAAGGTTCAGCCCTTTATTAAGCTTAATTTTATCTTAATTATTGTAATTAATTTTAAGAACCTTCCCTAATATTTTTAGACAAAAACTAATTTTACCTTATTAGAAATTATGAGTTATAATTTTTTAAAATATTTATTCCATTATTAAAAATTCAAAATACATAAGGGGTAGAAATTAATTTGAATTTAATCCCACAATCAGGACGAGAAGGTGGGTTTTTAAAGTAAAATCATCAAAAACATGGCTTGGTTTTTACATTCAATTTCAAAGGGAAATTTTTTCCAATGACATATATTGAATTAATTGATAAAAATGGTGTAATTAAACTTAAAAACCAATAGAAAATATAAAGTTTCCTTATAAAAAAATTATATGAAAAATTAGTTTTGAATTTAAATTCATTATTTTGAACTATTCATTAGGAAATGAATCTTCACAATAAAAATCCAAAATTACCCCTAATATAATTTTTATGCTTCTATTAAAAATAAAAAGTTTAGTTTAGAATATTAAATTTATAAAATTTTCAAAAACAATTATTTAAATTGGTTCACTAATAAAAGGTGGTAAAATGCCTTAATTAAAATATATTATTCTATGTATATAATTGGATTTTTTTCTCAATCCTATCAAATAAATTAAATGAATATAAAATATATTTTATTTGACATATAATATATATATAACATTAATATAACTCACTAATTATAATAAATTTAATTTCTTTGGGTAAAACAGCTTTGTCGGTATAAAAATAATAATATTTTTCTTTCTATTTAATCAACTCTTATATTAATTTCAAAATAATTTTTTTCACTTATGAATTCATTTTATATTTTTTTTAAAATATATATTTTAATAATATTGTAAATTATATTCACAACCACTAATTTAACGTCTAGTTTAAGTCATAGTATATTAAATAATAATATTTTTATAATATATTATTGTTTGATTAAAACTTGGTCTTGCATGTGATGTAATATTTCAAATAAAATATCTCTTTCGTGTAACGAATGATACCTTAGCGTTAAATGTATTGAATAATATATAATATATCTAATATATTTTAAATTTTTAAAATTTTTTAAATTATCAGGGTATTATATCCCCTTACATGCTTAGTGTTGCGTGTCATGCACAGTATTGAATATGAGGTTATTACTTTAAAATTTTAGGCTGTTACATTCTCCCCACCTTAAATAAATTGCATCGTCACATTTTAAACAAGTTATCAGTGATATAGGTATTGAAAATAAAGTATTTTTTAATGAACTACATCATAAAAAGGGTTAATATCACATATTATAAATAAGAGAGAATGAAAATTACAATGGGCACGTAACTAGGTTATCTAGTAGGACAACATTGATGGGAAATTGAAACAATTATACAGAAGAAAAAATCAAACAATAAAGTTCTGATAGAGAGTGTTAGAAAACATATTCAGATCAATGTTGTTAACAACAAAATCATAAATCATATTCATGAAAAAAGGTCATCGATATCATCACAAATGATGATAAATGGACAATTTTTTGGTCTCAAGACACTTTTTTTCAATCCATGTGAAATTCTATCAATCTATAATAATATAAGTAAATATAAATTTCTTGAAATAAAATATAATCTTTTGGTTTCACCGTTAATGATTTCTAATTCATCTATTTGCAAAAGATCTATCATATTTTGATGCAATATATCATACTCTAATACTAGATCCAAATTTCAACTTAAACTATTTCATAAATAGTAAACTTTTACAAAAAATTATGATCCAAAACATCAGAAATAAGGTTAATAAACTTCCAATATGAACTTATCAATATCCTTTAATAAACATGAGCCAACTCTATATTTTAAAATTCCAAAAATTTGAATGACTTCATCATGTATCTTCTTGAAATATGGTAATAACTCGAATCACTATAAAACCATATCAGAAAAAAAAAATCTTTATTATTTCTAAAGTAATACCCATATTATGGGATTACTCCATAAATATAATAGTGTAGTAAACTCCATCAATGAAATAATAGAAAACTTTTCCATATGTCATTAATCAGTTATGAGCCAGTCAAGACTTATTCATATCAATCATTTAATTATCATTATCTAAAATTCATGAACATATTAAGGCTTCTCTTTCCCTAAATCATGTGTTTTTGGAAAAACATTTCTTTCTAATGAATATAATTTCATGGTAAAATTCAACATGCGATTCACAAAACCCTTAATAAAAAGTATAGTATTATAATCTATTCTATTTAATAAATCATATGATGAGAACAATATAAACAAAATACTTTTAAAACATATCCCATTGATTTAAATACAAAAGTACATTAATAATTCTACATTGGTTGTGTTAATAACATATGCTTGACCTTGATCCTTTTGCTTATTCAAAGGTATATTATCTTGATGATTGGTGAATTCGTTTTCATAATGACCCATCCCCTTGAATTTATAACACAGAATAATATCCATTTCATTCTTCCCTTTGAATTGTTTTCCTCGTCACCCTTTTCTCTGCTCTTATATTTAACTCACATTCCATTCAACCATTTCCCATGGTGATTCTTTCTACAGTTTTCACAAAATCAAAATAGCTCAAACTTATTCATTTTATTTGATGCATTCCCTTCTTCACAGTGCTTATAATACCTCTTATTCTATTGGTTTCCATTGAATACATAACATTTTGAGAATTACTTCTCCATCTTGATGGCACATAAAACTATTTGTTTGTATGTTGAAAAAAATATGAGAACCCAATGACCTTCAAATATTTGGATTAAGGCCTTCAAATAAGTTGTTGATCATTCCCTCTGTGTTGCATACATAATACAGAGCATAACTGGATAACCTTATAAAGGTAGCTTCATAATCTAAATCACTCTCTTATTTCTTTTTCCATAATCTAATAAACATTCTCTTCATCTAAATTTTCTGATCATGAGGGAATTATTTATCAAATACTATGTCAGTAAATGCTCTCTATTCCATGAGTTATATTTCTTCTTTCTCCTTATTATTTTTTATCAAGGACCACCATTGATCAGCATCACCTTGGAGAAAATACACTATAGTTGTAACCTTTTTCCTTTTCACAACATCATAATTCCACAAATATCTTCCCCAAATACATAATCCATTGATCTAATACATTTGAATCAGTTGTCACACTAAATTATGGGGGCCTCTGTCTTATAAAATGATAAAAATTGTAGAATCCCATTGTGGAATAGGTGGCTCTATATGGAAAAGGTTATGTATCATAATCTGATTAAGTTGGCCTGATATTTCCATGTCATTATTATTCCCAAAACTAGCTATATTGGATTCTTTAGTAGGGAAATATCTACATTTTTTATGATTACTAATAACATTCTTCCTTCAAGGTCCCATTTCTAAATAATGGCATATACTAGATTAGCTCATAAAGTTATGAACTTTGTATTAGAACAAATATTTCATAACATAAGTTAATAAATTTATGTATAGCTAATCTCATAATCATAAACATAGACTCTTTGAGGGTTTCGTTACTTCTGAATCCTTTATAATTGTAGGTAACGAAAATGTGAAATATCCTAAGAATATCCCCTTAGGAGTTTCAAACCTGGTGCATAGTAACGTTCGTCTTCTTGTACTATGTTACCCCAAGTCAAGAAGGGGCACCATGTCATAGTTTTTACTCCTATGTACATCTCTACCAGAACCATGTCTACTTATATAATCCTGATATGGATGTATTTTTAAGAAAACCCACATAATATCTACATTAGGAAAGTTATAGAATGTTCTTATATACTTATCCTCGATGTATATCTTAGTGTTTTCCTCCCGAATATATGTTTTCTAAATCTACATTACAAGGGAATTTCTAAACTACCTTTTATATGAGATATAATTCCCCATCCCAAAAATCTCGGCACTAATGCATTATTTAATTACATTAGCATGATTAAGAGGAATGAAATCCCGAAGTACTAATCATTTTAATAGTATTGGAAAGAAATATTACATACGTGATACCCATAATACACTGTTAAATAGAAAATAAAACATGATACCTAATAAAATGGAATAAATTTAATCCTTTAATGCATATCAAATAATTATCCACCATAACCCGAGTAATGGAATAATAATAAGGGTGAGATCAAATGCTCAGTAAGGGTAAGTAAAGGATAATAAATAATGAATCAATAATAATAAATTAAATGGAAATGAACACAGGATATTCTAATAACTAGATAAGGTGATATCATTATAGAAATATAAGAAACTAAAACTCATCCCATCTAAATCAATAAACTGAGAATGAAATGTACACATAGATATGTCGATGAAAATATCATGGAATAATAAGAAAAAAATCTAAATGGGGATATGCTTAATTATTGGATGTTGTGTTTCCCAGATACATAGAACCAGAACCATTAGGACCTTTTTGAAGACGGTTTAGCTATCTAGTAAAACCGCATCTATTTGGCCAACTATTTCATCTCAGGAGACTATCGATACATCAAGGGGATATCAATAACTGTCCCCCACCCATGTCATACATGTCCAACTAATTCTTCATTTAAAATAATAAATTTAAATAATAAAAATATTCTTTATAGAATATCTATATTGAATGAAGGATATATATTTATCAATTAATCCCTATATAATCAAAAAAGTTTCAAAGTAATCACCATATGAAAAATGGTATACGGTTTATTAAAATAATAATATACATCATATGAAAATAAGGAAAATTAGTTAAATATATAATGAAAAATGATTTACCATAATGTGTTTTTTAAAGATATTGTTGATAATCACTAAGGAATTTATATTTCTATGATAATAATTATAGACATTCTTTAGGAGAATAATCTTTAAACATTCCAAAATGTCATATAACACTTTGAAACCCTTAAATCATAACACCCATGAAGAAATAACATTTAATTATGATTATAATATGAATATAATAAATAGATTCAGAATATAACATTTCAAATGGAGTATATACACCACGTAAAATAAACTAGCTTCATAACTACAAATAATTCTCAATGTAATGTAAATTGAGAGTAAATCCATCACATTAACCTTTTTATTTGGTTATGTGGTTTGTATACTTCTATATAGTGGTTTAAAATAGTTTACTAATTCATAATATAACTATAATAATTTTTATCGTATCATATATCATATTATTATAATATCTTATTACTCTTTTTTAACAATCTTTCATTATTTTCACTATTTTTGGTGTTGTCTTCCAAGTTCACTCAACTATGTTTTTACTAGTTATTTGATTATCCAATTACTTAGATCCTGATTTAATAATGTAAATACTACAAATCATGACTTAATTATCTAATTTATTCAATAAAAATGTATTTATAATAATATATAATGTTTGGAGATAACAAATGAAATGCACCGTTCATGGAGACAGTATGTCATACGTATGATTGAATGCTACTTTCATTTTGTAGTCATTTTAAAAGAATTTAAATAAAATAATATGTATGTATATTATAATTAAATTATCATATATATATATATATATTATAAATCTTACATATTTTTTCTTAAATAACCCTTAATACATTCCATGTGTGGCATAAACGAGTCATATCGCTTTGAGGGGTGGTAGTCTAAACATCCTCAAAGAAAGTTATCGTATTTACATAAGATGGAAATAATAATGTTATATTTTAAATAAGACATAAAGAAGAATAAATACATTATAAATATGATATATTTCATATATAAATACAATCACTCTCATAATGGCCACATGAGAGGTGATAAATGAAAAATGAACCATCATCATTTTGTGAGGCAGTAGTTCACCATACATAGAAACTGTACGTTAGTTTCCCATTATATGGAAGTGTATATTTGTTTAGTTCCAATACATAGAGTAAAAAAAATTATTTTAATTATGATACATGTTTTTTCATAAAATCATATAATAATATGAGTGTGGGTTAGAGAATCCGAATAAAACAAAAGAGCTTAAGGAAATATGTTACCTCTTAATTAGGTAACTTCTTTAGGTTTATACCAAAAGTCTTCCTTGGATGGATTTCTTCCCAAGGAGAGTCTTAAGGGATTATGGGAGGTATTTTTATGATATATTTGGGTAGATATTGGTCGAGATAAAGTGGCATGAGATTTGTGAGGATGTGGGGGGAGAGGAGGCCCTCTATAGTGGAGGAGGAGTGGCACTCTTGTAATATTTTCACAAAAAAATCCCATACACATTTTGCACATTGAATGTGGATCAAATAACGAACTCAATTTAATAAAAGGGATGATAGGGTTTTCAAATGGCCATCCAATGGATTTTGGCGATGTTTATAGGTTTTGGGGGTTTAAGATTAAGGTTTGGTCCTTTATTAATATTAATTTTCTCTTATTCATTATAATAAATTTTAATAACATTCACTAATATTTTTGGTCAAAAACTAATTTGAAATTATTATACATTATAAATTATTATTATTAAAAATATTGAATCCATTTTTCTAAATTTATATCACAAAAGAGGAAAAAATTAATTTAAATTTAATCTTGTTGTGAGCATGACAATATATGTTTTTAAGGTAAGATTGCCTAAAAGATGCTTTGTTTTTATAGTCAATTTCAATGTGAAATTGATCCTAATGACCTAAATTTAAATAATTAATAAAAATATGATGTAATTAAACTTTAAAACTAATGTAAAACATGATATATCCTTATCATAAATTTAGATGAAAAAATCAATTTTGAACTAAAACTCAGTTTTTTTTAATTATTCAATAAAAAATGAATCATTTTAGAAAATACCTAAAATTATCCCTAAGATATTTTTTATGTTTTGATTAAAATAATAATATTATTTTGAAAAAAATTATTTAAAAAATTTGGAACAATTAGATTTAAAATGGGTTCTTCAATTAAAGGTGGTCAAGACACCTCAATAAAAATTTAGTATTTTATGTATAAAATTAGGATTGATGTTATATTAATACTATAATATATATTAGATGAATAAATAATATATTATTGGAAATAAAATATATATCAAATTAATATCACTCCCTAATTTTAATTAATTAAATTTCTGAGGGTAAAACGGCTTCGTGAACATAAAAATAATAATATTTTCCTTTTTATTCAATTGGTTCTTATATTTATTTATAATTAATTTGTAACTTATAAATTCATTTTATATTTTTCAAAAACATAGATTTTAATAATATAGTTAATTTTATTAATAATTACTAATTTAATTTCTATTTCAAGTCTTATTATATTAAATAATAATACTTTAATAATATAATATTGTTCGCTTAAAACATATTATTTGTGAAATAATAGATTTAGAAAAAAGTATATATTATGTGTAATTCAAGATAAATTAGTGGTACATGAATTTAAAAATACATAATATATAGAATCTATTTAAAATAGTGAATATATTTTTAAATATCATGGTATTATATATGTGACATCCCGCACTCAGATGACACTTAACTCGTGCCCCGACCATGATTCGCCACATGACCTCTAACACATCTATCAATAAGACAGGGGATACTGACTAGTAGTGGGGGTGTATATGTAGTATGTAGGGGATATAATACCTCCATGTTAGAGTAACACAGTGGATACAATGAATGTGAACATTATCAGAAGCATAATCAATTAGATAGACAATATAAATAGTAGAAGCATAATCAAATACAGAGGGAAACTGAATAACTGAATAACATATAAATAGACTCATAATATTTTTTTTATACAAACATGTTTTCATAGAATTTTAGTACAAAAAAAACAAGAAAACAGGAAACATGCATGCTAAAAAAGTGAACAAGTGAACAAAATCCAAAAATTTCCTTATAGAAACACAATGTTATGCCTGATCCTCTTCTGTTAAGATGCAACTAAGTAGTAAGAATAAAAAAATGAGGAGTGTTGTTTTCCCCTATCCATACCTAATGGTAAAAAATTTGTATCAAGTTCCAATTGTGGCTCGATTAGCGTATGAGATAAAATCTTAGTATGCCACAACCAATGGGGTTTATGTGCATTCTTGAGTCAGGACTCGAAAGGAAACAGTGTTCAAGTAATAACAAGAAAGTAAACCCATGCTGAATAAATAATTAACCTCCCACTTATTTTCCTATAGGATACTTGGTGGTTCTACCCACATTATCTCAAAGTTTTTATATCTGATTAAGTCACCATATATACATATATATATATAAATTATAACTATAATGGGGTAAGAATTCCTCTCATCCATACATTTATATAGATTTTTAACTGGCGTGGGGTAATAATTCCTCCAACCCACACACATATAGATATTACAATTGGTGTAGGGTAAGAATGCCTCACACCCATACACATATAATAAGCTGGCATGGGGTTATAATACCTCCCATCCAAACACATTTATATTCTTTGATCACATGATAACATCAAGCTAAAATCATTAAAGGCTTCCCAAATAGAATTTATCAATTTAAAAAACAACCCATTTCATATATTGAATTTATAACAAATCATAAAAAGGGAAAGGATATTACATCCATTTAAATCATTACATTATAGTTTATTCATCTTTAAGGTTATATTCATCTCATCCTAGCCAACCCACAAATCCAACCATCCAATTTTCCTAACATGGTAAAATCATTTCATGGAATGGTGTTAAGGCCAAATTGTCATGGTCAAATACTCACATTCCCGTTTGGATAATTCCAACATAAAGGGGCATAAGTACCATTTAAGAAACTTAGTATGCATCAATTACACATTAGTCAAAATCCATTTCAATTAAATGCCATGTCGGAAGATAATTGGGTCCCGTATATTTTAAACCATTTTACCCAAATGGCCATTTTCAACATGGAAGGCCTATGGGTGTCCATATTGATCAAGGATAAAGTTTAAACTCTTAAAAAAGATCCAATTCACCTATATCGAAGAGCTAGGGTCATTTATAAATGATGAAACCAAAACAATTAAGAACCTCAGCAATGGTCGGCTCATGGAACGATAGAATAAAAAAAAATTGTCCAAAACACAAATAGAAAATTATGTGAGAATCTAAACTAGGGCCATAGATGATGCCTCACTTGATATTGACCTCAAATTTGAAGTAGGCTGGAAGATATCTGAGTTTCATTTCAACTCTCTAAAAATAGGGTGAATGAGACTGCATCAAAATAGAACAAAAACATACTAGATTAACCAAAGAAGGAAGGGAATGTGGTGTTAGCCTCACCTTTGTATATACAACACCTTTGATGGAATTGGAATTGGAAGCCCAAATTAGTGGAAATAGAATTAAGGGAGAGTGATTTTGGTACCCTATGGGAGGAAAAAATACGATTTGTCAGTTGGAGGTAAGAGAAAAATGTAAAAAATAACATAATTTTTAAGTGGGGGAAATGGAAATTTTTCCCCAAACACCATTATGTATGGTTTATGAGCACAGTTTACAAACCCTATGTAAAATTTGTGTTGAGTATTTATCCCCTACTTGATGTATTTCACATGGATGTGTGCCTAGTCTTCACAATTGCAGAAAGAGGAGAGAGACTTGTAGGTGCCTCTATTTGTAGCCACATGGTTTACATTCCTAGGTCGCACGGTCTCCACTAACCATTAGTCCCAACCTACCGCCCATTTTTTTGGACCTTGGAGCTCTGACCAATCCCTAGATGCTACTCGGGCCTTCCCTCAGTCCTATAATACCTTTACCATGATTAAAGGAACTATTCAAAAAAAAACCCATGTCTTATACCTTGGCCAATATTTAGGTCTTTAAAACCTCCCATCCTTATAGAAACTAATTTCCAAGTTGTCCTTATGAGGGTAACAAGATACATTATACAATGAGTTTCATCTAATGAGATCATATATCAGCTTCCACACCCCCAGGTGTCATCTTGTACTTGTCCATGCTAACATATTACTCAAATAAGAGGAACATTCCTTCCTCAGAGTTCCCTCATGCTCTGATAAAAAATATGCAATAGAATCTTATTGAATGAAGAATCCATATGTAGTTCAACATCATCATGATGAAGGACTTTTGATGGGTATGGATACTTTTGGTGGCGTTGAGATACATAAAATTCATCATGCATGGACCGGTGTGGCTTAGAAAGTTCCAAATGGAAAGCGAATTGTCTGATTTTCTTCATTACCATTGAGAGACCAAAAAATATAAATGGTATCTTACCCTGATTTTGAATACTTCCATGCCTAATCCTAGGTGAGAATTTCAAGATAAATTAGTCACTGACCCTGAACTCAAAAGGTTGTTGGCATCTATTGGCATAAGACTTCTTCCTAGACTGATCTATCAATATGTGTTTCCTGATCTACTGAACTTGTTCTATTGTCTCTTGAATGAGTCGAGGCTCACACAATGCTTTTTTCCCTAACTCTATCCATCACAGAGGTGAGCACTAAGGCCTACCATATAATGATTCATAGGGATCTATCTCAATTATAGTTTAGAACCTATTTTTGTAAAAATATTCAACAATAGGAATGTGTTTCTCCCAAGATATTCCACATTCCATAATGCACGTATTGTGAATATCTTCCAAGACATGAATTGTATGATTCGTTTTTTCATTGGTATGAGGGATATAGTCTGTTTTTAAAAGTAAATGTTTACCCAAGTCCATATTCATCCCCGGCTATAACCATGATGTCAAATGAGTTTCCCAATAAAAAACAATAGAATGAGGTAATCCCAGATAACATACCACTTACATGACATGCATCCCTTCTAGGCCATTTACATATAAGGTGTCTTGCATAGGTAAGAAGTGTGTGACCTTTTTCAGATGATGGACAGAAACCCATAAATCGTTTCCATGAGTTGATCTGGGTAAACTAGTAATGAGGTCCATCGAATCATCATCCCATTACCTCTAAGGAATGGATGACTTATAAAGAATCCATGTTGGATGCTAATGTTCCACATTCACCTGCTGATCGGTGGAACATTGAATGATAAATATCCCTATCACACATTTCATGCTAGGCCACCAATATTGACATCATATATTTCAAAACATTTTGGTGACACAAGGGTGAACTGTCCATGCGGAGGTCTGTAAATCCCTCATTATCTCCTATTTGATGTTTGATGGAACCCATACAAACCCAAGGAACAATAAAGTATCATACACGTCAAATGTCCAAAAATAAGTATTATCCTCATCTGAGACACTTTTCCATAGTACAATGCCTTTAGTATCAAATAGCAAACTCAATATTACTCATTCCCATATAGTAAGTTTCATCACTAAGACTGAGAGGATATTTTTAACATGGTCCTCATGAAACTCAATTTGCAACTTCGAGAATAAGGACACAATATTCAACTAATCACTAGACTCATGAAATACATGTGTATGAGTCATCCAATTGAGAAAATCATCTATGGAATTTTAATTCCCTGGAGTGTAAGGAAGCTCAAAATCAAAAGATTGCAGGTACTCAACCCACCTACACAGCCTGAGATTCAGATCACACTATATGAAGATGTATTTGAGACTTTTTGGGTCTATGGAAACCACAAAACACTCTCCCAATAAATAGTGTCTTCAACATCATAAGACATAAACAATGGCAGTGAGTTTGAAGTTGTGTGTCTGATAGTTCCACCCATGAGACCTTAGATAAAGAGAACCATATGCAAAGAATTTGTCATCCAACATCAAAATAACTCTAATCCCAATACATTATGAGTCATAGTATATTGTATAATACATTCCTAGTTGTGGAAGAATCAGTGTCTATGGTGAAGTTAGTCTAGCCTTCAACTCCTAAAAGGTAGCTTCACAAGCTTCTAGCTATTCTGATTCCACACCCTTCTTTGTCAATCCCGTAAGAGGTGCTGTAAGGATATAATAATCTAGAATAAAGCATCTTTATTATATAAAATCCATATGTAACTTTGAATATCAATGAATTTATTGCAATTCTCTTAAGAAACTATACCTCTAAAATTCTCTAGGTCAATAGAAACT
Organism: Viscum album; assembly: GCA_963277665.1. Taxonomy (NCBI): domain Eukaryota; kingdom Viridiplantae; phylum Streptophyta; class Magnoliopsida; order Santalales; family Viscaceae; genus Viscum; species Viscum album. The sequence continues at coordinate 254,961,652 of OY728123.1, forward strand.
CTTGTCTCTGAGATGAAATGACCCAAGGTGTGGACGTTATCGATCTAGAAGTGGAATTTACTGATCAAAGCATAGATTTATTTCCCTCCAAGCTTATTAAAAAAGATCTAAATATGGATTTTATGGTAGTGTCTAGAGATAGAATACACTAAGATATATTTAACTAAAACATCAAAAAATGAATCTTTATATGGGTGGAAAACCAGATTCATAAGATCCATGAAGACAGTAGGGGTGTTCATGAGTCTGAATGGCATAACCAGTTTGTCATAGAGACCATACCTACTACTAAATTTTGTGAGGGATATGTTTGAAGTCTTGACAGACACTTAATGATATCTTGACCTTAGATCTATCATTGAAAAATCCTTCTCTCCAATGAGATGACCATATAGGTCTACTATTCTTGGTAGTGGATATCAATTCTTAATAGTTATCTAATTAAACAGACGATAATACACATAAAGGCTAAGGGTACCATCCATCTTCTATGAAACGAGTACAGGTGAACCCCTGAAAGAAGTGTTGTAGAATATAATGACATTCAATTCTAGATCCTCCAACTAATTTTTTAGCTACATAAGCTACTTAGGTGCCATCATATAAGGAAGAATGGTCACAAGCATATCTCCTAGTATAAGCTCAACAATAAACTATACCTCTCAAACTTAAGGTAGAACATATAATCCATCAAGAAAAATGCCTCTAAAATGATCTGTTGTAGGAGTAAAGATAGTGGGTTGAAAGCCTTGATCATCAAGATAAAGACTGTTGACATGTGTTGTGACACTACCCAGCCTCTACTACTCAGGTCGTACCAGTGTCGCGCTTACATCCCATTCTACCCTATGAAAGTGTGTAACGCCCTCTAGTGATAGATATGTCACCCTCTGATGATATCTGTCAACATAATCTATAAAGGGAACTAACCAGTCCATCCTAATGATTAGATCAAATTATTTCATGTCAAGGATGTATAGGTTCCCTAAAAAATGAATCTGCCTACATCAAGGGGAAATTCTGACAATAAAGAACACCAATTAAATAGATACATAAAGGGGTATCTAGCAGCCTAATTCAATGATAGTAATAAATATCTAGGTCCATAATCTTACTGATTTACTCACAAATAAATGTGTTTGATGTTCCAATATCAAACGAAGAAGAAACTTGTAGCGACTAGGGTTTTGACCCTGTCAGACTTCAGAATATTCCTCTAAATAATTCCGGAGCTAGGCATGAAGACGACATGCGATTCTGATGCCCGATGTTCCCAGAATTAATTTTATAAAATTATTAATTATTTTTATACCATACATGTGGAAGGGGGTGTTATCTTTTAAAAGGTAGCTCAGAACGAAAATCTGAGGGAACAATTGTGTCTGGAGTTTGCCGTTTACCCTAGGCGGGGTGTAAACTTTGTGGCTGCGGGTCTGCTGTGAGAAAAGACGCCATGGGAATTTTCGTAAATAAATAGACAGGTGTATTTAGGAGAATCGACTCTAATAACTCCTAAACGGATTCTCAGATCGCAATTCTGAGTGCGCCATTGCGTTCAGAACGTCGTGTTTACCCTAGAGGTGACATAATTCTTTTCACACCGGGACGTTTGGTCGGGGGTGTAGTTGGTTGAATTGATTATTTAATTAATTAAAAATTATATAAAAATCAATCACTATTATCCCCCACCCCCTTAAAATTTGTGTGCAGTGGAAGTCCCTCCTCCCACATCAAGTGAAAAACCACCGGATCAAGAAACAAGGTGTCGTCAGACTCATATTTTGACGTCGATCGCTCCTGGATGGTACAGCAGCGGCTTTGGAGTGTGGATATGGTCTTGAAGCATTGGTATTTTGACCATGAGGTAGGAGGTTTGAGTTTTAAAATCCCGGATCCCATTTATGCATTGTTTTTCTTCAAATTGTCATAATGGTTGTGTACTTAGGGTCCCGAGGTTTCCGAGTCATTTTTCATATCTGAATTTGGAGCACCCGGGTGCTCCAGGTGGCTCCCGGAAGTTCTCTGGTGAAAAAACTGGTTTTCGGCAATGGCCATGGTAGATTCCAGTGAGGGCGGCAGCGGAGTGGTGGATTCTGGATCCGGCGTGGTGGTTTCTGGCGGCGTCGCTGCGGTTTCCGCCGAGGCAGGCAGTGGTCCGGCCAGGTTTTCCCGAGGGTTCTTTAAACCCCTATAACTCACAAACCGAGATTCCAATTGGAGATCCGTTTTTCGGCGACGCGAAGCTTGCGTCGAGACAGACCTCTTGGGTTTATTTATATAATTTTTTTGAGTCGAGTTTTTGGCCTGGGACCATGAAACTTTAATAATAATAATTATATTTTATTATTTTCAACTTCGATCTGCCATAACTCCAGCACGGAGTGTCGAAATGATGTGTCGTCAGTGGTGTTGAGACCATGATTCTATGATGGAATTTTCAAAATTGTTTTCGGGTGTTGGGACCGAGAATAGGGTGTGGGCCCCACGAGGTGGGGTTCTGGTGTTTAAGGGGAAACGTGACTTTTCCGCTGGGTGTCCGTTTTGGATGATCGAATAGTCGATCCCGTGTGTTTTTCCGAGGGGATCGCAATGGTGTGATTCACATGACGAGTTTTGGGATTGTGGTATGGGCCTCACCCAGTCTGGCGTTAGCAAATAGTACCTTTTTCACCAGGATTCCGTTTTGGATGATCGAGTAGTCGATCCTGTGTGTTTGTTTGAGGGGATCACAGTTGTATGATCCGCTTGATGAGTTTTTGGATCATAGTGTGGGCCCCACATTGGCAGGCTATGGTGAATGGTACCTTGTTCACCGGTTTTCCGTTTCGGTTGAGTAAACTGCCTATTCTGTGTGTTTTTTCAAATGGATCGCGATGGTGGCTTTGGTATCGGCCTTAGAGGTGTGCGGTGTAGCGTTGTGGCAGGTCACTCAGGTTAGCAACATTTTGACCACCAGTGGTTGACAGTGATCCCTTAATTTGTTCCTATGAGGGTTTACGTGGCATCACAACCTTAATATAGGTTTTTGATCCTCTCAATGGGATGTTTAATCTGTTAGAGTTGTGGCATCCCTTTGGTGGTCCCAGAGCAGGATCATCTAGCATCGTTTCCCTAGATCAGGTTCTTGGAATCGTTGTGACCGCTTATCCCCGAGCGGTGATCCCCTATCTAGTAGGTTAACCCTATAGGGTTTGTGGCATCGTTAGGAATATGATCCCCTATGTAGTGGGCCATGCTTAGTAGGGTTGTGGTATCATCAGGTATATGATCCCATACTCAGTGGGAGAATTATTGTAGGGTTGCGGTATCGTTGGTTATAGAATCCCTTACTAAGCGCGTGGTTCTTGTTGGGTTGTGATTCCATCAGTTTGATCCCTTACAGCACGAGATGTACCAGATAGGGTTTTGTTATCGTTTTGACTATCGTGACACGGTTAACGATCCTTTATCTGAGTGATGTGTTTATGTCAAGCGTCATTTTGGGTTGTGGTATCCCCCAACAGATCCTGGGAGGGATCCCCTATCGTTGAGATCTGAAAATGAAAGATCGGGTTGAGGTATCCCTAGAGGACCCAGGGAGTGATCCCCTATATGTGAGATCTTTGTATACCCGAGGGGGTTCTAGTATCCCCTAGCGGACCCTAGGAGTGATCCTCTAACCAAGTATTTTGGTGTTTATGTTGTTTCAGGGAGGTTTCCTCAGTGAAGGTATCCAACGATCTTGATCTATCGGGTGAGTGTCTTAATTGTTTTTGTGGGAACCGATGGACTGTATCTCTCAGACGAGTGTCATCTGGTATGACAGTGATCATGGAGTGTGTTCTCTTAGTTCTGTACCTATCACAGGTTACGAGGTCGGAACCTCATGAGGCTAGGTGCGTGATTGAGTATATCTGGATTTCACATGGTATATGTATGGGAATATACCTGAGCAGATGTTCATGGTGTATGTATGGGCATACACCTGGGTTGTGCTGACAAGTCATGTTTAGCCGAGGATGGTCATGAGCTAGAGTTTCTCTCTTGTCTGGGTTTCCTCTCTCTAGGATGAGTGGATTGTTTCCTTTCAGTTTCTCTCTTTTGATTTGGGTTTTTGGGGTGCCTACTGAGTATTGTTATACTCACCCCAACATGGGATTTGATCACACATGTTTGTGTCTTGTGCAGACCATAGTACTATCAACAGTGTCCCAGGAGGACCCGGAGCAGGCAGAGCTGAGTGAGCGGGACTGACAGTGGAGTCTTACCAGAGCTATGCCGAGGAGCTTTCTGGTGGTGCTTTTGGCATCGTACCCCTTCTTCCGAGAAATTTGTATGCTTTTGTAGTTTTATTTTGGTGGGACCTATTTTTCCCTTTATGTACTTTTGTTGCATTCTGGTTTGGGTTAGTTTTATGCATGAATTTCCTATTCAGTTTTATATATCTCTGCACTGTTTCATGGAGGTGTATGTGGGTGGGTGTGTATATGTACCTTAGGCTAATGCCTCCCATGTGTGTGATAGCCTACTAGATTCTAGTCTCCATCCCCTAGCCTGTTGGAGGTGATCTTGGGGAGTCAAGACTCGATCTCTGTTGGTTCGGGTCATTACAGAGTGGTATCAAAGGAGGTTCCACCTTTGGGATCTCAGAACGTCGCTGGTCTAGCTGTGTGTTTGGTTTGGGTTGCATAACAGCAGTTTCAAAGTGTTTCGATTTCAGATTTTAGTCTCGGGACTCGAGTGTTGGTGCGGCTACTGATGTATATATTCACCAGGACTCTGACAACCTACATTTTGACTCGGGAAGTTTGGACACAAGTCACATGGACATAATGGGACATGCATCATATAGGACTGGGTTTTGGGTTCTTTCTTGTCCTTCTTGAGTCATCTCTCTAGATATAATCTTTGAAAATGGTGCATCTTGATATTATTTCATGATGCCTCCATGACGATATCTAGCGAGAGTTCTAAAGAGGGATTTCGGTGATTATCCAACCCATGTGGAGTCTGTGAACCAGGGAAGAGGTTCTGAGACTGGACATCCAGGGGGTCCACCAGTTGAGTCACCACCTGTCGAGCAGCTGGTTGTGCCGACAGTGCATGATGAGGTTTCCCGTAGGCTGAGTGCACTGCACGAGTTCTAGACGCAGTGACCTCTGAGGTTCCAGGGTGATCCAGTCCCTCAAGAAGCTGATGACTGGCTCGATGCAGTCACCTGTGCTTTTTGCCTAGTGAGGAAACATCTAGATCAGATGGTGGTCCTAGCGGGGATCCTTCTGCATGGTTCGGTCGGGCGATGGTGGAGCCTAGTGATGCAGTCCCATGATGATGAGGTGCTCACGTGGGTAGAGTTTGAGCGGCTCTTCATGGAAGAGTTCTATTCGGTGATGTTGAGATACGTATGGATTCAGGAGCTTCTGCAGCTTTGGAAGTAGGGCATGACTGTGTTAGAGTACACAACTAGGTTTACAGACCTATCGCGCTACTCCCTAGATATGGTTGGAGACCCGCTCATTAGGGATCAGATCTTCGATCAGGGCCTACGGAGAGACATCTGGGCAGGTGTGGTTTCTTTGTGTCTGCCCACCTATGCTGGAGTGTGGGAGAGAGTGTTGGTGCTGGAGAGTTTTCAGGCTGAGCAGATCTCACCTATTAGTGCTGGGCATGCAGGAGTTGAGACTTCATCTGTCGGATTAGCATCTGGTAGTCGGCAGTAGGTGCAAGGGTCTGGACATGACCGACGTTTCAGGACACGACCCTAGGATGGAGGATCTGAGGCTTAGGGCTCACAGGGCTCGCGGGACAGTTTTGTCAACCATAGGAGAGGCGGTGTTATGCTTGTGACGGTCGGGGACATCTGGCTAGAGATTCTATGACCCGTCGGGCTACTGAGAGAGAGCCTGTCGATAGACCACCTTGGTAGAGGAAGCGTCTCCAGCAAGGAGGTCCTCAGGGCGGCGGACGTGGCGACGGAGCTAGTGCAGCAGCAGGAGGTGGTAGGCGGTATCAGTTTCCACCACCCCCACCCCCAGGTGGTCCATGCCAAGCTCAGGGAACCTATGGCTGAGGGTGAGGACAACTGCATTCCCTAGAGGCTGTTGACCCAGAGGCTGCGCCAATGGATAAAGGTACGTATAGTGTCCTTTCTACTTTCTGCAGTAGTTTGATAGACACTGTTTAGCGGTACCCTACCACTCTGTAGTTTTCTCGTGTTTTGTTAACAGTGTTGGTAAGACCATGTGTGGGTGTTGTTCGTCGTGCTTCGAGTGCGTGGGGAAGAGGGATCCTTCCCCCACCGAGAAGCATTTTTGTGACACGATTAAAATTGTGTATGTGAGTCCGTGCCGCCCAAAGAGGATAGTGTTTAGGTGGGGTGGATGAGTCCTTCTGACTTATGTGTTCTGGCATGGGTGTTTTTTCGCTAGCTCACTGGTGTGGGGGACCCAGTTGAGAGTCCAATCACATTCCATGTTCTTATGGATTTTTTGGGATGAAAAGTTATAAGGTGGGGAGGATGTGGTGACTCGGGTTTTTACCCTGTCAGACTTTAGAATATTCCTACGAATAATTCCAGAGCTAGGTGTGAAAACGACGTCTGATTCCAAGGCCTGGTGTTTCTGAAATTAATTTTATAAAAATATTAAGTATTTTAATACTATACACATGGAGGGGGTGTTATCTCATAAATGGTATCTCAAAATGGAAATCTTAGGGTACATTTTTGTCCAGAGCATGTCTTTTACCCTGGGCAGGGTGTAATCTTGCAGGCGCGGGCCTTCTGTGAGAAAATCCACCAGGGGAATTTTCGTAAATAAATGGTAAATTGTATTTATGATATTTAGCTCAAATAACTATTGAACTACGTCTCGGATCACAATTTTGAGTGATCCATTATGTTCAAAATGTTGTTTTTACCCTAGGGGTGACCTAATTCCTTCCACGCCGGGAGGTTTGGTCGGGGGTGTAGTTTGTTGAATTGATTATTTAATTAATTTAAAATTAAATAAAAATCAATCACTATTCTCCCCCACCCCCTTCATGCTTGTGTGCAGCGGAAGCCACTTCTCCCCCTTCAAGAGACCAACCACCGGATCAAGAAACAAGGTGCCATCGGACACATATTTTTAGGGCGATCTCTCCTGGATGGTGCATTAGCAGCTTCAGAGCGCAGATCTGGCCTTGAAGCTTCGACGTTTCACCCGCGAGGTAGGTGGATTGTGTTTTAAAATCATGGATCCCATTTATGCATTTTTTTCTTCAAATTGTCATAATGGTTGTGCATTTCGGGTCCTGAGGTTTCTGAAACATTTTTTGGATCTGAATTTGGAGCACCGGGGTGCTCACGGGGGCTCCTGGAAGTTTTCCAGTGGAAAACTGGGTTTCTGGTGGTGGCCATGGAGGTTTCCAGTGAGGGTGGAAGCAGTGCGGTGGTGGTGCAGTGGATTTTAGCTCCAGCATGGTGGTTTCCGGCAGCGGCGTGGTGGTTTCCGGCGAGGCAGGTGGTGGTCCGACCAGGTTTTTCTAAGGGTTCTTTAAACCCATGTAACTCGCAAACCGTGTGTCTGATTTGAGAGCTATTTATAGTGACACAAAGCTTGTGTCGAGAAGTAATTCTTGAGATTCTTTAGAGGATTTTTGTGAGTCGGGTATTTGGACTAGGGCCATGAAACATCGAAAATAATTACAATATTTTATTTTCAACTTCGATCTGCCATAACTCTTGCACAGAGTGTCAAAATGACGTGTCATCTGTGGTGATGAGACCATGATGGTATGATGTAATTTTGAATATAGTTTCCTGGTGTCGGGACCGTGAACAGGGTGTGAGCCCCATGAGGTCAGGTTCCAGCGTTTTACGGGGAAACATGAATTTTCTGTCGGGTGTCCGTTTTGGACGATCGAGTAGTCGATCCTGTGTGTTTTCTCGAGGGGATGGAAATGGTGTGATCTGATTGATGAGTTTCGGTATCGTGGTGTGGGCCCCACCCAGGCCGCCTTCAGTGAATAGTACCTTTTCATAGGGTGTCCGTTTTGGAAGATCGAGTAGTTGATCCTGTGTATTTTTTCGAGGGGATCGCAGTGGTATGATCCTCTTGATGAGTTTCGGGTTTGTAGTGTGGACCCACATGGGTAGGCTATGGTGAATAGTACCTTGTTCACTGGTTGTTCATTTTGGGTGAGTTAACCACCTATCCTATGTGTTTTTCTACATAGATCATGATGGTGGCCTCAGTATCTACCTTGGAGGTGGGCGGTGTGGTGTTGTGGCGGGTCGCTCGGGTTAGCGACGTTTGGACTAAAAGTGGTTGAGGGTGCTCCCTTGGTTCATGCCTATGAGGGTTTGTGTGAAATCACAACCTTAGTATTGGTTTATGATCCTATCGATGGGATGTTTAATCTATTAGAGTTGTGGCATCCCTCCATTGGGCCCAGAGCGGGGTCCTCTAGCATCGTTTCCCTAGATCTGGTTCTTGGTATCACTGTGACCGCTTATCCCCGGATGGAGATCCCCTATCTAGCAGGTTAACCCCATAAGGTATGTGGAATAATCCAGAATATGATCCCCTATGTAGTGGTCCATTCTCAGTAGGGTTTTGGCATCGTTGGGTATAGAATCCCCTACTCATTGTGAGGATTATCGTAGGGTTGTGGTATCGTTGGTTATATGATCTCCTACTTAGCGTGTGGTTTTGTTGGGTTGCAGCATTGTCAGTTCGATCCCCTAAAGTGTGAGATGTACCAGATAGAGTTTAGGTATCATCATGACCATTGTGACATGGGTGAAGAACCTCTATCTGAGTGACGTGTTTTTGTTGAGTGCCAGATCGGGTTGTGGTATCCCCCAGCAGATCCTGGGAGTGATCCCCTATCTGTGAGATCTATGAATACCAAATCAGGTTGCGGTATCCCCAGTAGACCCTAGGAGTGATCCCCTATCTGTGAGATCTTCGTATACCGGTGGGGTTTCTGGTATCCCCTATCGGACCCTAGGAGCGATCCCCTAACCGAGGAGTTTGGTGTTTATGTTGTTTTAGTGAGGTTTCCTAAGTGACGATATCCGACGAGCGTGATCTATTGGGTGAGCGTCTGAGTTGTTTGTGTGGAACCTGATGGAGTGTATCTCTAGGACGAGTGTCATCTGGGATGACATTGATCGTGGAGTGTGTGCTCCTAGTTATGTACTTATCGCATGATACGAGGTCAGAACCTTAGAAGGCTTGGTGCATGTTTGATTATATCTGGATTGCTCATGGTATATGTATGGGAATATACCTGAGCATATGTTCATGGTGTATGTATGGGAATACACCTGAGTTGTGCTGACTAGTCGTGTTTAGCCAAGGATGGTCATGAGATGGAGTTTCTCTCTTGTCTGGGTTCCCTCTGGCTGGGATGAGCGGACTGTTGCCTTTTAGTTGCTCTCTTTTGTTTTGGGTTTTTGGGGTGCCTACTGAGTATTGGTATACTCAACCCTTCACGGGATTTGACTACACATGTTTGTGTCTTGTGCAGACCACATGCCTTTCGACGGAGTCCCAGGAGGACCCAGAGTAGGCGGAGCTGAGTGAGCGGGACTGATCATGGAGTCTTACCGGAGCTGTGCCGAGGAGCTTTCTGGTGGTGCATTTAGCAGCGTACCTCTTCTTTCAAGCAGGTTGGATGCCTTTTTAGTTTTCATTTGCTGGGACCTATTTTTCACTTTTTTTACTATTGTTTCACTCGGGTTTGGGTTAGTTGTATGTATGCATTTACTATTCAGTTTTATATATCTCTGCACTGTTGTATGGAGGAGTATCTGGGTGCGTGTGTACAGGTACCTTAGGCTAATGCCTCTCATGTGTGTGATAGCCTACACGGCACTAGTCGCTAGCCCATGGCCTATTAGAGGCGGGCTTGGGGAATCACGACTTGAGCCCCATTGGTTCAGGTCGTGACAACACTATAGTGGAGGATTCTAGAATAGTACCTCATATAGTAGATGGTCTGGTGCTCTGCTCATACGGAACATATTGGACTGAATGTGACTATCTTTTTGTAACACCCCCAGTTTTTCTAAAAATAAATTGAATTGCCTGAAACATAGTTTTATATAGATATTTATAACTTGCCTTTAAACTTTATTTTTCCACTTCTATGTTTTGAAATTTGAAAAACGGATATACACGGATACGATCTGGATGCTATATAGAGTCTAATAGAAATAACTTAATTTTTGGTGAATAGTAACTAACCTTTATGAATTGTAACCTACCCTTATGAATAGTAACTTAACCTTATGAAAAGTGATATGAATGTTATTAATGGTATCCATACCCATGAATGCATAAATAAATTTAAACACCATAATAATGAAGATAAATATTTTAGATGTTTATTTTTTTTGATTAAATAATGATGTTAATTAAAAATTAAATTTATCATATATAGAAAATTGTTTTCATAAAATGGACTTCATTTTTGGATTTTACATGTTGAAAAATTATTAGGGTGAATTTTTGGGATTTTTTTTGAAAAACTTGAATTTTTATGAATAGTGAAATACCATAATTTACAAAATAAGAAAAATACACTAATTATAGAGTCATGTATGATGTTTTACTGATGTAAGCCCAATTGGTTCATATTCACATGATAAAATTTTAAATATTTGTCATGGAAGACTAATTATTCCTTTTCTTGTGGGGAAATAATATATTAATGAATATAATATTGAGAAATCATCTCCCCTCCACTATAAATACCACCCTTCAAACCCTCATTTCCTCACACCTCTCAAGCTTCATGCCTTATCTAAGCTCTACCAAAGCATCTTCCTTATCCCTTACCCCACATCCAAGAGCTTCTGGTCTCATAAAAAGACTAATCCTAGGTCCCTTATGTTGGATCTCAAGAGGAGGGTTCAAGAGGTAATTTCTCTCGTTCTTTTCCTTTAATTTCCTTTCAATTTCAAGTTGTATTCTTAATCTCTCCCCACCTATCCTCACCCACATGGTATGGTAAATCGAGAATTACACATATACTAGAATTATATGATACTAATGAGATATTATATCATCCAACCACCTTCTCCTCTTCTTTTTATTTTAGAAAAGAAAACATTGTTCGTTATGTGTTAATTTTTCACCTTCAAGAACGACATGTTTTCAATTTCCTTTACTGCATTCAAGTGTGGTCATGAAACAATTTTTTGGTTGAACCAGATTATATTATATGTTTTATATACTATTTCATGTTTTTTAACTAACATATGTACATATTTCTAAATGATTAAACAAAACAAGTTTTTTGTGGTCAAAAAATCACCCGAATTTACCCAAACGATCATGATTAAACTTTATCTAATGATTCATTCCCATGGTATATAAAATAATTCATTATAAGATAATTTAAACTCTTGGAATATCATTAATAACATAAAATATCAGTTCTAGATGTTCACCCATGTTCTACATGAACTTCCATTCATTAATATAAGTAAATGTATCTTGAAAACCAAGGATGAAAATGAATAGAAAACAATAAAATTAAACCTCTTAAACACATCAAAAGGGCTATTAATATGCCTAATAAGGATATAACATATCAATTATATGTATATGTGGTTATGGAATTAGTAATTAATGATGCTAAATTCTATTATTCAGGTCATTAAGAACAATCATGAACGCCTTTATGCATAAGGTAAGGGATATCTTAACTCAATTTCCATTCATTGAGTTGAACATCAATGTAATTGGTTTGGTCGTTCCCAAAATATGTTTTAATGACCCATTATTTGATTATTCAATATATCTACTTTTATTTTTTGGTTTTATGTTTTTCATTCATAATTATGTCATTGATATGTCCTCATTTTAATGATATGTTTATGGTAAGGGATCCTCTCACTCACTTTTATTCAAGAATTCTCCCAATGTTTTGTCCTTTTATTTTTAATTAATAATAATGGGGTATGTTTTATCACCTCCCCCATACTTACATTATGATATATAAATTATGGTACACCCCTTTAACTCTCATTAATCCCTCACAAGAACACTTGTTACCATGCCAAAATGTTTGTAAGGGGTTTTCTCATCTCACTTTAATTTCCATGAGTTTTCCATTGTTTTCCACTTATTTTGTGAATGTGGTGTCTGTGTACTAACATTTTTCACATAATATCATGGTTATATTTATATTAATGGTAATAATTGTTTCATTTGATGGTTATTAATTTTGGGTTATATGATTCGACTGACTACAATGTGGTAACATGATTTGTCTCAATTTTCCATTTCGTTGTGACTTACTTTGTATTGTTCACCTAATAATTCTTATGTGGTGTACCTACTGATAATTTGAGATTACTTTTAATTTGAAATTATATCCCTTTTAAATATTAATATTATAATTCATGGATCGTATACCATTTTACATACAGTGTTTTTTGGAATGTTGTTTTCACTGTGGAAATATTGATGAATATGTATCCTCTAATCTATATGAATATTGAAAAGGAATATTACTATTGTATTAAATAAATTTATAAATAATTATTTAGAAAATAAGGTATGGGTAGGGCCCAATATATCCCCTTGATGCATCGAAAGGTCTCATGAGACATCAATTTTGCGACAAATCCTTCGAGTTTGTTTCCCAAAATCAGGCGGGTTACTACCCACATACATAAATAGTTTCAATGGTATAATGGTATCATGTTCTAGATACATGACATCCAAATAATAATCATTATCTTTATTCATTTTTAGTTATTACTATCCATGTGTTTATCACTATGACATAATCTATGGATGCGTTTTCATTCACAGTTTATTAGTGGCATGTGATTTTCATTTATTCACTATGCCATATTGACTATGCCAAGTTGTTTATGATTCAGTTATTATTGATTCATGCTTACACTATTTTGTTACCCTTACTATGAATTTTAGCTCACCCCTATCAATTTTTTTACCTTTAGTAGGTTATGAATAGGAGAACACTTATTGAGTTTCTATGGGACCAGTTTTTTGTTTTTGTTATGTATTGAACTTTATTACCTTTCCCATTTTATTTTAAGTTAAATATATGTATCTAGTTTCTTCAAGACTATTAAACTGATCGTTCCTTTGTTATTTAATTCCTTTTAAGCTTGCCAATGTAATAAGTAATGTATCAGCTCTAGTTTAGAGGGGTCAGGGTGTTACAGTTGGTATGAGAGGAAGTTTAGTAGCAAACTTCAAAACCAGATTAGAAAATGTAGATTATAGAAAAAATCCCTAAGGTAGTATTTGAGGATAAACATAAAAAACGTCTTGGTATTTTTTTAAGGAATATATTATGTGTATATTTTTAGTAAATACATCCATGTCTAGATAAAAACAGGTTGAGGTGGCTCTAGCACTGATGTTCCTAGGAGTGAAAACTATGACAAGGAGTTGCGGGCTTGACTCGGGGTATCCTAGTACACGAAAATAGTCCATGTTTCACTATTGGTATTGACACTTCGATGGGATATTCTTAGGATAATTCACATTTTCATTACAAGCCATTATGAAGGATTTTGTTGTAAATTGTTTCTCAGAGAAACCATGTTTTTGAGACTAGCTATGCATAGAATTTCAATCTATGTTAATTTCTTTTCTATTTGAGATTCATAACCTAATCTATTGTATTACATTATTTAGAAATGGAACCTAACAGAAGAACGGTAATCAATACATGTAGAAAAAATTAAGAATTATGAGTTTTCATTAAACATATGGTTAGTCTTTATGTCTATTATTTAAGTTAATTCCTTGTTTAACAAATTTTCAGATTTGGGAAAGTTAGTTAAAAATGGAAGGAGGAGGATCTCAAATGACATTCTTATCCCTTCTTGATGACTTGCTTGAAATAGTTATTAAAATGTCATGTACAAACAATTCTGAAATATTTTAAAACATACAACTCATTTGAAAGAAATTGTTTGAGATATCAAAAAACTCTACTATACCTTGATGTCATCATGTATCATGGGTTGTATTTAATCAAATACAATTTTCTTAATATTCTCATAGTTTCAAGAAAGATAAATATTGTCAAGTAATTTACAAATATTTTACCTTATTTGAATATTTTGAAGCATATTTTGATTTTGAAAAAGGTGCTGAAGAAGGAGACCCTTGCGAAATATATTTATATTTGATTTTAAAATATAGTCTTTCATAACATACTAATGTAATTTTAAAAGGACCATTGATTGAATGTTTATACTTAAACTCGGTCTGACTGTTTTGTAAAAATCATTTTTTATTATATGTTTTGAAATTATATGTCATACATGATTATTTTCTAAAACTATTTTGTTGTGAACACCCATATGACCCAAGTTGTAAAAAGTGTATATGGATAAAGGAAGAAAATGATTTTGAAGGATCTATAAATCATTATTGAAATACATGGACTATATATTTACATGATCAAGATGTTTATGGAACCATATGGACACCTTAATCAAGGTTTCATCCCTTTTTTATAAGTAAATAAAATTGCAAGGATGAAATTTCTATAAGGTGTGGATAATGTAACACCCCATTTTATTCAAAAAATAAATTAAAATCCATGAAACTTTGTTTTATATAGATATTTATAACTATCCTTTAAACTTAATTTTCCAACTTCTGTGTTTTGAATATTAAAAAGCGGACTTACACGGCTGCGATCAGGGTGATATTTAGAGTCTAATAGAATTAACTTATTTTTTTGGTGAATAGTAACATTTTCTTATTAATAGTAAACTAACCTTATGAATTGTAAATTAACCTTATGAATATTAATATGACTCTTATTGATGGTATCCATATCCACAAATGTATAAATAAATTTATACAACGTAAAATGAAGATGGATATTTTAGAGGTTTATATTTTTTGACTAAATAATGATTTTAATTAAAAATTAAATTTATAATATTTGGAAAAAAATTTGAAAAATGTAATTCATTTTTATATGCTACATGTCTAAAAATGGTTAGGGTGAATTTTTGGGATTTTTCTGAAATACTTGAATTTGTTATGAATAGTGAAATACCATAATTTACTGAAAATTAATTTTTTATTGAAGATCAAAACACTTTTAAGGAAAAAGTGAGAAACCCCAAAACTGAGTTTCAAGTTTGAGAGACCCTAAAACCATAACCAAACTAAAAGGACCACACCTCCCTAGCCAATACAAAAATGGAAAATCCTCACCAACACAAACCATTTAGCAAGATGTCCCATGTACGAATACACATGCCCAAAACTGAGGGTGTGGCCATACCCTCTCAATCGAACAATATGAATGGCAAGTACAGGTGAAGGTAAAGCTATGGTCCCCATCTAGTGTGGCCCCTCTAGAATGCTGGTGTCACACCACCAAGGAAAATTCAAAAGCATTATCTTCTCCAAGAATTCACACATGCTGAACCAGCATGCATCCCAAACACTAAATAAGATCCACACATTTCATCAGAATCATTGAAAGAAAATTTGAGATTACCTGAAACCAGATCGCTAGACAACCTCTAATATATGGAGGATACCTGGGTACTTGGGATAGATATCAACAGATTTTCAAGTTCATAAGCCAGCTAGTCCCAGGTCTATAAGTACTCCTCAAGACTGATCTTCCCTTTGTTGAAACCTAAAACAAGAATTAGATCTTTTTAATCAACCCATGAGTATTGTCCTCATTAAGTGACACATTTAAAGGACTCCCCATCATTTTAGCAGCCTCATCTTTTGAATCATTCAGCAACAAAACTTGTTCAACCACCACTTCTTCAGAACATAGAAGTACTTCTAGAGACTGATCATCCCCAAACTCCAATTCAAATTTCATGGAATTCATCTTTTTTGCAGACTGAGTCTCCAATGGAGGTAGTAAGGAGGAGTAATAATTACTACTTTTCCTCCTCCTATTGCTTCCGCTCCTCCTCGGGCATTCATCATCATCGAAAAAGCGAGTAGGGTCAGTTTCCTTTGTTCCAACCATTTGTTCCCCATCTGCATCAACCGGAATACTGAAATCATAACACGAGCCTACCTCTGCAAGGCCTTAAAATCTATGGAATAACATAACTAGTTTTAGGGGCCCCACAACAGCACCCCCTGGTCACCTAGAACAACCATGCATGTCCAGTTTCTTCTTCCCTTTACTTGCAGAATCTTTACCCGACCTCAGAACATCCAAATAATGGTCAACCGCCTCATCCACCTCTCCAGTTGACTTCTGTGTAGTAGCAGGTAATCCCGCACATGATGTAATAGCCACATGGACATCCTCATACTGAACCAAAGCCCCAACCCCCCCCCCCCTCGCTCTTACACCCTCAAAAGGACATGGCTCCTTGCCACAAGTAGGATCTGCAAGATCATGCTTCAGTCTGTTAAATACTTCTAAAACCTTCGGATTAACCACCATTTCAAGTGGTTTCTCCCCCATATTTTCACCTTGGTTATTCTCCAAAGACCCCTTAGATGTCTCTTGATGGCATTTTGGTCTCTCCACCACCACATGCAATGATGCTTGAGGGACGACCACCCCAGACAAGTTGTTAGTGGTGTCATCATTCCCCCTAACATCTGAGCCTCTAACCACCTGTTCTGGCAAGTCATTCCCATCCCGAGTTTCTGGAACAATACCACTGCTTCTACCTTTCTTACTAAGAGGATCAAGATCACCCCAATGACAATAAACTGTCGCATGACCCAGACGATAACAGATAGAACAATAGTTTATCCAAGACCCATAGACAACCCGCTCCTTGCACCTATAATCCTCCCCAATTGTAACCTAAAAAAATTCAAAATGAATCCTTGAAAAATCTGTTTCCACAAAAACCCATGGGTTGATGGGGTGACAAACTGATTCGGTTTGTCTATCAGTGCAGAGAAATCTACCCACAAGATTACCCAGCATCCTAATGATAGAAGGATTTTGGAAAGGTAAAGGTAAATTTGTAAATCTCACCAAAACTACAGCAGAAGGAGGTTCGCGATTCATATGAAAATTGAATGACCAACGAAACAGAATGAACCAAAATCCCTTGAAGAAGTGGGGGGCACTCGACTAGGCACAAATGAGGTCCTCTTCCAAAGTGAACTGAACCACAATGTGGTGGCGATCGAGCAAGCCCACCATCGCCCTCTCCTCCAAGTTCCATGAATCGAAGATAAAATGGTCAAAGGAATCAACCGCATGGAACCTATGACTATACTGATCCACGAAGGTGTGGTTGAGAAGATCTGAGGTTTTTGTGAACACTGATGTAGACAATGGAAGATTCCGAAACCCATCGATCAAATCTGATACTTTAGGACATAAGGATGCTTTTGGGAAGGGAGGCAGGAAATCAGGGTTAGAAAAGGTATGGAAAGAAGCCTCGACCCTCTTGAATGGTGTTGGAGGTCCATCCCCCACTAGGAGGGGAGGAACCGGCACGAAGGCCACTATCTTCACAGGGGAATCATCTCTATTGCTTCTACGAAGGTCGCGCTCAATACCATAATTTACAAAGTAATAAAAATACACTAATTATAGAGTTATGTATGATGTTCTACTGATGTAAGCCCAATTGGTTCGAATTCACCAGATAAAATTACTATTCTTGGTCATGGGAGACTCACTATTCCTTTTATTATGGGGAAATAATAAATTAATGATTATAATATTGATAATCCCCTCTCTCCTCCACTATAAATACCACCCTTCACAGCATCATTTCCTCACACCTCTCAAAATTCAAGACTTATCTCAACACTACCCAAGAATCTTTCCTAGACCCTCCCCCACATCCATGAGCTTCTGGTATAATCAAAATACCAAGCCTATGTTCCTTAAGGAGGATCTCAATAGGATGATTCAAGAGGTAATTTCTCTCCCTCTTTTCCTTTAATTTCCTTTCAATTTCAAGTTCTATTCATAATCTCTCTCAACCTATCCTCATAAACATGGTTTGGTCACTCTAGTATTATAAATATAATGTAATTTTATGATAATAATGGGATATTATATCATCCAAATCTCTTCTCCTCTTCTTTTTATTTTAGAAAGGAAAACATTGTTCATGATGTGTTAATTTATCACCTTCAAGAACAACAAGTTTTCATTTTCCTTTACAGCTTTCATATCTGGTCATGAAACCATTTTTATGGTTGAAAAAGATTATATTATATGTATTATATTCTATTTCATGTTCTGTAACTAACTTATGTACATATTACTAAATTATTAATCAAAACAAGTTCATTGCGGTCGAAAAATTGCATGAATTTACCCAAACGATCATCATTAAAATTTTACTAGATTTTCATTCCAATGGTATATAACATAATTCATTATAAGATCATTTAAACTCATATAATATCATTAATAACATTAAATATCAGTTATTTATGTTTTCCCATGTTCTATATGAACTTCCATTCAAGAATAGAAGTAAATGGATCTTGAAAACCAAGGAAGAAAATGCTTCCAAAACAATAAAATTGAACCTCTTAAACCCATCAAAAGGGACATTAATGAACCTAATAAGGTTATATAATATTGATGTGATGTTGATGAGGTAATGTAATTATTAATTAAAGAAGATAAATTTTATTATTCAGGTCATTAAGAGCAATCAAGAACACCTTTGAGCATAAGGTAAGGGATATCATAACTCAATTTCCATTCATTGAGTTAATCATCAATGTCATTGGTTTAGTCATTCCCATAATATGTGTGAATGAAACATGATTTTTTTATTCTGTATATATAATTTTATTTTTTGGGTTTATGTTTGTCACACATAATTATTTCATTGATTGGTCTTCAATTTAATGATACATTCTTTGTAAGGAATCCTCTCACTCACTTTTATTTAAGAATTGTCCCTATGTTTTGTCCTTTAATTTTTAATTCCTAATGATGGGGTATGTTTTCACGCCTCCCCCATACTACCCTTATGATATATAATTTATGTTATACACCTTAATCTCTGTTTAATCCCTCATAAGAACACCTGTTACCATGCCAAAATGTTTGTAAGGGGGTTTCACATCTCACTTTCATTTCCGTGAGATTTCCATTGATAACCACTTATTTCAAGAATGTGGTGTATGGGTACTAAAATTTGTCACATAATATCATGGTTATCTTTATAGTCATGGTAATAAATGATTCATTTTATGGTTATTAATTTTTCATTATGTGATTCGACTAACTACAATGTGGTAACGGGGATTGTCTCAATTTTCCATTTCGTTGTGACTTACTTCGTATTGGGCACCTAATAATTCTTATATGGGGTACCTAATGACCATATAATATTAATTTTAATTTGAAATTATATTCCTTTTAAATATCCTTATTCTCATATCATGGATTAGATTGTTTTCTAAGAAGTATACCATTTTACATACAGTGTTTATTTGGAATGTTGTTTAAACTCTTGAATCTGTATTCTATACTCCATACAGATTTTTAAAAGGAACCCTAATCTTGTATTAAATCAATTTATAAAGAATGATTTGTACATAATCTGACAGGCATGGCCTGCTATATCCCCTCAATGCATCTACAGGTCTCATGAGACAATCAGTTTGGCGATAAACCCTTCGATTTTGCTTCCCAAAATCAGACGAGTTTCTACCCACAGACATAAACCATTTTGACGGTATAATGGTATCATGTGACAGATTCATGACATCCAAATAATAAGCATTCTCTTTATTCATTATCATTTATTACTATCAAGTTTTTTTCACTATAACAAAATCTAGGGATGCTGTTTTATTCCCACTTTATTAGTGTAATGTGATTTTCATTTACTCACTATTCCATATTGACTATGCCATGTTTTTTATGATTATGTTATTATTGATTCATGTTTCTACTATTTATTACCCTTATTGAGAATTCGAGCTCACCCCTTTCATTTTTTTTCCTTAAATAGTTTATGAATAGGAGATCACTTATTGAGTTTCAATGGGATCAATTTTTAGTTTTTGTTATGCATTGTACTTTGTTACCTTTTATTTGTATTTTGAGTTACATCTATGTATCTAGTTTCTTCAAGACTACTAAAATTATCATTCCTTTGGTATTTCATTCATTTTAGGTATTCTTATATAATAATCAATTCACTACCTCTGGTTTATAGGGGTCGAGGTGTTACAATTGTACCGTAGTCCTGATTCACTTCCTGATTGGCCTGAGAAGGACTACCCTACTGGTGCTGACAAACAAATTTGTGGTTTTCTCTTCTCCAACAACCACCTTGGACTAAATGAATGGTGATATTATAGCTACCTAACTATTTTGATCCTACTTATCCTACTCTTTCCAAATGAGTAGGTTCAACTACCCACTCACTTAAAACTAGAGGGGATGTCCTGTTGAAATGGTGTACATGACCCAACCTACCATAGCCTCTACACTCAACTAGATTGCATATACACTACCTATGGATGTGCCATGGTGCTCCATATAGGTAATAGATATTAGAACTACATGTGAAAGGATCCTAACCATTTCTACCACTAATAGATTCTTTGAAGCATTTTTTACACCCATAAGATGATCCACTAAAAGCATTAGGTGTCGAACCACCATATATTACATTGACAATATCCCTCAAATATCGCTCTGTAATTTATCCTGGTTTACAATCTCATTAATTTTTTCCAACATAAAGACGTTGACCTGTGATGGAATGGAATAACCAACCTCATATTTTAATCACCTAACATTCATCATATCATTAATGGTTAGAGAAGGTGTGAAACACTGCAGCTCAGTGAAATGTGATGAGTATTACATAATTGAAATACTCCCTTATTTTTGATTCGTAAACTATAAATCTCTATCATCACTTCGAGTCTGGGTAAAGTACTCGTAATAGATGGTCTGAAAGTTATCCAAAACCATCTCTCTATTATGTCATGTCTAGGTGATGAAATTTCACAACATCATGAATGAATCATAAATCATATATATTTCTATCTTGACCCTCCTCTCCGTAGGAATTACTATATTCTCTAATATATTCAAGATCTATTCAATATAAGACTCATAGTGGTCCACCATACCCCAATAAATTTGGAGGATGTTGTTGGTAAAACTCACAAGTCAACTCTTCCATACTTAGGGAAGGAAAAAATTCACCTTGCATACTCTTCATCATATGTCATAATCCCTCTCAAAACTGGACATCAGTGCCCATATCAAGATCAAGAAAATGATTCTTTTTTGGATCGACTAGAATAACAATTGGCAGATGAAGTCCTTCCACCTCGGTAATATGTTCTTCATCACCTTCAGGGAATACGGCTCGAGGTTGTTGTGGTGGCATAATGCTATAGTGGAAAATAAACATATCGTATGATAAGACTAAGTGACTCTAAAGATTTAATTCAAAAAGTAAGGATAGCTACTAATACTTTATATAATAATGAACATGCCACTCTACCAGCTTCAAAATCCATGACTAGACATAGTAACAGACTATAAGAAGCCATAAGATTGCATAAACACACACTACCCACTATCAATGTTAGGTTTGTGTCAAGTCTCAAGGTTAGTCATATGCAAGATGGTTGTTCTTAGGATATTTTTCATATCCCTCTTAAAGTTGTTCTCATTTTAAAATTTTAATCATTTTAATTAGGTAAATACAATGATCTACCATTTTCCATCCTATAAGGGCCTATACACATTATAAACCAATATATGGAACTCACTTGGATACCATTCTCATTTAAATTTATCTTATTCAGGTAATTGTACCATTATTAAATAGTTGATCTAGCTAGAATGTGGTTTTAAAATATATATGTTCCCATACATGTTATGAATCAAAGTGTGGAACCCACTAAAATAACACCATTTCATGGTCCAAATATTGCAATAAGGGCCAGAAAAATTGTATATATATAAGACAAGGTACAATGAATATGCAACAAGAAATTCTTGTTGGAAATTTATCGTGGCCTGGAAAATTGTGTGGCCATTTCTTATTGTTCTTGAAATAATGCATGTTCAAATACATAACCCTCATTTCATTAGGTCTAGAAATGAAATAATAAATCCAATTCATCAAAATCGATAAAATTACAAAATATGTGAAGCACACAATGATGATATGATATCCACCAGTAAATTTCATAATCAACCACAATCTCATTTAATAAAACATGGCCTTTACCTCATGCTTGGATTTGTGAAACCCAAGAATGTCTTGTGACCATGTCCCAATCATTCCAAATATACAATCTATTTCTACCAAATAGTAATGAAAGAAAGGAACCTAATCTGATACAACTTTGTGGAATCCTATATTTGGATGCTACATAACTCATGCCCTCGATCCCAATTAGACACATAACCCCAGATACATCTCCCCAAAATCCAGGGGCATCCAACTAGCACTAGGGGTGTATAGGTAGTATAGTGGGGAGACTATACCCCCATATTAGAGTAACACATTAGATAAAAAAGAGAGTAGTAGCAGAAGCTAGATCAAACAAACAGATACTATAAATAGTGAAACCATAATCAAATACAATAGAACAGTGAATAATTGAATAACATAGAAAAATCCTCATAGGATGTTTTTTTATAAAAACATGTATGCATGGAATTATTGTACAAAACAAAACAAGAAAACCTGAAACATGTACGCTAAAAAAAGTGAAAAGTGAAAAAAATCCAAAATCTGCTCTATAACATCTTGAACCTATGATAGATTCTCTACTCCTAAGCTCCAACTAAGAAGTAAGAATAAAAAACCTAAATAGTGGTGTTTCCCCATATACATACTTGAAGGAAATAATATTCTTCAGTGCCAAAGGTGGTCTGAGTAGAGTGTGAGATAAAATCTCAGTAAGCCACCACCAACGGTGTCTACGTGCAATCTAAGTCGGGGATCATAAGTAAATAATATGTAGGTAAAAATAGTACAGTAAACCCATGTTGAATAAATAAATGACATCCCCCTCAGGTTCCTAAAAGATATATGGTGGTTCTACCTACTTAATCTCAAAGATGTTATATCTAATCAAGTCACTTTATATACACACATATATATATATAAATAGATAGATTATAATGATAATGGTGTACGAATTCCTATGAAAAATACATGCATATGGTGATTGAAACTAGTGTGGGGAAAGAATGACTCCCACTCATACACAAATATAGATTATAATTGGCATGGGGTAAGTATTCCTCCCACCTATACACATATAAAAATATATTAACTTGTGTTGGGTAAGAATCCCCCCCTCCACCCATACACATATAAAGATTATAACTATCATGGGGTAATAATTCATCCCACCAATAAACATATATAGATATTATAAATGCTGTGGGGTAAGAATGCATCCAACCAATATGCGTATAATAAACCATCATGGGGTAAGAATTCCTCACGTCCATACACATATATTTATAGCTCGATCGAATGATAAAAACAATATCAATCCATTCAAGGTATCTAATATAGAATTTAACATTTTAAAAAACAAGCCATTTCATATAATGCAATTATGAAAAATCATGAAAAGGTAAATGTCATTCCATCCCTTTAAATAATTCCATTAAATTCAATTCATCTATAACGTTAAGTCCTTCTCATCATAGCCAACCTATAATTCTGACCATCCAATTTTCCTAATATGGAAAATTAATTTATAGGTAAGGTATCAAGGCTAATGTGGAAAGTTAAAATACTCATATTTCTATTTGTATAATTCCAACATAAAGGGTTAAAAACCATTGAGTAACCTTGGTATACATTAATTACACATGAGTAAAAATCACTTTCTATTGAACGTCAAACAGAAATCTAAATTGGGTCCCATGTATTTTAAACCATTTGGACCAAATGGCCATGCTCAAGGTGGAACACGAATGGATTTCTAAAAAGAGAAAGGGTAAAGTCTAAACCCCTAAATTAGAACCAATTCACCTATATCATGGAGCTAGGGTCATTTAGATATGAAAGAAGTAACACAATTAAGAATCTTGGAAAAGGTTGTCACTTGGCATGAAGAATAAATATGTAACTAATAAAACTGAAATGGAAAACTATGTGACCACCTACCTTAGGGTCATAGAGAATGACTCACTTAATATCAGCCTCATATTTGAATTATGTTGGAAAACTTATTAATTTTATTCCAATGCCTTGAAAATAGGGTGAATGATTCTGTATCAAAATAGCGCAAAAACAGGTGAGATTAACCAAATAAGGAAGGCCATGTGGGGTTATTCTTGCCTTAGGCTACCCAAAGCCATTTATGGAATTGGAATCAAATTCCAGATGATGGATCAGAAATAGAATGAAGTGGGAGGATTTTTGGAACCCTATGGGAGGAAGAAGGAGGCTTTTTCTGCTTGAGGGGGAGAAACAAAAGAACTTAAGGTTTAAGTAGGGTCAAAATGGTAATTTTTTCTAAAACTCCACTGTGCATAGTTTATTCACCCGGTTTACAAACCTAGAGAAAACAGTGTATTAAGGATCAATCCCTTATCCACAATAGGCCACATGGTCATGCACTTGGTCCACATAATTTCATAATAACCTTGTGGACTTGCTGGTGCCTTTTTTTTCAGCCACACAGTTTTCACAAATTATGTGTCATGGGTCGTATGGTCCACAGTAACCATGAATCTAACCTTGTATCCCTTTTTGGCCTATGGTCTCTGAACTTTCCCTGAATAGTCCTCGGGACTTCCCTAGTCCATAGAATACATTTACCATGATTAATGGGATGATTTAAAATGAAAAACCATTGATCCATTCCTTGGTCAAGAGTCATGTGGTTACAATATCCCCTTATATGCTTGATGTCATGTGTCATGCATGATATCTAATATTAGGTTCTTACTTTTAAATTTCATATTATTACATTTATAATATCGAGCTATCATTGTTCCCTTTAATTATACTACCATTCTAATAGGTTGTAATTATCATGGTTTTTCATATCAATAAAACCTTCCAAAATTTTGTAAAAAAAGTGTGTGTGTGTGGGGGGGGGGTTTCCATGATACAACATCCTTATATACATGCTACAAGTTTATTTGGTTTTGGATCAAACTCATATAGAGATTAACAACCCGATAAGAGTTTCTTGTGTATATCCTAGTTGTTATTATAGTGCATAGAGATTGTTCCCTTACTATGCGTATGGATTGACACTATCTTGGGATTTTATTTCAATAGTTCATAGACACATTATGAGACATAATTATTTATAAGAATAGGTGGATTTATATATAAATTCAATTGATATTAATATACCATGAATGTACCTATAACCACTTCTTGTAATGTTTCCTTCAATTGAGTGACAACCCTTTTCATTATAAACATCAAATATAATCCAATGATAATTGTTGGATATTTATATATATAGATGAATTAATCCATTAATAAGTTTTCATTCCCACAAAATTTTTACCATCTTTCTTATCGTCTTTCACTCTCTATCTATCTCATTGATTTGACCATTATTCTAATTAACCTTGTTCTTATGTACATTTGGTATGGTGGAAATATACTCCCTCTATATAATTATCCATCACTAACATTTTTCCTTATCATTATATATGAATAATCACTCCTTTACATGTTAATTAAAATGAATTTTTATTCTAATTTAAGTATATTCACATAGATAAAGATATATTAATTTATTTTGTAAATTATTTACTAAACCATATTCCATTAATTAATGTGGTGTAGATAAATTTGAATTCATAATATTTATTGATGTATATTTACCGATAAAGCTATCATATATCATTATATAAAAATTTAATTGCAAATTGGGTTTTTAAGCATTGTGTCATGAACCTGGGTCAACCTTGAAACAGTCACCTGATTCGTCCCGTAACAAGGCCTGAGAGGCAATCCCATAATCCCTAGATTTAAACTAGTATCTAGAATCAAGGACATTACACTTGGTAATGATTTATAAAATAATAAAATGATAAATAAAAAATTATTGAGTATGCAACATAAATAATTGTATAGATAAACTGATCTCAAAAGAAATACCTAAACCAATCTATATACAACATCATCAAAACAAAATTGAAAACTAACAAAAAACGAAAATAAAATTAGAACTAACATGATCAACTTGTGAAATTTTGGTCACCAATATCCTTTACATAATCCCACATGATATGAAAATTAAACAAAAGTTGAACCTGTAAAAAAATAATGTCTTCTAATTCCAAGTTGAAAATGTTATGTGTGAGCATAAAATATCATAGTATGTAAGAACCATAAATCCCATGAATTTCCTTTCCCAAAAATATCCATAAATATTAGTATTAGATACATTTATAAAAATATTTTTTTAACATGTAATGATCCAAATATATTTTTCCCTTTTAAAACAACTAGTTTGAAAACTATGTTTTGAGAGGGAAACTCATCCCTAATAATTCATAATAGAATGGAAAACCTAATCTAATAAAAAATAGATGGTTATATCTAAAAAATTTTGGAAATAAAGGAATAATTTCAAGTGAAATAATATAGGTACTAACCAAATAATAAACCAAATTTCATCCAAACGAAAGAGGAACATACTTGTATGTAATTATGAGAATTTCTTAAACAACCCAATAATAAATCAATAGACGCACTTGATTCAGAACCACCTTCTATCATATGGTGCACCTCCATAGACGATAACCAATGGAAAATCAAACCTATACTATACTAAATCAATTTTTTTATAATATATCTAATTATTATTAGAAATAAATCATCACTTGACCCTATATATGATGTCTATGAATCCCATGATAAGAGTATACATGAGAGGGAGGAGGTTATCATGTGATTGGTGTAACCTAGAGTTTCCACCTTGTATGCCTTTTCCCATTCTATGACACCGACATTAAAAAGGACCTTTACATGAATGGAATACCCTAGGGGTTTCTTTAATACATAGAACCATTAAAAGTTCCAACCGAGCATACACATCATATGAGTTCAAAAAAATATGAAAAATCACAAGGTAATAACTAGGACTTAAAATTTACATTTATAATAACCATTCCAAAACCATAGTGTAATCACATTTTATGAATGAATGATGAAAAATATTCATATTTTTTCAATTTATCATTGAACCGTGCATCATGGAAACAAATTAAAAAATATTTAGAAATTAAATTTGGAAATCACATTTGAGTATATAAGAAACCATGTAATCATTTAGAATTTATGTTTTGTTTTTAGAAGATCTATTTGGATTAGATAAGAGAAAGACGTTAGAGGTATGGTGTTTTTAAAATCATGGTACATAGTGGAAATTTTTATGGGATTATATTCATATGTGTGTGGTCCCATCTATATGTTCACTCCTTGAACACCTGGATATGACCACATCCAACAACACATTTATGGAGAACCATAATAACACCCTATGATTGAATTAAGGGATTACAATTCACAATACAACCAACCACAAGGTTCTAAACACAAGAGACAAAAAAAAAGTCACTAAACCCATACATAATGCAAAAATATACATTTCAAACAACTAAAAAGTTTTAAAAAAGTTCAAACATGATTTCAAAGAACTCAATTTAATTTTTAATAGAAAATTGGGTTTTTATAAAAAAAACATGTGTAAATAAATATAAATAAAAATATATGTATAGTTAAGAAAAACCCTTGAATGAGAATTTTCATAAAATAACCAATATGGAAGACTATAGTAAATTAAACTAACACCTAAAAAGTAAGAATAACACATTTATAAATTTTTATAAACACTCAAGCATAAAATGACATGTTATGAAAAGGTAATGGATGTAAACACCTACCTCTA
Source organism: Viscum album (assembly GCA_963277665.1). Lineage (NCBI taxonomy): Eukaryota > Viridiplantae > Streptophyta > Magnoliopsida > Santalales > Viscaceae > Viscum > Viscum album. The sequence continues at coordinate 254,989,488 of OY728123.1, forward strand.
CGGTGTGAGAATGAGACAAAACTCTGAGAGAAGGAAGAATAAATCAAAATATGAAAAAACACACCCTAACATAAAATAAAACCCAAGACACCACCATCCCTCTACCCCTAGGGTTTAGACAATAGATAACCCAAAGAAACCAATAAACAAATATAAAAAGTGAATAAGAAGAGAAAATTGGAAAAGACTAAGAGAAACAATCCTCTGAACATTTAAGTGCTTCAATAGAGGAAGCGAATCCAAGGGAGGACGGTTTAGTAGCCCCCTACATATGGTTAGGTCGATCATGGGGGAGAGGGTATGAATTGGGGAAAAAATATTAGAGGGGAATCATGGAATTTTATTTTTTTCAAAATTCTAGCCATGTGATATGGTTTAGATGCATAGTTTTCCAGACCATTCACCAACCATGAACAACCTAATAGAGTGAAGTGAAAATGGGAAAATATGGAAACATAATTTGGAAAATAGTGTTCAAACCATTATAAATGGTTTATAAATATTATAGAGCCTCCCCTCACTCTTTCCACATAGTTCCTGTTAACCACACACAAGTCATGTGCCTTTCTTCAGACACACATACTGACCACACACATAATACATTATCTCACAAGTTTTGGAACAATAAATTTTAATGTAATGAAAAAAATATGTGTAGGATGAAATTAATTTAAAACACTCTATGTCTTTACCATCGATATGATTTCTCCGTAAACAATAAAGGATAATCGTGGGTATGGAAAAATCAATCTGAATTGTCCAAAAATAAAAAATTCAAATAGGTTAATCAACTATAAACCCAAAAAAAAAGATAAAATACAAAAAATGAATAAAATTAAATGATAAAGCACTGTTATGGTATGGAAATTATCCCTATAAAAATAACTTTCATCCCCTAGAGTGTCTCCCAAAAAAATGAGGAACAACGATAGAACCTGATACTATACAAAGACAAAAAGTACATAATCCTCAGTGTAACCTTTCAATTCCATGAGTCACACCCTAATAGATCTTAGTAAAACCACATGAATATCTAATGGTGGGTCTCCAATCCATTTTAATATTGAAGAGATCAAGATCACTGATACTATAACTCCTAAAGAAAGAAACATGAAATGAACATTGAATGAAGATAATCATTATTTCCATAAGATAAGAACATCTCCAAAATGGAACCACACAAAACCGAAACCATTACAATAAATGAATAAAATTTCAAAAATTCGCATAAAAATGGAATGCATTTAAAAAAAGTTAGAACATAAAGCTACCAGAACCCCTAGAATAAATAGGATTTCCAAAAATAATGAAAACCATAATAAGGAGAATTTAAACTTTCTTCTGTCCAAAATTAAAAACAACATATTTTTCAAGGTTATCTACCCAAAAAATACATTAATATGTTAAGAGAATCACTCTAGGGAATATAAATATAACCCTAGTTCCAAGAATCCTCTTCTACACCACACTTACGTGTTGAAAACCTCAATCATAGATTTCCCCTCATAGGATAACTGGTTGAAAAACTTCCACAAGGGACCCAGAATTCCACACCATTGACAAACCATCAGTGGGTTTCAATAAGATGGCATTTTATTCCCAAACTGGCCTCATTGGAAGCACATGAGTGGGTGGTCCTTCTAATGAGAAGAAGGAATTAAAAAATTGGATTTATCAAAGATAGGTTCTTCTGGTACACCCCACTGAACAGATGGGGAACCTTCATGAGAAATAATAAAAAAATTGATTTCCAACTACTACTAACAACACTCTAGGAACCAACTCATTAGAAACACCTCATCCTCTAGCTTCTTGAACAAAAATTTTTTTTATGAGAGGAATTTATCATTAATCTCAGTAAGAACAACCCTTTCAATAGAGGAGATTTCATATGATCCTATGATTCTATATGTAAAGAAAAAACTAACTCTTTGAAGTAATAAAAATAGTCCTTCACCATTTACATCCCTTTTTGAACATCCAGTAGCTCTTACACTTTCTTCACCCTCAGCTAATCCATTATAAACCATTGTATTCAAGTTGTCTTAATTAAATTAGAAGAAAACAAAACTTATAGTGATGATGAACTGATCACCATACAACAGTACAAACCTGGACCCTTAAACGGAGCCAGAACAATTCATACCCTAACAACATTTGGATTTTATAAAGACTTGAAAACACATTTGATTTATTCACACCATTATATATCCTCTAACAGACCTCAATAGCCATGTAATGTGCGGAAATACAAGACTACCCTTACTCATCAACTATATTAGGAGTCTTGGTACGACCAATGACATAAAGATACCCTGTGGAAACCATTTAGACCTTTTTAGGAGACATTATCTAAATTACATAATAAAAACAAAATTAAATCAAGACCAACCCAAAAGTTGACCAACATGGGGAATTCGAAACCAAAATAGTAACTCATAAATCATATATGACCAAATGAAACCAAAGTACACTTCAAAATCAGGACTCAAATTCATAATTCGAAAACCATATTACTTCAAGGCCACTTCTGAAATACGAAACACATTTTCAAATCTGACCGTAACACCGAATCCATCTTTTAAAACAATCCAAAAATCCTAAAATAGTTTTCCTTTTTTAAAATCATTCTCCCAAAAAATATTTCATTTAAAATACACTCACACAAACCAAAATAAACCTGAAACACAACTCTTTTTTAAAATTATGAAATAAGAAATTGATGGCCATTCATAACCATTCCATAGAGTTGTGTATACCATTCCCCAAGAAAGCACCAATAACTAGAATTAAGTTGAATTGTGATATTGAGAACCATATGAGTCTCTAATATATGAAATCATGCTATGTATAAAAGGTTATATTATATTTTAATTCCAGAAACTATTAACCAAATAAGCCCCAACAACATAAAAAAATAAATAAAAATAAATGACTCTAGTATCACACTTACACTGAAAACTCAAGGCTCAATAAAATAAAGATTTCATGACACACCTTAGGTACCAACATCATCAGACCTGAAAATCATATCTATAATATCCCTAAAACCCCAATTTAAAAAGGACTCCTCTGATACTATTTTTTTATTAGCCAAGATGGTTCATCTTTGAACTGGACACCTTTGTCGGACCTACGACAAGGCCCAAGAGAGATTTTATATCCTCAAAGGCTACTAAATAGTGTTAGGATTTTAATAATAAAAATATGGGAATTATTTATATCATAATAAATTGATAAATAAAACCAATCATAGTACACATCATAAATAAGAGAATCCATAAACTGGTCACACAATAATTACCCAAACTGATCTAGATACAACATCAGTAGAAGATAAAATAAAACTAATACAAACCCAAACCAAACTATAACTGAAATGATCACACGGTGACCTCTTGGTCACTACCATCCATAAGAACAACCAATATCATTGAAATCATGAACAAAATCTGAACCTGAAAAAAGATTGTTTCTATCGAGTCCCAAAGGCAGAAGTAGGATGTGAACATAAAATGTATTAGTATTTAAGAAGAACATAATATTTTCTTTTCCATTCCAAAAATAGTCCATAAATTATTATTTGAAATATAATTTTAAAAAAATAGTTTTTAACATTGAAATATGAAGGTGCATTTTTCCCATAAAAAATAGTTTGAAACACATATTTCAAGAAGAAACAATAACCCCAAGAATGGAAATGGGATGGAAACCCCATTCTACGAATATGAATCATGGTATATCAAATAAATATAAGAAATAAAGGATACAATACAGGTGAAAGAAAATATATACCAACAAAAAATAAACTAAACAAAAATTAAATAAATAGGAACATATAGGCATGCCATCAATGATTTTTCATAATCATCCCTTGAAGAAATCATTGGACACACTTTTTTCAGACCCACATTTCATTATATGGTGCACCTCCATATATAATAACCAAACTAGATTCTCAAATCTAGACAAACTAGTGGTTAAACCCTCCCAGCCTATCCTCAATCCAAGGGGTTCTATTCCATAAAATTAAGACTGCAAATAAATATCCACTCGACCCTTAAGATGATGTCTAGTAATCCCATGATAATAGTATATAAGAGAGTGAGGATTTAATAAAAGGATTAAAATAGCCAACAGTTTCCACTGTGCATTCCTTTTCCATTATTTGAAACTGAATATGAGAAGTCCCTTGTAATTTAAGGACAACGATTAGGATTCCAATAATAAATAGAACCATTCAAAGTTTTGATCTATCCTACTCATCATATGATCCCAAAATGAATTTCCAAAAATTACCAACATACCTACCATGACTGAATATTTACATTTTTAAAACCATTTCCAAAACTATAGTGTGAATAGTTTTTATGCATGAAAAATTCAAAATGGGCATTTTGGTCAAATGATCGCTAAACCATACAGCAAGTTTTCAAATGGGATAATCCTTAAAAAGAACATTTGGAAACCATAATTGAGTTCACAAAAAACAATGTCAAAATTTATAAAACATTTGGAGCTTTTATAAGAACCATTTGGAGTAGTAAAGAGAATGAAGATGGGGCAATGGTAATTTGAAAACTAGGGTTCAGGATATACATTTTTATGGGATTCTATTTATATGTGTATATTCCAATCTACATGTTAACCCCATTCAAATATATATATGAACACATAAAATAACATATTGAAAAGAACCATAAAAATACCCAAAGATGATATTTAGGGATCACATGTCACAATAAAATCTACTATAAGGTTCCACATATAAGATACAAAACATAGAAAGGAACCAAAACCACATTGAAAAAAAATTATAGGTCACCCAAATCCAAAAATATTAAAAAAATATTAAACACAATCCCAAAGAACTCATTTTCACTTTTAATGGCCATTTTCATTTTATGTAACACCTTGTGTGCAAATATATATATATAAGGAAAATCATTAAAAAAAATTCATAAAATATCAAACAATTAAACACCATAGTAAATCAATCTAACACATCTCAAGAATTAATGAAACATTTAGAAATTTTTTAGAAAAACTCAAGAAATGAATGGAATGTTCTGGAAAGGAAATTGATTGAAACACCAACCTCAATGACCTATGAATACTAAAAAACTCCGAGATAAGGAAGATCTAAGTCCATGCAGAAAATATCACACTCAAAAATAAAATGAAATGAAAAACTACATCTATCATCTACCCATAGGGTTGGGTCAAGAGATAACCCAATCATGACAAGTAAGAAATAAATATGGATTGATAATAAGAGGATAAAATTGACCAAAAACAAGGACAAACATACATGTAAACCTTGAAGGAACTTTAATGGATCAATGATCCAATAGAGAATGGTTTGGGAGCCCTATTCCTTCACCTATATCAAGAAAGAGTGAGAGGATTTGAATTGGGTCAAAACATATTATGTAAAACTTGGAATTTTATGTTTTCAAAATTTGGGTCAAGTTGTCTTATTTGGCCACATGTTTTTCGAAACCATACACCACCCATACATAGATTACTGAAGATAAGGGAAGGCCTCACTAGTTAGATATAGGATTTAGATAAACATTCTCTAATAGTAAAAAATGGTTCTCACAAAATAATAGAGCCTCCTCAAATGATTATCACATGATTCCTTTTAACCATTTGCATTCCATGAACATTGTCGTAGACACACCTACTGGTGAAAAGGTTACCCTTTTTCTCATATATTTTGGGCCAAAGTGTGTGTAGGGAATTCCAGAATAACCATAAAAGATGAAAATGAACACAAAACACCCACTTCCCTTAATAGATATATGGTTTCTCCCCAAACCATGTACACTAACTATGAATAGGGCTAAAAGTGATCTAAAACTCCCAAAACTCAAAATATTGCATCGGGAACTCAACCTAAAAATAAACCAAAATATAAGGATACAATAATAGAATAAAAATAGAATAAATAGAAAGGATGGGGAGTAACCTTGTGATCAATTTATATTTGTTACCCATATGTGTCACACATGAGTGAATAATTATGGAGGGTGTTCCATGATAGCACTCTAATGAACTAGGTAAAGAAACCTTGGACACAAGCCTTGGTAATATATTTTACAACACCCTTGTGATGATAAATGGTGATATGTTGATGATTGTTTCATGATTATATTATATCCACATTTCCATGTTACACCTCAAGTGCATATGAACATGTAACACCTCCCATACTTATGATGATGTTATTATGACTATCTTATGTCTGTTGTAATTATGATCATGTTATTCCACTTATCCACATGTTCATATTATTTTAACATGCTTCGTTTCTTACCCATGATGTTCATTTATACTCTTTTTTAATTGTATACCACCCAATGGATTTTATAGATCCCTATATTCTTTTGTTTACCCTTTTATCTATAAATAGAAATGAAAGGGATACGCATAATGAAGTTACATCTATGGTGAATCCTTGTGGATAAAATGTGATTTTTACCATGTGTTTATTTATAAATGTACCTAGTTACCAAAGACACAAAAAATATTGATATTGGGATTTTGTTTAAATTCATTTCATGTATCAAAAAGTCAGTGTGTTTAGGAATTTATTCAAATGTGTGGGTGCGGGTAACCTCATTTAGTACTAGAGTAGGGTATGGTTTATTTTGGAAATCAAGATTCCAAGTATTATTATACAGATAATTAGATAGATAAACACTTTTTATATAATAATATGATAAGTATATCCATTTTGACAACATATGATAAAAAAAAATTAGGTGTTCGTATAGTGTCCTTTATATAAATAACATTTATCTAAACATTTGGGCATATTAGGAGTCATTTAACGAGTAAAATTATGAGAATTCAATTTCATTAAGGCTAGAAGAATGTAATACCCTAATAATTATGTTATGATAAAAATAGAACTGTAATTATATATGGAATGTTTTATTAGGATCACATGGAAGCACTTTTACATTTCATAGAAAATTTACACATCATGGAAAACTATAATAAAGAATAGTAAAGGGATTATTTAATGACATAACCCAAATTATATTATTTTTTGGAGACTATGTACGTTTTATGATAAAAATGTTTTTTATGATAAATTTATATGTTTTAGATAATACTTATTTTCTTGAGTAATATTAAAAATACTTTTTAAATTGTAATATATTTTAATGAAGTCCTATTCATTATTTTTGATGGACATAATGTTTAATTACATATGAAGTTTCCATATTTAAATAAATAATTAAATTTATTTGAATTGGAAGGTATTATATTTACAAAATTATTATGAAAAAAACATCATTTTTGGATTCATCAAGTCAAAATAAGAATAGGTTGATATTTAGTGACTTTTCTTCAAAAGTTGATACTATGGTGAGAAAGAAAAAATCATTTCTTTTCTTGTGATATGATTATGTGAAATCATTATTATATGATGATCATTAATTTTTTTAAAAAATTCTATTCACTAATTATTTCTTTTAATAAGTATAAAAATAAATTTAAAATATTAATTATTTATTTTAGATATTTATACATATATTTTTTGAACAAAAAATTTAATTTTTTAAATAATAATTATTTTTTAGATTCACCAAATTAAGTTGGTTAGTTGGGAGTATTCCATTAGTTTGTTCATTCCTAGTATATCCACCTACATATCCCATTTATTAAAAATTAATAAAAAATTGTTTGAATTTATTTCCCCCACAATTCATTGTCTTATATAATAAAATGACCTTTATTTTAACCCTCAAAACCACCCCTATCATGTATAAATTCCACCATTCTCCCCTCACAATCCACACTAATTACTTTTGAGAATTATGTCCCACTTAATATTCCTCAAAATATTCCCTCAAAGGTGGTTCCATGGTTCTATGGAGTAACTCTCCATCTTGATGAAGCATTCATCCAAGATATTAAAATTTTTCCTTTACTTCATTCGGTTCAGGTTATTTTTTTTATAATCCATTGATTAACAATTTATTTTTATTTTAGGAGATTTTAAAAAAATCAGTTTACTATGAATATTATTTATTTTTAATGATGGAATTCATCTTCTTATCATTATAGATTTATCCTTAGTAATTACTCTTTCGAAAAAAGGGCTCATCACCCCTCTTTTACAGCTAACTTTGCATGAAATTTTAATTCATTCATATTGAAATATGAAATATTATAATGTGGAATTATAATAATTGAATTAATATTTTATCAATGATATATTAACAAACCCTCTCATTACACTATAATCATAGACTTTTGTAATGCTCATGGTTTCTTTTAGCCATAAAACCATCCTAAACATGGTAAATAAAAGTGTGTGTGATTTCCTAGAAATAAAATATACATAGGTATACTAAAAATAGATATGGTTGTAAAGACCCAAATTTTTTATTGTAAATCGTTTTTAATTATATGGAAATACTACGAGTCCGAAAAAATTGACGGTGTGTGATTCTGAGGCCTGGTGTGCCAGGAATGAATTTCTAAACTTTTTTTTAGGTGCATTATATAAACGTGCAGTCAGGAATTGTTAACTTTTGAAACAGTGCTCAGAATTGAAATTGAAGGATAATATTGAACTCGCAGCACTGATATTTGCTAAAGGAAACCATTACCTCGACTGTAGTAGATCGAGGGTGGAAGATGGATTTTTGGTTTTTCGTGGGAGAATTGAAAAAAATAAAATAAATACCTTTGATTTTATTTTTTGAAAGCTCTCATTTGAATCTTGGTGGTGCGGACCACCTGACCTTGAACACCTCTTTTATTGTGAGGTAACTCTTTGAATTCCCCCAATTAATGATCCAACATTAATTGATTCATTTAATTCTTATACTTAATTATGTTGGATCCTTACCTATCATGGTGGGGAATCATTGGAAAAAATATATATATTTGGGAGGAGAGAACTTATGAGAGCCTTTATAAGAACATCCTCCAATGAAGAACCTCCTCCAATGAAGAATGAACCTACGAATTAAGAACAAGAAACCGACGCTTGATCTTGGATTGGAAGCATGTTCCAGGAGCAACAAACACCAGAATCTCCTTTATCATCTTCGTCTTCTTATCCAAGACACCTCAGATGAAAAAATGAGGTAGGAAATTGTTCATATTATTATTCATTGTTTTACGTTGATCCAATCTTCTTGAACTGCTTGCTATCCATTTAATGCAGAGGGTGCAGGCGAAACGAACACAACCCAATCCCTCCGCTACATTATCGATTGACTGGTTCTTCGTGGGTGAAACTTTGGGATGAGTGGAACCTAACCTTGATGAACTAGATGCGGCATCGACGTCCTGATAATATTGGTTTTGTCTTCGAAATGAAGAACATGCCACTGGATCCCACCGGGTGACCTACAGTAGCCACCGGTGTAAAGGCTCCGGCAACTGGCACCATCGACTGGATCCGATGGGGAGCAAGGCGGCATCTGGCACACCATTCGGCCGCGACGGTGGCGGTGGTGCAACCGCACCGCCGAAGGAGGCTGCGGTCCGCCAGCCGCAGCGGTGGAAGGCATCGGTAGGCATGTCGGCCGGCTGCGTGGAGGTAGGGCAGCGTGCGTCTACACCTCCAGAGATGGATGTCGCGGCTACTGAGCCGCAGCGGTGCACCAGGAGGGTAGCCAGCACTCAGCCGGCTGCGGAGGCAGCAGCGGTGCATGCCAGCACTATTGGGAGGCGAGGCAGCCAGATTCTCGGTCGTCCGCATCATGCCATGCAGGACCCACTCCACCGGGTCCCGTGTGCTATTAGGGGGCGCCACATGGAGCTACTGGGTTGTCCAATGTCAAAAGTTCCATTGGACTATTAGAAATTTCTGGGGGGGTACCTCCCTCCTGGGTAGTGGCTAGGGCGGGCCCTACCACGGTGGACCACACCCAGCCGCGGGTCGAGCCCCACGGGCCACGCCGAGTGGGACGCCCCCTTTTTGGTCCAGGACAGACCACGGACTAGCCCATCTGGGTCAGACACGAGCTGGGTTGGGTCAGAAAGGCCCAAGCCGGGTCAGACTGGACACGGGCCCATCTGGACCCAGATACACCTTTTTGTCCATATCTTGTGAACCGAGCGTCCGTTTGATAAACCATCAATGGTGCCAGAATACTTGGATTGAGAAGGTCCTTTTGGTATAATCTACTTGAGTTTTCGATAATGTGGGCGTATGGTCAGGTTGGATTGAACCCAAATCCAACCGGACCCTCAGAACTAAAAGGCTGATAACATACAGACCAGACATTTGATTGACGCGCCGTCTGTCGCATTGGGTCCCTTATGACAAGAAATACCTCTGTGATACTTTTTCATGGGACATAGAGGCATTTTAAGTATCAACCTATGGCTTGAGGATTGGAGCCTCCTAGAATCAAGCGCGCTTAGTGCGGGAACCGTGTGGCCATTTGCACATGAGGAGTCTTCAGATCCTGTGTGGGTCATCTTCAAATCCTGTGTGGATCAGCATCTATGGATCCTGTGTGGGTCATCTTCAGATCCTATTCAGGTCAGCATCTTCAATCATGTGTGGGTCTAGAGTAGCGCTTCTCGATGAAGTAAGATGATCTAGTAATACAGATAATCATCTATACTTTTGTACTTAAGTTATACCTAGTGTGAGTTGAGTCTTTACCTTTTTAGTATTATTTTTTGTGGTGATACCTTTGTGGTAATATTATTTGTTTTTTACCTTTGTGGTACTTAACTTCGTGGTGATACCTTTGTGTTATTCTTCTGTGTGGTGTTACCTTTGTGGTACTTACCTTTATGGAGTTACCTTCGTGGTATTCATTCCTTCGTGGAACAGTTGTGCTTTTGGCTAAAGAGTTAGGTCTTGTGTTTCCTCATGAACAAGATGGGTATACTTGGTATCTTAGGTATATTTATCGGTATATAACTAATTAGATTTATATGTTGATTTGTGATTTTAATTTTTGTCTTTATTTGTGGATAATCATCTGTGGATTTTGAGAGACCATAGGGGGTCTCAAGGTCCCTACTGAGAATCGTTATACTCACCCCTGCACAGTTTATGCCTCCACCTTGCTGTGTCTTGTGAAAACAACAGACAACACTGATCAAGGTCGAGGGTACTAGGACTGTAGACTGCTCAGGGGTGGACCTTAGACGTTGTGTACCGCAGAGATGACCATTAAAGAGTTGCACCTACCCTTCAAGTAGGATCCTTGGAGGGTGTTTATGGGAGTTGTTTTTAGTATTACTTGTAATTTTTAGTTGTGCTTTTATTTCGGCCCCTTTACTTACTGTACTCCTTCTATGTACTATATAGTTTACTTTGTCCTTGTATCTTGTTGTGTGCTTGGTTTGTGTGAGTTTTCAGCTTAAAAGTCAATTCCTTCATGATTTTGGAGATATGTCTTTCCAGTTCTACTTGTCATCCCCTGGCCTATGGAAGGCGGGCTTAGGGTAGTTACGGCATGAGCCCTAGGGGACAGGTCATGAAAAAACCGTATTAGAGGAGTTGATTCTATAGAAGAACTTGGACTCTGATCTTTTGATTTAGCAATAGTGTTAAGTATAATGAGTGTGGTGTTCAGTTTGGAAAATCCAGTTTTGGTGTGGTGGCTGACGTATCCATACACCAGGACCATGATTTCTGATTTCTGAATCAGTGCATGAAAACACTGATTGCATGTGTGTTTTTGAAAAATTTTCTTTGTGATCTCTTTGAGCCAGCTCACCAAGTATAACTTATTGACTGTAGCACACCTATTTCATTTCTAGATGCCTCCACGCAGATAGCCATCTAGGTTTCCAGATAGAGTATGCGATGATAGCCCACCAAGCAATGAGGCTTTGGTGTAGGGCCCTATTATGGCAGTTTTACCATCAGGTGGGGTACCAACAGCACCACTACCCATTGGACAGTTGATGCCCCCAGCGCCAGAAGCAGAGGGTGCACTCTGATTGAGTACATTGCATGAGTTATAGCACCATAGGCCACTGAGGTTTTGGGGCGAGATGGATGCACATGTGACTAAGGATTGGCTGGAGGCCGTGGATTGAGTTTTTTGACTAGTAGGTACACCAGCTGATCACATGGTGATCCTTACCACTAGTCTTCTTCAGGAAGAAGTGGGAAGATGGTGGAGCTTGATGCTCCAGGTTCACTACAAGGTGACACCCATCTGGGTGGACTTCAAGATCCTTTTCAGGGTAGAGTTTTTCCCATTGAACTTACGCTCAATGCGTATACAGGTGCTTCTCCACCTGCAGCGAGGTAGCATGATCGTGGCTCAGTATTCAGTATGGTTCACCGACCTCTTGTGCTACTCCACTGACAAGGTATGGGACACTTTCTTAAGGGACTGGACCTTCAAGAAAGGGATCAGATGAGAGATTAAAGATTCGATGATTTCTCTCAGCATCCCAATGCATGAGGGGTGTTAGAGAGATCACTCTTATTGGTGAGATTCCATGATGAGCAGTCATCGGCAGCGAGGACCACCACTGAACGTCATGTACGAAGATTCCTCTGTAGCTGGCAGTATATAGATGATGCAGAGTTCCAAGAGGACCAGACTTATAGGTGGATGACTGCAGGATATAGGGTCGGTTGTGTGAGGCTCTTGTGAGAAAGCAGGATAGGCGAGGAGCATGTAGTGTTACTCGTGTGGCGTGAAGGGTCACATAGCTCGCGACTAACTAACCCATCATACAGATGACCATCAGACAATCAAAGGACTGCCTGGATAGAGGAGAATATTTAATTGAGGAGGTCTGAGGCAGGAGTCGGACATTACAGTGGAGTTGGCCATGTATCAGATGGTGGATGGAGATTCTAGGTTCCACCGCCACCACCTCTAGGTGGTCCACACTGACCACAGGGAGTAGGTGGACAGGGGCGAGATCATCTCCAGGCAGGTGAGGCCTATGACCATGGAACTCTGAAGATGATATGAGGTACGATCTATGTCTAATCCACCTTAGGCATAGTACTTATAGACACAGGTGCTAGCCACTCTTTAATTATCATGACCCTCATTCAGAGCGTGGAGATTCTGGTGGAGACTTTGCATCGATCCTCATGGCTAGAGACTCCTACGGGAGAGGATGTGATGATTACACACTGGTTCTGGAAGTGTGATCTTACTCTAGGTGGAGATTGGTTCGGCTGGGATCTTCTAGTAGCGGCGTTGAGGCCTTACGACATCATATTGGGTATGGATTGGTTATCTACAGTCAATGCTCAGATCGATTGTATTAGGTGAACAGTTTGGTTTGTCCATGAGGATGGTACAAGTTTTTCCTTCACTGGCAAGAAGGGAACCTTTACAATATAGGATGGACTTACCTTAAGGAGGGTGTAACCGATCACAAATCAGTTGGCTATCATTACCCTCAGATTGGTTGATGTTGAGAGTCTGGGCTATCTTGTAGTGGGGAACCAGTACACTGATGTTTTCCCTAATGATGTTTCAGGTCTACCTACTCATAGAGAGGTGGACTTTTGTATCGAATTTTACCCTATAACGACACCAATATATACACCATCATATCATATGGCTCCTGCGGAGCTTCGAGAGCTGTGGGTATAGCTAGAGGACTTACAAATCATGGGTATTATTTGGCCAAGTGTTTCTCCTTGGGCAGTCCTGATTTTGTTTGCTAAGAAGGTAGATGGGAGTTTGAGAGTTTGTGTGAACTATCAGTGCCTAAACTAGGTGACTGTGAAGCACATGTACCCACTCTAGAGGATTGACGATCTCTTTGATCAGCTAAAGTTGGAATTGTGGTTTTCAAAGATAGACCTCAGATCAGGCTATCACCAACTCAAGGTACGTGATGAGGATGTACAGAAGAGAGAATTTAGATGTTGGTATGGCCACTATGAGTTCTCGGTTATGCCATTTGGTGTGACCAATGATCCATTAGTATTTATGGGACTCATGAACAGGATCTTACATTCATACCATGATCTCTTTTTGGTAGTATTGATCGAACACATCTTGAAATACTCAGCTACAGAGGAGGAACATGCCTATCATCTATAGATTGTTTTGGACACACTTCGAGAGCAGCATCTTTATGGTAAGCTCTCAAAGTGCCACTTCTGGATCTGACAGGTTCACTTTCTTGGACACATCATCTCAGAGTTTAGAGTTGTGGTGGATCTTGTTAAGATTGAGGTTGTACTTTCTTGGGATCCACCCAAGAGTATGACGGAGGTGCTGAGTTTCTTGGGTTTGGCTGGCTACTACCGGAGGTTTGTTCCTGACTTTTTCATAGTTACGGAACCCTTATCAGCATTGATGAAGATGGGGAAACCGTTCATGATGTTAGAGAGATTCTATCGGAGTTTCCCAGAGTTGAGGATGAGACTAACGAGTGCCCCCATATTGAGGCTACCAGATGAGGGTGTTGGGTACATAGTCTACTACAAAGCATTAGGGACTGGGCTTTGATGTGTCCTGATGCAGGAGCGAGCAGTGATCGCTTATGGTTTTCGACAACTGAGATAGAATGAGTAGAACTTTTCTACCCATGACATGGAGTTAGTAGCAGTGGTATTCTCCTTGAAGATGTGGCGACATTACTTGATGGGCGAGTGTTTTATGATCTACTCTGATCACAAGAGTCTTGGGTATATCTCCTTTTAGAAGGACCTGAACCTGAGGCAATGATGTTGGATTGAGTTCCTCCAATACTTTTACTTTGAGATAGTTTATACTCCTTGTAAGGGGAGCATAGTGGCAGATGCACTCAGCAGGAGATCTGGTATACAGATTCTAAGTGAGGTGATGGAGCAGCTAGACGCTTTGTGAATATCCTATGTTGATTGAGATGGAGCAGCTTATCTTTATTCTCTGACAATCACTCCCCCGCTCCTTCAACGAGTTAGGGAGGAGCAGCTTGGAGATACTGACTGCGAGGCTCGACATGCTCATATATCCACAAGATAGGAACCTGGTGGATTTTCTAATGGTGGTGAGCACGTCATCCTCTTCAGAGGGCGTACTATGGTACAAGTGTCACTTCGGGAGGATGTGTTGAGGGAGTTCCATAATTCCCCTATAGTGGTACATCCAGGAGTGGGGAAGATGTACCAGGACCTCCGGTGTCAGCACTGGTGGCCGGGGATGAAGAAAGCAGTGGAAGAGTTTGTCTCACAGTGCCCCACTTGTCAGCAAGTGAATGAAGAGTATCAGGTTCTAGTGGGCTTAGTTCATCCACTTGAGGTGCAAGATTTGAAGTGGGATGGAAGTTCCATGGACTTTGTGATAGGACTTCCATGCACATATAGGGTTCATCATTCTATCTAGGAAATCATTGATATACTCACCATGTCATCTCATTTCCTACCTATCAGAGAGCAGGGATTAGTAGAGAGCTTGGGACTCCTCTACGTACAGGAGATTGTGCGGCTTCATGGAGTAACCTCAACGATTGTCTCCGATTGTGATGCACGTTTTACTTTATAGCTATGAAAGAGGTTGTAGGATGTGTTTGGGATTCAGATTCAATTGAACACCGCCTTTCATCCTCTGATGGATGGTTAGATAGAGTAGACCATTCAGACCCTTGAGGACATGTTGCGTGCTTGCGTCCTTGATTTCGGCCATAGCTGGGAGGATCACTTGCCCTTGGGGGAGTTTTCGTACAACAAAAAATATAAATATATCATTATTATAGAACCATTTGAGGCATTGTATGGTCAACCATGTAGATCAACTCTGTGCAGGACTGACCCCAGGGAGTCAGCACTCATGGGACAGAAGATGGTGCGAGCTACCACAAAGAAGGTGCAGATCATCCATGAGCGGATAAAGACTGCATAGAGTAGGCAGAAGTCATATTCTGAAAGGAGATAGAGACCTATGGAGCTTTCGAATGGTGACCTCGTATTTCTATGTGTCTCACCTCAATAAGGTTTGAAAATATTTGGTCGGGGTGACAAGTTATCTTCGAGGTTCATCGGACCCTTTCATGTCCTCAAAAGAGGTGGTGAGGTGGCATACTTCTTAGCTCCTCCCCCTCAGTTGCATTGGTTTCAAGAAATTTTTCACGTATCCCAGTTGAGGAGGTACGTGCATGATCATTCGCACATCATTGACTGGGGAGAGATGGACATCGAGGATGCGATGACATTTTCAGAGTTTCCAGTAGAGATTGAGGATCGACAATAGATATTCCTTAGTGGGAAATTGATACCTCTAGTGCACACATGTTGGCCATACGGAAACCTCCAGGAGAGCACATGAGAGCAGGAGGCTCAGATTCAATGCTCAGTATCCCCACTTTTTTCCCTAGTTTGTGTTGTGGCTTTCGAGGATGCAGAGCCCTGGGGTGGGGAGAATGAACAGACCTAGATTTTTCAATGTATTGTTTTTAATTATATGGAAATACTACAAGTTTGTGAAAGTTGAAGGTGTGTGATTCCGAGGGTCGGTGTGCCTGAAATTAATTTCTGAAAACAAAATTAGGTACGTTCAGTAAACATGTGAGTGAAAATTTTTAACTTATGAACTCATGCTCGGAATTGAAATATGAAGACACCTTTAAAATCGCAGTGCCAATATTCTCTTAATAAGACTTCCACCTCGACTGCAGTAGTTAGAGGGTGGAAGTTGGATTTTAGGTTTCTCATGGGAGAATTGAAAAAAATAAATAACTTTTATTTTATTTATTGAAACCTCTCATTTGAATATTGGTGGTGGGTACCACCCAACCGTGAACTCCTCTTTTATTGTAAGTTAACTCTTGGAATTCCCCTAATTAATGAGACAACATTAATTGATTTATTTAATTATTAAACATAATTAAGTGGGATCCTCACCTCTTGTGGTGTGGAATCATTGGAAAAGAAGAGATTTGTGAGGAGAGAACTTAGGAGAGCCTTTGGAAGAACATCCTTCAATGAAGAACCTCCTCCAATGAAGAATGAACCTCTGGATCAAGAATGAGGAACTGACACTCGAGCACAGATCAGAAGCGTGTTGCAGGAGCAACGAACGCCAGCGTCTCCTTCATAGTCTTCATATTCTTCCTCACGCCACCTTCAATGAACAAATGAGGTAGGGAATTGTTCATATTGTTCTTCATGGTTTTACGTTGATCCAATATTCTTGAACCTCCTACTATTGATTTAACGCAGAGTGTACGGTCCAAACAAACATGGCTTAATCCCTCCGCTACTTTGTTGATTGATGTGTTCTTCGCAAGAATATCTTCAGGATGAGACAAACCCAAACATGATGAACTATATGAGTTAGTAATGTCTCACGATGAATGATGATGTCTTCAAAATGTACAACGAGACACCAGATCCCACCCGGTGACCCGAAGAAGCCGTCGGTGCAATGACTCCGGCTACCGGTGCCGGCGACTGACGCCTACATGGTGCAAGGCAGAACCCAACACATCAGTCAGTCATGAAAGTGGTGTCACTGCATCCGCAACACCAAAATAGGTTGTGGTAGTTCATCCGATTCGGTGGAAGGTGTGACTGACACGTGTGCCAGCCGTGTAGAGGCAGGGCAGAGCGCGTCTGCGCCACCAGAGATGGAGGCCGCGGCAGCCCACCATAAGGGAAGCCAACACCTGGCCAACCGCAGAGGCAGCAGAAGTAGCGGCAACACACGTTGGTGCCGTTGGGAGGAGAGATAGCTGGATTCCTGGCTGGCCGCATCACGCCAAGCAGGACCCGCTCTGGCGGGTCCTACGGGACAGTAAGCGGCACCACATGGTGCCGCTGAGTTGACCAAAGCTGAACGGTCCATTGCACCATTTGGCATTTTCAGGGGGTACCTCCCCCTAGGTAGCGGCTAGGGCGGGCCTCGATACAGCAGACCACACCCAACCATGGGCCGAGCATTATGGACCATGTCGAGACGGGCACCCCCAGCACGCCGCCCCCAATGGGCGGTGCCCAGCGGGTTTCCCCCTTTGAGGTCCGGGCTGGACCATAGACCAGACCATCTAATTCGGACCCGGTCCGGGTTAGGTCGTCCCAAATGGGGTCGGGTCTGTCTGACTAGGTCAGACCAGACCCAGGCCCATTTGGACTACGATACCCTTTTTGTCCATATCATGAGAAATGGACATCTATTTGATGAACCATCTATGGTGACAGAATCCTTGGATCGAGACGGTCCTTTTGGTATACTCAACTTGAGTTTTGGATAAATTTGGGGTTTGACCATGTTGGATCGTACTCGAATCCAACCAAGCCCTCAAGACTAAAATGCTAATAACTTACAAACTGGGCCTTCGATTGACGCGTTGTCAGTCGCGTTGGATACCTTATGATATGATGGACCTTCGTGATACTTTTTTATGGGAAATAGTGATAGTAGACATATAGACCGATGGATTGAGGAGTGGGACCTCCCGAAATCAAGCATGCTTAGTGTGGGAACCCTGTGGCTAGCTATACTTGAGGAGTCTTCGGATCCTATGTGGTCCATCTTCATATCCTATGTGGGATAGCATCTACGGATCCTATGTGGGTCATCTTCAGATCCTATGTGGGTCATATCCAAATCTTGTGTGGGTCATCTTCGAATCCTGTGTGGGTTAGCATCTTCAATCCAGTGTGGGTCAACAACAGAGCTTCTCGAAGAAGTAGGATGATATATCAATACAGCTAATCATCTATACTTTCATACTTAAGTTATACCTGGTGTGAGCTGATTCTTTACCTTTGTGGTATTCTTCTCTGTGGTGATACCTTTGTGTTAATATTCTGTGTGACATTACCTTTGTGTTACTTACCTTCATGGTGATACCTTTGTGGCATTCATCTATGTGTTGTTACCTTTGTGGTACTTACCTTTTTGGTGTTACCTTCGGTGTATTCTTTCCTTCATGGAATAGTTGTTCATTTTGATAAAGATTTGGGCCTTGTGTTTCTTCATTAACAAGATGGGTATACTTGGTAACTTAGGTATATGTATGGGCATATACCTAAGTATATTTGTTTGTTGCTTCGTGCTTGTAATTGCAGCCTTTCGTTGTGTATTATCCTCTATGGAATCTGAAAGACCATATGGGGTCTTGGGTTCCATACTGAGTATCGTTATACTCAACTCTACATGGGATATGCATGTCCCTTGATGTGTCTTATGTAGATGATGAACATCACTGATCGAGGTTGAGGGTATTAGGAAAGGAGGCTGCTCGGTGGTGGACCTTAGATGAGGCATACTGCAGAGACGACCGTTCGAGAGCTGTACCTACCCTTCAGGTGGGATCCTTGGCCGGTGTTCACAGGAGAGGTTTTCACTCTTACTTGTACTTTCTAGTTGGGTTTTTATTCCATCCCCTTTACATACTATACTCAATCTATTTACTATATAGATTACTTGTAACGCCCTGAACCAAGTTAGCCAGAGTCGGCGCATTATTTTAATACATTGGCATGATACAAGGAAATCATGTCCCGAAAGACCAATCAGTTTAGATGTCATGGAAATAGATTACATACATGAATGTCACGTTAAATTATAAAATGAAAAACAACAACAAAATTGTCTCCATTGACCACATTCATATCACTTAGAATATCCCTGTAGGTTAGTCATAATACACTTCTTGGAAATCCAAGGAAAATAAAAAATTAGAAATGGGTGAGCTTAGATGCTCAGTAAGGGTAAACACTTTAGCAGAAGATAACATAAACAATAGGCATGGTGAATAATTGAAAAAAAATTTCTTTAAAAATAATAAACATAAACACATTATGGCAGAAATATGAGTTGAGTAAATAATGCCATAATAAAACATAGTCATGGGTATTCTACTAGTCGAATAACCACATGAACCATCAATATTATTTTCATAATGAGAAATGTATTGGACTTTGTATGTGATTGGTGGAGCCTGTTATAGCTCCTCGGTGCATCGGTAGGTCTCATGAGACAATTAGACGTGGAATTGGCTGAGGCCTTTCCCAAATTTGTTATATGGTTTTGGACAAGGCCTTAATTATTTTTAGACATCTTGGCCAATCCATTGAAAAAATGTTTCAGAATGTCTGGTATTATACATTCCCTCATTAGGAAAATATTATTGACGGTTCATGTGGTTATTCGACTAGTAGAATACCCATGAATATGTTTTATTATGGAATTATTTACCTATTTCATATTCCTACCATAAAGTGTTCATTTTTATTATTTGTAAAGGAATGTGTTTTAAATTATTCACCACGCCTAATGGTTATGTTATCTTCTATGGTATTGCCTACCCTTACTGAGCATTTGATCTCACCCATTTCTTATGTTTTATTTTTCCAGGATTCCAAGAAGTGTATTATGGTTGATAAGCATGGTTAAGCTAGGGATTAATGGCATTCTCAAAGGATCATTTATGTTGTGTTTTATTTTATAATGAGTAATGTAACATTCATGTATGTAATATATTTTCCAAGAGTGATAAACTATCAGTCTTTCTGGAATTGATTCCTTGGAATCATGCCAATGTATTAAAATAATGCAGCGACTCTGGGCTTTTGGGGTTGGGAAGTTACACTTGGTATCAGAGGAAGTTTAGAAATAACCATGGAAACTAGATTTAGATAAAATCTTGTTAGATAACATTACCCTATGATAAACATTGATGATTAGTATATAATAACTTCCTAGAATTTTGTTTATGTAGAGATTTTGTGAATTTTCCAAGCAATACATCCTTTTCTGGATACGATCAGGTAGAGGCGGCTCTGGAACAGATGTACCTAGGAGTGAAAACTATAACAAGAAGTTTTGGGATTGAACCGAGGTATCTTGGTACACGACAATGGGCCTTGCTGCACTCTTGGTTATGACACTCTACGGGGATATTTTTTGGATAATTCAAATTTTCATTACAATCCATTATGAAGTATTTTGGAGTAAATACCTCCTCAAAGAAAACATTTTATGATTATATATTATATGCATAATCTATTAAATTTATGTTAGGTATTTTAAAAGTTTGGAATTATGTATTTCAATTCATAAACTAACCTAGTGTATGCCATTGTTTAGAAATGGCATCTAGTAGAAGGAATGATAATACAGGCAATACACATGATCGAATGATTAATACGGATCATATCTTTCATGGTATTAAGCCGACATTTAAAAGGGAAATAGTCTCCCACGTACTCTCATTATAAGAAGATATTGTATCGTGTGTTAATAATATAATTAATGAATTATTTGAGTCCTATGGCTTTAAAGGGATATAAGAGAAGAAAATAATGGAACGGAGAAAGAGGGATAAAGGGAAGACGGGAAAGAAGAACTTTCACATATGTGATAACTGTGGAAAGAATCACCTTGGTAAATGATTGAAGGGAATGGAAATTTGCTATAAGTGTGGAGAAAAAGGACACTAAGTACATGATTTAAAGGGTAAGAAAAAGGTTTCAAATGTACAATGCTTCATCTGTAAGGAGTTGGGACACTACATGAATCAATGTCCAAATCATTAGAGTATACCCCAAATGCTGCTATTGGATAATAATCATGTTATGATACTATAGAAGATAAAGAGGAATGATTAGATTTCTTATATAGTTATTAAAGTACTGTGTCATCTGAGTATTTTATTACATGTTATTAGAATTATAGAGTATATAAGGATTGTATTGTAGTACTATTTCATTAAGGACTTGAGATTTTGTGGAACCAAGAAAAGTGACTCAATATCAGGTTAAACTTTTTGGAAAATATATGGTTGAGAGAAAGATAAACCATAATATGGTTCTGATATCGAGGTAGTGATATTTGAATAATATGTGATTGATTTGGATAAATTATATTAGATATTCTTGAATACCTTGAAACTGATTTTTATATCAATCATTATTGGAGTTTACAATATTTTTGGATAGAAGGACTATATCATGTATTCTATTAGAAATAAGGGAGCATGAATGTAATTAATAAGGTTTTATGTTAATTTAGGGTGTTACCGTGTTTTAAAATAATACATGATGAAGGCATTCACATGTTATTACGTGGAAAAATGGATCTTCATTGTGTTTACCTTCCTTAAAAATATTGGACTGTGAGTTTGGATAGAAGTATTTTGGATAAGTCTAAAGGTTGGAATCAATTAAGTTTGACATTGGATACTATTGTTAAGGATAAATAATTTCTTGAGATTATTTTTGGATTTTCATAAAAAGGACAACCCGGAGGTCTGGCGACAACCCATCGCATCCGCCAAGGCCGTGAGTCTTGAACCCATAACCGATGGGCGATAAGGGTGCATCACCTACCATTGGCCTACGTGATGTCCTAGTTTGAATAATATAGTTTTCATAAATAGTTTGAAAAAAGAATTATAAATTCGCTATTTTTGGAACCCTGTACGATTAGTAAAAATAGAATATTTTTGAATTTTATTATCTTTTGGAGTGAAAGATGAGTTTGTGGTAGGAATTAGTTAAAGGATGATACTCTACTTGTCAAGTATATTTTTTTCCTATAATTCTATGAATAAATTAATTGTTAAACTTTAGTGAAGGGATCTTAAAACCAAAAATATATTATCCTAATACATTATTTTGTGATGAACTGATGATATTATAAATTATCATAGATTTATGGCTTTGAGGCCCTAATTTTTACACTTGTTTGTGATTGATGACCTCAATCACTCCCTATAAATATTTAAGTTTTCCTCAAATTATGTGTCTCTAATTTCCACCAATGTTCACTTAATCGATATCATAATTTGTTGGTGACTTTTTCATTTCCCTTTCCTTATTATTAAAACTAAATTTTATTAACACAATTTTCAACGTGGGTTTTCCACACAAGTATTTTTCAATATTTAACCTTTTATTTTTGAAGAAAAAGTTCAAATTATGAGGATGAAATTTATTGAAGTAGGGGAGAATTTAACACCCCAATATTTCATAGTATGTTATCTCATTAAAGTAATTCAATAGATTGCACTACACACAACACTGAGTTTGTGCGCCCCACAACTTACCAAACTAGTCGTTCAAAAAGTGGTTATGAAAATTATTAAATAAAATTTGAATATTATATACTCAATATAATTTTAACATCCATATTATGTTTTTCAGAGATATAATATAATAATAAATTCATTTTTTTCAGATAAGAGAAGTATTTTTAAAAAAATAAAATTTTACCACATTTTAATGGAGAACCCTTTTTAAAACAAATACTTTACACTTTTATATAATAAATATAAGGAAATTAAATTCTTATTTTGAATCAAGGCATAAGAATTTAGTTTGGATAAATTTTTGGTACTTTTATAATAACTTTCATATTTTGACAAATAGTGAAAACTACTATGTTTTAATTGAAAATAACTTTTTTAATAGAAATAATTTATAGTGTTAAATTATGAATTTTAATGGTTTTGAAGTATAATTAGATTATATTTTTATCATTCAATACAAGTTAGTTTATTATAAGTAATTTCAAATTTAAATTTGACATAAACACATGTCAATCTTTTGATAGTTTTTAATTTTTAAAAACACGCTTTTTGGTTTTGAGAATGGGAATTTATTTTAAATTAATAAATACTACAATGTTTTTAATTTGGTAAAATAGACATCATTTTTTAATTCAAAATATAAAAATTATCTTAGGGTGAATTTTTTGTATTTTTTTAAAACATTCTATTTTTGATGAATACTTAAAAGCACCGCGTTATTATTTAAAACCGATATTTTATTTAAATAATTATTTATTTTCTTTAAATTTATTTTAATTCAATATATATATATAATACATATATAAGTTCAATTTAATCCATTAGAGTTATATTTTAATAAAATTGGATATATTGAATTTTATTGAACTTTTTAATGTTTTTATCCACCATCTAGGGGGATTTGCAAATTAGCATAAAAAATAATTTTACCAATTTTTTTATTTGAATTTAAAAAATCAGAGAGACACGGTTGACATTAGTAAGTAAAATTTTGTTCAATAAGATGGAAATAATTTTTTTTTGAATAGTAACTTTTGACTTTTATTTACACGAGTTAAAAGTAAATAGGGTAACTTAGGGTAAAAATGATATCATAATTACCCTAAAACGTATACTAATTCTATTGGATAAGCTTAATTATACCAAAAACAAACTTAGGAATAACATATGATCATATATGGTCCACATTGATTAGATTAGGACATTTATTATTATTTTATTTAAAGAAGAGTTAAAAGTGTTATATTCAATGTTTAATAACAAATCCATTTTTAATATAGGGTTAAACACAATATAAATTTAACTATAAATATTCATTATAAAGATAAAAATATTTCATATATAATGGTATTTTATTTATAATTTTTAGACATTAAATTATTTAATTTATTTATAACATAATGATGATGCGGTAATTACCTTATTGATGAAATATTAAAATAATTGATATTAAAAATATCCAAATAAATTTAAATTGAGGATCCTGATTAATTCCACTAATTTTCTAGATTAATTTAACATTTTTTGGTTTATATGATGAATTTTTTGCAAAGTGATAAGGTTGTAATGATTTTCAAAAATACAAAATACCAAATAGTGTCAAAATTGACATAAATTAATTTTTAAAACAAATACTATATTATTTGTTGATATAATATTCCTAAAACTCTAAGGTTTGTCCAAAGGGATTAATTAGTATTATATATTTCATTAATTAACCACTTGAGTTTTTCTTATAAGTTTAGAGTATGTTTATTAATTATATAGTCTAAGAATACAAGAAGACACGGTAAATGTTAAACTATTTATCGAAGAGTTAAATCTAAAAGATAAGGTTAAAATTTTAACCTAAACTTGCTTAAATCTTATTGGATGATATTATTGAGACCCATAACCACCTAAGGATTTATATAAATTCCTTTTGATCCATTATAAACCGAATATGATTGTAAATTAAATTAATATTTTAATCTTTTCCTAAAGTGTCTCTCACCCCTCTTATAAAAGGGCACTTCCCCTTCTCTCAAAATCACATCTCCAAAGCCATTTGGCATGGCTAAACCCCATTCAAATATCCTCCCAAATTCCCTCAAATCAACATAGAGTACTTAATTTGATCAGAAAGCCAACCTAAGGAGCCCTTTTGATTAACTCAAAAGGAAACACCCGAATAAGAGGTAATAATTTCACCACCCTATTTCAAGTTCTTGTCTTCTTCCACTTTCTATTTATTTGTTGTTTCCATTAAAATAATAATAACTCTAGTACCTACTACATACTGTGATGTTATTATAATTATGGTACAACCATATTCATTATTCTATCCATCCTATGAATGATAATGTCACCATGCGTGCGTACGTACGACTTACCGTCTCCACATTGTGGTGTAGTTTGTTATTCAACACATTATTATTTGGATGAGTATAATTGATGTAAATAATAAATATAACATGTTAATTATTATTTATATATAATATACCATAAAATTACATACTATTTCTCCATCAATATAATGATATCGTCACTCGTGTGTACGTACAACTTACCGTCTCCACGACGCGATGAGATTCATTTCCACGTTCACCATTCAACGATGATTATAAAAATATTTATTATTAACAATTATGTAATATATGAAATAAAAATGATAATTAATATATATATATATATATGTGTACTTACATATATCTTATTCACTTACTTCCATTCAATATGATATGAAAATGGAAACAGCGTTTATGTATACGTACGACCTACCGTCTCCATAAACAGTGTTTTCCATTTCATATATACATATATTATAAATATTTATATTGTAAATATATATGATATATAAGTCAAGGTTTATATTCTGGAATTATTTAAATCATTATCTAAAATATACGATCAACAATAACAAGTTAAAACACATACGATAAAGAAAGTGATTATTACCCAAAATGTTAATTTAACATGGAAATCATTATTAAATGGGTAGTATAAAGTCATAAATGAATCATGTATGATATAATAAATATGAATACGGTTCTATTATAATTTAATAACATACTATGGTCATTATAATAGAGGTTAAATGTACCCTCAACCAAAGAAAAGTGCAAGGTAAGGGTTATTTCCTCAATCTCATTATTATCCAAGATTGTTTATGTTTAAGTATTTACTGGGACCTATTTATCATCGATACCCACAAATCCACAAATCCATTCTTTTATTTATTTTCATGTAGACCAAATTGAGTTGAGTGGGGACTATAAACATGACATCTTGGAAAACATAATCACAACCATAGAAATAAAGACGCATAAGAAATACCTGGTCTCTGACCCGAGGGTGGGCGTCGTTATTTCCAAGCCAGATCAATATTGATAATCTCATTCTTCATCTGCTTAGAACAATGGGAGGGGAATGCGAATTGGCATAGATCCAGTTTTTCTGGAGCAATCGGATCATGTTTGTATACCGGGTCTGGTGGCACGAGAATAACAGTAGGATCAGAGTCTAGACCTTCAATCTCAGTGTGTTGTGTCAGGCCGAACTTGCATTGCTTCAAAGAAGATACATGTGCTTCAACAAGATCATGAGTGTCACCATTAGTGGACTGATGCACTTCTTTCATCCCTTCTATTTTAGGGGATCCTTCACGAGTCTTGGCTTCTGAATCTTTCCTCGAAGATCTAGTCGTCATAGGATTGGGAAAATATGAGTATCCTTTTCAAGGCCTAAATTTATTCCTAGGAGACATTGGGAAATCCCCTAATTCGGAGAGTCCCTTCTTTCCTCTGCCCACACCTATTCTAAGTTAATCATCAGCTGTATGAAGAACATCAAGACTTGGAGAAATCTGGGTATGCTCCCCTTCCTCCTTATCAAATGCAGTAGGACTGCCAGAGCTCTCAACAATCAGCGTATTTGGTTATGCTCCTTCTAACGAGAGTCCCTTCTTGCATTTGCCCACAACCTTATTTTATAAAAAAAACTCAAAAGGAATATTTTAATGTTTTATGGGAGGGTCTATTTAACTAGATAATCATTTTAAATGTTTTAAATATTTATCTTTCTATATCCCTTTCATTAATGTCCATATTTTCAAAATGATTTAAAGGATTTTTTTATATGGACATGAATGTTTTGAAATGATAATTCTTTTTTAAAAGTTTCAAAGTTTTATGAAAAAATTTGATTCCAAAATATCTTTTAAATTACTACTTTTAAAAATGTGTGAATTTTAAATGTTTTCATGAAAAGGGGATATTTCTCTCAAAGAGTTTTAAAAATAATTTTCATCTATGTCAACATGATTTGATAGATTTTAAACTATTTTGAAGTTGATGTATTATGATACAGATCTTCTATATTGTATTGAAACTTTTGTGAAATATTTGACTATGGATGTGTAAATTTTATACCATTCATGGTTTATAGTTAAATTATTGACATTTCGTATTCTAGTTTTAATACGAATGTTTATGTTATATTTCAACCTTTTCATATGTGGAATGTATTTGACATATTAACTGACAGGTGGAGCCTGCTATAGCTCCTCGGTGCATCAGTAGGTCTCATGAGACAATTAGACGTGTAATTGGCCAAGGCCTTTCCCAAATTGGATATATGGTTTTGGCCGAGGCCTTAATCATTTTTAGATGTCTTGGCCAAGGGCTTGAAAAAATGTTTTAGAATGTTTGGCATTATAAATTCCATCATTATGAAAATATTATTGATGGTTCTTGTGGTTATTCGACTATTAGAATACCCATGACTATGTTTTATTAAGGCATTATTTACTCATCTCATATACCTTCCATAATGTGTTCATTTTTATTATTTGTAAAAGGATTGTGTTTTAAATTATTCCCCATGCGTAATGTTTATATTATCTTTTTCTATATTTCATACCCTTCCGGAGATTTTGAGCCCATCCCTTTTTATGTTTTATTTTCCAAGGATTCCAAGAAGAGTATTATGATTGATAATCATGGTTAATCTATGGGATTAATGTCATTGTCAAAGGATCATTTATGTTGTGTTTTATTTTATAATCTGTAATGTAATGTTCATGTATATAATCTATTTTCCAAGACTGCTAAACTCTCGGTCTTTGGGGACTTGATTCCTTGGAATCATGCCAATGTATTAAAATAATTCACCAACTCTGGGCTTCTGAGTTCGGGTCGTTACTTTACTTTGTACTTGTATCTTGATGTGTGCTTGTTTTGTGTGAGTATTCATGTTAAAAGGAAATGCCTTCTTTATTTTAGGGATATTCCTTTTCGGTGCTAATCGCCAGCCCCTGGCCTATGGAAGGTGAGCTTGGGGTAGTCACAGCACGGGCCCCGGGGGATGGGTCGTGACAATGTTTTTGTCAAGGATTCATCATGGGATTAAAAAAATGAAAATATTTGGTTTACTATACCATGGATATCATTCTGGTTCATGGTGAGTGGGCCCTTACTATAGACCTAGTTCAACACTCTTGTGGTATTTTCTTTGGATAATTCGCATACACATTATAATCCATATTAAATGATAATACTATGTTTATAGATATTTAAATTAAATATATATCTATATTAAATGAAAGTACTCTTCACCATATAATTTTATCATTCCTCAAATTAGTTCTATACCCATTTCATTGTAGAAATCCAATAGTTTTTTAAGACAATTTTTCAATATTCAGAATGATAGTTGCATTAATCTGCTAAAAGTGTTTTCTTCCTGCCCAATTTTTACCACAATTCATGTATTATTTGCCTCTCCATATATCTCATGGATTGTTAATTTATTATATATTTCCATATTCCTTTTTACATGTGTATGGTGAAAATATTATTTCGTTATATAATGATACGTCGCTGAATTTTTCTTTCCTTATCATCAGTAAGGCAAAATCAATCTTTCCATGTGAATAAACTGGTGTTCTTCTTCATCTTGATGATAAATCAAAAATATGTCCAAGAATTTATTTACTATAAATTTACTGACTATACATTATACCCATTATCTATATGGTTTTAATACATTAGACACCATAATTTTAATTGATGTGAATTTACCTGGAATGTTATCAAATATAATTGGATGCCCAATTAATTTCCAATGGGTTTTTCGTGCTTTGGTTATTTTGTATATGTATTCCTTATGTGGAACACTTTAATTAACACATATTAAGGGTTCTCCCTAATATTTATATAATAAATTAGGTATGTATGCCTTGTCCAAAATTCATGGTGATATGTTCAAGGACACCATAGTGATGAGTGAAGGTGAAATGTTTATGAATGGATAATTATTATATTGTACCCGGATTTCAATGTTATGACTCATATAGGTATGATCTTTTTATGCCTATCATACTTATGATCATGTTATTATTACCATGTTATTTCGCTTGTACTTATTATCATGTTATTCCATGTGTACTTATGATCATTATTACCTCTTGTCCTCATATTCATGTTCTTTTAAAATGCTTCATGCCATACTGAAAATGGTCATTTATGATCTTTTTTATTATTTATCATATAATGGGCATTAAACCCCACCCTTTTTATGTGGTTCCTCTTTTCCCATGTGTTTCTGACACTTTCATCAGGGCGCGCGCGTCCGTCTTGTTTGACGATGAATGGTGTGGTTTTGTTGCCCTTTATTCCCACTTTACAATGGCGGGCGACATCCGCTCCTTGTTCAAGAATTTTTTCTCCTGGATCAAAATGGGATGATGAGATGTTGTTTCTTCCTTCCTTAGATTCCTCCTTGGTACTCGTCACCTAGTCCGGGTCTCCGTTATAGATTTAAGACGTTGTTCGTGAAACTCTTCCTTGTGCCATATCTTCATAGACACCAATTAATTACACTACTTCTGTCGGGACATTCCAAAAGGTCCAATCAGGGTAGCAACCTTTGTTCTAGGGAGTAGTCATGTTGGACATCACTGGCATGTATGTACATCGGGACACTAGCACGTCTGGTTTTCTTCCCCTTATTATAGGGCTTCTCAAGGACATGGGAGCTTGAGGCATCCCACATCGAACATGGGGAATCGCATGCCATGGGCATGTATCTGAGGTTTTCTTTAGCTTCCCATGTTTAACACAGGGTATGACACAAGCTTAACGTCTAGCAGAGATGGATCAGACTGATTAAAACACTAACTAGAGTGGATCAGATGGGTGCAACCTTTGGAGGGAACACCGATATCGGGGCTAACGTGTGGTTGGCTTCCTGAATGCTATTAAATGGAATGGAGAATGGGGTGGCATGATCCCACTGGGATGTGCTGGCATGGGTAAGAACTATGGTGGATGATAGAAGGTTCCGTGAAGTGGATGGTGAATGGGATGGAACCGTTATGAAGATGATGATGGTTTTGTGCATGAGCCTTGAATAGGCTTCCTATGTATCCCCGTGGCAGGGAATCAAAGTCTACGTAGTTCATCTGATGAAGGCTTACCATCGATAGGGGTTTTCAACGGCTTACTGCTAGATGAGGTCACAATGGCTTACCACTGGATAAGAATGTCAGCAAATTACCACTGAATAGGGTCACAATGGATTACCACTGATTGAGGTCACAACGGCTTACCGCTGGATGGGGTCGAACCGATGTGAATGGGGACCTGGGGGGCCAAATGGATGGTGGGGCTTGAACCTCGTGGATGCTTCCTACGTACCCTTCCTTGGCATGGATGAAAGACCATGTAGTTCAGGTGGTGGGAAATGATGTGAATATGGCCGGGACGACTAGTGGGTGTTGGCCTTAAATCTCAGAAAGGCTTCCTACATACCCTACCTTGGCAAGGATCAAAGAACACATAGTTCAAGAGGGACTATGGGGATTACACTCTAGGATTCCTAGGGTGTTGGTGAACCAATTCAATGGGTCTGAAATGACCAGGTGAACGGTGGGATGGAACCTCAGGGAGGCTTCCTACATACCCTGCCTTTTCAAGGATCAAATACCACGTAGTTCATGGGGGTCAGTGAACTGATATGAAGGAGGTCCTGGGTTCCAATGGTTTTTGGTCTTGAACCTTAGGAAGTTGTACAACATACCTTGCCTTGGTAAGGAAAAAAGTCCATGTAGTTTGGGTTATGGGGGTAGGTCTTACACTCTATGTTTCCTAGAGTGTTGGTGAACTGGCGTGAAGGGGGTCAGAGCAACCAATGGGTGGTGGGCATGAACCTCGTGGAGGCTTCCTGTGTACCTTTCCGTAGCATGGATCAAATACCTCGTAGTTTAGGTGGTGTAGGTCTTACACTCTGGCTTCCCAAAGTGTTGGTGAACTGACGTGAATGGGGTCAGAGTGACCAATGGGTGGTGGGCTTGAACCTCGGGGAGGCTTTCTACGTACCTTGCCTTAGTAAAGATCAAAGACCTCATAGTTCAAGTTAGAGATTGGTGAACCGATGTGAAGGGGGTCGGGACAACCGAGTGATGGGATTGAACCTCAGGGAGGCTTCCTACGTAACCTGTCTTGGCAAGGATCAAAGAGCACATAGTTCAGGTTGGAGTTTGGTGAACCGATGTGATGGGGGTTGGGACGACCAGGTGTGGGTCTTGAACCTCTGGGAGGCTTCCTACGTACCCTGCCTTGGCAAGGATCAAAGACCACATAGTTCAGGATGGAGTTTGGTGAACTGACGTGAAGGGTGTTGGAATGACCAGGTGTTGTGCTTGAACCTCAGGGAGGCTTCCTACATACCCCGCCTTGTCAAGGATCAAATACCACGTAGTTCAGGTTGGATTTTGGTGAACCGACGTGAAGGGGTCGGAGCGACTGGGTGTTGGGATTAAACCTCAGGGAGGCTTCCTATATACCCTTCCTTGACAAGGATCAGAGACCACATAGTTCAGGTTGGAGTTTGGTGAACCGACGTGAAGGGTCGAAGCGACCAATGGGTGTGGGGCTTACACTCTAGGTTTCCCAAAGAGGATGTTAGGTCAGTGCTTACTCTAAGACCACATGAATAATTCTTGGTGTGAGAAACAATAGATAGTAAATAACTTACAATCATAGCAAAAAGGTGCATCCGTGGGAAGTAGAGTGAGGCTTATGCCAGGAAGCTGCTCAGGTATCGCAATGGAGCAGCAATGGTGAATGGGGCTTTTGCAAGGGAGCTGCCCGGGTGCCGCTATGGAGCGAAAATTGATGGGGATTACGCAAGGAAGGTACCCATGTGCTGTTATGGAGCGGCAATGGTCAATGGGGATTACGCAAGGAAGTTGGCTGAGTGCCTCTATGGAGCGGCAATGGTGGATGGGGCTTACGCAAGGAAGTTGCCTGGGTGCCGCTATGGAGCGAAAATGGTGCATGGGGTTTATGCAAGGAAGCTGCCCGGGTGCCATAATGGAGTGACAATGGTGGATGGGGCTTATGTAAGGAAGTTGCTTGGGTCCCACTATGGAGAGGAAATGGTGAATTGGGATTACATAAAGAAGCTGCCCTGGTGTCACTATGGAGTGCCAATAGTGGATGGGTCTTAAGCAAAGAAGCTACCCTGGTGCCACTATGGAGCGGAAATAGTGAATCGGGCTTACGCAATGAAGTTTCATGGGTGCCGCTATGGAGCGGCAATGGTGGATGGGTCTTAAGAAATGAAGCTGCCCGGATGCCGCTATGGAGCACCAATGGTGAATGGGTCTTACGCAAGGAAGCTGCCCGGGTGCCGCTATGGAGCGACAATGGTGCATGGGGCTTACGTAAGGAAGCTGCCTGGGTGCTGTTATGGAGGGTCAATGGTGAATGGGGCTT
The DNA here is from genome assembly GCA_963277665.1 of Viscum album. NCBI lineage: Eukaryota > Viridiplantae > Streptophyta > Magnoliopsida > Santalales > Viscaceae > Viscum > Viscum album. Next base: position 255,022,196 of record OY728123.1, read on the forward strand.
ACCCAAGGAAGATACTTGGGTGCCGCTGTGGAGCGGAAATGGTGAATGGGGCTTATGCAAGGAAGCTGTCGGGGTGCCGCTATAGAGCAGTAATGGTGAATGGGGATTATGCAAGGAAGCAGCTCGGGTGTCGCTAAGGAGTGGCAATAGTGAATGGGGCTTACGCAAGGAAGCTGCCCGAGTGCCACTATGGAGCAACAATGATGGATGGGTTTTAAGCAATGAAGTCACATGGGTGTCGCTATGGTGAAGAAATAGTGAATGGAGATTACACAAGGAAGTTTCTTGGGTGCCGCTATGGAGCGACAATGGTGGATGTGTCTTAAGTAAGGAAGCTGCCCGGGTGCCACTATGGAGTGGCAATGGTGAATGGGGCTTACACAATGTAGTTGCTCGGGTGCCTCTATGGAGTGGAAATGGTGAATGTGGCTTACACAAGGAAAATTCCCATAGTGTCTTCCTCATGTCTAGCCATGAGGGCATCCCAACTCACTGGTGGGTTGAGTTATATGATTGAGGCCTACACTTATGTGCTAGTTCACAAGCGGGCTAATGCCAAGGGGCGTTGGAATCAGTCCGAACAAAGGGAGATGAAAAGTGTGAATTACATGCCCAACATTCAGAACATAATGAGGGTGTCATAGCGATGAAGGATAACTGATGTCCATGTTTGAAACACAGCATTCATATCGCACTAGCCTAAAATGGGAACAAAAAATGAGGGTCGACTGCTGACAATGTTCGAAACACAGGACTTGACTCGAAGTGTCGTACAAAGCCTTCAGGGGCATTGGCCCAAGACAATAGGTGAGCTGATGCGGCATGGGACCAGGCCGTTAGGGGGTCCCTTTAGACATAGAAGTGGATGAATATCTGAATTAAGGACAGGCAAAGCGTGAGGTGGAGTGATGGAATGTTTGAACGGAATCCAATGCTCTTGAAATTAAACCACTATAGTAATAGAATTAGGCATATTATGCTTGGATCATAAGGCATCTCTCATTTGGAGTAAGAGGCATCCTATTATTGAATTATAGGGCATGCTATAGTTTATAGTCATGTAGAGAGGAATGTTGGAATCTTATGTTTAGAGGATAAGGCATATCTTGTTTAGAGTAAGAGGCATCCTATAATTATCACATAGCGTGTACTATAGTATATAGTCATATAGAGAGGACTGTGGGCATCTTATGCTTGGAGCATAATGAATCTCTTGTTTGGAGCAAGAGGAATCCTATGTTTGGAACATAGGGTGTACTACAATTTAGAGTCATATAGAGAGGACTGTTGGCATCTCATGCTTGGAGCATGAGGTATCTCTTTTATTGAGTAAGAGGTATCCTATGTTTGGAACTTTGGGAGTACTATAGTTTATAGTCGTGTAGAGAGGACTTTGGGCTTCTTATTCTTGGAGCATAAGACATCCCTTGTTTAGAGTAAGATGCATCCTTTTTTTGGAAGATAGGGTGCACTACAGTTTATAGTCATATAGAGAGGACTGTTGGAATCTCATGCTTGGAGCATGAGACATCTCTTATATTGAGTAAGAGGCATCCTATGTTTGGAACATAGGGAGTAATATTGTTTATCGTCGTGTGGAGAGGGCTGTTTGGCAAAAGGTTCCTAGCAATGGTTGGTGTTGGGTCTTACGCAAGGGCGGCCCTTTATAGTTCGACTTGGAATAGGAGCCAAGTGATAGGTTTTGTAGGAGTTTCCTGAGGAATGGTTCGACTCATCGTGGGTGCACAAAAGGGTGCAATAGAAATTGCAGACATCCTAGCCTAAAAATTTCATGGTGCAGCTCTCCATTTTTCATGGGGGTCACTGGCGGTGGTGAAGGGATCATCCCGAAGGGCCGGGACCACAGCCCGACACTGACCTCGAGTAAGGGTACGGGGGCGCAGCCACCACGGTATGGTCCGATGGGCGCGAAGGTAGGATCCTCACAAAGGATAGGTCTTCGCGAAGTAGCTTCAAAGAGCAAAGGGGTTCGTGGAAAATGGGGTATTGCGGAGCATGGACTCGCGGAACAACAATGTAAAGGAAGCTACTCATGGAGCATGGGCTCGTGAAGCCGCTTTGCGAAGGAATATTCTCGTAGAGCATGGGATCGCGGAGCTGCTTCGTGAAGGAAAGCAGAGCTCCGCGAACCGGGAGATCGGTTTCCCAAGGGGCGAAGTGACGATCTGGAGAAGGTGGGTGAGCCGGGTATTTATAGGCAAGGGGTGTCGCAAAGCAGATCTCACTCAGCGTGATGAGGGAGCTTGCTCTACAGCGGGTCGGGAATGTCAAAGGGGTCCGTGAAGCCATCCCGCCTCCTTGCTTCGTGGCCGGTCGCGAACGTCAAAGGGGTCTACGGAGCCACATCGTGAAGGAAATCAGAGCTCCACAAACAGGGGGATCGGTCGCCCAAGGGGCGAAGTGACCATCCGGCGAAGGGGGTGAGAAGGGTATTTATAGGCAAGGGGCATCGCGAAGCAGATCTCACTCAGCGCGATGAGGGAGCTTGCTCTACGGTGGGTTTGAGAACGTCAAAGGAATTCGCGGAGCTATCCCGCCTCCTTGCTTCGCGGCTGGTCGGGAACGTCAAAGGGGTTCGCGAAGCCATCCCACCTCCTTGCTTCGCGACAGGTCGCGAATTCCAAAGGGGTCTACAGAGCCGTCCCTCCTCCTTTCTTCGCGGTGGTTCACAAACGTAAAAGGGATTCATGGTGAATCCTTCCTCCTTGCTTCGCAGCGGGGCTCCGCGATAGTGGTGGGGGCTTTACAAATGGGTTTCGCGAACCAATTTTCCAGCCCAACATCAAATTTCCATAACTCTTTATCCGTAACTCCGTTAGGGCCCTACGACCTACCAAATCGAATCATGAGAAATGGGCTAGGATCTTGAATCATGTACGGAAGCATTTGGAAAATTTTGGGGACATGTTTTCTAGTGCCAAAACCATGGAATATAAATGAAATGGATATTCATAAGGAACAATCATGTGGAGTGAATCCTTGAGTGGGAAATGAGTTTTATACAATTTATTTAGTTGTAAATTCATCTTATTTCTGAAGAAGGTGAAATTTTAGTAATTGGATTCCGTTTTAATTCATGTGATGTATTAAAATTTATTTATTATTATCTCTGTATTCATAATTGTTGGTCTACTAAATCTCACATTCCATTTATTGTAAATAATATATAAGATTAAGAACTGTTTCTGATAAGTCTACATTTGTCAATAAAATAGTTTTTATATATATTAAATGATTTAATTTAAAAGTTAATTTTATTTTATTTAGAAATTGTATAATATTATATATATATAGAACATATTTATATTTATAACATCAGAAATTATAAATTGGGGTTATATTATTGTTACATAAAAATATAAATTACTTTCGATAAAACTAATTACAAAGGTATGATCCAGATCATCAAAACAGAGTTAAATGATTTGATGTGTGTGTAAAAAATTTGTTAAAATGAATTAAAAATATTTATTAACCTTATAAAACCAAATAAAAATCTATTAATTTTATCTTTTGGAGACCATGACACTTGAATAGTGACATACCATTATTGAAATCTAATGGGTGCATCCAAAATTATACTCCTCCTCACCTATAAAAGGGGATCGATTCCACTAATTATTGAAACAAATATTCCATTGAATTTATTCCTATAACACTAACATTATGATCCTACTAGAATCAACTGACATTTTTATATTCCTATTTTCACACTTATTTATCCTCAGCCCTCTATTTCAGAGGATATTACCAAGAGATATCTGAAGTTCTCAACATGATTATTTCATACTCCTTAATATTTTATTTATAATATTCATCGTTTATACATTTTGAAGAAATATATTAAAATGAAATCAGAGTTAATAATATATATTTTTTTTATATTAATATATCCACCATCATTCAATCCAATACATCGACTTGAAAAAAACAACATCAATCATGTGCACATGTGGATTAGAGCCTCCATAATATGATGTGTTTTTTTTCATCACTGCCCCTCATGGATGTTATAAGAATGGATTTTGAGAATCAATATGTTTCATATGTCAAAATTATAAATTTTTTATGATAATTTATCCTATACACAAATTTTATCACTTTTATTGAGAAATGTATCCATTAATTATGAAAACGTGTGGACTTCTACCTCCAAGAATAATGAGATTCATTTATCAGTGTCACTCTTCATGGATGGTAACAATGGGTGATTTATTTTATATATTTTTGAATATAAATCAGTAATGGGATAAAATTATTTTTTTATATTTTTTGTTCAAAATAAATGTTGAAATAGGATAAAATATGGACAAATAGTGAGTAACAGAGAGAATAAATGCTGAAATATCGACAATCAAGATGAAGTGCTTGGTGGAAATCTAATGATTCCTATTCAAATATATGTGAATAGTTCTTACTTACTAATTTAAAAAAATAAATAAGTTATATATTAGAAAATGATGAAATAATATATTTTTTAACAAGGAATGATAGATATCAAAAAATGGGCAGTAGAAATAGGAAAATGATGAAATTTGATGAATATAAATGATTTGGGAAATTAAAACTAATGGCTTGATAGGTTTTCTATTTTCAAAAAATTGAATTGAATTCACAACCTTGATGATGGGTTGAATCATTCATTATCACAAGTAGAATTGTAATGCAGAAAAATGATTCTTTGAGTTTTCCTCTCCAAGAAACTACAATTGAAAATAATATATAAAAAAAACTAGGAAGAGATTAGAGATATTGTTTCTGGTTATTCTTTCATCAAATTCAATTGTAGTTTAATGAGTTTTAAAGTGGTAATGGACATTTTCACAACCTTGATAATGGATTCTTTTTAGAAAAAAATTATTAAGTTGACTTAATCATCGTTAAATCATGTCAACATTTAAAATTTTATATTTCCTAATAACAACTATATAGTACATAGTAGGGTTGAACCCAAGAGAAGGAATAAATTGAGACTAAGTGACCAGATTTTAAAACAATCCCAACTGTTCTTATCATTGGGTCAATTATATTTTAACATTTTTTAAATATAAAGTAGTAATGAGACACGCTTATTTTTTATATTTTTATTGAAAAGCTTTGATGAGCAAGAGAAAATAAGGACAAACATTGAGAAATAGAGAGAATAAATGATAAAAGATATACAATCTAGAAGAAATGCCTGGGGAAAATCTATCTTACTAGTTTAACAAAGATTCATATTCACAGATATGTGAATACAAGGGAAAATGATGAGAAAGAATAATTTATCTCCCTCGACATGTGATAAATCATGACAATTAAACAATCGTGGAGTCTGGCACTCTATGAATTATTTAATTCAAAAAAATTGAAAAGGAAAATTGAAAACAAATTGACGTATGTTCTGATGTTTTTTTGAAATTAAATCTTAGATAAATTGTATCCATGATCAAACACATCGATTGATCGTGGAGTTTGAAGTTGTGTACAAGTGGCATGAAGAAATTTAATGAATCTTGAATTGATCTTGCCGATCAATTCTGAAAACATTATATTGATAAAGTGAAAAGTTTAATTAATGATTACAAGTAGAAAAAGAAATTCCCCCGAACTAAAAGTATTTATCCTAAAATCATGTTCATATAAATAATTGAAAACATTCAATTACAAGTTATGAAATTAAGAGTAAAAGAGGAAGAAAGAACTCCCCTTATGCTCCCACTCTCCCAGAACATTGGGTCTATATTCCCAAGATGTCTCATGGAAGAGTCGATACTGCTCCTGCTGATGTGTTCGATTATCATCAAATGAATGATCCTCCTCCTTTCCCCTCCCCCACTATTGTTCCATTCTGAAACTAAATTGTATCTTCTGTCATCTTCAATTGGTCACCCACTGCACATGCCAACTCATCGTTGTTTCTCTACATCCCACCAAACATGTGGCAATTATCACCACCAAACATTGACATTCATGTGAATCGATTGAAAATCCTATAACTGAATGCTTAGGATCGTTTGAAATAAACTTGGACGTGTTTCTAACTCGTGAATAAATCTTCATAAAAAAATTATGATGTTACGATGGATATAATATTACTTTTATAAATATTTACTTATTTAAATAATTATAATTATAAATATATTAATATCTTAAGATAAAAATTTAAATTATTTAAAGATTATTAAATGTTATTATTTTACTAGGTTAATAAACAGTTATTTATTTTATTTAACAATATTATTATTTTTGTTACAATTATTTTATTTACAAAGTTCAATTATAATAAATATAATTATTATATTTAAATTAAATTATTAAGGTTTAAAAATTATATTAATTTAAATGATTTAAATAATTTTAAAAATTTCGTAGATTTATTTTTAATTATTATTATTATTATTATTATTATTATTATTATTACTATTATTATTATTACTATTATTATTATTACTATTATTATTATTACTATTAGAAAAGAATATTTGAGGTGTGCTTGGAGCTGTTTAAGCTCCAAGGAGGGTTCTTTTTTTTCTAGAAGGAAGACTTCTAGTCTTAGGAGGACCATGGTCATCAGCATTTCTGTTATACAGGGTTTGAAATCTTGAATTTTTTTCAATTTCATAAATAGAATTAAGATTTTATTCAATGCTTTCCGAAGTGGAACACTAAATCTCATAAATCTACAGATCACAATTCAGCATATTAATAAAAGAAAATTCATCTAGTTATTTTTATCATATCTCCTTCTACTAAATGAAATTTTTAAGAGGTGTTTTTAGATTAAGAGTCATCCTAAAAATCCCAGAGGAATTTTTTAAGTTTAAAAGTAGATGATATATATTCAATAGAAGTAGAAACTGGATTACTGTCGAGTTTAGGATATTTTTTTTAAAATTTCTAGTTTTAACTAATTCACCATCATGTACATTTTTTTTGAACATCCAAATTATTTTCTTCAGAAAATGTTTGATTTTTATATTCATAAAAATTACCAACTTTATTATCATATTCTGAGGACACTACCATTGAACAATTTTCCATGAATGTTGGTCCCCTAACAATTTTGAGCACGTTAAATTCTTCTTATTATTACCCAATTTTAATGATTAATAGACAAATATAAACATCAATAATAGATATAACAGTGTCCAAGAAAGACATACACATAATGACGGTAACCTATTGGTCTCACTCTATACTAAGAACCTGAATGTCAAAAGATAGAAACAATTTTCCTACACCTACCATTAAGTAATCTTTCATTCCTCTAGGATGTGTGAATGAGTGGTCATCCGATTGTAGGATGACTATGATGGGTTTAAGATCACCCAATATCAATTGTTTTAATAATGATTAGGGAATCAGTTTTATACTATTACCTATGTCCTACAGGTATTTTAGTTGACTAGAATATCCTATAGTGTTTGGTATGGAAAGACTACCTGGGTCTTTGAGCATTGGAGGTTTTTTATTTTTGAGTACAACACTAATTTCTTTAGTGAGGATGTAGGTGGAAAATTATTCAAGTGTCATTTTTTTAGAAATAATATTTTTTAAGAGATTTAAGGTAATAGATAATTTGGATCAAGATAAAGATAAAAGGGGTATTCACTTGGATATTGGTCAAAATCTCAAGGAACTAAGGTGTTTGTAATTTATTTTTTGTTTCAATTTTTCTAGGAATGGTATTGGTGGAGAAATGTTTATAAGAACAGATGGAATGTCCCTTAATTCATTAATAATTTTGTCTTTATTATTATTCCTTTTTATTTTTAGAAAAATATTTAGCTTGAATTTTGTGTGACAAATTTATGTTATCATGATTTTCAACAACTATCTCAGGATTTCAAGATTCTAAGTGCAGAAAATTTTTATTTCCAAAATCATTTAATTTTATAGTTTTGGAATTTTTAGAGTCTTTTTCATGTTTTAGTTTAGTGTTAATCCCACTTCTTATTAAAACAGCCATGAAATTCTCCCTAGGGTTGATTTCAGTTGTGCTAGGTAGCTTTCCCCTATCCTCAGAGTCTTGTCTCTAAATAGTTGGACAAGTTGTGTTTCCACATTTTTTATTCTAGAATCGGTTTAATTTTTATTAGAATTTGTAACACCCCAAGATTTCATAGTGTGTTATTTCTTCAAAATAATTCAATAACTTTCACTACACGCAACACTGAGTTCAATCACACCTTGAATTACAAAAAAAAAGCCATTAAAAGAGGTCATGAATAGTATTAACTAAATTTTAAACTTTATATAATCCTTATAATTTTAGAATTAATAATATGAGTTTCTTAGTCATAATGCAAGAACAGATTCATTTTCAGTATTGCACTTTTATCAACATTTAATAGTGAAACCTTTTTAAATACAATATTTTAAACTTTTTGACTAAATAGAGACATCAAAAAATTTAAAATGAAACATCCCAAGCTTCCATGGTATGCTTTCCTTTGAATAAAACAGTACTGTGTGTTGTACGCAACTTTGAGTTTTAACACACACCACAACGGATCAAACTAGCTGTTATGAATAGTAATACCTAATTTTTGAAATTATATATATTTTATATTTCAAAATGGACTTCATTTTTGGATTTGGAATATCGAATTTAGCCTAATGTGAAATTTTGGTACTTTTCGGATAACTTTAATATTTTAATGAATAGTGAAAATTACTAAATTTTAATTAAAAACAACTTTTTTAATATAAATAATTAATAGTGATAAATTATGAATTTGAGTTGTTTTAAAGTATATTTAGAATATATTTTTACCACTTAATATAATATTGGTCATTGGAATAATTTTACAATTAAACCAAACATAAACAAGTGTCAATCTTTTGATAGTTATTATCTCTTAAAAACACGCTTTTTGTTTTGACAACGGGAATTAATTTTAAATTAATTTTTGCCACTTCTATGTTTTGAATTTAGAAAAATGGATTCCATATTTGTAATCAGTATGTCCAAATTGTGTAAATAGGTAACTTTTATTTGTAGACATTTTGAATAATTACTGCAGTAAATATTTTATTTACCATGGTTAAGGGTAAATTCGGTAAATAATGGTTAAAAAAATAATATTATAATAATAATAAATTACCCTAAAACGTGTCCTAGCTTTATTTGTTTATAAATTTTCGACCATAGACATATTTGGGTCGATTTTGGGACCCCATGGTGCCACTAGTAGGTGATAGGGACATTTTATTTTAATTAAGTTAAAATGAATACAAAAATGACACAAGCATATATCTTTTAGTAAAATAATTATTACATAGGGTTATATATGTTGGATATTAGATTATAAATATTCATTAGAAAGCTAAAACGATTTGCTACATAATTATATTTTATTTATAATTTTTAGATTAAATGATTTAATTTATTTATGACACAATGATGATGTAGTAATTACTATAATAGTGAACAATTAAACTAATTGATATTATAAATACCAAAATAAATATAATATGAACCTTTTAATGAATTAAACTTATTTTCGAGGATAATATGAGATATTAGGATTTAATTGATTGACTTTGTTCAAAGTAATCAATTTGTTATGAGTTTCAAAAAAATCAACTATTGAATATTGTCAAAATTGACATAAAAGAGTTTTTAAAACAAATATTATATTATTAATTTATATTAAATTCTTACAAATCTAAGGTTCGGCCAAGAGACTTATGTCCTGATAGGTTCATCATTAATGGACCACTTGGGGGTCTCTTGGATGTATATAGTAAGTTTATTAACCATGTTATATAAAAATACAAAGAGACATTGTAAAAGTGAATCTAATTAACTTAGAGTTAATACTTAATGATAAGGTTAATATAAGTACCCAAACCTGTCTAAATTATATTGGTTGAGTTATTTTCGACCTATAACCACCTTAAAATTTAAATAATCAACTTTGTAGCTATTATAAACTGAATATGACTTTATTATAAATTAATATTTCTAGCTTTTCCAAAGGTGCCCCTCACCCCTCTTATAAAAGGGCACTCCTCCTTCTCATTTCTTCACACCTTCAAAGCCGTTTGGTTCGGCCAAACTCTGCCCAAATACTCTCCCAAATTCCATCACTACAACCTAGGGGCCTTAATTTGATCAGAAAGCCAACCTAAGGAGCCCTTTTGATCAAATCAAAAGGAAGAACCCGAAGAAGAGGTAATGATTTCACCACCCTTTTTCAAGTTCATTTCTTATTCCACTTCTTATTCCTTTGTTGTTACCATTATAAAATAATAACTACAGTATGGTACAACCATATTCAGTATTCTATCCACCCTTTTAATAACATGTCACCATACATGCGTACGTACGGCTTACCGTCTCCACGTTGTGGTGTAATTGTTATTCAATATAATATTATTTGGATGGGTATAATAATGATGTGTAAGTCATGTAAATAATAAATATAACATGTTAATGATTCTGTATATATGATACACCATCCATTTATATATTATTTTAATATCAAAAGAATGATATTGTCGCTCGTGCGTACGTACGGACTACCGTCTCCACGAACGCAATGAGATTCATTCTCCATCGTATCCATTCAAGTATAATTATCATTTTATGATTTAAAAATTATGTTTAAGGACTTGATATCATTATAGATATGAATAATATACAACTTATCCTTTACAAACAGGTCTTACGTAACAAAACATACAAAAGAAAACAAGTAAGTTCACACCCGAAACAACGATAATAATAAGATATTATTATCAAATGAATATTAAAAGATCACATATGATATCATAATAATTTATATGATTCTTATATAATTTAATAACAATTATTTCACCATTATACAGGAGGTTAACCTAATCCAACCAAGGAAAAGTACAAGGTAAGGGTTTTTCATCTCACTCCTTATTTCCGTGAGATTCATGCCATATTGCCACCATCACCTTTTGTGTGGTGTATGTACTGCTCATAATTATATTCCTTGTGTAATACACTCTAATTTATGTGTATTTACAAATTCATTGTATGATACCTCTTTCATGGGTTGTATGTTTCATAAGTTACCAAATTGGTAAGAGTTATTTCACAATCTCTTCATTATCTGAGGTTGTTTATACGTAATAATCTACTGGGATCTCTTTATCATCCACATCCATGTTTCTTAAAAATGAGTTCCAAAACATTTTTACTATTTACTAGAATATGGATTAAAGTCATTTATACCCTTGTTTGACTTTTTATAAGAGGTTTATAAAGGAATCTTTCTGTCGTTTTCCGAACAAGGTGCTTTTTAACCTTTTCGACAAAATTAAGGTAAGACTGTTTTTTTAACTTATACGGCGGGTGTGGCTATTTTCCGCCGTTATAAAATCGTCGAAGCTTCCCTTACAAGATAATAAGAATATTTAAAAAAAAAGTTTTATTTCATAAATATAAGACTCTTAAATGATTTCAAAATAGAAAGAGATATTTTTCTAAAATAGTATTTATTTCATCTATGTCAACATCCTTCGGTGGATTTTAAGCTTATTTGAAGTTGATTTATTATGATACAAAACACCCATATTTTATTGAAGGTTATGTGATATTTTTGACTGTGGATAATTTATTCTTATGTCACTCATGGTTTTTGTTTAGAGTATTGACATTTCATAAGTTATTTGTAATCCGAATGTTTTCAGATGAATGTGTTAGACAAGTATGTTCCGGGTTGGGGACCGGTAAAAGTAAGCCCTCCGGATTGGTCTCCGGTTATTAGAGGAACTCCGGTTTGGTCTCCGGTTATTAGAGGAACTCTGGGTTGGTGTCCAGTTATTAGAGGCACTCCGGGTTGGGTTCCGGTTACGGTTAGCCCCAAGGTCTTGGGACGAGGCCTTGACAATGAAATTAAAGTTCAGCATTAAGCATTACATCATTATGAAATTTGTTATTGATTTTGCATGTGATTATTCGATTAGTAGAATATCCATGTGATTAATTAAATGTCATTATTTCATTTTATTTATGCCATACTATGTTGAACGTTCAAGTTTGAAAGGCTTTTGTTTTAGTTATACATTGCCTTAAATGTTTATTCTTATTTATGAATGTTTCCGCTATATTGTTATCCTTTCTGGGCATTTGAGCTCACCCCTTTTATATGTTTTATTTTTCCCAGGAAGTGAAGAAGTAAATTATGAATGACCTGCAGGGATATTATGTGGGGATATGAGTGTGGATTATGGAGACATTATGTTGTTGTATTAGTTTTCCATTTTATGATTTAATGTAAAACTTATGAATATATATAGTGTTTCCAAGGCTACTAAACCAATCGGTCTTTTGAGATTTGATCTTTCTTGTGATCATGCCAATGTTATGTAATAATGCACCGACTCTGGGTAACTAGGGTCGGGGTGTTACAGTTGGTTTCAGAGGAAGTTTAGTACAAACCTTGGAAGCTAGATTTAGATAAACTCTGATTGGAGCACGTAGACCTAAGATGAACTTTGAGGATTAGTATAGAAGAACTCCCTAGAATTATGGTATTGTAGAGATTTTGTGAGTTTTCCGAGCAATACATCCCTGTCTGGATACGAGCAGGTAGAGGCGGCTCTGGCACAGATGTACCTAGGGGTAAAACCCTAAAACACCGCTTTCAGCTAGACTCGAACGGGAAATGGTGCACGACAATGGGCCTTGCTGCACTCTTGGTTACGACACTCCCAGGGGATATGCTTAGGATAACTCTCATTTTCGTTACAAATCATTATGAAGGGTTTATGAGTATATACTTCCTCAAAGAAAACATTTTTATGATTATGGATTATATCCATAAATAGTTCAATTTATGTTAAGTGTTTTATATGTATTGGATTATGTATTTTGATTCATAAACTGATCTAGTTTACGAAATTGTTTAGAAATGGCGCCTAGTGGGAGAAATGGAAACCGTATCAATGCACATGATACCAAGAGAAAGAAGGATCATATATTTTATGGTCTTAAGCCAGAATTTACAAGAGAAATAGTCTCGCATGTATTATCATCATATGGAGAAATAATATCATGTGTTGATAAGATAAGTAAAGAGTTTACTGAGTCCTATGGCTTTGAAGGGAAGAAAGTGAAGAAAAGGATGGAAGAGAGAAAGATGGATAATGGGAAGAGGGAAAAGAAGAATTTTCCCATATGTGATAACTGTGGAAAGAAACACCATGGAACTTGCCTAAAAGGAATGGGAGTTTGTTATAAGTATGGAGGAAAAGGGCACAAAGTACGCGACTTCAAGGGTAAGAAAATGGTTTCAAATGTACAATGCTTCATTTGCAAGGAGTTTGGACACTACGCAAACCTATGTCCCAGTCATCAGACTATGACGCAGATGATGCTATTGGATAATAATCAAGTTATGATACTACCAAAGATGAAGAGGAATGATTAGAGTTCTTATGTTGATTATGTCAATTGAGTGTTGTATCAACAATGTACTTGTTATAATAATTATGGAGTATATAAGGATTGTACTGCAGTACTATTTCATTAAGGACTTGAGATTGTGTGGAACAAAGAAAAGTGACTCAATAGCAGGATAAATTTTTGGAAATTATATGGTTGAGAGAATGATAAACCATAATATAGTTCTGATACCGAGGTAGTGATTTTGGAATAATACATGATTGATTTGGATAAATTATATTGGATATTCTTGACTACTTTGGAACTGATTAATGATTTGTATATTACATCATTGTTGGGGTTTAAAACATTTTTGGATTCATGAATTATATCCAGCATTCTATATGGAATAAGGGAGCAGGAATGTAATCAATAAAGAATATGGTAATTAAGGATGTTTCAGTGTATTAAAAGAATACATGATGAAGGTATTCATATGATATTACGGGGTAAAAATGATCTACATTATGTTTACCTTCCTTATAAATGTTGCACTGTGAGTTTGGACAAAAGTATTTTGGATAGTTCTAGTTTGGATTATTTTGGATTGCCATAAAAGGACAACCTGGAGGTTTGGCGGCAACCCGTCGCGTCCAGCGAGGCTGCAAGACTTGAACCCGCAACCGAAGGGTGACAAGGGTGTATCACCTACCACTGGCCCACAAGATGTCCTAGATTAAATAATGTAGTTTTTATAAAAAGATCTGGTAGATAAATTATAAATTCGTTTATCTTGGAACCCTGTACGAATAGTAAAAATAGAAATTTTTACGTTATATTATCTTTTAGAGTGAAAGATGAGTTTGTGGTAGAAATTTATTAATGGATAATACTCTAATTATAAAGTAAGTATATCTCCTTATGATCTTATCCAATCTCATAAATAAATTCCTCAACATTAAGAAAAGGTACTTAGAACAAAAAATTTGTCCTAGATGGTACCTTAAATCATCACTAATTTATGGCTTTGGGAATGTTGGCCTTTTCATAGCCATGTTATCTACCAATCTCCATCAGATAATTGATGGTTATATTTCTCTTCCATATCCATATTTTCCTACATGGAACCCTAGTATGTGTTATTTTCTGTAATCTTCATACTTTCCACTCTTTATGTTAAATATAGGCCTCATTAATTCATTTTTCGACGTGGGATTTCAACTAAGATATTTTGAAACGTCAAAAATGTGTTATCCCAATACCCTATGTTTTGTTGAACCGATGATATTTAAAATCATCATAGATTGATGAGTTTAAGGACCTCAATTTTATACTTTTTTGTGATTGATGACCTCAATCACTACCTATAAATATTTACATTTTTCCTCCAATTATATGTCTCTAATTACCGCCAATGCTCTCCTAATCGAGATCATAATTTGGTGGTGACCCTTTCATTTCTCTTTTCCTCATATTAAGACTAAATTTTAGTAACCCAATTTCCGATGTGGGTTTTCCCACAAATATATTTTCTATTTTCAACCTTTTATTTTCTAATATCAATTTCAAATTGCGAGGATGCAATTTATTGAAGGAGGGGAGAATGTAACACCCCAAGATTTCATAGTGTGTTATTTTTTTCAAAATAATTCAATAACTTGCACTACACGCAACACCGAGTTGAATCACACCTTGAATTACAAAAAAAAATCCATTAAAAGAGGTCAAGAATAGTATTAACTAAATTTCAAACTTTATATAATCCTTATAATTTTAGAATTAATATTATGAGTTTCTTAGTCATAATGTAAGAACAGATTCATTTTTAGTATTGCACTTTTATCAACTTTTAATAGTGAAACCTTTTTAAATACAATATTTTAAACTTTTTGACTAAATGGAGACATCAAAAAATTTAAAATGAAACATCCCAAGCTTCCACGGTACACTTTCCTTTGAATAAAACAGTAGTGTGTGTTATACGCAACTTCGAGTTTTAACACACACCACAACCGATCAAACTAGCTGTTATGAATAGTAATACCTAATTTTTGAAATTATATATATTTTATATTTCAAAATGGACTTCATTTTTGGATTCGGAATATCGAATTTAGCCTAATGTGAAATTTTGGTACTTTTCGGATAACTTTAATATTTTGATGAATAGTGAAAATTACTAAATTTTAACTAAAAACAACTTTTTTAATCTAAATCATTAATAGTGATAAATTATGAATTTGAGTGGTTTTAAAGTATATTTTGAATATATTTTTACCAATTAATATAATGTTGGTCATTGGACATAATTTTACAATTAAACCAAACATAAACAAGTGTCAATCTTTTGATAGTTATTATCTCTTAAAAACACGCTTTTTATTTTGACAACGAGAATTAATTTTAAATTAATTTCTGCCACTTCTGTGTTTTGAATTTAGAAAAATGGATTACATATTTCGAATCAGTATGTCCAAATTGTGTAAATAGGTAACTTTTATTTTTAGACATTTTGAATAATTACTGCGGTAAATATTTTATTTAACATGGTTAAGGGTAAATCCGGTAAATAAGGGTTAAAAAAATAATATTATAATAATACTAAATTACCTTAAAACGTGTCCTAGCCTTATTGGTTGATAGAGTTTCGACCATAGGCATCATTGGGTCGATTTTGGGACCCCATGGTGCCACTTGTAGGTGATAGGGACATTTTATTTTAATTAAGTTAAAATGAATACAAAAATGACACAAGCATATATCTTTTAGTAAAACAATTATTACATAGGGTTATATATGTTGGATTTTAGATTATAAATATCAATTAGAAAGACAAAAAGATTTCATACAGAATTATATTTTATTTATAATTTTTAGACATTAAATGATTTAATTTATTTATGACACAATGATGATATAGTAATTACTATAATAGTGAAAAATTAAACTAATAGATATTATAAATACCAAAATAAATATAATATAAAACTTTTAATGAATTAAACTTATTTTCTAGGACAATATGATATATTAGGATTGATTTGATTTACTTTTTTATAAGTAATCAATCTGTTATGAGTTTCAAAATATCAACTATTGAATAGTGTCAAAATTGACATAAAAGAGTTTTTAAAAAAATATTATATTATTAATTGATATTAAATTCCTAAAAATCTATGGTTCGGCCAAGCGACTTATATCATGATAGGTTCATAATTAATGGACCACTTGGGGGTCGCTTGGATGTATATAGTACGTTTATTAACCATGTTATAAAAAATACAAAGAGACATTGTAAAAGTGAAACTAATTAACTTAGAGTTAATACTTAAAGATAAGGTTAATATAAATACCCAAACCTGTCTAAATTCTATTGGATGAGTTGATTTCGACCTATACCCACCTTAAAATTTTAATAATCAACTTTGGAGCCATTTGAAACCGAATATGAATTTATCATAAATTAATATTTCTAGCTTTTCCAAAGGTGCCCCTCACCCCTCTTATAAAAGGGCACTCCTCCTTCTCATTTATTCACACCTTAAAAGACTTTTGGTTCGGCCAAACGCTGCCCAAATACTCTCCCAACTTCCCTCACTACAACCTAGGGGCCTTAATTTGATCAGAAAGCCAACCTAAGGAGCCTTTTTGATCAAATCAAAAGGAAGAACCCGGAGAAGAGGTAATGATTTCACCACCCTTTTTCAAGTTCATTTCTTCTTCCACTTCTTCTTCCTTTGTTGTTACCATTCGAAAATAATAACTACAGTATCATTTATATACTTGGATGTTATTATAAATATGGTACAACCATATTCAGTATTCTATCCACCCTTTTAATAACATGTCACCATATGTCCGTACGTACGGCTTACCGTCTCCACGTCGTGGTGTAATTGTTATTCAATATAATATTATTTGGATGGGTATTATAATGATGTGTAAGTCATGTAAATAATAAATATAACATGTGAATGATTCTGTATATATGATACACCATCCATTTATATATTATTTTAATATCAAAATAATGATATTGTCGTTCGTGCGTACGTACGGGCTACCATCTCCACGAACGCGATGAGATTCATTCTCCATCGTATCCATTCAAGTATAATTATCATTTGATGATATAAAAATGATGTTTAAGGACTTGATATCATTCTTGATATGAATAATATATAACCTATCCTTTACAAACATGTCTTACGTAACAAAACATACAAAAGAAAACAAGTAAGTTCACACCCGAAACAACGATAATACTAAGATACTATTATCAAATCCATATTAAAAGATCATATATGATATCATAATAATGTATATGATTATTGTATAATTTAATAACAATTATTTCACCATTACACATGAGGTTAACCTACCCCAACCAAGGAAAAGTACAAGTTAAGTGGTTTTCATCTCACTCCTTATTTCCGTGAGATTCATGCCATATTGCCACCATCACCTTTTGTGTGGTGTATGTACTGCTCATAATTATATTCTTTGTGTAATACACTCTAATTTATGTGTATTTAAATATTCATTGTATGATACCTCTTTCATGGGTTGAATGTTTCATAAGTTACAAATTTGGTAAGAGTTATTTCACAATCTCTTCATTATCCGAGGTTGTTTATACGTAATAATCTACTGGGATCTCTTTATCATCCACATCCATGTTTCTTAAAAATGAATTCCAAAACATTTTTACTATTTACTAGAATATGGGTTAAAGTCATTTATACCCTTGTTTTAATTTTTATAAGAGGTTTATAAAGGAATCTTTCTGTCATTTTTTCAAACAAGTTGCTTTTTAACCTTTTCGACAAAATTAAGGTAAGAATGTTTTTTTAACTTATACGGCGGGTGTGGCTATTTTCCGCCGTTATAAAATCGTCGAAGCATCCCTTACAAGATAATAAGAATATTTAAAAAATAATAATTTTATTTCATAAATATAAGACTCTTAAATGATTTCAAAATAGAAAGAGATATTTTTCTAAAATAGTCTTTATTTAATCTATGTCAACATCCTTTGGTGGATTTTAAGCTTATTTGAAGTTGATTTATTATGATACAAAACACCCATATTTTATTGAAGGTTTTGTGATATTTTTGACTATGGATAAGTTATTATTATGTCACTCATGGTTTTTGTTTATAGTATTTACATTTCATAAGTTATTTGTAATCTGAATCTTTTCAGATGAATGTGTTAGACAAGTATGTTCCGGGTTGGGGACCGGTAAAAGTAAGCCCTCTGGTTTGGTCTCCGGTTATTAGAGGAACTCCGGTTTGGTCTCCGGTTATTAAAGGAACTCCGGGTTGGTGTCCGGTTATTAGAGGCACTCCGAGTTGGCTTCCGGTTACAGTTAGCCCCAAGGTCTTGGGACGAGGCCTTGATAATGAAATTAAAGTTCAGCATTATGCATTCCATAATTATGAAATTTGTTATTGATTTTTCATGTGATTATTCGATTAGTAGAATATCCATGTGATTAATTAAATGGAATTATTTCATTTTATTTATGCCATACTATGTTGAAAGTTCAAGTTTGAAATGCTTTTGTTTTAGTTATACATTACCTTAAAGCTTTATTCTTATTTATGAATGTTTCCGCTATATTGTTATCCTTACTGGGCATTTGAGCTCACCCCTTTTCTATGTTTTATTTTTCCCATGAAGTGAAGAAGTAAATTATGAATGACCTGTAGGGATATTATGTGGGGATATGAGTGTGGATTATGGAGACCTTATGTTGTTGTAGTAGTTTTCCATTTTATGATGTAATGTAAAACTTATGAATATATCTAGTGTTTCCAAGGCTACTATACCAATCGGTCTTTAGAGATTTGATCTTTCTTGTGATCATGCCAATGTTATGTAATAATGCACTGACTCTGGGTAACTAGGGTCGGGGGGTAACAGTTTGTATCAGAGGAACTTTAGTACAAACCCTGGAAGCTAGATTTAGATAAACTCTGATTAGAGCACGTAGACCTAAGATGAACTTTGAGGATTAGTATAGAAGAACTTCCTATAATTATGGTATTGTAGAGATTTTGTGAGTTTTCCGAGCAATATATCCCTGTCTGGATATGAGCAGGTAGAGGCGGCTCTGGCACAGATGTACCTAGGGGTAAAACCCGAAAACACCGCTTTGAGCTAGACTCGAACGGGAACTGGTGCACGACAACGGGACTTGCTGCACTCTTGGTTACGACACTCCCGGGGGATATGCTTAGGATAACTCTCATTTTCTTTACAAATCATTATGAAGGGTTTATGAGTATATAATTCCTCAAAGAAAACATTTTTATGATTATGGATTATATCCATAAATAGTTCAATTTATGTTAAGTGTTTTATAAGTATTGGATTATGTATTTTGTTTCATAAACTGATCTAGTTTATGAAATTGTTTAGAAATGGCTCCTAGTGGAAGAAATGGAAAACGTATCAATGCACATGATACAAAGAGAAAGAAGGATCATATATTTTATGGTCTTAAGCCAAAATTTACAAGAGAAATAGTCTCGCATGTATTATCATCATATGGAGAAATAATATCATGTGTTGATAAGATATGTAAAGAGTTTACTGAGTCTTATGGCTTTGAAGGGAAGAAAGAGAAGAAAAGGATGGAAGAGAGAATGATGGATAAAGGGAAGAGGGAAAAGAATAATTTTCCCATATATGATAACTGTGGAAAGAAACACCATGGAACTTGCATGAAAGGAATGGGAGTTTGTTATAATTATGGAGGAAAAGGGCACAAAGTACGCGACTGCAAGGGTAAGAAAATGGTTTCAAATGTACAATGATTCATTTTCAAGGAGTTTGGACACTACGCGAACCTATGTCCCAGTCATCAGACTATGCTGCAGATGATGCTATTGGATAATAATCAAGTTATGATACTGCCATAGATGAAGTGGAATGATTAGAGTTCTTATGTTGATTATGTCAATTGAGTGTTGTATCAACAATGTACTTGTTATAATAATTATGGAGTATATAAGGATTGTACTGCAGTACTATTTCATTAAGGACTTGAGATTGTGTGGAACAAAGAAAAGTGACTCAATAGCAGGATAATTTTTTGGAAAATATATGGTTGAGGAATGATAAACCATAATATAGTTCTGATACCGAGGTAGTGATTTTGGAATAATACATGATTGATTTGGATAAATTATATTGGATATTCTTGACTATCTTGGAACTGATTAATGATATGTATATTACATCATTGTTGGGGTTTAAAACATTTTTGTATTGATGAAGTATATCCAGCATTCTATATGGAATAAGGGAGCAGGAATGTAATCAATACAGAATATGGTAATTCAGGATGTTTCAGTGTATTAAAAGAATACATGATTAAGGTATTCATATGATATTATGGGGTAAAAAGTATCTACATTATGTTTACCTTCCTTATAAATTTTGCACTGTGAGTTTGGACAAAAGTATTTTGGATGGTTCTAGTTTGGATTATTTTGGATTGCCATAAAAGGACAACCTGGAGGTCGGGCGGCAACCCGTCGCGTCCGGAAAGGCTGCAAGACTTGAACCCGCAACCGAATGGCGACAAGGGTGTATCACCTACCACTGGCCCATGAGATGTCCTGGATTAAATAATGTAGTTTTTATTAAAAGATCTGGTAGGAAAATTATAAATTCGTTTATCTTGGAACCCTGTATGAATATTATAAATAGAATTTTTTACGTTCTATTATCTTTTAGAGTGAAAGATGAGTTTGTGGTAGAAATTTATTAATGGATAATACTCTAATTATAAAGTAAGTATATCTCTTTATGATCTTATCCAATCTCATAAATAAATTACTCAACATTAAGAAAAGGTACTTAGAACAACAATGTTGTCCTAGATGGTACCGTAAATCATCACTAATTTATGGCTTTGGGATTGTTGGCCTTTTCATAGCCATGTTCTCTACCACTCTCCATCAGATAATTGATGGTTAGATTTCTCTTCCATATCCATATTTTCCTACATGGAACCCTAGTATGTGTTATTTTCTGTAATCTTCATACTTTCCAATCTTTATGTTAAATAGATCCCTCATTAATACATTTTTCGATGTGGGATTTCAACTAAGATATTTTGAAACGTCAAAAATGTTTTATCCCAATACCCTATGTTTTGTTGAACCGATGGTATTTCAAATCATCATAGATTGATGAGTTTAAGGACCTCAATTTTATACTTATTTGTGATTGATGACCTCAATCACTACCTATAAATATTTACATTTTTCCTCCAATTATATGTCTCTAATTACCACCAATGTTCTCCTAATCGAGATCATAATTTGGTGGTGACCCTTTAATTTCTCTTTTCCTCATATTAAGACTAAATTTTAGTAACCCAATTTCCGATGTGGGTTTTCCCACAAATATATTTTCTATTTTCAACCTTTTATTTTCTAAGATCAATTTCAAATTCCGAGGACACAATTTATTGAAGGAGGGGAGAATGTACCACCCCAAGATTTCATAGTGTGTTATTTCTTCAAAATAATTCAATAAACTGCACTACATGCAACACCGAGTTCAATCACACCTTGACTTACAAAAAAAAGCCATTAAAAGAGGTCATGAATAGTATTAACTAAATTTTAAACTTTATATAATCCTTATAATTTTAGAATTAATATTATGAGTTTCTTAGTCATAATGCAAGAACAGATTCATTTTCAGTATTGCACTTTTATCAACTTTTAATAGTGAATCCTTTTTAAATACAATATTTTAAACTTTTTTACTAAATGGAGACATCAAAAAATTTAAAATGAAACATCCCAAACTTCCACGGTACGCTTTCCTTTGAATAAAACAGTAGCGTGTGTTGTACGCAACTTCGATTTTTAACCCACACCACAACCGATCAAACTAGCTGTTATGAATAGTAATACCTAAATTTTGAAATTATATATATTATATATTTCAAAATGGACTTCATTTTTGGATTCGGAATATCGAATTTAGCCTAATGTGAAATTTTGGTACTTTTCGGATAACTTTAATATTTTGATGAATAGTGAAAATTACTAAATTTTAATTAAAAACAACTTTTTAAATCGAAATAATTAATTGTGATAAATTATGAATTTGAGTGGTTTTAAATTATATTTATAATATAATTTTACCACTTAATATAATGTTTTTCATTGGACATAATTTTACAATTAAACCAAACATAAACAAGTGTCAATCTTTTGATAGTTATTATCTCTTAAAAACACGCTGTTTGTTTTGACAATGGGAATTAATTTTAAATTAATTTCTGCCACATCTGTGTTTTGAATTTAGAAAAATTTATTCCATATTTGGAATCATTATGTCCAAATTGTGTAAATAGGTAACTTTTATTTTTAGACATTTTGAATAATTACTGCGGTAAATATTTTATTTACCATGGTTAAGGGTAAATCCGGTAAATAAGGGTTAAAAAAATAATATTATAATAATACTAAATTACCTTAAAACGTGTCATAGCCTTATTTGTTGATATATTTTCGACCATAGGCATCTTTGGGTCTATTTTGGTACCCCATTGTGCCACTTGTAGGTGATAGGGACATTTTATTTTAATTAAGTTAAAATGAATACAAAAAATGACACAAGAATATATCTTTTAGTAAAACAATTATTACATAGAGTTATATATGTTGGATTTTAGATTATAAATATTCATTAGAAATACAAAAATATTTCATACATAATTATATTTTATTTATAATTTTTAGACATTAAATGATTTAATTTATTTATGACACAATGATGATGTAGTAATTACTATAATAGTGAAAAATTAAACTAATTGATATTATAAATACCAAAATAAATATAATATGAAACTTTTAATGAATTAAAATTATTTTCTAGGATAATATGATATATTAGGATTTATTTTATTGACTTTGTTAGAAGTAATAAATCTGTTATGAGTTTCAAAAAAACAAACTATTGAATAGTGTCAAAATTGACATAAAAGAGTTTTTAAAACATATATTATATTATTAATTGATATTAAATTCCAAAAAATCTAAGGTTCGGCTAAGAGACTTATATCATGATAGGTTCATCATTAATTGACCACTTGGGGGTCGCTTGGATGTATATAGTAAGTTAATTAACCATGTTATTTAAAAATACTAAGAGACATTGTAAAAGTGAAACTAATTAACTTAGAGTTAATACTTAATGATAAAGCTAATATAAGTACCCAAACCTGTCTAAATTCTATTGGTTGAGTTTTTTTCGCCCTATACACACCTTAACATATAAATAATCAACTTTGGATCCATTATAAATTGAATATGAATTTATTATAAATTAATATTTCTAGCTTTTCCAAAGGTGCCCCTCACCCCTCTTATAAAAGGGCACTCCTCCTTCTCATTTCTTCACACCTTCAAAGCCTTTTGGTTCGGCCAAACTCTGCCCAAATACTCTCCCAACTTCCCTCACTACAACCGAGGGGACTTAATTTGATTAGAAAGCCAACCTAAGGTGCCCTTTTGATCAAATCAAAAGGAAGAACCCGAATAAGAGGTAATGATTTCACCACCCTTTTTCAAGTTCATTTCTTCTTCCACTTCTTCTTCCATTGTTGTTACCATTCTAAAATAATAACTATAGTATAATTTATATACTGTGATGTTATTATAAATATGGTACAACCATATTCAGTATTCTATCCACCCTTTTAATAACATGTCACCATACGTGCGTACGTACGGCTTACCGTCTCCACGTCGTGGTGTAATTGTTATTCAATATAATATTATTTGGATGGGTATAATAATGATGTGTAAGTCATGTAAATAATAAATATAACATGTTAGTGATTATGTATATATGATACACCATCCATTTATATATTATTTTAATATCAAAATAATGATATTGTCGCTCGTGCGTACGTACGGACTACCGTCTCCACGAAGGCGATGAGATTCATTCTCCATCGTATCCATTCAAGTATAATTATCATTTGATGATTTAAAAATGATTTTTAAGGACATGATATCATTCTAGATATGAATAATATACAACCTATCTTTTACAAACATGTCTTACGTAACAAAACATACAAAAGAAAACAAGTAAGTTCACACCCGAAACAACGATAATACTAAGATATTATTATCAAATCAATATTAAAAGATCATATATGATATCATAATAATGTATATGATTCTTGTATAATTTAATAAAAATTATTTCTCCATTATACAGGAGGTTAACCTACCCCAAACAAGGAAAAGTACAAGGTAAGGGGTTTTCATCTCACTCCTTATTTCCGTGAGATTCATGCCATATTGCCACCATCACCTTTTGTGTGGTGTATGTACTGCTCATAATTATATTATTTGTGTAATACACACTAATTTATGTGTATTTACATATTCATTGTATGATACCTCTTTCATGGGTTGTATGTTTCATAAGTTACCAAATTTGTAAGAGTTATTTCACAATCTCTTCATTATCCGAGGTTGTTTATACGTAATAATCTACTGGGATCTCTTTATCATCCACATCCATGTTTCTTAAAAATGAATTCCAAAACATTTTTACTGTTTACTAGAATTTGGGTTAAAGTCATTTATACCCTTGTTTAACTTTTTATAAGAGGTTTATAAAGGAATCTTTCTGTCGTTTTCCAAACAAGGTGCTTTTTAACATTTTCGAAAAAATTAAGTTAAGAATGTTTTTTTAACTTATACGGCGGGTGTGGCTATATTCCTCCATTATAAAATCATCGAAGCTTCCCTTACAAGATAATACGAATATTTTAAAAAAAATGTTTTATTTCATAAATATAAGACTCTTAAATTATTTCAAAATAGAAAGAGATATTTTTCTAAAATAGTCTTTATTTCATCTATGTCAACATCCTTTGGTGGATTTTAAGCTTATTTGAAGTTGATTTATTATAATACAAAACTCCCATATTTTATTGAAGGTTTTGTGATATTTTTGACTATGGATAAGTTATTCTTATTTCACTCATGGTTTTTGTTTAGAGTATTGACATTTCATAAGTTATTTGTAATCCGAATGTTTTCAGATGAATGTGTTAGACAAGTATGTTCCGGGTTGGGGACTGGTAAAAGTAAGCCCTCCGGTTTGGTCTCCGGTTATTAGAGGAACTCCGGTTTGGTCTCCAGATATCAGAGGAACTCTGGGTTGGTGTCTGGTTATTAGAGGCACTCCGAGTTGGGTTCCGGTTACAGTTAGCCCCAAGGTCTTGGGACGAGGCCTTGACAATGAAATTAAAGTTCAGCATTATGCATTCCATCATTATGAAATTTGTTATTGATTTTTCATGTGATTATTAGATTAGTAGAATATAAATGTGATTATGTAAATGGAATTATTTCATTTTATTTATGCAATACTATGTTGAAAGTTCAAGTTTCAAAGGCTATTGTTTTAGTTATACATTACCTTAAATGTTTATTCTTATTTATGAATGTTTCCGCTATATTGTTATCCTTACTGGGCATTTGAGCTCACCCCTTTTCTATGTTTTATTTTTCCCAGGAAGTGAAGAAGTAAATTATGAATGTCCTGCAGGGATATTATGTGGGGATATGAGTGTGGATTATGGAGACATTATGTTGTTGTAGTAGTTTTCCATTTGATGATGTAATGTAAAACTTATGAATATATCTAGTGTTTCCAAGGCTACTAAACCAATCGGTCTTTCGAGATTTTATCTTTCTTGTGATCATGCCAATGTTATGTAATAATGCACCGACTCTGGGTAACTAGGGTCGGGGCATTACAGAATAATATTGGGATTTTTTATATTCAATTTATTTTTTAACTTCTCATCATGAAATTCCATTTTATTTAATATTTTATCCAGCATAAAAAACATTTAACCCTCAAAAAATTCTTGTGAATTAGATGATTATTCCCTCTATTTCTTTTGAATGTTTTTTCTACGATGGTTTTGGTAACATGTGTATTGGTAATTATAATTATA
Source organism: Viscum album (assembly GCA_963277665.1). Lineage (NCBI taxonomy): Eukaryota > Viridiplantae > Streptophyta > Magnoliopsida > Santalales > Viscaceae > Viscum > Viscum album. The sequence goes on from OY728123.1 coordinate 255,048,596, forward strand.
CATTGTTCTTTCCATTAATGGTTTGGATGGTTCCTATATCCTCTATTATAATTTTTTGAAAATGGGTAATCCTTAAGAGGCATACTTGGTCCATAATTAACAAAATTTTAGTTTTCCTGTTGTAGTGTTGGTATATCAGAGTTAGGACAAAAATTATTAGTTTTCCCAAATATGCCCCACTAAACACTATTCCATAAGAGATTTATTTTTGTTTTGAAATCAAACTTGATTTATGGACTTTTTGGAATTTCGGTTAATTAATTTTTGAAGTTTATTTATTATTTTAGCCAGTTAAGAATTCATTTCCATTCCAGAACGTGTGTTTTCATTTTTGATCACTTTATTCCTCGTTGAATTTTTATGTTTACAGTTCATGGCAAGTTGTTTTTCAAAAATTCTCATCTTCTCATCTATTTTATCATTGTAATTTCCCCTAGAAGATTGTTCACCCTAGTTTTGACTATAGGTGGAAAGTCTTTCTGAGAATGTGTCCATAAAAATATGGTATGAGATTTGATGATGGGGAAACCACCTAAGCATGCCCCTAAATATATCCCTATCCTAAATAAAGGATTCATTATCCTCTTGCTAAAAACTTTTTATTTTAGTTCAATATTATCCTTTAAGACTTTGTGGATAAAATTACATTATGAATTATTTATATTATTGGTCCTAGTTTTCAGAAATGTGTTAATATAAACTCATAATTAGATTCTAGTATTAAATTTTAAGGAAAGAGAAAAATACTCTCATTCTAACCTTATTTTCAATTTATTATAGAAATATCAAATATATGCTAGAGAGTCCTCATTAAATAGTACATTAAATTCTGGTAGTATAGAAATGTGAGACTATTTGAGTTCATTGTTTCTGGATCTAGGTGAAATTATAATAGGAGATGCATTACTTGAAACTTGAGGGAGTTGAAACTCCCTCATCCTAGGCCTATCATTAAATTATAAGATTTCAAAGTGAATGTTTGGTTGATTTTTTGCAACATAAAGAACCTTGTATCCTATATTCTCCTTTTCATTTTTATTTTCCCTTTTTAGAGCAGTTAAGTGTTTTTCAATTTCAGGGTTCAAGGGATCTAATCTATTAGAGGATTTTCTTGTGCTAATGTTGTAAGTAAACACCAATTAAATTCCACACTAGAAAGTTCAAGGGTTATAAAAGTAGTAATATAAGAAAAAAACAATAAAAAATTAGTGAAGGTAAATTGAAAGAGCATAAAAAAAGTAACTACACCGAAATAAGAGTATTGATAGAAAAAAATTATCATTTTTCAATTTTCAATATTATTTTGAATTTTTGTTCTATATAATTTTTTTTGAAGAAGATTATTTTTATAAATGAAAAATTGTCTCTCGAACCCTTCTCTAGTTACAGTTCCAAAAACAGGACCCAATCATTATTAAACCATATAATGATTAAAAGTGTATATTTCTGAATATGTATTTTATAGTGGTTAGTAGGGTGGAACACAAGAGAAGGAAAAATTAGAGACTGAGTGACTAGATTTCAAAACAAACCCCACTGTTGTTAATAGTTGTTGAATTAGATTTTGACTCATTTTAATATAAGTAAGTAATGAGACCCAATTAATTTTTATATTTCTTTTAAAAATATATGATAAAAGAGGATAAAATGTGAAAAAATAGTGACAAATAGAGAGAATAAATTATGAAATATGAACAATCTATATGAAATTAATAAGGAAAATCTGGCCTATTAGTTTTATAAGGATTCATATTAATTGATATGTGAATGCTATGTCAAAGACTAAAAAATAATTTATCTCTATCATGTGGAGATAAATCATGAAAACTAAAAAAAATCATGGAGTTTTCCAGTCCAATAATGATTTAATTGAAGAAAAAATTTGAAAATGACAATAGAAAAAAACTCACTATATGTTCTAAATATTTTTTGAAATTGAATATTAGAGAAATTGTATCAATGATAAAACTTACCAATTAGTCATGAAATCTGAAGTTGATTATAAGTTTCACAAATAATTTGAATGAATTTTGAATTGATCTCACCAATCAATTCTAAATACATTAAATTGAAAAAATTGAAAACATGAATTAAAAATTACCAGTAGAAAATGAAATTAACCGAAAATAAAAGTATTTATCCTATAGTCTTGTACATATTAATAATTGAAAAAAATTAAATTATATGTTTAGAAATGGAGAATAAAAGATGAAGAAATAAATCCCATTATTCTCCTGCTCTCCTGGGTCTCTTGGTCTCTATTCCTGAGAAGTCTCCTAGAAGTGTCGCTACTAAACCCGATGTTGTGTTTAATGACCATCAAATGAATGATCACCCACCATTACTCCTATAGTGATATATTTTTAATGTACTTCATACCTTATTTTGTTTTTGGTTGGTCACCCACTGTATGTGCCAACTCATCATTTTTTTCTCTCGATTCCCTTGAATGCATGGAAATTATCACCACCAAACACTAACTTCCACAGGAATCATGTGAAAATCTTCTAACCGAATGATCAAGATGGTTTGAAATAAACCTGGATGTGCTTCTGACTCTGTAATAAATCTGGATTAAAAAAATAGATGTTACGATGATTATAACATCACATTTATAAATATTTATTTATATAATTAATTATAATTATTATTATATAAAAATCTTATGATAAAAATTTATGTTATTGATATATTATAAAATGTTATTATTTCCCTAAGTTAATTAATAATTATTTTTCTTATTGAATATTATTATTATTATTTCAATTATTTTATTTAAATAGATTAATTATAATTATTATAATTGTTATATTTAAATTAAATAATTTGGGTTATAATTTTATATTCATTTAAATAATTTCGTTAAATCTAATAAATTTATTTTCAATTCTTATTGTTATTTTATTATTATTATATTTATTATATTTATTATTGTTTTTAATCAATATTTTTATTTTCTTATGTTTATTTTCATTTTTTCTTCCTCCCCCATTTATTCATATCCGCGCATAAGGGGGTTGAGGTTGGATTCCACCCAAATCCATAATGAATTGAATCTTTATGTTGGGTAGTATTTTGGGCCCCCTCAACCGCGATAGTGACTCCTAGATGTGGTGGCATCTTCATCAACTTCGGCGGCAGCAGGTCCCGAGATAGCAGCAACATGCATCTATCTAGAAACTCACGTCTTTGGGTTTTCTTGAGCTTAACTCGGATCCTACTTCCTTAAAGAGATGATGGTGGTATTCATACATCAGATCATGACAAAGGTGCAACGGTGGTGTGGTAGACATCATATTCTCCTCAACACCAGTACCTTCAGTCTCTAATGGGAGCAGCTGCTATTATCCATATCTGGATCCCTCCACATCATTGATTTTGTAAAATAGATTAGAAATAATTATGGAAGGAGGAATTAATTAAGATCTGGTGAAGTAAAAGGGCGATGACATATTCAGGGTTCAAATTGTCAATTGTAAGCTTCTTTAAAATTGGCTAATACGACATACTGTTGCTTTGATTTTGTGTTTTTTTATTAGCTGTGTGAAATTACTGATGGTGGATGATCGAGAAGAATCCTCATGGTGGTATATTGTGATGAATAATGTGATAGAGAGACACTTGATCCTCAGTGGTATGTCTAATGAGAAAGCCCTCACATATGATAGGAGTGATTGATCTGGTGGTGGCTCACATTTGATTCTGTTATAGGTGTGGCGGTGGGAAGAGTTTGATCAACAATGTCTCACAAAGGGAATTGATAGAAGAATGAGGGTTTTATGGGTATAACGGTGTGAAGGAGACAAGAGGGTGGAAGTGTCTCATAGCTTAGGAGAATTTACGGTGTAAAGGGTGGAGGAAATTGTGTGAAGGAAGTGGTGGATACACCATTTTGGTTCTACCTAGCAAAAGTAAGAGAGTGGTAGTGTCTCAATGAGACACTGTTGTGGTGTGCATGTGATGGCGGTATAAAAGTGACAATGTTTTAAAGGGATACTGTTGGTGGTGTGTTATTTTTTTATTCTTCAAATAGAAATAAAAATAAAAATAAATTTAAAAGTAAATTTAAAATAATGATGAAATAAGAAATTGAAATTTAAGAACTTAATTTTATTAATTTAAGAAATAAAACATAAACTAAAAATTGAATCAATATAATATAAAACAATTAACTTATTAATAAATTTAGAACACAAATCTAGGAATTAAAGACTAAAAGTAAACTTAAATTAAAACCTAAATTTAATAAATAAGTATAGGAGATAACTAAATTAAAAATGGGTTTTTAATTTGATTTAAAACATTAAATTAAAAAAGATTTATTTTAACAAATGAAATGATATTAAATATATAAATTGATAATTACAATTATTTTACATTATGAATAGAAAATTTGAAGAGTAAAATTAAATTAAAGATTAATAAAATTAAATAATGGATAAATTCTTAATTAATTGAGATATACTATTATTAATATTTTGAAGCAGATTTAGACATTAAAAAAATATTAGAGAGTAAAATAATTAAATCAAAAATAAATAGTTTAAAGGCTAAAAATACAAGACTAAATATAAATATTGATTCATTAATAAATTAAAATAAATAATTATTAATGTGTAATTATATATCAAAAATACAAAAAATTGTTAATTAATTGATTAAAAACATTTATAAATGATGTGGAAAATCATATGATTTTAAAGACATAACAGATTTTTCTAAGAAAAAAATTAATAAACATTCATGTTATTTATAATTTTTTTAATATTCTATAAATTTTTATACTACCAAAACAAATATTTCATGTCTCATTAAATAATTATATGATGTTACTATTTGGGATGATTTTACCAACTATGTGAATTATATTATAATATATATTTCATGAATGATTAATGAAAATTATATAATTATAATATAACATAAAAATAATATATTTGATTATTTTAAATTATTGATGAAATTCGTTGATGATATTTATTATATTTATTAATATTTAATATTGTTATCGTTAAATATATAGAAACTAATCCACCAAAATTTTTACTTTAACAAACCATACCATTATCAATCAACTAATGAATATGGGAGATAATGCGTAACTAAAACAACATGATTCTAGTATCGTGGGATATTTGGTAATGACGATTTTTTTGAAAATATGAATCATGAACACTATTAAAAAACATGTATGAAAGAATCAATTAGATTTTCCATCAAACAATGATAAAAAAAAATGATAGACTAATATATTTTTAACTAATGGTTGTAAATGAAGTTGACAGTGGTTAATATATATGAATAATTATATTAAATTGTTAATTCATATAGTTATTTTTGAAACATAGAAGGATGGATCATGTTCATCTATGTGGGATTTATGGTAAGGGTTATTTGGATATATTTTCATTTCCATGATACATGTTAAGTATAGGGAACCAAAATTTTCATTATTTGGTGTATAAAATAGAATATTTCCTTTTAAAACTAATATAATTTATTTCATGATAATTGATTGATAATTTCAAGTAAATACTATTACGTTATTTTGACTATCATATTTCAATTATAGTAATGTTTTATGAATTCGTAACTCCCTCTATTGAGTTAAAATTGATCTTCCTAATATCATTTCATATAATATTGTTTTAATCCCCTAGAAAAATTTATTTCATTGTACATTATAATAATATATATGGTAAAATTTATTTTTACTTCAAATCCACTACATTTGAATAATTTATTTTACAAAAAATACATCATTGTTGAAAATAAATCATATATTATTCAACATTGGTTTCCCCTCATTATACATATTTTTCTATCCCAATGATGTTTGCCTTTATTTTTTTGAAACCTAATTACATTTTATCTAATGTGAACATTATATATAAATATTTATATATTTAAAAGGATGTATTGTAGTTAACGTTTACAATGTGGGTTTAAATATATGTTATTTTAAAAAATTAAAAAAAATCATCTATGATCAGCATCTACTCCACATTTCTCCATGGTAATCATTATGTTTTTTCAATAAATTACTATTTTGTATTCATTTTAAATTTATGAATTTTGAAATGATTTAAAATAACCTTTAATTTTTTTAATTGTATCTCAGATCTTTATCATTTATGATAATGCCATAAATGCATTTCTAAAAACTATTTTTGTGGTATTACTTGGATTTTCCTAATTTTCAAAAAAGGATTCAGTTTCTATCAAAATTATTATTTATAAAATACCCTATAAGATCTATTAATATATTTTGGAGATTAAAAATTTCTAAATACATTACTTATTTCTCTATTAATAATCATCACCTATATATACATATGGTTTTTCTCTTCGAATGATTCTCCTCTATAAACACTCAATATTTCGCACCTTTGATTAATGGGTGTTAACCTATATGGAAAAGACAGATTGATTATGGTAATTATTGAAATAACCATATGATCTATATACTAAACACATATAATATTTTTTATTATCTTTATTGAAGGAGGTTTCATATGATGTTTTTGTAATGTACACTAAAATATTTTAATGCAATTTTTAAATTATGTGCATTTATCTTAAATACGGATTCATTGATAGTAATTTATTATGGATTGATTGCCTTTAATATTGATTAAATAATATTTAATGAATTAGTTAAAATTGAAATATATTTATTTGGATATATTAAATTTGTTCAACACGTTTTATTAAATGAAACACTGGATAAATCTCTATATAACGGTATGAAATCCCTCTAATTGAAATAAATGATTTTTTGTATGCCTCTAAATGATAAATACTCTATTATAACGTTTTTATCACATTTAGTGAAGACTCTACCACATATTTCAATGTATGGTAGTCTTCTAATTTATATCAGGATTCCTAGGTAGGTGTAATACCTTAGAGTTATGAAGCCTTTTATTCTTCTCCATCAATCTTCCTCAAGAAATCACATTGGTTATTTTTTTATTGGGCATCTGGGTATACATATTTCTGTTATTTATTTGTTACATGTCTAATCCTTCAAATATAGATCATATATATGTTTCTTTTTCCTCAGCTTCAATTTTGATAATATTGACAATGAAAAGCCAATAGTTTTATCAAAGAGAATTACACTTTGATGAAACCTTGTGTTAATTTTTTTATTTAATGAAGAATACTTTTTAAAAATTGTATAAAGTGATATTTCCACCATATAATTAAATATTAAAATTAATATTAAAACTTAACATTTAAATAATAGGATTATTTACATGATTTTGTTATTCAAGTTTTTAAAATGGTTTGTAAAATGAAAATAACATTAATGATCGAGCCTTAATGAATATTTTTTATTATCCTATGTCAAATGTTAAATTTTCATATTTATTACTCTATTTTTATAAAATATATAAAATATCAATTTAAATATATATAATTTAATAATCGATTAAATTATATTATTAATAATTTTTTTAAAAGTATTGTAAAATATATTTTGAAATATTTGGAAAATTTGTAAAAGTGGAATATAAATTACATAACTATAAAATGATTTGGGTTAATTGATAAATATTTATAAAATATAATTGTTTTATAAAATATTTATAAGTCATAGAATTCATTATTTCAGATATATTTAAATTTATAAATTTTATATAATTTAATAATTATAAAATGTTAATAATTAATTATATAATTTTTTTCAACACTTGTAAAAAAATTCCAAATAATATATGTTAATATTTTAAATAAATATTAGAAAATTATATTCTATGGAATGTGATCTACCCATAATATGAATATTTATGAGTTATAAGGATTATTATATAATGTGATATAAATTATAATGTAAGTAAAAAATATAATGAATTTTATATTTCACAATATGAATTGTTCACTCATAGTTAATGTGATGTTTTACATATTAAAAGGATCCTTATTTCAAGTAACTAAGAAAAATATTTTGGAAAATAAATAAATAGTTACTTAAAAAATCCTTCAAAGATTTGAATTAGATTATATATAAAATTATTATTAAATGGAAGGTTTTTATGGAGTATTTTTATAATTGAGAAAAAAAATTTATATATTAGTTAACTATAAAATGAATGTAGTTAATCTACCAAATATTTTTGATGTAGTTATTACAGATATTACATAATAATTAAATAGTTAATACATTTAATAGCCTTTTCATGTTAATATGATGTATGAACATTACCCATCATCAGACGAGATATTACAATTTTCATTTATATTAAATTAGATGGAATATTTCAAACCAATAAATAAATTTTTTATTTTAGGGTTATAATAATGTTATATTAAAGAGTTTATAAATCTCATAAATATGGTCAAAATATAAAATGAGTTCAAATTAATAATTCCAAATTGTTCATAACTAACTAATTTTATATTTTTCAAATTAAAAGTGGGACATATTTATTGATATTGTTTAATAATCAAAAAAAGTTTTTAAATTGTTATCAATGGTTCAAGTAATAACTTGTATTTTTTATAATAAATCATATAACAGGGATCATGTTGGATTTCATATAAAATATTTTTTTTATAAATTATTGAATTCCCATAATGTTATCCAATTTATTGAAGGGATTATAATTAAATTTTATTTATAATTTATTCATAAATGGATATATCATATTTAAATTTATTAATTGAATAGTAATTAAAATTTTATTCAATAAATCAATCATAGTTATATATTTTTTATATTATGAATATGTATGATCTATTTTAACTATTAGTCAACTTCTAGTAGATAAAGATCTTCATTAATTGTTGGGTATGACTCCACAAAATATTTTTTCATCTATGTTGACCTCATTTTATAGTCGATGTTATTAGATTGAATATACTTGTTGGGAATAGCTTTGTAATACTAACGGTTAGAGATATAATGTATCAAATTATTTCTTGTTTAAAGTGTCCATATGTATAGGTACTTGGGGTCAGATCACTTACCAACATGGAAGCTTATACATTTTTATGAGAGGTGAATGGGGTTAGATATCTGTCTCTCTAGTTTTGTTCATGTAGTGATTATTAATCTCATATTTTTCTAGTCATTTACATAAAATATTCATGTATATTTGGATGCTGATGTATAGAAACATGTAAAAATATGTGTTGGCTTATGTTTTTGGGTGAGTAATACATATTGTGGGGTGTGTAAAGAGTAACACATTAATAGAGTTTGAAAAAATTAATTTGGTGGTTGGAATAACGTTTACAAATACATAAATCATTAGAATCATGCATTCATAAAATGGAAATAATACATGAAAATATAATAATTACATATGGTTTATTAATTTATAATTTACTATGAAAACGATGTATATTAAATTAGATACTCTTCAAAAAAAATACCTCAAATATTAGGTGTAATATTCCTTAAAAATAAACACCTCAAAAGACCATAATCAAATGACTGGGTAGGTTTACATCAAACAGAATTTCCCCCAATTATCATGGGTATAAAAATAATATAATTGGTGAATTGGATTAGTAAAAAAGTGGATTCACAATGATGTGGGGTGCCCCAAATTTTTTTAGCATTTTTATAATGTTTTCTTGTGGTTACAAATAACTAGGAATCATAAAGGGTCATGATACTAGAAACGTTTGTCATGTATATACATTTATTTGATTTATTAAATGTTTTTTCCACTCAACTATCTAAACATAAAAATGGATATTGTTGGAATGAATCCCAAAATAAAGAAGTAATCTAAGGAGTTTCATTACAACGTAGATTTATTTATAAGTGAAAAAATATTCTTTGATCCCTAAAATGATATGACGTAAGGGTCAAAAATTTTAGTGGGAGCACTATCATTAAAATTAATTAATGAAATATTATAAAAATATGATATTACTTTGATAATAATTTATATTTTTGAAAAATGAATCAAGGTCATCATAAATTAAATTTAAATTAATCCATTTAAATAGAATCTTCATGTAATAAATTATTATTCCTAATAGCTTAAGAAAATTTCTTAAGAAAGATGAATGTTCTATGTGTCTATAAAATTCCTTCTAGAGCAACTAATTGTTGAAATTTTTATCCAATAAAACATATATCATTATCGAAGCATCAAATGATTAATTTTAGGATTAAAAGGAACAAGACCCTAAATTGATAATGGAATTACAATAATATGTGATAATATGATTGGGCATGTCAATATGATTTAATATATGTAGGGATACTGAAGAATTATAATAAGGCATATCTAGGTTATTGAATTAATTCTATTTCCATTAACGAAAATATTCCCGAAAGGGGGATGAATTCGATAATTTTTTCCTATATTATCAATGTGTTAATAATAGATGATCTAGTCATATTATTACCATGATATGTTAAATGAAAAAAATACATGGAGTTATTGATAGCAAAATAAGAATGTTAATTATAAATTATTAAAATATTTATTCAAGAATAATGTTATTTTTATTTGAAACCGGAAGTTACTATCTGGAAGGATTAACGATTCCATATGATTTGATTACCTATAATACATTAATGGGGTTTGGAAACGTTATGGAAAATCAAACTCAAGTATTATGGTTATTGAAATTGATTATTCACTTCTGAATTTTATGTGACATTAATTGTAGTGTTTAAAATTATCTTTAAAATAATGGAGTTTTAAAGAATACATTCAATTGAATGAGCATATAGTTTCCATTAAAGTGATAAAGTAAACTATTGCAACATGAAATGTTTAAATTTAATAAGGATTATAATGCATGGTTGAATCTATGTAAATCAAGTGTATATATATCTCACCTCTCTTATATTGTAATAGGTACAAAAAAGGTGTTTTTTATAAATAACCATAGATAATAAATTCTTTACATTGGGTTTATGATTAATTTTATTATATAACATTTTTTTAGAAGAATATATGGATAAAAGTGTTTTATCCAAGATAAACCTCTTATCCAACTATTTTTAAAAGATGTTTGAATTTATTTCCCACCTAATAATGGTTTATTTTAACAAATAAAATCCTTATTTTGATGAAAATACACATTAAACATAGAATACAATATGTGATATTGTAAAAATAAATTATTAGATTAACAGTATCACTAAAAAAATTTACTTCCATATATTAATTTGTTTATGACAAATCTTATCAAGATTTTATGAGAAGAATAAAGTATCAAATAGGCTAGTAGTAGTTTTGTTGGACATTGAGAAGTTCTGAGTTAAAAAAAAAGTTATCTTCCATTTATATCATAAAATATAATACAATATGTTTTGATAGTAACGTAAAAGGTTACATTGATTTACCACATAAAAATTAATATCACTCATCCTTATAGGATTTAACTAGTATAATATAAAACATAATTTTCAATTAATGTCCAAAAATGTTTAAAATTTTTGATAATAAATTAAAAAAATTATTTATAATTTTTCTCATGAGAAACTAAATTATACATTGTACCCTAAAAATATTGTTTAGGATATAATATTAATGAAAATATAAATAGTTACATTTAGTTATTATAATAAAGTGAATATCACTATTATTCCAACTCATTTCTAAAATGAAATTAACATCAATTCTATATTGGTAATGGAAATAATGGTAAAGGTAAATATAAATGGTTACATGAGTCAAAAATATTAATTTAATGTAACTTTAACTAATTTTTTTAGATATGGTAGATAAAAACATAAATAAAGACATTATTTACAAATAATTTTTTGTACAAAGTTTAATAGAATGGGATTTAAGGATGTTGATTATTTCCTTAGAAAGATTTAGACGATGACAAAAATTTATTACATTATAACATATGATGTTTTTAATGTATAAAGTTTGAATTTGGGTTAAATGAGTTTAACATAGGGAATATGATTCCTATGTATCTCAATGATTCAAACTATCATTCTTTATGAGGGATACATTCCCAGTGGTCATTGTGAGTTTTTTATTAGATGGTTACCTAAGTATGTGAAAATAATTAAACATGGATACCATGTTCAAATTACAAGTTTTACATAAACTATATGAAAATCAAGTACAATATCATTTAATTGAAATTATAAGAGTTTGGTTTTAATTGTTTAAACATATCATTAATTTATTAAATGTTAAATATACATTTATCATTCATTCATTTGTGTTTTAAATTAATTAAAATGAATTTTAGAATGATAACTATCTCCTCAAATTAAAAACATTGAATTGTCCCTAAAAAATGATTATCACATAGTTATATGGGTTGTGATGACATGCTAATATTACCTGGAATAGATTATTATACTCATTAAATTTTTTTTATATGTCATTTGAGTAATAGACTCATGATGTAATATATAGAGAGTTATTAATTGGAATAAATAGATATAGTATATCTTAGGGAATTCAATATAATCATATATATTCATAGGGGAGCATGTTTATTGGAAATCTTTATTACATGAGGGTGGAAGGATACCAAGATTGAGGACCAACATACATTGATACCCTACTTACAGAAGTAAATATATGAACATATCTAATATGAGGATGGTTGGGTATGGTGCTGATCATGTCCTCTATTAGAGGAAAATCGTGATTGGATATTTCGACATTTAAGGAAAAAAATTCATCTGGACCCTCATGTAATTCAACTAAAGAAACGAATGTTAATGTCTAGTTGAAGAGAAAGAGGTGTGTATATTAACTTAAATGAAGGAAATCTGATGTACTCATCCACCAGATGAATGAAATGTGATGAATAAATATGGTAGTTATATTTCATAAATTAAAAAAAGATGTTTTTTAAATGGTCCATTTATATGGTCCTTTCATTTTCAACACTTTATTTTCTAGAAAAAGTATTATATATTTATAAATACAATGTATATGGGAAATATAATGATGGACATGTTTGAATAGAGAAATGAATATTTTAGATATAGATTAGAAAATACACATTTAAAGACATAGTTGTACTAATTCATTTCTAGTATCCACCCTTTTATACATATATGAATAATAGGTTTCATTTTTTAAATGATTCTAAGGCCAGCAAGGTCACACAGTTATGCCTTTGAATAAGAATTGTGTTTTTGAAAAACATTTGTCCAAAATGATGATTGTATGATGAAACCAGATCCAAAAATATTTTAGGATTGATTCCAAAAGATTTATGATGTTTTTCACTAAGTCTATATGGTTTGTAGGGAATGTGGCAAATTTTAGAATATCAAATAAATTAATTTAATGAAATATTTAATTTAGAAGCATTTATCTTCCACATGTTTTAATTTATTGTAATTTATTATGGATTTAAAGACATCAATATTTATATAATATTATTTAATGAATAAATAATAATGGGTATAAATGTATATGAATACATTAAATATGGTAATTATGATTCATGAAATGAAACATTTCATGAAATAAAACATTTCTTGGATAGCTTTATAAATGGATGTGATCCCTTCTGTTGACACAACCAATAGTCTACAAACCTCTAAAATAAATCTTTATTCCTATATAATGTTTTCACTATTAGTGAAGATGATTTTAAGTCAATAATATTTTAAAATCAAAACATTATATTTGGTGGAATATACAACATGCCACACCAAACTTAAATGAACCATGAAATATTTTTATTTCAATAAAACCAATATAAAATTGTTGTTGAATTGGGGGGTATTAAAATGAATAAACATACAATGATATATATATTGATATATTAGGTGGGGGGGGGGGGTCAAAATCAATAAAAATTAATTGACCATTTATTATGAAATTAGAATATTGTTTTTAGTAATGTTATATTCTCCTTATTGAAAAAACGTCATTAAAAATTGATTATTATTGAATCATTTTGGAAGATAAAACTTTCCATTATTTCCACTATTTTAAAATGAATTTTATTAAATGAACTTAATTTTTGACATCATGATATAAAAATTTTATTTGGTTGAATATTTGGGGTTTCTTTAAAAATATCGATTTTCTATTAAATAGTTAAAAATAGTAATTGATATGGAAAATATTATTTTTCATTCATGCATATGTAAATATAAATATTATTTTAAAATTGATTCAATGTAAATTTATTTCTCTTTTTTAATATTCAAATTATGTTGATTATAATATTTTTTTGCTTAATTTCTTAAAAAAATATTTATATTTAAAAAATATTTTTTCTAAAAAACTATTTGTCATTGTGTTTTGTGTTTTTATCATAAATTAATTTATACCACGCTGGAGATTAATTAATTTAAAATTAAAACCATATTTTTAATCATGAGGTTCAGATTTGGTAAATAGTCCGATTTTATTTTTTCTCAATATGAATAGTAACCATTAAAATCCTTGATCACCTTAGTAATGGTAAATTAGGAAAATACTATTAAAACATCATGTAGTCATTAAAATTTCTCTAAAACATTCCATTATCAAATTGGATAAGAATATTTTTTCGATATACATAAAATTTTATAATTTATTGCCAATTTGTGCCATTTTTTTTTGAAAATGACCTTTATAATAACTTCTGAAAAGAATATATACATAATGACACTCTCTTGAATTTAATAACTATAAAATATTTACAAAAGGTAAAAAAGAGAATAATTTTGTTTCTAAATATTTATTTTCAATATGAATTAATTTTTTTATTTTAATTTATTTATATTTCATTGTTAATTCATAATTACATTAAAATATTTTGAAAAACTAACATAATATTTATTAAATTTATAAGAAAATAAAATAACATAATTTAAAAATATTTAATCTAAAATAATTCATTTGAATAATTAAGTTATAAACTTTTTCTAAATTATTATATATTACATAATAGTGAAAGTTTGATTTTCAATTCCATTGTTTTCATATTTCATTAAATGTGAAATTAGGTGAGGAGTGAAAATTATTATTAATGATATATTTTATTACATTATTTAAAAATAAAATATATTTAAAAAAAATAATGTTGATAATATATTCTAAAAAAATGTCATGCCTTGTCAATTTATGACCCAATTTTCATGTTATAAGACAAACTATTATCCTTTAATTGTGATAAATTTGTTATGGTAGTTACATTTATAAATGGTTAATGAAGAGTATAATATAAATGATATGGATTAAAATGTAACCAAAACATATATAAATGTCATTGGACGATTATATTTTTACCATATACTCAAATTATTTAAATCTATATCCATTTGGAAGCATTTGGATTGAGAATAACTTAATTATATTTTAATATTTTTAGTAATTCCAAGTCTGTTTTTTTTTCATTCCTTATATAAGAACACCCGTTCTCTATTTTCATTACACCGCATTGCCCATTCTATATTAAACAACCATACCCATTTATCTTCTCAACATCCTTAGACAAGTTTATAGGTTTTAATTTCCCCAACACACAAAACATATGATCCCTAAAAAGATATCTAATGGATTTATAACAAAGAATTAGAGTTTCATATATATAACATGAAAGAGGGGACATAGGGTATGATATTTATAGGATGAATTTTATTTTTGGGATACATGCACCATATTCATCACTTGTTTCTTTTATTTGGTGAATTTTTTAACCCTTTTACATTTTATATCTTGAATATACATCATTTCAGGATATTTATTCTTTTATTTGATGGTATCCATTCTTGGGGATTGTGATTCAAAAGTTATTTATGTGGTAAGATTTCTATGTAATGATCTTATTTTTATAGATATTTTTTATGATTATTTTTCTAATGATAAATAATTATAATATATTTCTCAATAAACTCATGTTTTTTATTTTCATTTAGTTATATATTGGGATTAAATAGTTCATTTTAATTTTTACCATTATAAATACTAAAGAGATTGAAAGAATAATTTTAGGAAATATGACTTTATTTTACTCTTTAGTTGAATATAATTTTTCTTCTATATACATGTTTTATAAAAATTCCTTCAAGAATATTCTTCAATATTCTCCTATAAGTATATAATTTCATGATTTACAATGATTTACATTTCGTAATATGGTTTAAATAGAGTCTTCTTTTCATTTTCTGAATTAGGTACGCTTTTTTAATTTCATTAAAAAGTATAAAAGGAATGATTTCATTTTATATATATATATATAATTGAGATATTTTCACACTATCTTGAAAAATAAATGTTTTAAATTTCCCTTTAAATACTTCCCTTTTACTTTATAACGATTTTTTTCATTATTTTTTCATAAATTTTAAGATTTTAGATAAATTATTTCAATATGAAAAGGTTATTTTTTTAATATTTATTCTAGATATATTTTAATAAAACTTTTATCTATTATAACATAATTTGAAGTTAATTTTGAATAACTAATATTATGATCCAATGATTCAATCCATATAACTTATCTATATTGTCTATTGTTATAATGATGGGATGTTTATGAAATGTGTTTAATTTCCACGGGTAATGTTATTATTATATGAGGAATATTTTTTGATCTGGTGAATTTTTTATGATCGAATTATGATTATGTCATGGTTTTATCCTTTATATCCCTATAATGTATTGTGTAAAGTGATATTTATATCTCACTAGATGAATATGATAAGTGGAGACATTATTATGAATAGTTTTTTTTTCATATATTTACATGCACGTATCACTGCTTTCTATATATGCTCACTAGAAAATGTGTAGACATGATTGTAAATACATTTTCCCATATTTTAATGCATAATTATGATAGCATTCAAGATATTATCACAATATTAAGATTGATCATGATTTCATTAATTCATTTTTATATGATTATGATTTGTTATGATTATGATGCTATATTCATATATTATGAATTTTGGATACTAATTACTTCTTTAACACCCTTATTGGTAATTCTTATAGATATGAATAGATTTTGAAGTAATTAGTACATAATAACGAAATGTCATGTTAACACATTGGATAAGAATATTTTTTCCCTTTTGCATCATCGATAGGTGGATATCTTATATATGGAATGCTTTGGAATTAGGGAAATCAATGTCCTTGGTGTAAATCTTAAGAAGATTACCTGAATGTTTGTATAGGTAATGATTTTTCTCATGATAATGAAGATACTACAAATAACATATTAAAGGAAGGATGTATTAAGGGATTATATAATTAATTATAGTTAATGTATTAAGAAAGAAGATAAATGATTTATGAGATTATATAAGAGTATTAAATAATTATTCTATTGAAATATTTTTAAATAAAATTCCCTTTATTTTAATAAGGAAAAACATGCAAATTGTTTTATATATGTTTTTAATTATGGATTTTCAATATTTTTTTTAATTTTACTGGTAACCTAGAAATAAAATCTAATAGTGGGTGATATTTTATTGAAAAACTTGATTGAGGGGAATTCAACGCTTATTTTTTCTTTATATTGAGATAATAATGTTTGGTTGGGATAAAAACAGGATTGTAATTTATAATGTACATCAGAGAGTATTGATGACTATAGAACCGCTTTTTTTATTAAAAATTAGGTTGTGTTATATTTATTAGAAATTTATTAATTTTATTATTTATCAAATATATTCCATTTTCAATGAATTCTTTTGTGTAATAATGATTCTATAAATTTTTTTAAGTAAATATTTTTTCGTTGTGAATTTTTTGTTATTTTGGAAAATAATTTTTTTATGAGAAAACATGGTATTCACATGTTTAGCATTTCACATTAATAAATAATTTATGCTTTTTGAGAGATAAATCTTATGATGTTCTTGGTTGAATAGTGACCTTATTTTTTATTTTTTATTTTTATTTTATAAAATATTTTATTGGATGGGTATTAAGGGAAACTATTTATGGAATGAATAAAGTTGAACTCATATTGTTATTATTAAATATTATAATTGGAAGGAAATAATTAAATTAAGAATATTTTCCTCATGTTCTCTATCCTTATAGTATAATAATCCTAAAACTACAGTAAAATGAAATCGAAATAAAAATTTTACCTTCACCTTATTTTCAAATAAATTGATGGTCATGCATTTGTCATAGAAGTATGGTTTTATGGTCGGTAACATTCTCCATACCAAGTTTTTTATCACAAAAATATTTTTCCTTGGACACTATTTTTCTCATCCATGTCTAAATTTTATGTTCCAACCAGTGTTCACCGAATATGGGAACATTATAAGTTGTTATTTTAGGTAACCTTGATGTTTCGTTGTTTACCCTTTTAAAGGGAGCCTTATTAAACTAGTTTAGTATGGAGGCTTTCAACAAAGAAAATTTAAAATATCAAAGCAATGATTACTAATAATAATATCAAATTTTGAGGTTGAAATTTATTAAATGGAGGAAGAATTTAGCACCATGATATTTTATAAGAATAAAATTATGTTTTATAGTTTATACATCGTGCAATACTGAGCATAAATGAACCATAAAATATTATTATTTAAATATAATCATCACAACCTATCAACTAAATTATTTTCATTATATAATAATATCCACAATAATATATATATATATAAAGGTGAAAATAAATTCCATGGAATTTATTAATTTATATGATGGAAGCATTTTATTTTTTATAGAGTTCTATTATCCTGAAAAATATATATTTCCTTGAAAAATGAATTTTATTACTTTATGTAAGAAAAAAATATTTTTTAAATTTTTTCTAATTTTAAAAAATACATTTATGAAATGAAAAATTATTTTTTAAATCACCATATGAAAATTATATTAGGGTGATTTTTTGTGATTTTTCTTAAAATATTTATTTTCATGTGAATAATGAAAAATATTGTTTTTTATTGAAATCTATAATTCCCATTTGATGTGTGTAAAACCTTCCATTTTTTAAAAATGTATAAATGAAACATTATTTATATTAATAAAAATAAAATAATGTCTATTGGAATAAGTACTATGGTTAAATTTGGTATAAATTGTTTTTATACTCACAAATGTATTTTTATAAAAAAACAGTTTTTCATTTCAGTTTTTGTTTTTATCTCAATATTATTTCTACCACTTTTAGTTATTTAATATTGTTAAAAGAATACAATATTTTGAATAATGACATTAAATTTTTTTTTATAACTCAACTTTATTTTTGGTCTATATAAAAAGTAACAAAAAAAATATTTTTCACCTCAGTAAAGGTAAAAGAGGACAATATGGTTAAAAAATTGGGATAACAAATTAAAATTTTATTAAAACAAGGATTCATTCTATTTCATGATTTTATTTTGTCAATGTACGTCCAATTATCAAATATATGATAATTATTCTTTTTTCCATGTAAGGATTTAGAATATTTCAATGAATATTATCAAATCCCAGTGTTGGGTCATTGTCAGATTCTTGGGCTCGATAAACCACATATTTGATTTAATAAAAATATTAAATATATTATATCAATATTTGGTAGTTTCACTAAAATAATATTATATCTACTATCCTGAGTCTGAGTTGGAAAATCTGAGACATTCATCATATATTTAATGTGGTTTTTACCTATGGGGTGTCATAATCATTATTGACATTAGGTATTTTTTAAAAAGAAGACATGGGAGGATGGTGAATAAATAAAAAATTATGTAATATATTTTATATTTAATATTCCATCAATAAAATACTATACATAATACTATTATTGAAAATTACTATGTTTAACTACATAAGCATTAGGATTTTAGAGGAGTTGATGGAGGAGTATTCATAGGTGAACGACCTTGGATTGAATTTTGGTAATTGGTGTTATAAATTAGTTCATAGATCTCACCAATGAAAATTATGTGGAACAATTACATATCATTGGTCAAGACACACTCAATGAATATACGTTTTTTTATTCTTGTTTTGTTGTTACACGTTGAATGTGAATCATTTATCCTAATATGAAATTATTCATCGATTGATAGATTAATATCATTGAACTTTTCATCTTTATAGAATTATTAATTGAAATTTCTTTATAATTTTGGTTTATTTATTCTTAGTTAATCATTCTTATATATATTTATTGAGTCCATCCCATGTATTGGATATGTTTCATTCCTAATGTTTATGTTACATTCCTTTCTACCATTTTTATTAACACGTTCATTGTTAGAATATTTTTGGGTTCCCAAATTAAAAAAAAACATGAAGTAAAATAATTGAGAAATCATTATTTAGTACGAAATATCATTCATTCCATCAATTTTTCCCTTCAAAAATGTTGGAGAAAACATTGGATCGAAAGTGACTCCACCACCATTGTTCAGGATATCTAGAATGGGTGACTCACCTGGCATGTCCCCTCACTACACTTTGGATGAAATGTCTGAATTCTCTCCCGGAGATCGATTATATCACTACTCACGCCTTCCGGGAAGGGAACAATATTGTTGATGCTCTTGCGAACAAGGTAATTCATACAGATATTATTTGTCTAGACGATCTTCTTCCTGATTTATTTCAGATTTTTGATAAATATTGTAAAAAACTTCCTATGTTTTGTCTCCTATAACCCCTTTTCTTTGTTATATTCAATAAATTGTGCTTTGGTCTTTGACCAAGGCACCATATTCTTAAAAAAACAAAGAAGTTTGATTATGGTTTCTATCTAATACCCATGAATCACCAATTTGGTTTTTTAGAAATACTGAGTGGCCAGAAGAAATTTCCACTATGAAGGGTGGGAAGGAATCTAGCCACTAAGGACATTAAAGGACTGATCAACACATATTCAGCATTGGGAAACATTTCTTGATACTCACAATGGCTATGGATGTGATGTGAGTGCATTCACAAGACAATGAGTGGTTTCATGATTTTTGTGAACTAGACACCATGTAGTCAGAAGGATCACATGTTGGGTAGTTACCTATATTTAGTGACTAGGGTTTATGCATCAAGTTAAATATGAAAAGTCATGTGATTCATTCACATAGGCATTTAACATCATCTAAATAGATTTTTGTTTAAAGGGAAACATGCCAAGGAATCCATATTGTATTACAGATCTTGTGTGTATGATTTCATTTAAGTAATCAATTGAAACAAATTTTCATATACTTGGGGGTAAATTCCCAAGAGGCCATGTGACCCCACATTCCTTGTGTGTCAGAACACACATCATATACCTGATAGAGTTCATCGTCGTGGTAAGAAAACACATGCCAAGTGTTTTCCTATTCCACAAAACATCATGTGATGTATATAAACACTGTTTATTTCATAAATATGTGAATATAGCTAGTGTGCATGAGCACACCATGAGTACCATACCATGGGCCATATAAGACAATCTAGACAAGATTTAACACCATGTTCTAAGCTGACGACTAAAATCTCTATCACCCTAGTTAACACACTGTAAATTAAGAGAAAAGAATATCATGTGAGACCACAAGACACATGTATTTATAGACATAGAGAGAGACACTATATATCCCTAGGGATATATTCTGTGATACTCTAAGGGAATGTTAGATCACTTATCCTTCTTATTTCATCTCTAGTATGAACAAGGTTGACTTATCTCAAAACATAGCTATGTTGGTGTGTTCCCTAAATTAATTCAATATTGATTATTCTCAATAGACATAATTTTGGGTTCAATGATGCATTTTATTAGGTTATAGGATATGATACACTTGGATTAAAAGGGTAGGAGTCCCTCTATGTGGTTTGGAGTTATATCTTTATTCCCGTCATATTGATCCCTATGTATGGATTAATTAATCATGTGACTAACATAAAAAATAATCATCCCATATATAACAGGTTATTCATGTCATGGTTGAGTATACCCCATAGTCCCTAGTTGTGATTTAATATCTATGTATCAATATTTATTGATTTTTGTTGAGGTGATGTTAGATCAAGTGAGTATCTTGAATGATGCTTCTCATTTCCTCCATAATTCTTCGTAGAATGACTCGATGAGTTTATTTTCTTAGATAAGTTCTATCTGTATAGTAAGTCCAAATTAATAATACCTCTCGAAATAGTTCCATCCATGATTG
This sequence comes from Viscum album, assembly GCA_963277665.1. Classification (NCBI taxonomy): domain Eukaryota; kingdom Viridiplantae; phylum Streptophyta; class Magnoliopsida; order Santalales; family Viscaceae; genus Viscum; species Viscum album. Next base: position 255,070,626 of record OY728123.1, read on the forward strand.
AAAGGCCCATGGATTGTGATCTCTAAGATTAATTTTTCTTTTGTGCCTCTAATAGAATCCCATCATTGAACTATAGTTGTGACATTGCGTGAGAATTCGTGTCTAAATTTTATAATATTTGTTATATTATTGTGATTATAATGTCTCATTTTATAATTTTCATATATTTTTTATGAGGAGTTAAAAAATATCTTGATTAATTATATTTAGTGATATAAAGTAGTATTAATGGGTATTTATATACTAACCCTTACATGGGAACATCCTATACATGTCATGTCTTATGACGACGAAATGCCTTTTGTTGAAGACCTAGGTCAACCAGAAGTAGGTAGATATTTGTTTTATTTTATATATGATAGGCATTCTTTAGATGGATGGTGGAGATTATTTTTTGTAGCTTCCCCTATGTTGTTAGTCAGTTGGGTTATTTTATATTTTTAGTGATTTGGTATTCTAACCTTTATACTTATTTTTTAATCCTTTTTGTAAACCAATTTGGGATAGATTTTATGCATGAAATTATAGTATGATCTATTTAAATTTCTACATTATATAGGTATATTGGGATGTGTGATTTTTTACATGTACTTTATCATAAATCCAATAATGTGTGTGGTATGCCCACTAAGTGATAGTCATTATCCCCTACCCAATTTGAGGTGGTGTTGGGGGAATATTCGTTTCATAAAACATTACAAGAAGGACATTGTGGATCAATTAGAAACATCCTGACCTGGGATCTACACATTGATGCCTCAAGCCAGTCAGTTACATGACCTCATTAATGGCTCCATGTATACTAGAGGCTACCGACTAATAGTGAGTGTCTGATATATATATATAACATGGAGAGACTATACCCTCTTTATCAAGGAATCACAACAATATAGGTAATTCAAAAATAGCCAAATAACATTAACCAATAACCATAATATTATTATAATAATAAATACCAACATTCCACGATGATCCCAAAGTTGGGAAAAAATATCCCAACCAAAGAAGTATATATGCCCTTCCATATATGTGTCATATGATAAATTAAAAACCAAAATGGGGACATACTAACACCCCTAAGAGGGTCCCAATAGCATTTCTAGTTCCCTCATCCATTCTCTATCCCAACTCGTCCATCTAAAATAAAGATCTTTACCTTATCATATCCTTCAAACATGATGTCTATTCGGTTAACTATATGGAAGATAGGGTGGGGTGTGAGAACCACATAGTAGTCCACCACACAATATTTCTAAAAAAATCCATCCTATATGACTGTATGAAGTCTATAATTAAAATGTTACAATAATAAATTAAATAGTTTTTACATATAAATTATTTAGAAATGAGTACATAAATCCTCGGGTTTATAATGACACTTGAACCCTCAATACCCAATTAATCCCATGATATAATCTGAACCATATATCACTGGAAATAAAATTCCATTATATAATAGATTTAATTATGAATTTAATCCCAATTTTATATCACAGCCACATGTAGCCCTAGTCTAATGGAATTATCATGGGGCTTAAAAGTTCATTCATATCACCCCATATGTATTTTTAGAAACATTCTTTTTCTCACACCTCACTTTTCATATGTGTATTTGGAGAATTAATTGTTTTCGCACACTCATTATCACATATGGGTAATTTGAGAATCATTTCATGTCCCACACCTCCTTTATTAATCAATCACATAACTAATATATATCATAGTTATTAAGGTTACTCATCATTAACCCACTTATCAATTAATCACATATATCCCTTATACCACATTTATAAAGTTTAATCTTCTTTAACACTCTTATTAATTTTCCCCATGATGGTGGACCATTTAAATTTATCAATAAAATTTGGAATCATCACATTAATCACTTAGAAAAATAAGAACTATTCATTATTAATAAATTTATCATAATATAGTCATAACACCCATTAACTGAACGAAGATAATCCAAAAAACTATTTAATTCCAATTATGAATCAATTATATAATCCCATTAATTAAATAATTTCATAATTCTAATATTCTAAAAATTTCACAATCACATGACTCCACAAATCCCATAATTCCAATAATTAATTAACTCAATTAAAAAAATTACTAAACATTAAAATAGAAATTACACAACAATATGAATATAATTAAAATCTAGATGATGAGAATTTAAATTAAGAACACCTACTTCAAGGTACTTGAAGGATGTCATCAAAACTACTGACTGACAATCATATTTTTTTTGATTTTCAAAAAGCTGGTTTGAGGGTAGTCGGTTCCCTGCAGCCCGGTTTGAGGAGAACTGGAAAACACATCCATATTCCAACGATTACAGCAGGATAACAAAATCCAAATTCAAACATCAGGGCGACCACGTGTCCCCCTCGAGACGCGAGCCCAGCACACCGCTCAGACACCTCGAAACGCGTCACCACGTACTAACACCTTGGTCGAAATGTCGCCTCGATACGTGCCTCCAAGTCACCGGCGAGACATGCCGGACCGACTATCGATTCACCACCAGCAAGCCAACCATCGTCGTTCATCGGCGACCGTCGACATCTCCACCAGCCACCGTCATCACCTACACTAGCGAGCTTCGTCATAGTCAAAGAAATCACTGTCGGGGAAATCACCCGAATCACCGCGCTAATAGAGACGAGGCCTACATCCATCACCCCCATCTAGCAGAATAGAATAGATCGCAGAACCATCGTGATAAAAAAAACAAAACACACAGAAAATCAAAATGAACAGGAAAACAGGAGAACGTCCCTGCCTCCATAGTAGTCTTAATGGCGGAACGCAACCAGACGATTCAACTCCAAAACAGCATCACAAAGCCACCAAAAACCAAGATCCAAAACCAAAATCCATCGCCACCAACCAGGAAACCCGTGAAGACCGCACCCGACTACCTATTGCTTGCAGATGATACCGAACGGTTCCCTCACCCGCAGAATCTGGGACTCGGTCTCTGGACGAATGCACCGCCATGAAAGGCTGAATCAAGCACACCGTGAGTGACGACCGAGCCAAGGAAACCCCCACCATGTACAACAAGCAAAGGGGCACCAACGGGGGGCCAGATCAGGGTGAAACCGGGAGGCGGTGATGGGAGAGAAAACCCCGCGAAGATTCGCCGCCGTCATCAAAACTAAAAATCATATAAATTGAAGAGGAATGATCAAGATAAAAATGATGTAGATGATCTAGGACCTAAACATATTATTAATATCATGTGGAATAAAATCCCTAAAAGCAATAAACTAAACCATCTCATCTCTGTTATCTTCAAAAATTCTTGAAACATGATTTTTTAAAATAGGGGTGATTGGGGTTTATGAATATTAAATAAAATTTCATATGATTTAAATCACTTGCATATGGTGTCCTGGGATGGGGTGCAATGTTTTCAAAACTATTCCCATTAACTATGTGCCTCTCGTTTGGAGTGCATAGTTTCTACTAAGTGGGTATATAGTTTGAAAATCCTTTCACCAACTGTGTAATTACTATCTATCCGGGATTACATGGTTTTTTGTCTGTAGAAACACGGTTTTGGAAAATCATGCACCAACTGTGCACTACCTATTGTTCTTCCAAAATTCTCAAATTTCATGTGAAAACCCCCAAAAATAAATACCACCAAAGTTATAAGAAAAACATGGCCAAAGGTTTTTCTAAATATGATAATAAGTCATCTCTATAAATATATGGGATTTTACAATCTACTAACCTTATAAAATATCATCCTCGATTAGTACTCCCAAGAATCTATAAGAATCATAAGTAAAAATATCATGCCACTAAGCCCAAATATTTTCTTCCATCACCCATGTTCACTCTGGAACACATCCATGTTGCCAAAATACTTGAACTATAAGCATATTCTTTTCCCATAAAACATTATCATTGTGATCAATAACAGAGATCATATGCCTTTCAGAGGACACATTGGTCGCATGCTCAACATCACCAACTTAGATCACATGAGAAGGGTTGGGGTGATACCTCCAAAGCTATACCATACAAATTATTTTTTATTCTAAATCCATTTTTAGGAAAAATGGGAAACTAAAGTTCACAAAAGGCACCACTAAGTGCTGAAAGAACTCACAAAATGGTTAAACACAAGACTAATATTACTGGACCCAGCTACTCTATAGAGTTCCCAGTGCAGCGTACTAACCTGGGTATCTAGATCCTCTTTGATAAGCTCTTCATGATGAGAAATCATTCTTTCCATTGTCTGAATAAATTCCTATGAGTTGATTTTACTCTGATTGAAGCCTCTGGCCAGTATTCTATCTTATTTATCTAACCAAACATCTTAATCCTCTATGGAATCAACTTTTAACCTTCGTTCATATATTCTATTGAGCTCCTCTTCTGAGACATTAGGTCATACAGCTTGCTCATGCATTTCATCCTTGGAGTGATGGATAAGTTTCAAGCACTCTCCGACCTCTTCTTCTTTGTCTCTTGAATTCCTACTTGATCCTTCACTTTACGCATTTTTTAGCAGTGTGATTTCCTTGTTTCAACCCTTCTTGGCCAACCTAGTCTCCATTGGTTTTGGAAAGTGGGAGTAATCCTTGAGTCCCATAGACTTTTTCCCATGAACCATGATCCACTCCCATGGATCTTTAATGAATTTTCCCTTTCTTCCTTCGAGGGCTGTGAGGACCTTTACCTTGAATTCAATCCATGTTATCCACTAAAGGATGTCTATAGCTGTCATCACCGGAAGAATCGTCCTCCTGAGATAGTGAAGGTTCTTGAACTTCCAACCCCTCAAAAGAATTCCCCAACATCAACGTTGTGCCTTTTTTGAGAGGCCTCAACTTAAAAGGAGGCCCCACCTTGTCATCCTTATCCGCCAAACCAAAATTCTTTCCCCCAGCCTAAACCTTTAGAAATGCAGCAGGGGAAGCGTCAAGGGTGTTTGGGTCTAATGGCCCCAAGACACTCTCACCATCCAGCCTCCCTTTTCCACGTAGAGGTTCTGTTGCAGCCATCATGAAATACTTTCCCTGCACCAGGGTTGAACCTGTTGGATAATCATAACCGCGACCCATGAACTAAAGCTGCTTGTTAGTATCCTCCCAACCTCGGCCTTTTTCACTGAGACCTTAGAGATCACTTACTACCAAGATTTCCTCACCTTCCTTGATATAATTGGATGTAGCTGGTAAATTCACTATTGAAACATTTAATGGAACTTCATCTACAACTCCATTGAGCCCCAAATCAAGCTTCAACTGGGCAAATATGTCTCCAACCAGTGGTTCTACCCTCTTCGACTTCACAGTATTCACATCCACTGAAGAAAACAAAGGGATCCCCTACTTTTGATCACTGTCCTCCACACCTGATGATTACTGGAGTCTGACTGGAACCATCACCACTGGAACATTCCCGCGTGCCTCCTCTAGCTTTCTAAAAGCATCACTGTCCCGCAACTGGAGATCCATCCTGATATCAACCTGTACCATAGATACCATGTACTGGATCGCGCAATCATGGCCAGAAGTTGTAGGGGCTCTCACCTGCACTGAATTCATCCCCTGAGCACCCCTACTACAGGAAAGGGCCACAGGACATAATCTACAACATGAAGAACAGAAATGCACCAAATGATCAAATACCACTGGTTTCTTGAATCTTACCTCCTCGCCAGTATCAATCCATAAAAAACCGACCGGCGGCCTAGACACATCTACCTCCACACACATACATGGGTTGATCTGATGGCACACAGAAGTGGTACATGAGTCAACACAAAGAAAATGACCCACTATATTTCCTATCATACGATTAATTACTGGGTTTTGGGAAGGGAGAGGCAGTTGTTGAAGACTTACCCAAAAGGAAATATTTGTAGAATCACGATGCAAGTATAAGTCATAGATCTGCCAAAACAGGAAGAATTCACATCCGCCGCATCTTCTGGGGGCACATGACAGAGCACTAACCAGATCCTCTAGTGAAGAGCAGCGAACCATCATATGCCTTCTATCCAACAGACCGACCACCACCTGATCCTGAAGCCCCCACGATTCGTAAACAAACCTATCAAATACGTCAACCGAAGGCCGATTGTTCATGAATCGAGCGACCAACATTAGGTTCAAGAGGATCTCCACCTTTGTAAACTCCGACACCGATAGTGGGATCATGTGGTCACCTTCCCTGGAACTAGGGACCTTCTCCCTACTATGATCCATATCCATATGATTCCAAATAAAATAATACTTATCAAAATACCCTATCTATGACTTGTTCTAAAAATTCTAACCCACATTACATCATATATGATAGAGGTGATCAGCATGGCCTATCATAAAGAACCTCATATGGTTCCATCTGAACAGTCCCCTGATAATTTTTGTTGTAGGAAAAATCAACTACTTCTATAAACTTCTTCCAATACCCATTAATGACTAGAAAATACACTCGTAGTGTATCCTCTAAAATATGTACAGTATGTTCTAACATCCCATCTATTTGAAAATGGAAATTCATACAAAAAAATACTTATAAACCAAGTCCCTTATATAATCCTTCCACGAAGAACGAAGTGAAATTAGAGTCATTATATGAAACAATTCTCCTGGTAATACTATGGAAAAATACTATATCCTGAATGTATAAGTCTCCCATATAATCTAGTATGATTTTATCCTAGATATTAAATAATTGAGAGATTTTTATTAGTTTGTTTACATTTACTAAAAGTGATTCAGTCTTATGGGGAATTTTAAGAATAGAGACTGTGAAGTCCATGATAAAATCATCCTAATTGTATTCTATAATGGGAAATGGATTTTTCAAACCACCGAGTCATTGATTCTTTTCCTTCACCTATTGATTAGTTTAACATAATTTTATAACCCTTCAAATAACCTTTTTCATGCCCAAACACCAATACTGTTTGAGTAGGTTTTCGTACATTTTGGTCAAACCAGGATGCACCACACACTTAGAGGCATGAATTTGAAACATCTCTTATCAAATACATATAGTCACAATAACAAGATTCTTAACATATATGATCTCATCCTCATCTATAATCCAATCTTAATGTGACTCCCCACCATCAAGGATTTCCATAAAGGTCATACATTCAGTATCCTAAAAAATTGTTTCCTGGATCTTTCCCAAAAGTGTTTATTCCACAGATATACATATGTGGTTAATATGTTATTATCCCACATGAACAACATTATATATCATAGATAAAAATTTCATCATGATCCACTCAAAAAAAATACTCACAAACTTCTTGAGTCTTACTTTTCCTACTCAAATTATTAACAACATTGGTTCCATTCATGATTGTATATTCTAGATCAAATTTAAATGACTTCATATATTCAACCCCCTCCACAACTAGATATTAAAATATTTATGGGAAAAGTTATTATTTTTGATATTGTGATTGTTTTACATAGTAAATTTATTTCCCAATATGAAATACCTCAAACACTTCAAGGCATAAACCACTATATCAAAATTATAATCTTATATAGTTTAATTATGTTCATCTTTCATCAAATATCATTACCCATGCACAATAAATAAATCTCCTTATATAAAAATGAATCAAATTATGATACTATACACATCATATAAACAATATTTACTCCATACCCATCATGGGTAGGATCAAGATAAGAGTGGTATTCAAACTCTTCATCAACTCCTGGAAATAATTATCACAATATAATAAACATTTTAAATTTATCTCCTTACTGGTAAAAACATAAAGAGATGTTTCAATGTGGGGAAATTCTAGGATAAACCTCCAATAATATCCCAATATCCCAAAAAATCTATGGATATAAAAATATTTGTTGGCCTACTCTATGTCCACTAACACCCCTTCCTCCTGGATTATGTGACCTATGAAATGTATATAGTTGATAAATAATTGACACTTAAAAATCTTGGCGTATTTCTAATTGACACTTTGTGTAATCAAAATTATTTCAAGATGATGGGAATGAACTTCTTGGGTCTTGGAGTGCACCAAGACGCCATCAACAAACATAGCCATAAACTGATCTTGGTATTGGTGGAATATTTTATTCAACAACAACACAAACACCACATGAGTGATCGTTATCCCAAATAGCATCACAAAAAAATAAAAAACTCCTAAAATGATTCTGAATTCATAATGTTGTATATTAGATTTTTTAACTCTCCACCAATGATACCCTAATATCAATTCAATCATGGTGAATACACAAGCTCAAAGAAACTATTAAAAAATATTGTCAACACAATGACGAGTATACCAGTTATTCACTATCTTCTTGTTCAAATTACGATAATAAATACATAAGCTAAATATCTCATCATACTTATTAATAAACAATATTTTAGATAAACAGGGAAAAATTCTCGGATTGATACATCCCATATTCATATATTCCTCTTACTGAGTCTTAAGTTCTTGAAGCTATATTGGTTTCATTATATAAGTTGGAACAGAAACTGGATCAACCAAAAGAGTGCACTCAATTGTAAACTCAACATCTCTCTGAGGAGGGATCCTAGAGAATTATTAATTGAATGCATCCTAAAATTCTTCCATTGTGTTTAAAAAGCCTAAGGTTTCACCCCCATCAACTTGAAAAATAATTGAAACCTGGGTGGTAAACTATCTCAGTTTGTGAAGATATGGACCTGAACGACATGCCTAGATATCCCACTCTCCATGATGGACACAAGAATTACCCTATGGAAACAAAAATACCACTCTCATACAATGTAAATCAATGTGGGTTTGAAATTCTACCAAATAATCCATACCCATAATCTAGTGAAATAATGTAATGTCAAGTATGCAATGATCCCAACAAAAATGATACTCCCCATCCATGGGAGAATTTCCTTTACATAAACATATTTCCCATGACCATACTCTTAATATTGTATTGATTTTCAAAACCCTACTGACAAAATCCATATTCCGACTAAAACCATTCATAAGTAGATAAGATATAAAAGAATAAGAGGATCATGTAGCAAATAAGGCAATAGAAAGAGTATAATATATATATATATATATAATAGTTTCTTTGACTATTAACATTCCATCCTCACTATCCACATTTGTAGGCTAAAGTATATGAAACTATCCCACCCCTCATCTTTATACTATAGTCTATGTCCCTTGAGCTTTTCCACACTACTGATATGGGTTCTCTTTCTCTAAAGTACCACATCAACTAACTCGATTGTGATGGATAGTAAAACTCCAATAGCTATTCTGATATAGGGTCCAATACCCCCTTCTAGTATACTAATTCTCCCTAGATCATATATCATTATCCATATGTCATGGGTTCTTAAAGAACCATTTTATAGGTCCCATCTTGGCACAAGCTGAGGACTATATAGGTGGTCGAGGAACTGTCTTTGAAAGTCACCCGACATACCTCACTGGTGGAAGATGATTCGAGTAATTTTATGTGTAACTGATCCTTTCCCCTAGAAACTATACTTTCCACTACTCTAGATACCATTTTCATAGTGACATTCATACCCTTATAATATTTACCTCTATGTCATCAAGTAGAAACAACTTCTACTACACTATAATCTTCACTCCAGTTCCCCTCATATAAGAGATCATGATTTACCACTTTATAAAAATTATTCATCCTAAATATGTTTACATAATACTTAATATCACATTTAATCCCATCTTGAAAATGATTCTCATTAGAAGTGTAATCCAATCCCAACACTATAATAAATCACTACAAATCAATGAATCCACCAGTATAGTCCATCATAGTCAGTCTTCCCTGGGCCAACCTCATAAACTCATTATCCCTCTCCTTTCTGAGCATCTCATTGTAAAAGTTATCTATGAAAAATATCATGAATGTATGTCGATGATATATTCTCCATATTTAAATTATAGGTATTAATATCCCCAAATAGTTTTATTGAAAACGTTCCATGTAAGCTTCCATCTTGACTCTCTTCTCAAGGAGAGTCTCTATGATCTCAAGAATCATATGGATAGACTCAATCAATAACTCAGATTCCTCAAGTCCACCCTCTCTGATAAATATTAGGGGGTGGTGAAATTGGAACCATCATCTCAATTAAAAAATGTTTTGAACAACCCATCTTGAGTCCCTTTGCATAAACTACAAAATTTAATCAAAGTTCTCTTGGAACTTCTCTTCGACTTCTTTACTCAGAACTATCGGAGATTCTGATTCCACAACTAGTGTAACATTTCTATCTATATCAGCATTTCTTCCTACTAAAAAGAATCATTAGGGTGGAATATATCTAAAATTAAAAACATGGATCTTAAGACACCTGACACATCATTATCACATTTCAACAATGGGGATTCATGTAACATTATTAAAATTCATCCCATATTTCCTTCCACACAATCAAAACCAAGGATCTATCACTACCATCAACCATCCCTCACATGGTTCATGGTTTGAATAGAGTAAAAAACTTTTAAAATTCATATTTATCATCGAGAAACCCATTATCCTCTTTTATTAATCACATTTAGGAACATTTACAACATTCAATTTCATTTTATTCACCTGTTTCATTTAAATTACACAAGGAAAAAAAATAATTTTCATCTAAACCGCTACCCCTAAAAGAAAATTTTTCATGAATGCCGATAATGATTTATGTCACAATAATTATTGAATGTATAAAATGAGGCATGTATACCCAAATCCCATGACATGTAGGGCCATGATGATTTTTTTTAGAAAAATAATAATGTCACATACCAAGTGCATCACTTCAGGTTAAATAACATCCAACTATAACAACAATCATCAATAAAAACAATCCCAGCCAAGGTACTATGTTTTACCCATATACATGGGTTATCTACTCCCCTGAATGATCTCTTGACCTAGGCACAACTCATCCTAGCCATCTTTGTACCTTTCCAAATTAGTAAGTTAAAATAAAATAAAATATAAATCCTCATATACCACTTCGTAATGTACTGACATGGGAGACACACACTGGTGTCCTGAGACAATCAGATACATGACCTTAGATGCACCTACCCATATGTCATAGGATGCTAAAAATTAGTTAGGGAATAATATATATATAATGGGGAGACTACACCCTCTTTATCAAGGCATCAGAATGAATGAAATAAATAAACAATATCCAAATGACAATCACTAATAGCCATAATAATACCTTAATAGTAAACATGAACATCGAATGATGCTCCCAAAAAGGTAAAACAATATCAAAAACAAGGAAGTAAATATGTAATCCTATATATGTGTAATGTGTCAAATGAAAAATTTAAATACGGTCACATTGAAATCCTCAAGAGGTTCACAAAAACATTCCATGTTCCCTCATCCATGGACCATCCCGACTAATCCAACTAACATTGGCCACATTCCACTATCCTTTCCTAAAAACATGAAGTCTATTAAGGTACCGATCAGAAAGATAGAATAGGGTGTGAGAACAACTCAGTTAGCCAGCACTAATGGCACCAAAAACAATATCTAGTCTATTACAGTTTATGTTGTTCCATAATGATTAACGTTAAATAATAATGTAAATAGTTTTCAAATTTAAAACAATTCATTAAATAACCACATAAACACTTGGGTTCATGATGACACCCAAACCCTCAATAACCAAAAAATCTTCGACCAAGCATTGCCAAATCTAATATTTAGTAAATAAAAATTCAATAGACAATTCATGAACTATATTGGTTGTTTACATAATCTATAGAATGTAACTCACCACATATATAAATAAACCATAGTTTCACAATACTAAGGAGACATGTATGTAAACAATGTGCTCATTTAAATTATCCTTCTATTTGAAAACATAACCACCCCTTTATTTTTATCCATATAAACATGTGAAATCATAATGTGAATATGAATTAACAGTTTAAGGAAGTCAATCTATTGAGGTAGCACTCTCCAAGGCAAATTTCTAGTTCTTTATATAGTGGATTGAATATAAAGTTCTCAATCTGACTCAATCGAAATGGGAATTCAATTTAGGTTTTCAACATGAATGATAGAATAGATCATGGCCTAATTATCAGCTAGTTGTGAAATTCCAAGTCCAAGAAAGTAGTGAAAGAAATCATTTACAAAGAAATGATGTGGGAGGAAAATGGGAAATAAAAATCATTTCTTTCAGGGATTTCATTATTCTTTTAATACCAATTTATATCATGACCACTTGGAACCCATTTTTGATGCAAAAAGCATGGGGCCTAGAATGTCATTTATGTCACATCGTGGGTATATATAGAATCATTCCATGTACCTCACCTTATTCTTCATATGGTTATTTGGAGTATTAATCCTAATTGCACACTCATTATCACATGTTGTTATTTGGACCATCAGTCCATGAATCACATTTGTTATCACATAAGGGTAATTGGAGAATTAGTTCTTGTCCCACACCTTATTTTTCAATCAATCAAATATATAAAATATATTATATTGATTAAAGTTATTCATCATTAACCTTTTATCAAGTATACACATATATCACATTTACCACATTTATAATCATTAATCAATATAAACCCACAAAATAATTACCCCCATAATGGTGCTCCATTTCAATTTAAGAACAAAATCGTGATTTTTTACTATAATCACATATAGTAATAGGAAATTTTAGCCATTAATCTATTTAACCACATTTAATCATAATATCCATTAACCCATCCATGTTATTACAAACAACCCATTAATTAAAATTATTAATCAATTACATAATCCTATTTATCAACCAATTTTATTATTCCAATATTCCACCAATTTCATTATCAAATTACTCCACAAATCCCATAATCCAATTAATTACTTAACCAATTAAATAATTCAATTAAAGATGAAATTTCCAAACATGAAAATTGAAATTCCACAATTAAATACATGAAATTATAATCAATATTATCGGAATTATAATTTATACCTCCCACCATAAGGTTGTAAATATACATTTTCCATAACCAAAATCCCTAAATTGAGGTAGAATGATCACGTTTACAATGATGCAAAAGATCTATGACCAAACAATAATATTAAGATAAAATTGATTAAAATACAATGAAACCATGTCAAAAAATGTCACCAATTAAGGAATACTCATCCATATTCATTAGTAAAGTGATAAGGGGGTGACCAAAATCCAAATAGGGAAGAAGACACTTTTCAACAGAGTGATGATTCTTTGAATGGAAATTTGATTCATCATGAACTACGTTTGAGGAGCCTTGGAATCCTCTGAATAGCCTTCAAGAAAAATATAAAATGAGTTTTGAAAAATAATGGTTATTAGGGTTAAATTCTGCAGCATTTATGTATTTTAATTAAAATTTTAAGGGATTAACAACCATTACATATAGGTTCTTGGGATGGGGCTCATGTCTATCCAAACCGTTCCCCAAAAAAATATAACTATCCTTAGGGGTTAACTATTTCAACTAAGAGGGTTTATGTTTTGAAAAATAGTATGAAAACTAGGAAATCCCCCTCTATATATGATTATACTATTATTGGGGTAGGCATATGGTTTGGGAAAAGTGTGCACCAACTGTTCACTACACCTTTTACATCTAAAATTCTAAAATTTAACAATAAATAACCCACATACACCCCAACAATGTTATAAAAAAAATAATGGGAAGATAGATCCTGAAAATGAGAAGAATTCATCTCTCTAAAAATTTAGGATCATACATGGTTCATAATAGGGTGGTATCATTAGAGTTCATCTAGGGATCAGATGTTAGAGATTGTCTTACTGTGTGGTTTGGTTTAGTAACTACATAAATGGCTTTAATTAGTCTCAAATATAGATTTTAGGAAGAGGAACCCAATTCTTGTGAAATGGATACCATATCAATTTAATTGGACTCTTATTAGTTGTTTTTTGAGTGATCACATGTGAGATTTGGTTAAATGATAATAATTCACATTTTCATCATATACAAATGATTTAAGGTTTCATGTCCTTCTTAAGTCAGCTATTCAAATATGCTCTTTTGATTATAGTGAATTTCAAATATAACTGAATTCATTCATGATGAGTGATATCTAGTATTATATAGATTTATCATGTTTATGATTTGATTATTGATGATGATTCATTTTATGGACCTGTGTGGGAGGTGGGTCATCTGGATGGATATCCAGCAATGAAGCCACCAATTAAGCATTATATTGACCCACAAATAGTATTTTTGGTGGATTCCCCACATAAAGATGAGATTCAGTTGGTCTTTATGGTATAGGTGGATGATTCATGTCTTCTGAGTTGTCTTTATGAGTTTAATAGTGATAGATAACCCAAGATTTGTGGTGATCTATACCTCCTTATCATCTGGTATAAAAATTTCATGAGCATGTGATGTGAATGACCATATTGGATAGGACCCTCTTGATAGTTTTCATAGAGGAGATACAAATCCATGTAATTGTATGGTGTTGGTAGAGGCATGTTTTTATTAATGTCTGACATAAATTCATACATGTAAGCAACATGGAAACATCCCCCACCATGAAATTCCATTGTGATGAGATTTATACCATGTGGGGGAGTTAGTGCCTCACAAAGTGGATAGTGTAGAGGAATAGGGATGAGTTCCTTTTACAAGTATGGTTAAGAAAATTTCTATGTGCTAAGGTTCCAGAGTGATCCTGAGTTGTGGGGAACTAGAGGGAAGGGGAAAAGATAACTTTTGGTTGTAAGGCCTCATAACTCAGACACTTCAAGTGTTGTTTGAGGCATTGATTTTTTCATCTCCACTCCATATATGGTTGTAGTAAAGAGTTTTTAGAATCTATTAAATTAACATATCCCCCTTTTAGACATAGGGATAACAAAAGATACATTTAGATGAACCTTAATATTTGGTGGTTGTAACAGGGGTGGTTTAGTGATCACATAGTCCTGTAGACACTATGAGTTAACTCTGGGAGGAGAGAGATCATCATGTGGATTTTTTCCATAGTGGTAGTAATTCCTAATGATGTTTTCCATGATATTTACTTCTTTAATACAATCCATAACGAAACATGATATTACTAGTGGTGGTTTTAGTGTTTCTATATTAGTTGGTTGACATGTTCCTTATTTTTTGGGAAGGGATTCTAGGTAGATTAAAATGATCTCTTGTATAGGATTATACAAATATTTTCTTATTACTTGGATAATATGACCCATGGAGTTGTGGATGCAATTGTATTTCAATTTATTATATTTTTGGTGGAGTAATAGGCATTATTATCTAATTATGAGGTACACTTGCCTCCCCATTTAAATTTTGTTTTTCTATAGACATGCACTTAGGGATGGCCAGATATATACACTTGAATGTTAGATGACCCCATGTATGTGTTGGAAATGAAGGTGCATATGTATACATGTTCTGAGAAGGGACTTTTGGGGCTAGATAATTCACTAGTGTAGCCATAAGTTTTTCATCTAGAAGGTATATGAGATCTTTAAGATAGGAATGGTCAAAAATTTCCCAAATCAGGTGACCATCAATAAAGAGTATCACCCCTAAATTATTGATGATTTCATTGAACTATCATTAGTGATGATGTATTTATAATTTTTTTACCTCTGGATGGGATATAAATTATGCCCAGGTCATAATGAGGTTATACCAAAGGGGGATTTCTAAAGATTCTATGCTTTCTTTGATCTCTTATTGATACCTTTTGTCGTGTTGAAGGACCCACAAATATTTATAATACTTACGAAAATAGATCCCTAAATCCATTATAGATCTTTTCATCTTATTATTCATCAATGAAATCCTAGTTAACACTATGTCAGATGTAGAGAATGTTAGATACAATAATATGGTTACATAAATTCTGTAAGGGTACCAAATTTATGTGATACTCTCAAAGTATCAGTTTTTTAATTAGCTGGTCCACACCATCTGATATTTATTCTGAGAAATAATTATTGTACTGAACCAATCAATAGTTAAGGAAGTCATATCTTTGGATCTAATTGAACATGTTTTCAAAGTATCATGTTCTCATAGTTATGTTTTTCATCCACTATTTTTGAGAAAGATAAGATAGAAATTCCCATATTTTAAGATTAAACATAAGGATAAAGACTGTGAAGTGAACCCCCAATTAATGATTTTAACCCCTCAAAAAATATAGGGTGGTATATCCTTGGGAAACTAATTGGGTGTTTTTTTATCATGCAACCACTAGATATTTTCCTGATGGATTTTTGAAAGGTGGGGTGCACTTCATCCTTGTTTGGAGAAAGATTATGACACCATTTATTACACATGATGAGTTCATTAGGATGTTTCATTATTTATTATATTTTTTATATCTCTTAAGATGTGAGGATGTATAGGGATCCATTGGTATATAGTTTGTTGGACTATATATTGTATCATGTTTATATGTTTAAATCTTAATTTATCACCCTCTTATAGGTAACAAACAAGGTTCCCATATTATAGTTCAAATGGGATGATATCTTTTTGTTTTTTATGTTAGAGCTTCATAGATCAGAGAGAGTTCATGAAGTGATCTAACTAATCATTAAAAAAATCACCCCATTGGGCCACTTAATATCCAACCAAGAGTGGGTCTTAATGGAGTGTTTGGGACACCTATGCATGCGAGTGTTATTTTAACATTGTTGAATTACCATGATAATTATTTTAGTATGTGATTCTCACATAATTTCATAATTTTGGATATAATTCATAAAGGTTTTGTAATTGTTTCTATTAGAACATAGTGTTTATTACCAACATACATGGCTATATAAAATCATACCATTTATGTTCTTAAGATCATGATTTAGGTTTTCATGTTTATTTTGGTCCATAAATGGTAGGATCATAAACCATTAATAGTGTTTTCAAATCTGAGTAGTTACCATGACAACATCGATGTTGAACTATTTGTGTCCATGTATGGGAGAAACTGTAGTTCACCAGTGTACTGATAATAGCTAAAGGAAATAGTATATGCCAGGATAGGGTTGGTGAAAGTGATTTTTGTGAAGGTGCAGTTAATCTTGTGGTGTTTAATGGTTTCCTAAAAAATCATGAGTCCTTTTTTGACCAATGAACGAAATTATTAGGGTTAGAGAGGGTACCATGTTCTTAATGAACCCATATTAGAGAGGGTTGAAGATATATGAGCAGGACAACTTTTAATAATTGATATTCACTATCCATTTTACCAATTTATTTATTTGATTATTGAGCTGGTTCACCAATTATCGCTACCAACATAGTTATAATGGGTTCATAATGTATTCTACCTATCACTTCATAGGAGATAATTCACAACCCATTGCACAATGTCAACCAGGATGGGTTATAAACTAAGGGTGTAGTTTCCTTTTCTAGGTACATAGTGGTGTTCAAAACTAGTGTGAGGTTTCCCTTCATGGGAAAGTGGTTCCCTTAATTTTATGTTTGTTTACATTAAGATAACTACATGAGATATCATCAGAGTAAGATATCATGATGCGAGAATAGTACGCTCCTCTTTTCGAAGTTCGTCACTTTTCTTGATGAAAAGGAATGAAGCTGGGGAGAATGTAACAAATCCCTTTTTTCCTTATATGGATTCTTAATAATTCAGGGAATATTTTTTGATATAGGAACCAACTTTCCATTATAAGCAAGGGATATAACAGATTTGTTAATGAGATAATAACATGTTAAATATATTATGTCATGAGTGTCCATTTTTATAAATAATCAAATATTAATCTAATGGAGTATTATATAAGAAATATGATACATCCATTAAATCTAGAATTCATTTTTATTATAGGAATAACAAAATCATTTTCATAATTCAGATTTTTTTTCAAATGAAATGGTTTGATAATACAAAATGTATATATAAATCATATAGTTTTTTTATTTACTTAATCCTTACTCATCGACCTCCTATATTAAGTCACTAATTTGAAAAATCCCATGTTCTAGCTGCATAACCTTAGAGAGTTGAGCGGAGTAATTTAAATATTATTTCTACGAGAATGGAATCAAATTGAAGGTTGATGATTAGTGTGCTAAAATAGTTTCTTGAACTCCCCAAAAAACCTCAATGTGGAACCATTAATCATCAGAAATCAATGCAAAGTCAAGGTTTGTAATTTTTTTATTTGTAATAATCCCATTTTTTATCCCATGTCTTATAGAAGTCAATGAACCTATCAAATATTGATTCACAGATAGATGGAGGACTGTGGTTGCTGTTTTTTATTTTCCTAGAATTAGTTATTGGAATTACATTATAATATACGTTTATTTCAACATTATTCATCAATATAATGTTAATTGATTTAGGTAAACTCAAACATTGGATAAGTTTCATTCAATATTTTTTTATTCCTTTACCCAATCACTCATTATGAATTCATAATCAACTATTACTTTTCATGTTGGTTTGACAAAAACATGTTGAATAATATTTTGGAACACATTATTTTTCAAAATGAATCATCACTGAGGGGTTTGGATTATGATTGATGGAGGAAATGGGGTTCATTGATTACCATGGGTGATAAATATTTTGATCAAGGACCCACGGAAAAATGTTTTGGAATATTGGAGAAAATAAGGGATGGTTGGAGATTCATGAATTAATTGGGTAGCAATAATCTAATCATTGATGATATTCAAGGTCTATTCCACAAAGACCTAGGTATTTCATTACAATTTCCTATTGTCCTGATAATAATAGAGGGGGAATTAGTAGAGTAATGGGGACCAATAGATTCTATAATTTTATGAACTATACACTTTTTAGTTCAATGTAACATGTTCCATTCAGTTACCTCTATGTTTTAGATGGTGCTTATTTACTGAGTTAAACATCGTTATGTGATTTAATCACATGTTGTGTAATACTCATCTAACATTCTCAATGTGAACTATGTGTAGAAGCCCAAAAATCTATGTAATGTTACACACCATTTGTTTCTGATTACACACCATTCAACCCTTCGATAAAGACTATGTGTTTTTATAGAGAACCCTCCTCGAAGGATATGTGACCCCACAAAATGTTTTCATCAGGACACACACTAATACCTTTAGAGAGTACCCAAGCTTGGTATGAAAGAATTATATGGTTTTAGGGTCCCTATATTCCATGTGACATGGAGTACACCCTGTGTACATCATAAATACTTAGACACTTCTATAATACAGTGGAACACAATGATTACATTGGTAATGTTCAGTGTACATGTGATAAGACAAATGGAACACTTAGTGCTAGATAAATCTCTATATTCTTGTTAGACATAGTGTACATACATTTTATTTGGAGAAAATCATGTCATGTGAGGATATGATGTATATACAATACATGGTTTAGTTAGAAACATCATGTACCACTAGGTACATTCCACATACATATCCGGGGGAATGACAGATACCTTTTGAATATCAGTTCATATTTGGTTTAACCTTAGGTGAAATCCCTAGGACTATATCTATGTTCCTCTGTAACTTCCTTTAAATATAAAGTGATATTTCTCTATAAAAAACATGAGGGTTTGTTGAGGTATTTCATAGTGTATTGGATGAGATCACCTCAGCAGACTAGAGCTGGAATCCCTTTGTAAGGCTTGAGGTTTGTATCATCATTCCCATTATCGTTTATGATCCCTTATTTTTTAGGTTATTCTTTTTAGGTCATGTTATAACCAATAGGACATAGGTGTTATCCCATATCATTTTATTAAATAATTTTTTCTTCTATTCAGGTTTAGTTTGATCGAGTGAGTATATTATATCATCCAACTTAGTTTTCTTCGTGTTTAACAACAGAGAGACCTGATAAGTTTCTTTTCTCATATGAGTAACATTAATATAGTATGTACCAATGAGTGTTAAATATTTCATGTGTTACACTAATGATTATATGACTTATGAAGTGAGTTCACCCAAAAATTTGTGACTTTTGGGCCTCTAAGAGAATACTAT
The DNA here is from genome assembly GCA_963277665.1 of Viscum album. Lineage (NCBI taxonomy): Eukaryota > Viridiplantae > Streptophyta > Magnoliopsida > Santalales > Viscaceae > Viscum > Viscum album. The sequence goes on from OY728123.1 coordinate 255,090,673, forward strand.
GCTGGAAATAGGGTTGACACATAACATGAGGCATGGTGTATACCTTTGAGAATATGTGGGTTATTCTGTTTATTATCATGTATTATACCATGCTTGACTAATATTTATGATCATGATATGAATAATATCTTATTTCTTATTGTATATTGATTTCAAGGTATCGTATTGGGTATTTATATAATCACCCTTAAATGGGTTCTCCTACACATGTCATGTTCGGTGCTAGTGAATGTGATTTTATTCAAGTTTGATATAGACTATGATCATGAGGAAATTTTAAAGAGGTTAGTTATTCTCTAAAATCATTATATGTATGAATGAGTTTCATTTGGGTACCTATCCCTATGTTTTCAGCAGGTTAAGGTCTTTTTCAATTTTGGTGGGATTATATTTGTCCCTTTGTAAAAATGTTGTATATCCTATTGTTCTCTATTAGGAGATAGATTTTATTCTTTTATTTATAGTAAGAATTTTCTATATTCCATCATTTTACTGGTATATGGGGATGTGTGCATTTTTACATGAACATTCAGATATGACCTCCCATTTGTGTGAAATGAATACTCAGTGCTATTCACTAACACCTCACCTAATGGAGCCAGTCTTGGAAACTCATTTCTAGTTTACAGCTAGCTAGGGAATCCTTAGTGGTTTAGTTAATGAAATATATTTCCACATGGTTATTTTATTCGTTTAATATGACCTTTATATTAATTTAAGAATATAATAAAATATAATTTCAATCTCTTTACTTTAATATCTCTATAATCGAATCATAGGATAAAAAGAGGATATCTTTAGTAATAAATTTTTATTTTACTGATGATTTAATTTTTATTATAATAATTTATTTTTAATTTTTAGTTGTTTAATAATAATCATTTAAACTAATTCAACCCCGACATAATATTTATTCAATTAGTATAAAAATAAAATAAATGATATTATAAATATTAAAACTAATATAATGTTGGTGAATAATTTATTTTAATTATTTCAATAAATCAATATAGAATATTAGATATTTATTAATATTTTATATTATAATTATATTTCTATATTGAAAAAGTCAATGTGATATTATTTGAATATTATTAAAAATGACATTAATGGTATTTTGTTAAATTATTTAAAAATAATAAAAATCATTAAAGTGGAAATGATGATATTATATGTCTGATTATTTCATCCCATATACATTTATGTGTCTATTTATAGTTTCTAAGTAAATTTTTACACTTTATATGTGAAAAATTCATTACTGTGGTTAAGGTTAAAAATGGATAATTAAGGGTTTAATAAAAAATATAAGGATTAAAGTTAGAAAACCTTATCTAAATTTCATTTTTTGTTTATATTTATACCTTATGGTATTTTTCTTCTTCTTTATATACATTTTGAATAATTTTTCTTGGTAATGTGTTAATTATTTTTTAATCTCTTTCGTAATTCCTTGTATGTTTTTTATCTTAGTTTTGAATAGAAACCACTTATATATTTTCATTACAACACATTGAGACTTGTACCTTGAAAAACCCATAAAAAATTCTCTTATAAACATACTTATATTTGTTCAATAAGTTTTGGTATTAAAAAAATACAATCCCTAATAACTTTTTGTTAATATATAATGTATGTGTACCAAATAAAAGGATCTTCGAACACATAGTAAGAAAGAGGATACTTGATGTACGAGATTGGTAGTATCACTTTTTACGGGTGATATGTGCCATATTCACTAGTCATTTATTTTTTGGTGGTGCATATAGTTCCTCCTTTAAATTTTATATCATAAATCACCCTTCATTTCATGAACGTAATGTTTTATTTGATTTTATTCATTCATGGGGCTTACAATTCAAAAGTTACCAAAGTGGTAAGGGTTTCATGTTATAATACTTCATAGTGGAAATGATTATGATTAAGTTTCTAATAAATAATTCATATGATATATGTAACAAGAAGCTCATTTTTTTAATGATATAGTTATTTTAGAAATTACATTTTTTCCCATCCATTTACATTTCATTATGTATTTAAGAGACTGAATGAATATTTTTACCCAAAACTAACTTTTATTTATCTCTTCGATCAAAAATCAATTTTATTATATATTTTTGTCTTCTAAAAATGAATTCATCAATGTTTTTAAGCTTATACTTTGAATATTTAATTAATTCTTCACCCATGAATGAAACATTAAAAATTGATTTAAAATGAATCATATATTGTTTTTTAGAAGGATGTTGTTCTTCACATTTTTTTACAAATGCAGGATAATAATGTTGTCCTTTAGCATATATGACATGAAAAAAATTATTACTATCATTGACACTCAATTTTTTCCTCTCCATTACATGTTTTAAAGGTAATTTTAATTAAAATATTTTCCTCAATATTTGGTATTTTTTTGTTTTAAAATAGGTGATTTCATTATGAAAATCATTTTTCCTCAATAATTATTTTGAATCACCTGGAAAGAAAATGTTCAACTATGATAAAATATTTTCATGGAAATTTTAATTTACAATGGTTAGGATTAATGATAATGTCCTTATTCCTTTTTTGGATGGCCTATTATTATAATGATTCGTTATATTAAATCTATTTCTTTTACACATGTGATTTTTGGATGATATGAAGAGTATTTTATGATCTCATAACATTTATATGAACTGATTATGATACTGTGACTGTTGGGTCTATTATAGGCCTTTAATACATTGTTTATTTGGTACTAATATCTCATTACATGAGGGTGAGAAGGGTATAAATTTGTGTGAATTTCGTTATTCACATATTAATGTGTGAGTATGATTTCATTCTTCAAAATATCATAAGAAAATTCATGGAAATTATTTCATATAGAATATTTTATATTTTGATGTGTGAGTGTGGTAATATTCTACCTATGACCACATGATTAAAAATGGACATTATTTTATTTCTCTATATTCATATGATTATGATTTAATATACTTTTTATTCCATATGGATATATTATTACTCTATGATGTGGATTACTACTTTGACACCCTTATTGATCGTGATCCTAGATGTCAATTGATTTATAACATTATGCTATATGTAGTAATGGGTAGGAATATTTCATGCTAAGAAAATCTACATGAATTATTTATCAAAGTATTAGGATCTATTTATCCTATAATGATTGATATCTACCGTGTTTATCCTTATCAGGAATCTAATCTCACCCATTCTTATGTTTCATTTCAGTAGGATCTAAAAAGAGGTTGTATGTAGGGAATGTATAACAAGAGTATTATTTGGTATGATATCTTTTAGGCATGTTGAAGATCAATTACGAAATATTAAAGTATTATATATACTCTCTAATGGAACTATTTTTTTATTGTCCTCCAAAGTGAATTTGAAATCTATATATGATATTCATATATCATTATATAATACCTCTATATGAAATTACTGGGACTCAATAACACAATAACCTATTATTGTTTATAGTAATACTATAACTAAGATAGGGATCTATAGTTCATTGTAATCCCTTAGTTATATGAATCAATTTTCTCTACAATAGTGATTTTTCATACACAATTTAATTGAATATTTTTCTAATTGGGTTTTCAAATAGGAATATTTATGTTATTAATTTATTACATGTTGATTCCATTAATTACAATTTTTACTTATTTGGGATTTCCTACCTATAAAATTTCCATATGATGTATATGAAAAACCCAAAAGAACATATAGTATATCATTGTATAATAATTAAATTTCTGTCACACTATCATCTAAAGATTATTGACAGAATTTGGAATGATTTGTTTATTAGATTCTATTTGAAAAGTACATGGAACCAATTTTAATTAAATTTATTTTCTATATTATATCCAATGAGCCATATCTTATGGAACATATATTTTGAGATGATGATGGATGAGGTCTTAAAACTCCCTCAAATTCATTGTTAATGTATATATATCTCAATAGATAACATAGCATGGTCCTTCTATGATATTCACAAAAACTAATGGGGGAGGTTATGGACTATTCTAATGAAATAATGGGTGGGTCTTATTATATGTGATCAAAATATATTTATACCATGTTCTTATTTTCATGAAAAATTTAATTTTGATTCATTTTATTAATGGAATCTTACATTTCCTTTCTATGTTTCTAAGATTACTATTCATGGAACTTGTTTATTATCTCATGATACCACATAGTATTCCATATAATTTTTTTCATATGAGTATTCATCTTATGTTTTCTTAATTGTAACATCCCTTTATGCTTTATGATATTCCTAGTCCTTTTCTTATTTTTGTTTTCTATTTTTATTGGTTGGATAATGTTGGGAAGGAATTGGGAGGATACTTGTAATAGTGAAGTCATAATATATTGTAATATTCAGCATAAAACAAGTAGTTTCTACAATATGATGGCTATTTCCACACCGTGTAATGGGGTTACACGATGTGTAATCATATCATGGAAGATGTCATGAAATGGGAACATACTGTTCAATGTTACACACTCTGTACAAAATAAATTTCATCTAAATATTAAAAATATATTTTTAATAAAAACCAATGATATTTTAAGTGTATACATCATCTGAGAATTTATAAGATGTTAAAATGACATACACTCCATGTAAGTATCCGAATATGAAGATTTAATTATTCTTCTATAATTAATATCATTACATAATATATTAAGCACTCCACTCTCAACCTTTAACCATGACTTGGAAATTTTGGACATCATTGTTCCCTCAATATCATTTTTTCTATGATAGATCATCATTTTTGTTGAGGTATATCTCTCTGGGTAAGAATACACCCCATCTATTACATTTATATCTATTTTCCTCTATATATTTTGATATATTTTCTTTGAATTGATTGATATAAATTCTATTTTGTTGAATTTGGGATCTAATATAAGTTCCCACATCATCTATATCTTCGTTCTTCATCGGAGAGTCTCATTACAAACGTTGTGTTTCTATTAAAAAGGTCGGTGGTTCAGTTTATGTTTGGATAATTTGTTAAACCTTTAATTTCCATTATTTTAAATCAAATTCAATTGATTTGAGAAATACCAATTTGTTTTGAATTGGAACTTGGATCTTTCATGGAATGGAAATTTGGGAAAACCCCCCAATTCCAATGGAATTTTAATGTTTGGTTGTAATTTGAAATTTATGGAATTTGAAAATTTACATGATAATTAATTTTTGTAAAATGTATCAAATTTATATAATAATACCTGTTATTGGTTTTGAAATTAAAATTCATAAAATAATTAAAAACTATGTTTGGGTTTTGTAATGAAATTAGTATTTTGAAACTAGAAATGCATAAATTTCAATTGGAATTTTTTGAAATGATTTAACCATTATTCATTGGTTGATTGAGAATATGAGAGGCTAGGTAGTTAGTGGGTTATTTGAAAAAAATGAAAATATGTTTATTACCTAGAAATATATTGAAGATTTAAAATCCAAACAAAAACCTAGTTCATCAGATATTATCCTTGATGGGATGTTGATGTATCTTATTTGGCCCGAGCTTGAGGTAAAAGACCACAAATAATTATTTGATCACTAATATGATATTTTTTGGGATCCCATAACTAGAAACTATTATACCACATGGGGGTATGACCATGGTGCAAATGTGATTACATTGACATATATGAAAATGTTTGTGAAAATTATCCATCATTATGAAATGATGAATGTTTTTAAAAATATAAAAATGTATTTCGATACATTTTTACATTGAAATTGAAAGAACACCTTGGTTTGTTATTATGGAATCTTATTATATATAACTAGGTAAAATCCTATTGGGATTTGTAGATCACACCCTACCTTTTCCATTGGGAATTTTTAGATTTCCCCCTTCGAAGTTTTAGGAAAGGGAAGGATCCTCTTGGAGGAGGTGGTTGTTCATGAACCATTTAGGCATGGAGTGATCTATCCATTTGGACATTGAGATTAAATTATATGATTCTAGTACTTTTATGATGTAATTTTTGGGTTTTGACATACTAGTTTGGTTTCTAGTATTGTCTCATTTGGGAGTTTATTTTTTAGCATAATGATATGTAACATCTATATTCCACTTTTTTTTGTAGAAAAACGTTCATATTTTTATATTATCAAAATTACAGGTTCTAGTCCCCAACCCATGGGGATTGTAAATTCCCTCCTGTCTATATTAGTTATATATTGGGTATCAGTGTACTGGGGTATCCAAGAGCCTTCATGAAAAAGTGGTATTAAAGTTAAAGGTTGATCATATTTCCTTAATTTTAGTATGATTTTTGAAATATGTTTGTGGGAGATATGACTATTTATTAAGGAATTTAATCTCATTATATCATTATATAGATCCTTAAATACTATGGGTGGTTTGGGAATGTCTTTCTATGGTTATTTCCCATATTTTCCCTACTTATTATTCATAATTTTAGTGATCCAAATCTTTTTTACTTGTCTGAAGTGATTAAATTTTTTATTGATCTTTGTTGAGTTTATGATAACAATAATCATATAATATTGACAATTTTAATGGAAAATGTGGTTTACCATCATGCCTCTGAGAAGATGTGTAAATATAATTTAGTATGAATCTACTAATGAACCATAATAAGCAATTTCTCCTATAGACCATAATCTGGTTGAGGCTATTGTGCATACTTTCCAAACTTTTTGTAATGGAACCATTAACCACTCTAATTTAGGATCCTACTATATAACATTATATGGATGAGTCTAGGAATCATTTTTAGTATTTCCTTCAATAAGATATAGTAGAATTCCAATTCTATAATGACCCTCAAGAGGCTAATGATTGAATGAGAATGATTGATAATTTGTTTGATTTCAAACAAATGCCTGATGTAGTCTATGTTAATTATGCCACATTCATGATAGAGGGACCAATTAGGATATAGCAGGACATGATTTTTATAGATAAGAATAATAAGGGGTTTTAATGGAAGGCATTCAAGGTAATTTTCACTGATCAGATATATCAAAATTATATGGTGCATGATAAGCCTATATAGTTTTCCAAACATGTGTAGGATGACTGGATTGTGACTAATTATGAGATCTTATTTTTTTAACTTTTACAGTTTTCACCTAATAATGTATCAAATACTAATATGAAGAGTCCATGTTTTGAGATGTATTTTTTTCTGATATTCATTCTTTGATTTTCTTTCTAAATCCCTCCTATTATGATTACATACTAGATAGGGTGTTGATGGTTGAGATTAATATTCTTAGTGAGTCAGGTCTAGCAGTTGTTCACTTTTCCGAGTTCCAGTTTTCTATGTTCGCATAAAGGGAAGGAAATGTGTGTTGAGTATTATGGTGGATCTTAACAACAGTGTTCTCCTAGTCCTCCTATATGGCCAGATATAGGCCCTTTGATTTTTTAACAATGTGGAATGTTTGGGTATTTGAAATGTATTTTCATTAACACAACCATGTTATGTGGTTTATATGGCTGTTTATGACACTTATAAAAAATCTGTTCTATCTTCTCTTCTAAATATAGTGGAAATGGGATCATAATAACCAAAACATACAATGGTGAAATCATATGGTTATATATTTATGGTGTTCTAGACACAAACATCCATATCGAATATTCTTCATTTAGTGTAATAATATCTAGAGGAATCAGATGTAGTTACAATGAATATGAGAGGTTCCATAACTTTATCTTTATCTATTATGACTACTTTATTTGATATTGGTGAATCTCTTTCATTTATTTTGAATGATGTGGTAAATCAAGAAATTATTCATACAATTATTTTGTCTTATGTGATGGATATTACTATACTCATCAGAACAAGAGCGAGGAAGCACATAATTTTTCTACTTTGGTTTTCTCATTATCTTATATTGAGCTTACATTTGATTTTTAGTTGGAAACATGAAACCACTTATTGTTATTTTTTAGTTTAATTGTTTCACTGATAATAAATCCCAAATTGATTTTTATTATTGATGGGTCTCATTTATTATGCCTAGTGGGGTGTGTTGTATCATCTAGGGAGAATGAGACTCAAGTTCAAGTAGATTAGGACCCTATTATCCATTGATAGGGAATATAATATTAGAGTTTTAATTTCCTCAGGGGTGAAAAATATTTGAGCAATCATCTTCCCATTATTTTCGTCGAGTTTCCTAAAATTTTCCTTTCTAAATTCTATGGTTTTCCATCAAGGGAGGTATATTATTCAATTTAATTGGTTCCTAGTAATAAAATAGTATTTATTCCTTCATAAACCATGGGTATGGATGAAATAAAATATTATAAGGTTTAGTTGGATGATTTGTTTGAGAATTTGTTTATATTCCCTAGTGTGTCACCTTGGGTGGAGCATATTCTATTTATTAGGAATGATGATGGAATAATTTTCCAATGTGTTGATTATTGTAAACTCAATTGAGTTATGATAAATAAAAAGTATCCATTTCTATATATAGATGTTCTATTTTAATAGTTGAAGTAGAAAAGTGTTTCTTTGAGATTGATCTTCGATCTGGTTATCAAAAGTTGATGATAAAAGAACCAGAAATTTTGAAAAATGATATTCAGACCAAGTATTTCCATTATTATTTTCTTTTCATTCCGTTTGGTATAAAAAATTCTCCTATAGTATTTATGGTTTATATGAGAAAGATCATTCATGATTATCCTGATACATTCATTGTGGTCTTTGTGGATGATATACTACTTTAATTAATGTCCATGTAGGATCTTGTGCATCATTTGATAGTAGTTATGGAATTATTAATAAATCATTGACTTTATTTCATGCTATAAAAATGTATTTTTGGATTCAAGAAGTAACATTTATAGGACATGTGGTTTCATAACAAGGTATTTTGGTTGATTCTCAGAAGGTGGAAGCTGTTATGACATTGGAAAAATGATAAATGTATATGATATTCTAAGCATCTTTGGTTTAGCAAGATATTATCCTTGATTTGCAAATGGTTTCTCAATATTAGATTATATGATGACCGCACTAACTCGGAAGGGAGATAAAATTTATTGGGAAGTGAAATTTTATACTTCTTTTGTTGATATGAAAAATATTTTAACTTCTACCCTGATGTTGAATCGTTTAGTGATCTACTAGGGATATGTGGTCTTTTATGACTAATCAAGTTCTGGTTTGGTTTTTGTTTCTTTGTTGAGTGATCACATCATTTAATATAGATCTCAGATGGATTGTCCGCATGAGAAGAATTATTTGACACATGACATTGAACTTTCAGTCATGATGCATCCATTTAAGAGTTAACATATTACATTATCAGATAATATTTTACCATGTATTCTAACTATAAGATCTCAATGAATATATTCTCTCAAAATATATTTTAATCTTCATTGGAGGTGTTGGGTGGAGTACCTAAAATATTTTTATTTATATATTGACGATAATATATGTAAATGGAATGGCATTCCCAATGAATTGATCTTTAATCTTCTATCCCATGCCATGAAAGAATCACAATATGAGTATAAGTTGATGACACTTTTATCACAGATGTATATACAAGTTTTTGAAACAATGGATGAGGTTTTTTGGTTTTTTATAGTGTTTATTTTACCTCCACTCTTCTTGAGATGATTCTCTATGAACAATATCATGATGATGAATTCTATAGAATAAGAGACTCACTTTATAGTAGGGATAAAATTTTTGGGATTTCATTCTCCACAGAGGGTGTTCTAAGTTTTCATAATCATCTTGGTATACCTTTATCTATTATGAATAATGTGATGGGGTATTTTCATCATTTACAATGTGATATTAACATAGGAACCAAAAATATTTTCCATGATTTTCCGCGATGATTCTAGTTGTCGGGTATTAGGTGAGACATTTATAACCTTAATCCAAATCGTTATACTGGAAAACCAGGAAAGGCCAAGCATTATAAGCCTTCAATACTGCTTCATCAACTTACAATAATGACTTGTAAGTGGTTTGAGATTACTTTGTATTTTTAGGTTTAGTTGATTTGTACCCCGAAGAAGAATAAATCAATATGGGTTTTCATTTATAGGCTTACCAAATCGGAACATATTATACCCATATGAAAAACTGCCAATGTTGAGGAGCGGAGAAATATCTCTGTAAGAGATATTTTTCTTCTTCATGGAGTTCCTTCTAATATAGTCTCCGATATAAGTATTTATTTCACTTACCAGTTTTGGGGAGGCCTTTAGGTGGCAACAGTATCTCAGGTTCATTTGAGTATGACATACCATCATCAAATGGATGGAAAGATTGAGAGATATATACATATTCTTTAGGATATGATTCATGTCTCTGTCATCGAATTTGTTGGTTCTTGGGATGACCATTTTGTTCTAGTTGAGTTTTCTTATAACCATAGTTACCAATCCATAATCATGATGGATCCTTTTGAGTCCTTGTATGGATATCCTTGTAAATCTACATTTTTTTGGTCATATATTGGGGAATATTTCTTAGTTGGACTGAGTTTTGATCAATTGATTACATAAAAGATTAAGTTGATTCATCAGAGGATATTGAGAGCTCAGAGATAGAATAAATATTATGCGGATCATTATCAAATACCATTGGAATTTTTTAATTGGGGATTAGGGGTTCATAAAAGTTTCACCCATTTTGGGTCATCGGTAGCTTGGGATCTAATGTAAAATTGACCCTCATTTTGAGTGACCCTTTGAGGTTTTTATGAATTTGGGAAGGTGGGTTACCATTTAGGACATCTTCCAAAGTTGATAAAGATACTAAAAGTTTGTACATATCATAGTTGTGAAAGTATCATTCTTATCCACATCATGTTTTTAGCTAGATTGATCTTGATTTTGAGACTATTTTGTCTGTGAATGAGTATCCAGTCATGATTGGTGATTCTATGACCAAGGTAAATCATGGGTGGATGATAGATTTTGTTTATGTGTTATGGAATCATGGTTCAGGTATTCATGAGATATGGGAGTGTGGGGAAATAATGAGAGAGTAGTGGAATCACCTTTTGAAATGGAAGCTTCTTGGTTAGCTTTCTAAGGAAATAATTCTTCTATGATGGATAAGTTGTAACATCCCCTTATGATTTATGGTATTCTTCAACCTTTGTTTATTTTGGATTTACTTTTTCATTATTTGGGTAAACAATGAAGAAATCTACAGGATACCTCTAATGGTTATGTTTGGATTTTTTTTTGAATTTCAGCATAAAATATATAGTTTCTATAGTCTTATAGGGATTTACACACCGTGTAATGGGGTTATATTATGTGTAGTAATTTCCAAGAAGATTTTGTGAAGTGGGTATATATAGTTCAAGGTTACACGCCATGTATAGATTACACAACACGTAAATATGGAAATTTTATTTTTTAATAAAATATAATGGTTTTTTCAGCATATACAGCATAAGAGAAATTTCATTATGTGAACCTGAGTAACACTCTATAGTATCAAGGCATCTAGTTTTAATTATAAAAATTATATGATTTTAAATCCATATTATTTTCATTCCATATGATTTTCATCCCTTTTCTATCAACCTATATCCATACCTAGGTAATTTTAGAGATCTTTGATCCATCTAGATCGCTCGTTAAATAATTGGTCATCTACTTGTTTAAGGTATATCTCTCTGGGTAAGAGATCTCCATTTCTATTCAATATATCTTTATTTACCTTCTTGTAGATTGATATATTTTCATTGGATTGGTGAATCTAAAAACCATATTTTTTAATATTGGTTATATGTTTAGTTACAAGACCTTTAGTGCCTTCATTATTCATTAGATAGACCATTTGTGGTTATTGTGTTTCCATGGAAAAGGTAGGTGTTTCATTTATATTTGGCTAGTGTGTTAAACCTTGAGTTACATATGTATGAATTTACTTTCAATTGATTTCTGAAAAACCAATTTTATGTGAATTAGAACTTGGATTTGACTTGGCATGAAAATTTGGGATAATCATTTAATTATAATTGAATCTAAATTTTGGGGTATAATTTGAAATTGATCGAATTTGTTAATTAATTTCAAAAATTGATTTTTAGAATATGGATTAAATTGATTTGATAAAAACCTAATATTAGTTTTAAAATGAAAAGGGAAGAAATACTTAAAAATGATGTCTTTTTTTAGAATGTAATTGGCATATTGAAAATAGAAGTTGAGAAATATTATATAGAATTATTTTGAAATCATTTTCCCATTATTGAATGATTAATGATAAATATGAGTTCCTGGGTATTTATTGGGTTATTTGAGAAAACATGATAAGATGGTAATTAAATTTCAATGGATTGACGATTAAAAACTATAAAAAAAAATCCTAGCTTGGAAAATTCTATCTTATATAGGATATTGAGGAGTTATATTCATCCTGAGTTTGAGGGATATGTATAGATATTTTTTCATGATCACTGATATGATATTTCCGAGGATCTGATTTCTTGGAACTCTCATATTATAGGGACGATGACAGTGGTTCCATTGTGATTACATTGATATATATTCTGATTCTTATGAAACATGTTTAATCATTCCTAATTTGTTATATAGACTATTTTATATAAACTATTTATTTAATCCATAAATGAAATTTTTTACACTATTCTGAATTAAATATTGTTATTTAATATGATATTGGACTTCTATTATTGTTTTCATTAAAAATGAAAGCATAAAATTGTTTATTATTATAGATTCTTATTATAGAACACATCATGAGACCCTACTAGAATTTTTTTATCTCACCAGGAATTTACCTTTATGAATTTATAAATTTCCTCCTACCAGGATCAAGTAAGTGGAAGGTTCCTCTTAGAGGAGGTTGTTTTTCTTCATCTATTTGTTCTTGGAGTGATGTGTACCTTTGGAAATTTAGTTTATCATATATATTTATGGTACTTTGATGATATACTTTTTAGGTTTTGAAAAACTGGTTTGGTTTCTGGTATTGTTTCCTTTTGGAGTTTTCATTGTCAGAATACTAATATGTATCTACTATCTTTCTCATTTTTGTGTTAAATTCATTCCCAATTTTATTTTTTATGATTCCTGGTGCTATTATCTAACTATTTGGGATTAGGAGAACCCTTTGGGCAATGTTATTGTTAGATTGAGTATCACACCACTAGGGTATCATTGAATGTTTGTGACATTAATCTATAGAACAAAGATATTGTTCCATGTTTATATTAATAATAAATTTATCTTGGATCATGTTTTACAATTTGTTAGTCACCAAACCCTTGATTACATGTTGATGAGTTTTTTTCCATATCATTGTGTTTGAGATCATCCCTTACTCTTGTTTCCTATTTTCAAGGGAATTATATATAGGCCAATAATAATAGGTATGTTTAATATAGAGATTCTATGTGGATGATATGGAAGGAATAATACCAAAATTTTAATATAGTGTAAAAAATTCATTTTTAATAAGAATTACATTGAGACAATTCTAAAAGAAATTATGATTTAATTTTTTTTTGATTATTCATTTTTAGATAAATTTTTTACCATATGGATCTGATGGAAAATAATGATAGGTTCTTATCACATTGTGGAAAATTCGATGATTAAAGTAAGTTTTGTTGCCAATTGAAGAATGATAAATGGTATGGGGAAACTCAGATGGTATAAGAGAATGGTTTAGTTTTTTTAGATTATTTATTTTGAGATTAGGATGAAATACATTACTGAAAACCCTACGGATAAGTCTAGATTATATTTCTATGTGTATGATATCACCATTAATTTTTTTATCTTTTGATTATGTGGGTTTCCAAAAAATAACATCCCTTCTTAGATTTTGGAATGTGGATAAGACAATAATATAGGTTCAACGTGGTGTAAATTCTCTAAAAAGGTCGGTTTCGTAAAAATTATATCTTCACATGGTGCATGCTGAGGGGTCCTAAGACTTTATACCTAGTAAAAAAATCCTAGTCATATTCTTGTTTCAATAAAAATATCTTTATAAGACATTATGATGGGTTTATTATGTTAAAGAATATGGTTAATGAGTGTGAGATGATCATACATAAATAAACCTACATTTAGCCAAAATTTATTTAGGTTCAATTGATAGTTAATAGAATTTGTTTAAATAGTAAGACTTGTTTTGGTTTAGTTTATCATAAGATCATACAGGATAATTCTATTAGGATTAATCTTCACTAATGTTAACACATTTTTTAGTAATGGTTGAACACCAAAAGAACATAGTTAATAATTTATTCCACAGAAAATTCAAAGACTGTACCAATAAGAAAACCATATTTGGAGGAGATAGATTGAGAAATATTTTGATATTTCTAGACCATCTATTAAGAATTATTATTAACACTATTTACACAATTGAGATTCCAAAAACTCAAAGAAGAGAATGAAGTAGTCTCATGGATGTTAATGTGATAGATATGATGAAGTAATGAACATTCAATATCCTTTTTGTCAAAAATGATAGAATATCCATCTAGGGGATTATCCCGAATGAATATGAATATCTATTATTTGTTGAATAGAAGGGTATTAGGAAACTTTATACTATGGAAAAAGTATGTGCACAATTAACTTGATGGAAAAAAACAATTTAATTTTCAATAAAACACTAAAATGTTGTTGTATTATATATTAGGAGACTAGGAAAAATGGATACCTACTCACAGAACTAGGGTATGAAGATGAATTTTTACATAAAAAAACCTCTTACAAAATGTGAATAATGAAAATATATTGTAAGTACTTCTATTGAAGTATATAGTTATTAATATGTTTTTTCTAGATCTTATTAATTATATTGTTTTTGATGTCATATATTGTGTATGTTTTCACCAAATAGTACCGACTGAATTATTAGTAAAAAATATTAGTTGTATCATTATTACATCCTAGGTGTATGAATCCCCTTCATGGTTTTTGAGATTAATCTTCTCTAAAGTATTATTATGTTTTCATATTGAATAATTTTATATGATATTGGAAATGGATTTTTTACCATCACAAAAACTCTATATTAATAACTGTAATAGGGAAATAACATTTCATACCATCCTATAGTCACATATCAATGTAAGAGTGAAAATGGTCTCTCTTGGAAAACTATTTATAACATAAAAGATATGATACCTAATTACGAGGGATTTATAACTCAAATGATTATGGAAAATTTCAATTTTAGGCTTGACCTATTCTGATGGAAAATGAAATTTATCCTATGTTTAAAAAAGAACACATCTCTTTAGAAATTATATATTCTATATTTCATATCCTTTAGATATCCTGATATATATTTATTTCGGAGAGATAATTAAAATTTAGTGGTCAAAATTTATTTATGAGGACAATCTAAAACCCACTGTGATTTAGGAATATAATTTCTTTCTCTAAGTTAATGTTATTATTGATAGCCCGATTAAAATGAAACAATAAGAATAATTAAATTGTTTTTATTTAAAAATAAATATTAAATTAGATAACTAATATATTCACATTAAATTATTGGGTACTAATGGAAGTAGCCAAAATATAAAATATAAGAAAAAATTCAATGAAATTGAATCAGGATGCTAAAGTCTCCCTTAAAGAGCTCATATTTTATGAGCTTGTAGAGGAGGTTGCCTGTAGAAGGTATTCTATATCCCAATCCCATGATTCAATACCAAAATTATTATATGATAGAAATAATATTTATGCGAAGTTTATATTCATAGAAATTTCTAAAATATCCTAGAAAGTGGAATCACTGCCCATGACTGCCACTAGTACATACCTTATTCATAGATCACATGTGTTGATATTTAAGGGAAATTTTACTAGAAATTATGATGATATAATCAAGATAAAAGTAATTTGGTAATTTATATATGAAATTTAATTTAAACATATATAATTTTTACAATTAATAAAAAATAAATGTTTATTTTTAAGGAAATGATAAATTATACGAGATTATTTTATTCATAAAAATTAATTTTCTCTAAAATTATCATTTTATAAAATTATTTTTTGAAACTAAAGATATTATGTGTATTCTTTATATAAATAATACAAAACCCTTATAATTAGAGAATGATTAGAACTAAGAGTAAGAAAAACTAATATTTAAAAAAATTCTACTGAAACGTGTTTACATTACACTTTAATATTTTTAATTAAAATTAAATTTACAAAATATTGTTATTTTAATTTAATATAATTACTATAATTTTTGTATTAATCATTTTAGAATCACCATAGGATGAATTTTTGGGGATTTTCAAAAATAACCAATTTTTATATGAATAGAGGAAAGAATACAAATTCTGATAATATAATAACTTTTATGATATTATAATAATAAAAGAATATATAAAAACATTTTCATCAAAAATTTATAAAAAATTATGTCGTTTTAAATTTTAAAATATAATTTACACACTCTTTGAATAATTTAGGAAACACATGAAAAATAAATAAACTTCTACACATACCTCCATATGTCCTCATAGGTCTCCACCAAACCTAGAACGAAGTTCACATTGAGAGCGATCTAGAACTGGAATAACCTGAAACTGAAAATATAGTGTAGGCGTGAGCACTGAGATGCTTATTAAGAATAAAAAAGATATACCTTGCTCAATACCCCACCACTAAATGAAATTATTTTCTTTCTAGTATTAAAATAAGACACAAAAAAATAATATTTTCCACTCTTTTTTATCAAAATAAGTAAGAGGCTGCCATTTTTACGAAAAAACCCTTTTTCATTTCACTTTCCAAAATAATTCCAAATACATGTAAGTCATTTAAATATTTTTATTTCAATACCAACTCATGCTAGATTAGGTATTTTAACAAAATAAAACAAAGTACAGGGGGACATGAGATCAAATAACCAAAAATGACATAAAATAAAATCGGAATGTACATGTATATAATCATGGGTGTTTACTAAAAATACATAGATTTATTCCTAGATGTACATGGTTCAGAACCACCTTTCGATGTTTGGTGAAGCTCCCAAGTCAATAAACAACTGGACAACATAAACTGATCAATATAGTGGCTCATCCCACCTGGCCTCTCAACTGATCCAGGGGTACCAACCCTTTTAATCGGGGCTGATCAAGAACCGTCAATCAACCCTCTAAAATATGCCCATGAATCCCATGGTAATAATATATTATGTAAGTTGGAGGCCCTCACTTGCATGACTCACCTCACCTTCCATCACCACACTTTCCTACTCCAAACACAGACAACCTATTATAACCCATTAATGCATATCTGTCCTATAGAGGTGCCCACTAGATATATACGTATGAAAATCAAATCAAAAAAGGTTCCAACAGGGCATTCAAACCATATACACATTTAAACCATTTTTATAAAACCGTTTATGTTTCCAACCAAGCATTCATAGTTCAATAACTACATTTTTTCCAAAATCAACCCAAAACATCACTTCAAAATGATCAAAACTAAAAATTTCCGAAATCCAAAAACCAAAACATCATTCAAGGCCAAGCGGCCAAAATTAAGAAACATATTTGAAGTTAAATTTCCAAATCTTCTGATGTAACACCTTATCATTTGAAAACCAAACATCCTTTATAAAATACCAAATAGAAAAAAAAATTAAATCATATCATTTTTAAAACCTCCTTCCCAACATTGAGACAAAGGATCTTAACATGTTTTCCAACTAAATCAAAAAAACATAAGTAGACATCATTCCTCATGAAAGATCTATTACACACACACAACACCAAATCAATAACCAAAAAAATCATTTTAACATAAATGATTCCAAGCACTTTAAAAAAACCCCATTTCATTTTCAAGGAAGAAATGACATTGAATCAAAAACATTCAAAGAAAACAAACATAGGAAATAATCAAGAATCAAATCTAAAAACCTTTTTTAAAAATTTCCACCATTATGAAAACACCATAAAAATATACTAAATTCATTATAATGGTGCGAATCAAGTTTAAAAATTAATGGAACCATCTCAATCATCAATAAATTGCATCAGAAATTAAAAGGGATAAAAACACCAAGGTATGAATATAAATATAAATATATATACCACATAAATATAAAATCACACTTTTGAAATTATAATAAATAAATATATTCAAATTAAAACTATGGGTATAGATAACCTACAAAAAAAGGAAGCAGACTGAATAAAACACTTTGGAACCAGAAATATTAGTTGGCAGCCACTCAAAACTAACCCTCACTCACAAGCACAGACACCCTTATATATATATATATATCTCCATTTTTCCAAGGAACATATTCCCTGGTCCATGAGGGAATATTCATGACGGATATATATATATACACACCTATGTATGAATTTCCACACCACCAAGGATGATTAAAACTCCCTATAATAAAATTCAAGGAGTCAATACGCCTTAATATTATCACATTATGGTTGTGAAACAAAGAAATGATTTTCAAACCTTACCCCAAAATGGCAGTGAGAGACCAAACTGAACCCATCCATCTCACCTTCAGCATCAGATGCTAGAATATGCACTAACATGACCCAAGGAGCCCATCGCATACCCTAATATTGGAAGAAGGAACCAAAAACTGATTATCCCTTTACCTAGGGTTTTATCCAAACCCTATTAGGAAATATTTAGAAGGAAAAATCATCCAAATAAAGAAAGAATAGGGAGATAAGGGCTTACCTAGAAGATCCAACCCAGAAATCAAAAAAAATATGATCCAAATTGCAAGAGAGAGGAGGGGTGGTGTACGTGATCTGAGAGGGAATATGGGAGGAATCACATGAGGGAGGAGCCTTTGGAGGAGAGGTTTGCCACCAGAGGGGATGCCCAAATCATAAAGGAGCGGAGGATGGAGCTGGGTCGTGTGAGTAGGGAAGGGAAGGGGGCACTGCGTGAGGGAGAGGTGAAAGGGAGGAAAGGGGGAAAAGGAAAAAAAGAAAAAGATAAAAACGTAAAAAGAAAATTAAATTTCATAATAATAATAATATTAATAAATTAGATACAATAATATTCATAATAATAATAATATTCATAATAATAATATGAATATTATTATGATTATTAAACATTATTTTATTTTTCTTTCATTTTTATTATTTTATTTTATTTTTCATTCAATTCAATTTATTTGAAATTTTGGGCAACCACACAGTCCACACATGATTACCTACAACCAAATTCATAGTTAGACAAGTCGTGCTTAAACCATACTAAATAGTATGACTCACTTAAAGAGACAAATCGTACATATGTCGCACGATTTAATAAACCTTGCGCATGTTGTGTGCCATAACTCAAACACACATGGGCACCTTCATGGGTACTACATGGTTACTACTAATCATGTGGGCTAACCATGAAATGGTAATTTTTTTCCAAATTTTCAAAATTCAACCTTTCGACTACTGAAAGACAAAATAGATACTATATATAATTAAAATAATTGAAATAATTAAAAAAATCTAATGTTGGGGTTTGAAATTTTTTCCCACCAAAAAAAGCATTCATCCCTCTGAACGTCACCCTGCCAAAGTATGAAAAAATGATTGTTTCATGTCTGATGGAAATTAAAGGAAACCACCAACCTAGAGGTTACTTTTCACTCGGCCAGTCACACCTGAAAAATTATAAGGGAAACCAAAACATAAGAATGATTTTAGAACCGAAGAAGGTTCTCCCCACCATAAGAACTCAACTAGCATGAGAACATTAAAAAAAACCCACCAGGCTCCAGATCCCACAACACAATTTATCCCCAAACATCCCCACACTAACCGAGAAACACTCTCACACTGCGACCAGAGACATAGGAACTCCGAATATGATAAAATCCCCCTTCCTTAGCATGGGTGGAACAACACCACTACTAGCACTGAGAATTCCCCATACTAGCGAAAGATCACATCATAAGGGGATAAATCCACAAAAAGAAACTCAAACTAGGAAGCTAAATCAAAAAAAAAATTAGATACATTGATTTCCACAAGAACACATCTCTAAACGAGCCCAACTAAAACTAAAACCAACCCAAATGAGTGTTATGGACACTTTTAAGAACGATGAACGATTTAAATGGGAACATTCAAAAAACAAGGAAGAGATTATGATAAAATAGGATTTCCAAGTCTCTTATGATGAGAAAGAAACTCATAACTAGATGAAAATTATAATAGCAGACAAGAAATGTCTCCACTCCAACACTGGAGATCAAAAATTAGGTCATGGTTTTTCACTCCTCGTATGATTTCCTGACTGTGTGTGAGCTTCAATTTGAGTCTTGTTATTGGATCCCTAATGACTAAAACATATTTGGCCTTATATTCAGGCACTGGATTCCTCCGATCACAACATCTTCTTCGAGAGACACTTCCTTTTATACTTATTCAAATAACACATACCACCGCAATAGTGACATAATTTTAGAGAATTACAACAGGATGAATTTGAATGCCTGAAACAACCACATTGGTGAAAAACAACTAAATGGTCTGAAGAACTACATAACAGATGCAATGAAGAAGACCTTTCTAAAATAGGCTCCTATGTAAAACTCCTCTCACTTGATGGGGTGCCTTCACAAGAAATAAGAATCACCGGATTTCGAACTAAACATGCTATGGAAACCAACATAGTTAAAAATGATTTATCCACCAACTTCACAAATTTACCTTTTGATGATACCTCAGAAGAAAAGGAAACTGGATCATTAAAATGGTCAACATATCTCTTCAACATTAGTTGACATTGTCATGTTCCCATGAGCTCAGACACATTCCTTTACTTTACTTCCTCATGAATAAATCACTAGATGTAAGTTTTCTTAAATACCTTCCAAGATATACCATCATGAAACAATTCTAGAATCATCTCCTTCCATCAATCCAAATATGATCCTTCAAACTAACCCAAAACCACACAGACTCTCATAGCTTTGGGGGTTCCCATTAACATGAAATCACCAACGAAATCATCAAGACATTCTAATACCTTCAATGGATCACGATCACCATGAAAGAAGGAAAAAAATTTAAAATAACTCAATTCAAACACTCTACTAGGATTCTAGGTGGAACCAACAACAAGAAGAGTCTCACAAGAATCCTCAATGATTTTTTTGGGGTTTCATACTCAATAAAATGAATCACTAAGATGAATCAAAATTCATTATAAACCAAAATTCCTCACTTAAATCACAAATAAAAATCATAACTCAAATCACCATTCCACCACAATTTTCAACATGTCATGACCAAAATCCTACAAAAAAGTATTCCAAACATGAAAAGAAACAACAATAAATTGTTCACTCACTTTTCAAAATATTTATGTTTCCCTTTTGGAAAACTATTTTTCATCATAAAAAACAACATAAATACACATTATTGGTACTCAATAAAGTGTAAAATATATATCTCTATGCTAGATCAACCACCCATCCACACATACCACCAACTATCCACTAACCACATGAATACATCCTTATATGTGATCATTAATAGGAATTCCATGGGTCAATTCAAAATATTTTTCATTTCCAAAACAGATCATTCAACTTAAATCCCAAGTACCTAAAAAATTAAATCACCTCTTATCATTAAAGCAACACATTCCATTAAACGAGAATAATTTCTAGGAATCAATTAAATTTCAAAAACCACATTTACTCTATAAAAAACATTCCCTTTTGAAAACCCCTTTTCTATAGAACATTTCATTTTTAAAAAAATCCAATCAATCCAACCGGAGACAATTCCAAACATAACTCACATCAAAAAATACAAGAATAATGAACTTGTAGTTATGGAATCCCAGAAAAATAGTATAGTAGACCATGATTCTAGTGAGAATAATCCAAATGAAGTATCTTGATCCATGCACTCGAACTAAACATGGGATGCTACTCCTAATAAGCTCATCACCTAACATTGGTGCACTACCTTTTCATCACTTATCCACATCGAACAAACAAAAGAAAAATTAAAATCCCATACTTCCCCTATCAACTTTAGGCTTTAGACAATAAAGTGTTAATGACGTCCTTACCACACCTACCTCTCGAGCCCCAATAGTCCTAATATCTAAGATAACACACACCCCAAATAGAACGGGCCTTTTCTGATACCATTTTGTCACGAAACAACCTTGGTCGACCAAAAATTGGTCACCCAAGCTGATCTGCGATAAGGACCAAGAGGTGTTCTTGATCCTCGTGGGCTGGAAACTATATCAGGTGTCAAGATAAAACTGTTGGAAATGATTTAGACCATGAAATAATAAATAAAAAAATGAAAAATTAAAAGAAAAAATATAAACAAAAAATTTGATAGAAAATAAATAAAATACTACAAGTACCTCCGTGTGACTTCATAGGTCACCACCAAATATGGAACCAAGTTCACTCAGAGAGAGATCCAGAACTGGAAGAACTATATACAAAAAAGATATAGTAGTTATGATCACACATATGCTCATTATGAATTCTAAAAATGAACCATGCCTGATTCCCACCTCTAAAGTGAAATGCTTTCTTTCTAGGTTTAAAATAAGACACATAAAACTAATATTTTACACTCTTTTATCAAAATAAGTATCAGGTTGTTATTTTTAATAAAAAAACCTTTTCATTTCACTTTCCTAAAATATTACCAAAATATGTAAGTCACTTCAATAAATTTATTTAAAATTGAACTAATTTTAAATAAGGTATTTAATTAAAAAACAACAATGTATAGGGGGTCATGAGATTAAATAACAAAAAATTCCATAAAAGAAAATTGGAATATACAAGTATATAATCATTTGTATTTCCGAAACACCCCTAGAGTGATCCCTAGACATACTAGGTTCCGAAACACCAATCAGCTTATGGTGAAGCTCCATAGTCAAAACCCAACTGGCCTCCCATAATTGACCAATCTAGTGTCACATCCCACTAGGCCTCTCAACTAATCCAAGGGGTACCAACCCCTCAAATCGAGGTTGACCAACAACTATCAGTAGACCCTCTAAGAGACTCTCAATAAGCCCATTGTAATAATATATTGTGTAGTTAGGAGTTCCTAGGATGCATGAATCACTATATATGTCATCACCGCACTTTCCTACCCCAAACATGGACACCCAATATGATAACCCATTAATGGATATCCCTTATATAGAGGTTCTCACTAGATATATACATATACATATCACATCACACAAGGTTCCAACCAGGCCATCATTTCATATATACATTTAAACCATTTAATATAATAAAATGAGTTTCCAAATTCGAATTTGCAATTCCCAAACCAAATTATTTTCCAAAATTAGTACAAAACATTAATTTAAAATGTTTAATGCCAAAAAAGCCCTTAAATCTTAAAACCAAAACATGATTCATGGCCAAGAGGCCCAACATTACGAAGTGAAATTGAAGATACATTTCCATGTCGATTGAAGTAACACCTGATCATTGGAAAACCAAACAACTTTTATAAAATACCAAATGGACCAAAATTTTAAATATTACATTTTTGAAACCACCTTCGAGCAATTGAGACAAAGGAGCATTACATGTTTTCCAACTAAAACAAAAAACCATAAGTAAACATCATGCCTCAAGAAAGAACCATTTCACACACAAAAATCACTAAATAAATAACAAAAAATATGATTATAACACAAAAGAGGCCTAAAACTTCACAAAACATCCCATTCTATTTTTATGGAACACATAGTATTTCATCAAACAATTTCAAAGAATACAAAATTATGAAATAACCAGGAATCACTTACAATAACCATTTTTAACAAATTATAACAATAAAGAAATACCATAAAAAATTAATTACATACATTGACGATACTTAATTCTGAGGCTCGGTGTACCCAAAACAGATTTTTGAACTTTTTTTAAGGTATGTTCAATAAATGCGTGGGTGGTATTTTCTATCTTTTGAACTGATAATTTCAGTTGAAATCTGAGAGAACTGTTGATTCCGCATCACTCGGATTCGCTTAAGGGAAGCTTCACTTTGACCGTAGTTGGTCGAGAGAAAAATATAGTTTTGGGATTTTTAAAGAATAATAAAATTACATATAATTGTTATTTTATTTTCTATTAATCCAACAGATGAGAGGAGGTGGCAGGACCGATGACATGTCATGTCATTTAATGGTTTGACTCATCAACTACGTAACTACACCATTATGAATTAAAAGAGGATAATTAATTCATTTAATGACCCTAATTAATTCTTCAACACATTACACACCATTACCCTTCCTATTTAAATGGAGCTCCGGGTGGGGTTTTGGAATAGCTTCTTCAAGTGAGGAAACCCTGGTGGAGTTCTGCGGTAACATCCACTGAAGGAAGATAAAATCTCAGATGACAACAATCCAGAATCAACAAACGCTGATGACTCCATCCAACGTGGACACTCCTCCCGCCGCAACCACGAAACCTCTAATGGATATTGAGGTAGGGTTTTATGTTTGGTTTTGGTTTAACATTATTGAAATGTGTTTATTTAATCTTTAATGTTAGATAAATATTCTCTCGCTTGTTATCATGTTAACGTGGAGGGTGTGGGATGAACGAACAAGGCTCGAACTCTAAGCCACTTCATTTATGTTTTGTTCTTCGGGGATGAATTTCCTTAATTTTGATGGAAACATGAGACAGAGTGTTACTCTGTGATGAAGACAGTCTGGGAGGCTTGAAGGAGTAGACAACACCAAGAACGGACCACCGGAGCATGTCCGATGGCCCGCAGAATTAACCGCCAGCACGCTATGCCAGTGGCGGTGGCCGGAGGAGGCTTGTGGAAACTGTCTGTGGCTGATGGGAAGGCATTGCACTGTCATGCGCTATGGGTTCTAGAGGTAGCTGGCCCTAGATGGCCACGCGAAAAAAGGGTGGCCCCAGAGGTGCCGTTGGTGGCAGCAACCGCAGCCCCACGCCGTGCCGCGTCTGCTAAAGATTGGTCGACCCCCTGGAAGAATATTGCACACAGAGGGGTAGCAACCCACCGGTCAGATGAAATGACCCTACATCCTTGAGGATAGCTTGAGACATGGTCTTCCATTAGGCAGAATGGGCTAGACGCGGGCCGACTGAATGAGTCGGACCTGCAGGCTAGCGTGGGTGGGATGAGCCCCACCTGGCGGGCTGGGACAACCGCAGACCATGACCACGAACCTATCAGGCCAACCTCGATGAGAAGGACATAGTGAATGGGGTCAACCCTTAATGGGATAGACCTTGGTGGGGTCAGTTAGACCTAGGACCCGTTGCGTTGGACAGGCCTGACTAAGTCACACTGGGCCCAGACCCAACTGAACCCCGAATAAAGAAACGCTCATAACTGACAAACCAGGTGTCTGTTTGTCACGACATCAGTGGATTTGGGAACCCTTTTAGGAATCAGACCCTTTGTAATATTCCAGTGGGCCTGACCGATCTGGGCTAAACCGAGGTGCGATCACCTCCGTTTCACGGAAAATGGTGTAACTAATAGACCGAGCTTCTGATCGATGCGTCTTCGGTGGAATAAGGGCCTTTGAGACAGGGATGTACTTTGGAGATACTCTATGTTATTTTTGACAGAGTTCAACATGCGACCTGGTTTGGATCAGACTAGAATCCATCTGATCGCCTTTTTCAAAAGTGCCTATATCTAATAGACCAGGAATCCAATCAACGCACCATCTTTCACGTTGGGACACCTATGACGGGGAAGTGCTTTTGGTATGATTTTTTGGGACTTTCTAATGGTATTAAAATGACTGATCACTTGAGGAGCAGAGTCTTTTGGAGATTAGGGATGCTTTATGATGGAATCCAGTGGCTGACTATGACATGAAGAAAAAGAGCATCCAATACAGGTCAACATTAGAAACTATTGAGTGGGATGATCTAGCTGTATGACTATTCATTCCTACCTCTTTATCAGTGACCAATACAGATCAGTACCAGTGAAAAATACGGGTCAGCACCAACGACCAATACGGGTCAGCACTTGCGACCAATACAGGTTAGCAAAAGTGACCAATACGGGCCAACATCTGGCAACCAGTATAGGTCAGCATAGAGTGACCTATATGGGTGAGTAATAGAGTTACTAAAGATCGGAAGATATGGCTTTACTTCTAGTCATACTTATCCCAATAACCGTGAAGTTATACCATAAGAGTGAGCTATCTATTTTTCTTTGTTCATTACGATTTAGATCATTCTTTTGATATTACCTTTATGGTATTTATTGTGGTGTTTTCTTTAGTGGATTACTGAGAGACCTTAAGCGGTATCAGGATCCCCTATTGAGTTGTTATACTCACCCCTACATGAATCTGCCCACACGCGTGTTTTTGGTGTAGACTACTGACACTCTAAGGTAGAATTTGGAGGTTTGGGACTTGGGAGAGCTTGGTGTGATGGGAGAAGTTATGATTCTTTTCTTCAACTTCAGACATATAGTTACTACCCTCCAGGTAGAGCTCCAGGGTAGATGCGACAACTGTTTACTATCATTCATGTTTCTAGGGCGTGAATTCCGGCACACTATTTTCAGTTTAGAGCTGTACTTGTGGTTATACTTTACTCTCATGGTTATACCTTACTTTTATTGGTTATTTACTTCATTTTTCCTTTTTGAGTGTGTACAGATCTATTAGACAATCCATTCCCTGTTCGGGAAAAGCCTTCAGGTGCTAGTCACCAACCACTGGTCATTGGAAGTGCGGGTTTGGTGTAGTCATGTCTGGGCCTCGTGCGATGGGTCGCGACAAAGTGGTATCAGAGGGTGGTCAGTTCTACCATAAGAACTAAGAGTCTAATTTTAACAAGGAAACTATGTATGTTGTCTTGATTTCAGTTTCCAAAACAGAGACTCTAGTGTTGGAGTGGTGGCGAACGTATCCATACACCAGGACCCTGAATTCTGTTTTATGACATGGTACATGAAAACACCTATTGTTAGTGTTTTGAAAAGTTTTCTTGATCTTTCTTGAGTCATCTCACTAGGTATAAATTATTGACCATGGCACATCTGTTTCCTACAAGATGCATCCACGAAGACAACCATCCCAAATTCCTCTTATAAATCGTGATAGTAGACCACCAAGCAACGATGTGTCTGTACAGGGACCACTAATAATGATGGAACCTTTAGGTGGTGTCCCACCAGCACCACCACCCATTGATCAGCAGATGATACCGGTGGATCATGCATGCCGGCAGAGCGAGTTGCATGAGTTCCGCAGATAGAGTCCTTCAAGGATTCGAGGTGAGATAGACCCCCAGGTAGTAGAGGACTGGCTTCAGGCAGTTTCGTATATATTTTGATTAGTAGAGATCCTCACCGAGAAGATGGAAATATTGGAACCCAACCTTATTCAGGGACCAATAGGACAATGGTGGAGATCAATGCTCCAGGTACATGAGGAGATGACCCTCACCTAGCCGGACATTGAGAGACTTTCTAGGGAACAGTTTGTGCTAGTGACACTATGCTCTATGCGTATTTAGGAACTGCTGCATTTACAGCAGGGAAGCCAGACTGTGGCTCAGTATTCAGTATGATTTACTGAACTCTCCCAATACTCCACTGACATGGTATGAGACCCTTACTTCAGGGCCCACAACTTTGATCAGGGTCTCCGAAAAGAGATCAGAGCTACGATAGTTTCTCTTAGAATCCTGACGTAGGCTGGGTGCTAGAGAGAGCTTTTTTGATTGAGAGCATCCTTGACCAGAAGGCACCGACAGTGAGTGCCCATATCAGATGACAGGTAGTAGAGTCATCTACAGCTGGCAGTAGACAGCCGACGCAGAAGCCTAAGTCGGATAGTCCTTTCAAAGGGATACCCCCGAGATGCTGGGTCAGATGTGTGAGGCTCTAGAGGTTTAAGGAGCCACCAGGGAGGGATGATGTTTTTTTTTCTAGTAGGGGACAGGGTCACAGAGCCCGTGACTATCTGACTTCCCAAGAATATGATCAGAAGATGGTGGAGGGGCCACCAAGGTAGAGACAATGACAGGAGCATGAGTATCATCTAAGTGGAATATTAGGTAGGGGAGCAAGACATGCAGCAGGAGGTGGTTGGGGTTACCAGGCATTACAAACACCACCCCTAGGCGGTCCAGCACGAGCTCAGGGAGTAGGTGGATAGGGAAAAGACCAGCTACAGGTAGTAGAGGCTCATGATCCTGACATCCCTAAGATGATACAAGGTATGATCTATATTATCTCTACTTTATAAGTAGTGTCTACCGACATAGGTTCTAGCAATTATTTGCTTTCCACCAACTTAGTTCAGGACTCTGAGATTCTAAATGAGCATTTAGCTCGTCCTTTGTGTTTGGATACTCTTACGATAAGCGATTTAGTGGTCACACACTGGTGTCGACAGTGTGATATTACTATCAAATGAGAGAGTTTTAGATGATATCTTCAAGTAGTGGTGTTGAAACCAAATGACATAATTCTAGGCATGGATTAGCTATCAGAAGGTCACACACTGATTGACTGCTTGAGACAAACAGAGTGATGTACGCGCAGAGATGGAGGCCAGTTGTCCTTTTTTGGTGAGAAGGAAAATAGAGAAGCATGAGATGGACTTGCACTAAGGAGGGTGAGGCCAATTACATATCAGCGGGCTTGCATGACCTTCAACATGGTGGATGAGGGGAGAGCACTGTTCCTAGTGGTAGTGGTCATGTATGAGGATGTCTTTCCAGAAGATTTCCATGAACTACCTCCTCCTAGAGAAGTAGACTTCCTCATTGACTTGTACCTAGGAAAAACATTGACATCTACACCAGCATATAAGATGGACCCTACGGAGGTCCAAAAGATGATGGTACATTTGGAGGACTTAAATGGGAAGGGATTCGTAAGGCCTGGTGTTTCTCCATGGGCATCCTTGGTGTTGTTTTCCAAGAAGGCCGATAGATGTTTGACGCTATGCATAGACTTCCGGTGCCTATACCAGGTGACCATGAAGAACAACTATCCTCTGATGGGGATTGATGGTCTGTTTGATCAGTTTAAAGGAGCGAAGTGGTTCTCAAAGATAGATCTCATATCAGGCTATCATCTGCTCATTGTATGGGATGAGGACGTGCTGAAAACAGCCTTCAGATGTCTGTATGGACATTATGAGTTCATGGTGATGCTTTTCAGCATTACCAACACTCTAGTAGTGTTCATGGGGATCATGAATAGGACTATTCAGCCATACCTCGATTGCTTTGTGGTGGTCTTCATCGACATAATATTGGTGTACTCACCGTCTGATGAAGATAAAGTTGTACACTTGTGGATAGTTCTGGAAACACTCTGAGAGAAACAGTTATATGGAAATCTCTCGAAGTGTGAGTTCTAGATATGGAAGGTCCACTTCTTGAGACACATCATCTCAGAGGCTGGGGATGGAGTGGAGCCAGAAAAGATCGAGGTGGTACTTGCTTGGGAGCCACCCAAGAGTGTTACTGAGGTGTGGAGCTTCTTTGGATTAGTAGTCTACTATCGGAGGTTCCTAACTGATTTCTTAAAAGTATAAGCACCTATTACTACCTTGAGGAAGAAAGGGAAACCCTTACTATGGCAAGAGACATGATAGTATATATTTCAACAGCTGAGGTAGAGCTTCACTAGTGCTCCTATACTGAGGTTTCCAGAGGAGGGCACTAACTACGTTGTTTACTATGATGCATCAGGGACCAGACTCAATTGCATCCTGATGTAGGGTGATGCAGTGATTTCTTATAGATCATGAAAACTGAGGCCTCATGAGTAGAATTATGTGACTCATGACTTGGAGTTGGAAACAGTAGTCTTCACATAGAAGATGTGGAGACTCTACTTGATGGGTGAGCAGTTCATTCTTTACTCAGAGCACAAGAGTCTCCTATATATCTTCACATAGAAAGATCTGAATATGATACAGTGAAATTGGATAATGTTCCTCCAAGACTATGAATTTGAGATATTCTATACTCAATGGAAGTATAATGTAGTGGAAGATGCACATAGGAAGAGATCGAGTTTGCAGCTACTGAACGAGGATTCAGAGTAGTTTGCCACACTTTAGATATCCTATGTGGATAAAGGTGAGACAATATACCTATAGTCAATTGTAGTTTCCCCTCCAATCCTTCAGCGAGTTAGGGAGGCACAACTCGGAAATAGTATCTACGAGAATACATGTGCTCAGATATCATCAGGCCATGCACATGATGGATATTCTGAAGGTGGGGAGCATGCTATCCTTTTCAAAGGACGTACAGTTGTACCAATGGTGATAGGATAGGAGGTTTTGAGGGAGATAAATAAACCCCCTTTGGTAGTACATCCAGGTGTGATTAAGATGTATCCTGACCTCTAGTGTCAGTACCAGTGGCTAGGGATAATGAAAGTTGTGGCAGAGTTTGTTTCTAGATACCTCAATTTCTAGTAAGTGAAGGTTGAGCACCAGGTACCAGTAGGCTTGACCCAACCCCTCGAGATACCAGAGTGGAAGTGGGAATAGATATCTATGGAAATTTTGATTGGGTTACCATGTATGTCCCGAGGGAACGATGCCATCTGGGTGATCATGGACTGACACACCAAGTCGACCTACTTCCTTGCAGTTTGAGAGAAGGGCTCAGTAGGGAGCGTGGGACGTCTATACGTTCAGGATATCAGGCGACTTCACAGGGTTCCATTGATGATAGTCTCAGACTATGACATACTCTTTGTAACACTCCAAGCTTCCACGGTACTCTTCGCTTTGAATAATATAGTAGTGTGTGTTGTACGCAACTTCAAGTTCTAACACACTACAACTAATCAAGCTAGCCGTTATAAATAGTAATACCCAATTTTTGAAATTTTAAAAAATTTATCTTTCAAAATGGACATCATTTTTGGATTCAGAATATCAAAATTATCTTAGGGTGAATTTTTGGTATTTTTCTGAAAACATTCAATTTTTTATGAATAGTGAAAAATAATGAGTTATAGTTTTAAATTTGTTTATTTAAATAATTATTTTTTTATTTTAATTTATTTTAGGTCAAAATAGATACATAATATCTATATAGGTTCAGTGTAATTCATTAGAGACAGTTTATAATAATTTTAGATATATAAAAATTTTATTGAACTTTTCACCGTCTTTTACCCACCTCCAAAGAGAATTTGCAAATTCACATAAAACATAATTTTACCACTTATGTGAGTGAAATTTCAAAAATATGAGAGACATGGTTGATATCGGTAAGAAAAATGTGGTTCAATAAGATGAAAATATGTTTTGTTGAATAGTAATGTTTTACTTTTATTTACCACGGTTAAAAGTAAATATGGAAATTAAGGGTAAAAATAATAATATTATTACCCTAAAACATGTCCTAATTATATTTAATAAGTATAAATAGACCAAAAAAAACCTTAGGAATAAAATATTATCCTTTTTGGTCCAATTGGATTAGATTAGGTCATTTATTATTATTTAATTCAAAGAAGAGTTAAAAGAGTTAAAATCAGATTTTAATAAATAAAACATTTTTAATATAGGGTTATACATAAGATAAATTCAACTATAAATATAAATTAGAAAGATAAAAATATATCCTACATAATGGTATTTTAATTATATTTTTTATAAATTAAATAATTTAATTTATGGATTACATAATGATGATGTATTAATTACTTAATTAATAAAATATTAAAATAGTTGATATCATAAATATCCAAATAAATGTAATTTGAGACTTTTTATGAATTACACTAATTTCCTAGGTTAATATGACATATTAGGGTTGGTTAGATGAATATTTTTTGAAGTAATAATGCTGTTATGAATTTTGAAAAAACAAAATACCAAATAATGTTAAAATTGACATAAAAGACTTTTTTTAAAAATATTATATTATGAATTGATATTCTATTACTAAAAATATAAGTTTAGTCCAAACTAATTCTCTAATGATAGGTGTATCATTAGTTAACAACTTGGAAATCGATTGGAAACATATATTATGTTTATTATCCATATAATATAAAAATACAAAGATACCTGGTAAATGTCAAACTATTTAACTAAGAGTTAAATCTAAAAGATACAGTTAATATAGTGACCCAAACCTAACTAAAACCTATTATTTGAGTGGTTTTCGACCCATCCCAACCATATAATTTAAATAATAAATTTTTAATCCATTATAAACCGAAAATTAATTTATTATAAAATAATATTTCTAGCTTTTCCTAAGGTGCCCCTCACCCCTCTTATAAAAGAGAACTCCACCTTCTCTCAAATTCACACCTTCAAAGCCATTTGGCTCAGCCAAACCCTGACCAAATACCCTATAAACTATAATTACTTCATCCTAGATGCCTTAATATAGCATGAAATCTATCCTAAGGAGCCCTTTTGATCAAATTAAAAGGAAGAACCTGAATAAGAGGTAAATATTTCATCACCTCTTTCAAGTTCCTTTCTTCTTCCACTTCCTATTTATTTGTTTTTACCATTATAAAAAAATAACTCCATAATATTATATATAATGTGATGTTATTATAAATATGGTACAACCATATTTATTATTCTATCAATCCTTTGAATGACATTTCACCAGACATGCGTATATACGACTTCCCGTCTCCACGTCGTAGTGTAATTGTTATTCAATACATTATTATTTGGATGGTTATAATAATGATGTGTAATTGATGTAAATAATAAATATAACATGATAATGATTCTTTATATATGATATAACATCCAATTATATATTATTTTAATATCAAAATAATGATATTGTCACTCGTGCGTACGTACTGATTATCGTCTCCACGAACGCGATAAGATTCATACCCCATCGTATCCATTCAAGACTAATTTTCATTAGATGATTAAAAATAAGGTTTAAAGACTTGATATAATTATGGATATGAATATGATACATCCCATCCATAACAAATATGAATCATATAACAAATAATATAAAGGAATACTAATCCTCTAACACCCGAAACAACGATAATACTAAGATATTATTAACAAAGAAATGATAAAAGATCATATATGATATCATATTAATGAATATTATTATTGTATAATTTAATAACAATTATTTCACCATTTTACAGGAGGTTAACCTACCCTTGTCCAAGGAATTTTACAAGGTAAGGGTTAATTTCACAATCTCTTTATTATTCGAGGTTGTTTTTATGTAAGTATCTACTGGGACCTCTTTATCATCCACATCCATGTTTCTTAAAAATATAATTCAAAAAATTCTTAATATTTTATAGACAATGTGTTAAAGTCATTTATACCCTTTTTTTGACTTTATATAATATTTTTATAAAGGAATCTTTTCATCGTTTTCCAAATAAGCTCTTTTATAACCTTTTCGACAAAATTAAGGTAAGAATGTAATTTTTTAACTTATATGGTGGGTGAGGCTATTTTCCACCATTATAAAATCATCAATGATTCCCATACAATATTTTAAGAATATTTCCAAAAATAAATGTTTTCTTTTATATTTATATTAATTTTAAATGATTTCAAAATGGAAAGAGATATTTCACTAAAAACGTTTTGATTCCATCTATGTCAACATCCTTTGATGGATTTTATGTTTATTTGAAGATTGATTTATTATGATACAAAACATCCATATTATTTTGAAGGTTTTGTGATATTTTTGACTGTGGATGTGTTATTGTTTTACCATTCATGGTTTATGGATAAAGTATTGATATATCATATGCTAGTTTTAATATTAATGTTTTTGTTAAGTTTAAACCTTCTCATATGAGGAATGCATTGGAATTAGTATGTGATGGGTGGAGCCCGATATAGCTCCTCGATGCATCAGTAGGTCTCATGAGACAAACTAGTGTCTTGGTACAAGGCCTTGACAAAATCTTATTAGTAGTCTTGGCACAAGGCCTTGACTATGTGGTTATGAAAGTCTGGCATTATGCATTCCATCATTATGAAAGTGGATATTGATTTTGCATGTGATTATTTTACTTGTAGAATATCCATGTGAGTATGTAAATGACATTATTTGATTTTAACTTTTCCATATTATGCTGATGTTCATGTTTAAAAGGCTTTTGTTTTAGTCTTATATATTTCCTTAAATGTTTATGCTTATTTATGAAAGTTTCCCCTATATTTCTATCCTTAATGAGCATCTGAGATCACCCCTTAATATCTTTTATTTCTCCCAGGATGTAAAGAAGTATTTTATGAATGACCTGCAGGGATAGTCTGAGTGGATATGAGTGTGGTCTATGGAAACAATGTTCTTGTAGTTTTTTATTTTTGGATGTAATGTAAACCTTATGAATGTATCTATTACTTTCAAGGATAAGAAACTAATCAGACTTTTGAGACATGATCTTTTGTGATCATGCTAATTTTATGTAATAATGCACCAACTCTGGGTAACCGGGGTCGGGGTGTTACACTGTTCACATCCTGGTTGAGGAAAGGATTTCAAGAGACTTTAAGAACTTAGCTTCACTTGAGCACAAAGTTTCACCCACAGACAGATTGTCAGACTGAGAAGACCATCCAAACCATGAAGAACATGCTTCATGCATGTGTCCTAGATTTTGGTCGCAGTTGGGTGGACCACCAACCCTTGGTGGAGTTTGCGTACAAAAATAGTTATCACCCCACCATTTGTATAACCCATTTGGAGGCATTGTATAGACGACCGTGCAGATTTCTGTTATAATGGATGTATCCAAGAGAGCCAACAATCATGGTCCCAAAGATGGTACAAGAATCCACTGATAAGGTGTAGGTCATCCGAGAGCGGATGGAGATTGAACAGAGCCAGTAGAAGTCATATTCTTATAGGCGATAGGGACCACTAGAGTTTCAAGAGGGGGACCATGTATTCATGAGAGTTTCCCCTCGATGGGGACTATGGATATTAGGCTGAGGTGGTAAACTATCATCGAGGTTTATCTGAACATTCCTAATACATTAGAGGATTGGAAAGGTGGAATACCGCTTGGCACTGCCACTGTAGTTAGAGAGGGTTCCTGACATCTTCCACATATCCAAACTGAAAGGGTACGTACATAACCCATCCCATGTCATTGACCATAGCGAGCTATAGATTGACGAAAAGGAGAATTTTGAAGAATACCTAGTGGAGATAAAGGATCACCCGGAGAATATCCTTCTTGAGTGGTTGATACCTACATTGTGGATTCTGTGGCCGCACAAGATTCTCTACAATAGAACATGGGAATAAGAGGCTCATATGCGTGTTCAGTACACCCATTTATTCCCCTAGTTTTTTTTGTAGCCTTTTGCGGATGAAAATCCTTGAGTTGGGGAGGATTTAGAGACCCATCAATTCCATATAATCTTTTTAAAATAATATGGGATTATTACGAGTCTGTGGAAATTGACGGTGCTTAATTTCAAGGCCCGCTGTGTCCGGAACAGATCATTGAACTTTTTTAAGGTATTTTCATTAAACGTGCGGGATGTGTTTTCTAACTTTTGAACAAGTGCTCAGAATTGAAATCTCATATCACCGTTGAATCCGCAATGCCAGGATTTTCTTATGGGAAGCTTCACTTCAACTGTTGTGGGTCAGGAGAGAAATATAGTTTTTGGTATTTTAAAAAAAATAATAAAATAACATGTAATTGTTATTTTATTTTCATTTTCTCCATCGGATGAGAGGTGGTGGTGGGACCGGTGACTTGTCAATCAATTTGATGGTTTGACTCATCAACTGCGTAACTCCACCATTGTGAATTAATAGTGGTTCATTAATTATCTTAATGAACCTCATTAATTTTTCAATGCGTTACTCACATTTACCCATCTTATTTAAATGGATCTCAAGGTGGGGTTTTGGAATGAATTCTTCAAGTGAGGAATCTATGGAAGATTTCTACGGAAACATCCACTGAAGGAGGAAAAAAGATTGGGTGGAAATGATCCAGGACCGATGAAGGCCAATGACTCCATCCAATGTGGATGATCCTCCCACTGCCACGACAACACCTCCAATAGATCTCGAGGTAGGGGTTTTATGTTTGGTTTTGGTTTAACATTATTGAAATGGGTTTATTTAATCTTTAATGTTAGATAAATGTTCTCTCGCTTATTGTCATGTTAACGCGGAGGGTGCAGGCCAAACGAACAGGGCCTGAACCCTCCGCTGCCCCGTTCATGTTGCATTATTTGGGGACAACATTCCTCAATTTTGATGGCAATGCGGGACAAAGGGTCATGGTGTGATTGTGGAAGTCCATGATGCGTGTAAGTGAAGAAGACACCAAGAACGTAGCACCAGAGCACGTTTGGTGGCCCACAGAAAGAACCTTCAGTGCACCACGCTAGCGGTGGATGACTGTGGCCGGAGGAGGGCTACAGTAATCTGCCACAGGTGGTGGGAAGGTGGTGTGCCATCATGCATCGCAGTGGCCAGAGGCAGCCAGACCATGACGACCACGCGGGAGAAGGAAAGTGAGTGCTGGAGGCAGTAGGCATAGCCAGTGGGCTGCAGCAGGATGGGGTGGCACGACCCTGCATCGTGCTGCATCTCCTGGAGACTGGTTGACCCCCTGGACGACCATTGCATGCGGTGGGGCAGTGCCCCATCAGGAAGATGAAACAACCTCGAATCCGTGGGGCCACCTGGAGACACGGTCTGTCTTCAAGCGGGCTAGGCCGGGCCAACCAAATCCATGGCCTGCAAACTAGTCGGGCATACCCAGTGAACTAGACTGACCATTAACAGGCCAAACCCGGGCGGGGTTAGGTAAACCCTAGGACTTGTTGCGTGAAGCTTCCTGACAGAGTCAGACCGGGCCCAAACCCAACTGGCCCCCAAATAAAGAAACGCCTGTAACTAATGAACCGAGTGTCTATTTGACACACCATTAGTGGAGTTGGGACCCCTTTTGGGAAGCGGTCCCTTTTCCATATTCTGGCAGGCTCGACCATGCTGGGACGGACCGAGGTGTGATCACCCCCATTTCTTGGAAAGGGGTTTAATTAACAGAACGGGTGTCTGATCGACGCACCGTCTATGGAATAAGGACCCTTGTTACAAGGTTTTCATTTGAAGATACACTAAGTGAGTTTTTATGGAGTTTGATGTGCGACCTGTGTTGGATCAGTCTTTAATCCAACTGGGCCCTATTAACAGAAGTGCTCATATCTCACAGACCAGGTGTCTGATCGATGTGCCATCTATCATGTTGGGATCCCTATGACGGGTTGGTACTTTGGGTATGATTTTTGTGGGGCTTCATAGCAGTTGAAAGGAATCCAATGGCTGGTTGTGAAATGAAGAAAAAAAGAGACCAATACAGATCTGCATCAGAAACTATAGAGTTGGATGATCTAGTTGTTTGAATAATCATCCCTTACTCTGTACCAG
Source organism: Viscum album (assembly GCA_963277665.1). Taxonomy (NCBI): domain Eukaryota; kingdom Viridiplantae; phylum Streptophyta; class Magnoliopsida; order Santalales; family Viscaceae; genus Viscum; species Viscum album. The sequence goes on from OY728123.1 coordinate 255,128,173, forward strand.
TGACCAATACGGGTCAAAACTAGTGACCAATACGGGTTATCATCAATGACCAATACGGGACAACACCAGCGACCAATACAGGTCAGTACTAGCAACCAATACGAGTTAGCATCTAGCCACCAATATGTGTCAGCATACGGTGACCTATATGGGTCATCAATAGAGTTACTATGAATATAATGATCTATCATTATGACTAGCCCTCCCTATTCCAGTAACCTTGATGTTATAATATAAGAGTGATCTATCTCTTTTTCTTTGTTCTTCTTGATTTAGATCATGCTTGTGATATTTAATTTGTAGTATTTCTTGTGTTGTTTTCCTTTGTGGATTACTGAGAGAACATCAAGAGTCTCTCGGTCCCTTACTCAGTTGTTATACTAACCCCTTCATGGGTTTCGTCTGCACATGTGTGTCTGGTGAATACTACTGACGTTCCGAGGCAGAATTTGGAGGTTTGGGACTTGGTGGAGCTTGGTGCGACATGAGAAGTCGAGATTATCTTCTTCAACTTCAGACTTATAGCTACTACCCTCTAGTTAGAGCTCTAAGGTAGATGTGACAACTTATTACTTTCATTTTAGTTTTTAGGGCTTGTATCCCAGCCCACTGTTTTCATTTTACATTTGTACTTGTGGTTTTACTTTACTCTCATGGTTATACCTTAATTTTTTTTGGTTCTTTTCATTAGTTTCCATTTTTGAGTGTGCACATATCTCTAAGGAAATTCCTTCCCTGTTCAGGAAAAGCCTTCAGGTGCTAGTCACCAACCCCTGGCTTATGGAAGACAATGTTGGGGTAGTCACGTCCGGGCCCCATGGGACAGGTCGTGGGGCATATAAATATAAATATAAATGAATATATATATATATATATATTCTAAATAAATATAAAACCAATCATTTAAAATGATAAAGAATCAGAAAATTCAAATTAAATGTGAGGGAACAGAAAACCTACCTCAAAAATGAAGTGGAGAGAATCAAAGACCTTGGCACTTGATAAATTAGGCATTGACCACTCAAAACTTCCCTGCACTCGCCTGCAAATACACCATTATATACATATACATATACATATATACATATATATATATATATTTCTTTTAGTGTAAGTTAAGTATTACCCAAACCATGAGGGAATACATCTGAAGAATATATATATATACCTATGTATGCACGTGTGCACCACCAAGGATGATTAAAATTCCTTATAATCAAATTTAGGGACTCAATACACCGTAATATTATCAAATTATGGGTGCGAAACAAAAAAGTGGGTTTTAAATGTTACACCAATAGATGAAGGAAAACCAAAATGAACACATCCACTTTACCTTCAGTGTCAGATTTCCGAATACGCATGAACATGACCCAATAATCCCGTCAAATTCTCTAATATTAGAATAAGGAACCAAAAATAGTTTATCCATTTACCTAGGGTTTCAGATGAACCCCACCAGGTGATGGGAAGAAGGAAAAATTTTCCAAATAGAAGAGGAAGAGGGGGAGGGGCTTACCTAGAGGAACCAAACAAGATACCTGATGAAATTTGGTTGAAATATCTAATGAGAGGAAGGGCCTAGAGGGGGAGGAACGACTGAGATGGCATGGAATATAGGAGGCATCACATGAGGGAGGAACCACTAGAGGAGAGGGGGGATGATGGAGGGGAGGTTCATATAATGCAAAAGTGGAGGAGGGAGCTGGTTTATGCAAGTAGGGAAGGGAAGGGGGAATCACTTGAGGGAGACGTGAAAGGAAGGAAAGGGGGAAAAGAAAATAATGGAAAATAGAAAAACCTAAAAAGAAAATTATATATAATAAGGTCATTTATTATCGACCTTCACTTGATTATAGGTATAGAATCATGTCATGTAACTTATTATCTCCTATTTCATGCCTTACCACAAATTATTTGATCGTATGTTATAGTAAATTTTTTTCAAACCATGATTCAGTTCCCACTACGAAGTATGAAATTCATGCATCATCTCCTCCCACATTCATGTACAAACCACAACCTAATTCCTAACATATATGATATCATCATCATCTATGGTCCAATAGAAAGGTGAATTATCACATTCATGGATTTACTTCAAGGAAAAAAATTCAAGATCCTCATATTATCTAACCATAATCCGACTCTAATGAGTAGTCTCCAACGAAATTGATATGAGATTCATCTACTTCTAAATCTCTTGAACCACAACATACATCCCATCAAGGAAATTCATTATCTTCCACTCAACACTGGACTCCTAAACTGCCTGAGTTTGAGTTTCACTGCATAATTGTCCACCAAAATATTACCCTTATCGGATCTATATCCAAGATAATATAAAAAAGACTACATATACTTAATCCACATTTGCTTTCATAGTATAAAATATCACTAGGAAAATGTATAATTTACGATTTTAATATTAGTATGTATTGTAAACTTCTCACCAAACATATAATTTCACAAAAACATCAAATAATAAATCACTGCGACTAATTCTAGGTCATTACTATTGTAGTTTTGTTCCCATGGCCTCAAATTCAGAGACCCATACACCAAAACTTGATCTCCCAGCATCAACAATCCTCCAATACCGAACATGTGAGAATAAAAAACACTGTATAATACCATCCTAGATTCGGTATGATAAATATTGGTTTAATATTCAAACTCTTCCTAAAATCCTAGAAGGAATTCTCACATAATTCCTTTCATTCAAATATTACCTCATTCTTAGTCATGCTCAGAAGTGTTGATGCCAATTAGTAAAATTCTAGGGATTTTTTAATAATAATAATCTATTCCTAGAAACCTATGGATTTCGAAAACATTATTGGAATGTTCCAAGATTAAACTACCTAAAACGTTATTGTGTCTACTGACACACCTTCCTCTAAGATTGTGTGACCCATGTAGTGTACTCGATCAATCCAAAACTAATTCTTAGATATTTTTGTGTTTTGTCGATGCACTCTCATCATACTTTGGATGATGTCAAGATGTTGGTCATGATCATCAAAATTCTTGGAGTACACCATGATTTTACCCATAAGGGAAAAAACAAACTGATCTAGGCACATATGAAAAATTCTATTCGTCAAGGCCATAAACACTACTAGTTCTATCATTAACCCAAACAACATTATGAAGAACTCATATAGGACATAACTTCTTCTAAAAGTAGTCCTCATTATATCAGAAGGTCAAATTCTCAATTGATGATACCCATATCTCATGTTTATTCTAGAGAAAAGAATCTCCCCCAACTGGTCAAATAGATCATTGTTATATGTAGGAGGATAGCGGTTCTATACAGTCATTAGTTCAATTTATAATAGTCAACAGACATGCTTAGAGTCTCATATGCCTTCTTTTTAAACATTACTAGGGAACCCAAATTTAATTTACTTGGATGTATAAATAAATTATCCTATAACTCTTCTAAATGAGACTTGAGATCTCGAATCTAGGTTCATGCCATTCTTTATGGTGGAATATAAACTATCACAACCCCCAACAAAATCTCAATCGTAAATTCCAGATCCCCCTCAGGTAGTGGTCCTGAGATGTATTCAAGAAACACATCCTGACACTTATCCACTAATATTGGAATGATATATTGTTTCACACCCCCATCATCTAACAATAGACTTGGATCCTAGGAGGTAAGCTCCCCTATATTCAAATAAACTGGCCCCACATGTCCTTCCGGGATATCCCACTATCCATAGTAAATATATTTTTCATCCTCATGAGGCTTAATAGTTACCCTCATGTGGTAATAATCAATGTGGGTATAGAATTATACCAAATGGTTTATGCCCATAATTATGTCAATCCTTCCAATTGAAGGATATAATAATCTCAACTAAAATCACAGTCCCCAACTTCGAGAGAAACCCCCTTACATAGGAAGATAAACCTATGATATTATCCCAAATGTGTATTTGTCATGAATACCCCACAAAAAAACTCCAATACCAAAACCAAACCATTCACATGTTGTGGATAAATAATTGAATCAGATTCACCAATATGAAATAAGGCAATAGAAAACATTGATGCTACAAAACTATTACCTCTTAATTTTGATGGTACAACCTTTCTACCCACCAGTGTTGGCTAAAGGGAATATAACTATCATGCACATATTCCCTATAATACAATATAAGTCCCATGAGGTGAACCACTCTCATGATATGCGATATATTTACCATAAACTCCATGAGCACATAATCTAACTCTAATGGCCATTGTAATAAGGTGCAAAATATCTTGTTCTGGCACTTTGGGTATACCTAGGTTCTCTATCATTACCCATCTATCACGGGTTCTTAATGAACCTCTTTAGAATTCCCATATTGTTGTATCCCCAACACTCTACTGGTGGTCAGGGGAACTATCTCTATAATTATCCCAACCTACCACACTTTTGATAGATCACATGCGTAACTTCCAACATAACTGGCCATTTCCCCTAGCTGCACTTCTTTATATCACCCTGTCTAACATTATTTTAGCTACTTTTACTGCTCATGAAATTCGTGTATCATAGGAATCTTATAGGATCCACCTTTACTCCACTAAAATCCTATGTTAGGATCCCCTCTAACATGAGATGCTGATTTACCACTTATTTAAACTTCTTCCACCAAAAGATATTCACTTGGTACTTAATATCACATTTAATCCCATCCAGAAACTATTTTTTTAAATATCATCATCCCCTAACAATGTTGGGGAAAATCAATTCTAATCTATAAAATATTCAAGATAGTCTATCATGGTAATACAACCTTTAGTAAAATACATAAACTCACCTACTCTATCCTTCTAGAGTGTCTCAGGATAAAAATTCTCCAAGAACATCTCTTAAAAGTCCTTCCACTCCATAGTCTCCAGCAGTCAATCCCGAGTCTTTATATTGCACCATCGATTCAAATGACCACATAACATGCAAAATTTTAATTTGATTCTATTCTAAACTGGATTTTCTAAGTGGTTATGTATTTTCTGGACAAACTAAATGTAGAACTCACCTTCCTCATGTAAACCCTCTTTGGTAGAAGTCTGAGGGTGCTGCTACAAGAAATAACTCATCAGAACAAACATACCCATGCTAAGTCTCTTTCCATGAATTATATAAACACAAAAAATGTTATCACAGAACAACTCTATGAATTACTCACTCAGCATTGATGGTGCCTCAGGTCCCACTACCAGAGGAGAATCCCTAACCACATCCTCCTATCATCCTCTCAACAAGAATTGTTATGGAGGAACATTTCAACAATTCAAAACATATATCTAAGGAAAAATAAAACAAAATTGTCATGTTCATGCAAAGAGAAAATCTCAATAATCAACAAAAATCATTTTCCCCAAACCACTCAATGCAATCAATAACAAGGCACTATTAATACCCTTAATCATATTACGTCTATGTCATGGTTATCATAGGCCAAACTCATTATCAATATTCTAGTTTCACATTCGATACCTAGTTTTGATTGCAGTTTATTTCAACATGTATCATTTAAAATATCAATTTAACATTAGGAACCTATTTAAATTTCACAAAAAAAGAAAAAAATTCAATTTTTAGCACTTACATAAAAATGTGTTTTAGCGTGTGTGCCTAAAATGATGCAAGTAAAAAAACAAACATGTGTTCCTAGAATGTTGAATGCATAATCAACCCCCATTCCACACCGAGCCAAGAGTCGAATCTTAGATAGTATCAAAATCAATAATAAAATCACACAATAAGTTCATAACTCAAGATGAAATAACATCAACTATAATGACACGCATCAATAACAACAATTCCACCCAAGGTTCTTGGATTTTACCATCATAATTAGTTAAATACACCCATTCATGATCACTTAACCAAAGCCTGACTCATACCATTCAATATTCAAAATTTCAAAAATAGTAAGGAAAAATAAAATAAAACAAACCAACCTTTGATACCACTTTATAACATCTCTTCCTAGGTGCCACACAATGGTACAACGGGCCGGTCAGTCACATGAACTTAGGAACACCTCCCAAAATTCAAGAGGATATCGACATGTAGCGTGGGTCAAAATCGATCATGTGGAGGATATACTATCATTTTCAATGATCCACAAATAAATAAATAAATAAGAATAACCAAATGATATAATCATAACCAAAAAATACCAATATCATATGGTGACTAAAAGTGGAAATTCAACAACCTAAACCAAATAGTATATATATCATACTGATATGTGTCAAGATTCAATATGAAAAACACAAAATATATATTGAAACTGAAAACTCCCATGTGGGTCCCAAACCACATTTGGTTCCCTTATCCATTCTCCTTCCCGACATGGAAATCTAGCATTTGGATCTTTCTCTTATATTTTCTTTAAACCATTAAATTTATTTGGGTATAGATGAGGAAACCCGATTATGGTGTGAGTATAACTTAGTAGTCCAGCACTAACGACGTCTAAAAAAATATCCAGTCAATATTAGTGTATTAAGTTATATAAAGAATAAATTATAAGGCATAGTTAAATAATAAACACATATTCAATTATTCTTTATTTAACCACATAAACTACCATGTTCTCTAGGACACCTGAATCCCAATACCTGCTTCATCCCATGGATGAGTCTTAACCATGTCATAAATTAAATTATAAATTTAATATAACACTTGTGTTTTTATTATCCATTTCATCTCAATTCACATTATGTTTAATTAGAATAATGGTCTAATGCCTAAATTTCATGTTGAGGTCATGTTTCCTAGGATTTAGTGGACTTCGGTTGTAGAATTCCATGTACCACACTAATTTATCAATCGATTTATCATTATAGTCTTTAGAACCAACAGACTATGCCCCACAGAAATTTATCAATCAATCCATCACTATTGGATTTAAAAGGTGCATACCTTGTCTCACACACATTAATAAGTCAATTTATTACTATGGTATTTGGAGGAATCACATCATATACCACAGACATTTATTAATTAACAATAATATCACATGCATCATATCAATCATGGATAATAAACATTATCCTTATTATCACATTTCACAATCAGGTTATCTATTAATTAATTCAATAATTAATTAATCCAATTCAATCTATTGCATAATCACAATAATTAACATTAATTAATTATATAATTAAATAATATAATTCAATTATATCAATAACACACTAATTAAATCAATAATTATTTATTCCAATAAATTCCACAATCTCAATATCTCATCAATTACAAAATCACACATTCCATTAATTAATTAAATGATTAATTATTTCAATATTTCATTCAAAACAAGCAGTTAATTAATTCCATAATTTATTAATTCAATCCAATTTCATAATCTCCATATCCTATTTTTTAATTAAACAATTAATTAATTCAATTTCACAATTCAATTACCCCAATTAAACTAAAACATTAACACATGGAAATTAAAACCAATAAATTCAATTATTGATGAAATTTACTAATCATGGAAACTGATATGCTTACAATTACATACGAATAATTAAATCAAGACTATGTGATTGGAATTTAGTCCACCTACCTCAAGTCATTGACAAATTCTCAACAATAGAAATCCCAAATTTACGTGGAATGGTCATGAACAAAGTGAATAATGAGATCTAGATCAAAAACCTAGATCCAAGCTCAAATAGATTATATCTACCCAAGAACATGATCTAGATATATCAAAACATAGGAAAAATTCCCTCCAAATGATGAGAGAAACATGGGAGAGAGGGAGAAAACCACATGAGATTAGGATCTCTTACTAGGGGTGTGTGTCTTCAATGTAGATATTTAATCATGAATAAAAGAGGTCAATAGCAAGAGGAATTCATTTGGAAGACACAAAAATGATAGAAATAATTTATGTCTAATTTAGGGTCGATTTGGGGATAATATAGGGTGTAATTATATTCAAAATATGATTCATGGGTTAATTTAAAACCCATGTATGGTTTCCTAGGAAGGGGTGAACAATTTTTTAAATCGTATTCCTTAACCATGTGCCTTATTTATGGTGGGGGTGCACAAGTTATCCTAAGAGGGCATATGGTTTTACAAACCGTGTAATAGTTTTTCAATCCCCCTATTTATGGGGTTTCATGTTTTGATGACTGAGGGAACACAGTTTGGAAAAAACAGGATCCAACAATGTATTTTAATTTTTCCTTATAAATTTCTCAAATTTCTCCCAAAAATTCTCAATGTAATACCCAGATAGGATATTCTAAAAAAAATAAGAAAAATAATACGTGTAACCCAGTATGAGACATCTCCAAAAGAGGTTAAGATCTTACTTCATGTTACACCATTACTTTCAAATGAAATCATTAAAATATTTTATATTTATCATACTAATACATTATCCCTTGAATTTAAGCCAATGGTTTCCATTACACATCTTATGGACTCTATTTACAAGTATATTTAATAGAAATAAATCAATCATCTAATATAAATATTATATATTTATTAATAATTTTTTCTAATTATTCCACTAAAAACATTTTATAATGATTTAAATTAATGGAGATGGATAAAATTAAAATTAAAAAATGTTATTTTGTTAATGGAATAACCCCTATTCATTACCTTTAATCAACAAGGATAAACAATTGAACACTTATCGAGCATGATAAGAACTACCACATCCACTAAGTGACAATGTTATTTTCACCACCATCTCTCAAATATGGTTATAATAATAGGATTTTTGAACAAATATTCTATATATAATATAATTATGATTACAATATTTCAAATTATCATCTACCATTATCCCCTATCACTTGTTGAAAAATTTTATCATTAACCGTGTGTACATACCACTTCCCTGATGTAATGTTTTTAATTTCCATATATTATTTTTATTCTTTATTAACATATTTATAATATTTTTCAAAACCTAAATAATATCTATATAATTTATTTTTTGTTATAATCTAATGATATTATATAAAATTTTTTGGAATATCATTCATATACATTTTATTATATTATTTTCTTATTGGGTTTCTCAACAATCTACATGATGAATGATATAAATAATATCATAGATGAGTATGAGAATTTGTTTAAAGATAATATATAATATAAATTCAAAAAAATATTTTATTTTGTTTCTGTAATGGTAATTTTTTTTAATAAACATAATAATTATGATATAAATTCTCATTCATTAATAAACACTAAAACATGAACGTCGATAATTTAATGTTTAATAATAGAGACCAAAATACTGAAGAATGAAATAATAAAATTATAAATAATTAAAATCATAAATTCAAAAAACATTTAGTATATATGAATAATGAACTATTATATTATAATGAATACAAGAATTATTCCAATGAAACTACTTCAAAATTATCAAGATTAATCACACAAAAAAATTGAAAATAGATAAGAAATAACTATCATACATGTTGAGAATAATTATAAATGTAGTTTATAAATTTACATGGGTATGAATATTGTTATAAATATGATGATTAAGGTATTTTTTTTATCAAGGAGTTTAATTCACTTATGCTGAAATCATTAGTAATGTTAATGGATTTTGTTACTCAGACCTCTTCCTTGTAGAAATATTTCTTATTCATGGATTTAAAATCCTTGTGTTTACTAAATTCAATTATTTTTCTTATTATATCATTTTCACTCTAAAATCCCTTTGTAAAAATATTTTTTTATTCAAATTTACTTAAATTATTGTTTTTAATTAACTTGATTTTAATAAAAGACCAGATACATTTTCAAAAGAGACTTTTGACTAAGACTTTTACATCAATGAAAACAAAAATATTATCATAAAACACTTTTGGAATTTTGATTTAATTTACCTATCTATATTCCTAATGATCAATATCCAATAGAAATATGTTTTATTATTCACCACACATATTTCTTCTAATATGGGAATATTTTCTAGTGACCAATTTTTTAATGTCAATCATTTTAATTCATGTTTCTATTATATTTATAAATTTTATAAGGCCAAAGTTTATTTACATAATTTCTTTATTTTTGTATGAATTTTTAATGATAGTACACTTAAATATGAATTACTCTTTTTATTTTCATGGGTTCTTTATGAAAGTGGAATTATTTATATTTAAATATTTTACCAAATTCATTTTATTTTGATAGGTTTGTTATGTTGTGATAAGTGGATTATTTTCATGTGGATTACATAAGTTTGGATAATGAAATGTGGGGCCCAATATCCCCACCTATTAATTCCTTAAATTCTTAGTTATCATGAGATATGTTTACATGTCAACAATTTTATAATTATTATGTATGAGTGAAAGTGTATGACTAATTATGTTTATGTGTATGTGAGTATAATTTTTGTATCTTGCAGGGATGAGTCTTGGTGTTTAACTCATAAAAGTAATTCTTCCCTATGATATTGTTTTTTCCATAGTTGAATAATATTATGTTTTCTAATATAATTATATCATGTGTCAAATTTTATATTATATTTTTTAATTCTTACTATATATTATATTTTTTTATTGGTATTTTTTCCCTTAATTTCATAATCCATTTCCTTTAAACTCACATATGTTATATTATTTTTTATAATGATGATATGAAATTCCACTTATGGTTATGTCATTATGTTTATAAATTAATCATATATGAAATTCTTATTCATACATTACAAAGATTTTGAGATCACCCCTTTCTGTAAGAATTCTTTCCTAATTTTAAAAGGATGGGGGTTTCTAATTAAATTAGTAAATGATGAGATAATATGGTTCACATAAGAAGAAATATTCACAATCATTTTAAAATATGTAAATGTTTTATCTAGTATCACAAGAAACATAACTTATTGATATCCTATCCATAATTAAAATTATTATTGAAATATAATGTTTATATAATGTAAATAGTGTAGGAAATTCATTTTTTATAATGGTTTTCAATAGTTGGTATCGTAGAATACATTTAGTAATTTTTAGAGATTATATATCATTTTTTTGATATTTTAGGTAACAAAACCATATGATAAGCTCTAGAAATAGGTCGAATAATTAGTTGAAATTATGATATTTTGGTATATTACTTATTAAATTTTCCTAGAAATTAAATTCATATATAGAGAGTGGTACCTGGATGTGGTTATTTCACATATTAATCCATGGGTAATCACCTGAAAAAATTAGGATTGTTTATTAACATGATCTATACTCTGATGCATGATGGCTAGGACTAAGACTACACACCTATTTAGACACCCATCGAGATATTATTTTGTGATCCACATTCTATTTACATGCCATTGTGAAATATTTGAGCATAATTTAACACTATTTTAGTGATATTAATATAAAATTGATCATGAATAATCATGAAGGAATCCCTAAAATTTATAATTTAAGGAACTCATTTACATTGTGATTTATTTCTTCTATGATAGTTGTTTGATTATTATATTAATTATTATTATCCTTTAATTTTATTCCATTATGAAATGTTTATTCTAAGGAGATATTGAGATAAAGATGGGTGTGATAGAAAATGAAATGATCGTCCTAATGAGCTAACAAATAGGATGGGAGAAAAAGTATAAAATCCTAAAGAAATGATCACCCAACTGTCATAAAAAAGAATAATAACCAAAACCATGTTGATACCAAGAAAAAAATGAGGGGGAGATCATTTATATAATATATTTCAAGTGAAAACATCAACCATAATCTAGTTAATCATTTATTGATCTTATTAGTGAGTAATCAATCAATGTGATAGAATGATATTTTTTATTCACTAATTCCAAGTGCATGGAACTAACGCCTTATTTTTCTGTCATTTTAAATCAAGGAAGAACAATAGTGTTTGTTTATTAATAAAAAATATAGAATAGGGATAATTACACTATTAAATGGGATGATTTCATGAATTTATCTTTCATTATGAATATTCGTTTAACTCTTTATTGGATAAATAAGTTAATTTTTTGGAGATAAATGAATACGATGACAATTAAGATGGAACATATATAGGAAACATCATGAAACTCATCAGATATGCCTTAGTTTATATCTTTTAATCTTATAGAATTATTTATCATTAAATTTTATCATTAATTCCAAATATTCAAATGGAATTACACATATTATTTTTGTGATCTATGGGGATATTTTTTAACAAACACTAAAGGTAAAAATAGAAATTTGGGAATGTCATTATTTCGGGGAAAATAAATGAATGGTGAAATTTCAAGTGAACTCTGACAGTAATTCTAATGGTTTTAAGAAATTTCAATCCCATAATTTTCAAAAGTGTGGGGGATAAGTACCCATGTAATTAAATCACATATTTATGTCTGTATTTTAATTTTGATAGAGTAGTCCATTGAGTCCAAACATATCAATGTAAGTCTTAGAAGATAATTAATACAGTAATGGAAAACAAGGTCCCAACTAATGATCCACCCGTACTATAATGATTTATTTGAAATGATATTTTTTACATTATGAAAATAAATTTCAAAACATGGAGACAAAGAATAAAATAGTACCCAACAACATCCCAAATAGAGTGGGAATTAATAGGAATTCACTATCACTATTAATGAGGATGGTCATGAAAATCATGTGATGATGGGAATAATTGAATATATTTTTAGATCTTCTAATAACTTATATTATTTATTCTCATTGAAATATAGTATATCACATAATAGTTTTATAAATGAAGAGTCACCACCTGAATAAATTCATATTGAACTATCTGTGAAAGCACATGGTAGCACAATGATTAAATATAAGTTATATAAATATTCTCTCATTTGAATTTTTTGGGAAAACACATCTTGAATATCTATTTCTTCTTAATTTGGTAAAATTTTACATAATATTCAATATACATTGGCATTACATGAAAACATAAAATATTAATTTTTGAGTTAAATATATATTATTCAATATGTTGAATAATTCTTTTTATAATATGTCTAAATATTAATATTCACAGACACTCTATTGATGAAAATTCAATAAAGTAGGTCATGATACCCATGAATAAGGGATTTAAATGTCATATTATTTGGGAGGAATCCAATAATGATGAGGTTCCTATTATATAAAATTATAATTATATATTTCCATATGAACTACCTTTTCTTCTTAAAGACCATGATGTTCATTTTTTGATTAAACTCATAAATTGATTGATAACTATATTAACGTTTCCATATAGAATGTCCTTAATTTAATTTGAATAATTGATTAAAAATTGTAATGATAATATATATGATGGATTCAAATACATGTGTGGTTCATCATGCGGTGAAGATATCCTCTTTGTCAAAATATGGATAGATCACTATATATTCTCATTGATTATCATGAGAATAACAAAATCATGATTAAAAAAATCTATCCTCTACCCCATATTAGTAATCTATTAAATCAACATTGAGATGATTAATACTTATTAAATATTTATTATTGATCTAGATATCATTAGTCATGGGTGAAAAGGGTGATATTTCAATAAATAGCTTTCCACTATTTGTATTAATACTTAGAATTTATAGTGACTGCATTTGGACTTATTAAATCTCATATTTTCATTATGGATTTGATGAAACAATTTTTTAGGGATTAACATGATAAATTTTTCATAGTATTTTTAGACCTTATTCTAATACATTGTAAGGGAAAGCAAGGGAATCAAAATATTTTTTTGGTTTTTTTAAAACACCTAAAGATTGGAGAAACATTATGGAATGTTTATAAATTGTATAATATGGATATGAAAAGTATCATTCTCATGCCTTTTAATTATATTTAATTATATATTATTTGGTACATAAATGATTTATTTTATCAAGAAATGGACCATATTAACAATTAAAATAGAGATTTTTCAATTTTAATGGTTTATCATTATGTTAAAAATTATTTATAAGTAATTTCTCGATAAAATAAAATTTAATAACCAATTTCACATAGTATTTTCTAAAGTCCCTCTAGATAGAGTATTCTGAAGAATTATTTGAGGAAATAAATAATATGATGATCACTACACTTGTAAATGAATTACCAAGAAGAGGGGAAGGATTTTTATTATACAAAAATAATAATAAAAATGTAATAAGATGCATCATCATGAAGAATTACAAGGTAATTAGTTTTTCTATATATCAACTAAATTCACATACATAAAATAACATGATTCTTGATTTGTATTGGGTATTTGTGATATTATCATTGAATATATGATGAAATTATATCTACCATGATTTGTTTATGCATATTTTGATCATAAGTTCATGAAATACATATTCACAAAAAAAGAGTTAAATATTCACAAATAGAGATTATTAAAATTGATAAAGGATTATGAATATTAAATACAATACATACTATAAAGGAAATAATGTTGTATGATTAATTAAGAAGAATGGATCATGCTACTCTACCCATGATGATGATTGAAAAAAAATTAATGTTTTTCAAAGGATGAATCTTGAAGAGTTGATGGATGGTGAGAATTCATATCCTAAAAAATGAATGTCCATACATCCATTGATGTGAAGATCCAAGATGCCCAAAAAGATAATGAACCAAAATAGAATGATATGCTTAGTATCCAATACATCAACTTTTATAATGATAGATTCATATGGTTATGAAACCATATACTTGTTCCATCAAAACCATAACTATTGTTGGATCTTTTTTATGATGATCATAGCTCATTAAAATCAATTTATCCAAGAATCATGAAAATGTATAGATATATAATATAAATAATCATTAGGAATAAAATGAAGAGGGACATCATAAAATATATATCTTTATTTTTGTTATGTTATGATGTTAAGGTTGAAAAATACAAATCTAAGGGAATTTTCGAACCATTTCCTATAATAGTATATAAATTGTAGAAAATTCCAAGAATTTCATCACAGTACACCCAAAATATTCAGTGGGAAACAATTCTATTTGGGTTGTAGTTGAAATCCTTAATAAGTCAACACATTTTACTTCCATGTAATAATATTTATTCCATGAACATATTACCATGATATATATAAGGGAACCGGTAAGGCTGTATGGGGTACCACAATAGATTGTATCTGATTAGGGCATGGAGATTAACATGATATTTCGTAGAAGTATTCAGAATTATTTTTTTAAAAAAGTTGAGTTTTAGAACTTGTAATAAAACGTATAAATATGGTGAATCTAAGATGAAAATTAAAATTCAATAGGATGTGATGATATCTTGATCTATAGAATTTAATAATTGTTGTGATAAAAACCTCCCCATTTTAATAACAATATTTTCTATCCAAGCATTTAGATGTCACAATATTAAACATTGTATGCGAATCCATATTGGACTCCAACATGGTGGTACGATGGTGGAGAGGTGTAATTAATAGGTCTTATCATTGTCTAAGAAATGGAAAAGAAGCATGGAACTATTCTATGACATATGAATGAAACACATTTTCAACCAAATATATATGAATATAATCATATAAGGGATCTAGATATTGAAGTTTCTGATAAGGTTTTCCTTTTGATATATCTATGGAAAAGGATTATGGAATTTGAGAATAAGGGTAAGATGAATCCTTGGTACATTTTCCCCTTCAAGATCCTTTATTATGTTTGAGCAGGATATTATTACATAACACTCTCTCTAGACTGATCCCTAGTACATGATGTGATCTATGTATCACTTCTGAGTATGTACATAATATAATCTTAAATTTTAATAAAATTATAATTTGTGAAGTTGGAACATTATATCTCGTATAAAGAATAAACAATCTTGTTAGTTGATAGAAGAGTTAAAGTGTTATGGAAGAAAAAAACAAATATTTTCAATGTTCTATAGGGGAATCATAAGTTCATTGAATCTTTGTGGAAACTAGAAGATCTAATGAGAAAAAATAACCATAAATACTATCATATGAGTACTAAAGTTTTGAGGTGAAAATTATTCCTAACGAGTTGTAAAATATAATGACTAGGGATTTTAGGAAATAATTTTTTAAATCAAGTGTCATAGTTAGTTTCATGTCTTACATAAAATAATAGAATAAAAATAAATCAATGATACATTAAAAAAATTATTAATTATGGATGATATATTATTTCTATTAAATTTTTCAGTATCAGTAGAATTAATCACAAAATGAAAAACATGGAAGGAAGAGATAAATTATTATATGATTTGTTTCATTTAATTATTTTTTTCTTCTACTTATTATTCATCATGTGAAATTAATTTCTCCCATAATTGAACATGATAATAGACAAAATAATTTATTTCATTAATTATAATTTAAAATTTTATGATAAGAGGATTTTTTTGGACTTTATGAAAAAAAATTATTTTTAGTTTAATTATAGTTAATGAAGTTTTGTCTAAAATGATGACTATTATTGAACTATAAATATAAGAAAGAAATTTAATTTTACTAAATTTATAATACATGTATTTAAGGAATATTTTTTTAAAAGGTGTTTTTTTATTTTATAAAGCATTTTTTATACTTATAACATAAAACTAATATTAGAATTCTAATATGAACTATTTTTTTATTTTTTCACTACATTAAGTATTTTAATGATAAAATAATTTTTTTGAATTTTTTGAGAGCTATATAGTATTCCCTATTTTAAAATAATCCATTTGTTTTCATGAATATTTATAAGGATGATAAATATAGACTAAACATATGTTTACATATATAAAAATATTTCTTCAAATAAACTATTCATGAGAATTTTATGTTATTATTTAAAAATAAATATTTCACATAGTTTAAAATATTATTTCAAAAAAAAATTATTGAATTTAAATATTAATCATAAATATATGAAACACAGTTAATTTTAATTTATTTTTTAATAAATTAATTATTAATCTCGAAAATAAATTACCACAACAAAACTTAAAATGGTAGAAATTGATTTATTAAGAGGAAATAACCAAACTATTGTTTAAAATATGTCTCTAAATGGAGGGTTATGAGGTTTATTGACAAAACCTCACAAAACCTCTACTTTCTTCAATTGTTTATACATTGATCATTGAATAATATAATTATAATATGGAAAAATTAAAGTGTTCTTTCAAAATTGACCTCCCCTTCACTTATAAACATAAATTGGTCCCACCACATAATATTAATTCATTGAATTTGAATTGGTTCATAAAATAATAATAATTTTTAGAATACAACCTATTAAAACATAGAAAATCCTAGTTTAACCAATGGTTATATTAATTAAAACATTTCCTTGGAGATGTCCAAAGAAAAATCAAACTCACAATGTAAGTATTAGCACCATCAAAATCCTTTCTTATAAATAATCATGTTCCAAAAATTCTACAATATATTTGATATAATTAAATATAAATAATAAATATATTTCATATATTTCATATATTATTCAAACAACACCTATTTATTCTTTCCCATCCACACATAAAAATAAACAAATGTAGATCTTGCATTCTATGGAAAACTACCTACATGAAGCGACGCCTTTCCTATTTCACCATAATCTCATATAGATTATTTTAATGACTTAAATGATGAAAAATATAATATCTATATTTTAAAATTAATATTATTATATGGGAATTTATTATCTACCTTTATCCCCACTCATTATTCGATAAATTGTAATGTTAATAGTGTGAATTTGAAAACTAAGACCACCACAATGTTACGTTTTTTGTGATTCATCAATTATATTTCATTCATATAAAAATATTATCAAATATAATTAAATAAATTAATAAAATATAAATAATATCATTATACTTAATCAATGTTGATATTATAACACAATTATCATGTAATCATGATTAAATAATAAATCATTTTATGATCTTGTATGGTTGATTTAACAACCTACTTAAAAAAAGAAATGAATTATTATATTGTATGTTGAAGAGAACATAGTTTTAGATAATATATTTTATGAATAAGAAATTAAATATTTTATTTTCATTATATAATAATTTTAGTATTAAAATCCTTATTTTAGAAACGAACACTCATTTATAAAAATTCACTGAAACATGCTCATTGATGATTTCATGTTTAATTATTGTATCAAAACATCCAATATAATGAATGGATAAAATTATAAATAATTAAAAGTAATTAATTATAGAAATTATTATTATATATGAATTTATATCCTTGATTAAATAATTAATTTTATCATTTTGATTATGAAACTAGTTCAAATTGATGAAGATTACTCACACCCAAAATTGATTGTTGATATGAACTAACTAATATAATTGTAAATAATAATAATTAAATTTGATTATAGAATAATATATGTATGAATATTTTTATCAAATTGGTGATTATGAATTTTTTTACTTTTTTTATAGTTCATTATATAGCTTATATAAAAAAATAGTAAAGGTAAGGGATTCAATTACTTACACTTCATCAATTAATTTATATGATGTTATCTTGAATTTATTTCCCCAATGATTACTAAATTCATTATGTTTCAGGTAAAAAATATTTTCTCACATATATCTTTAGGTAAAAAGAGTTATTAATTTAAATCGACTTTATACTATTTTTCCTTCCCTGTTTTTATAAAAAAAGATAGTATTCTTAAAAACAGGATGATAACTATGAATTTTACATTGATGATTAAAAAAATAAAAAAATACTTCAAATTTATCCATCATATTCATCTTTATCTTAAAAAATGTTTTTTTATTAAATAGATATTTAACGATTCATCATCCACATTTATTCTATTATGTAATTATTTTTTGGTGATCATGGTTTTGATATTAATTTAATTAATTCTTCATGTTATTCTATTTTGAAGAAATAAAATAAAAAAATTATTATCTTTGAGAATGAAAAATTTCCACATAGAATTTCCCTACATATAAATCACAAAAAAATCTTAGTATCATGGGGAAAATAAAATAGAATAAATGGGTGATACATGATGATCAATAAGGGTAAGAATACAATGAATGCTTTGAAAAAATACATAATAATCAACATAGAATGTTAAATAACCGAGAGACATTCCATTTGTTCAATAAATTTAGCATAATATTCCTTGAATAAATGATGATCTAATGTATTCATATAAATAATCACATGACCATGAAACATGACCATGGATAATCAAACTAATTGAATAATAAGATGGAAAATCAATAATTGAATTCATAATTATAGAAGGCATAATTATTGGAATATAATACAAATATTTAATTCCTAATGAAAGGACATATAAATACAAACTAGGAAATATCAAAATACATATATATATAAATGAGTGTTCCCTCAGAAAAATCATAATCCAGTTTGTTTCATGAGACCAACCGATGTATCAAAGGGCTATAGAGGGCCCTCCCATCACTTACTAAATGCAATAAATTCACCATAAGAAATTGGTGGGACATAATTCACATAAAAATTCATATTTCATCACCATATTAAATTTAAATACATTATTTAATAAATAAACATTATTATAATCCATTTAGAGTAATATTAGTGGTATCGACATAGTACATCACCAGTCAAACTGATCACAAAATATCTGAAGAAAAAATAATGACTGTATGTAACATCTTGTTATCGATATTTCATGTACATTTTCTACCTTGTTGTGTTTTTCATTTTATAGTTTTATTTATTGGTCCAAGAAGGAATTTTGAGGATGTATATACTAGTGAATTCACAAATTTTTTGTACTCTATTCTTTAACTGGTCATTTATGTAGGATGTAAAAGGATTTAATGTCTTGTAACTGGGATGCACAACGTGTGTTTGTTTTTGGGTACAAGATGTGAAAGGGGGTCATGATGTGAAAGGTTACATGAGTTGAAGAACTATTTCACAATGTGAATGATTTAAATAATATATTTTTAATCCAAGGTGATAGATTTTACATCATACTAAAACACTGTGGAATTCATGATGTGTAAAGGTGTTACACATCATGTAATTTCCTGAGAAGGGATGTTTTAGGGAGCCGTCTGGGATTCAAGTTCCAATTTGGCCATCACTTCTCCTTTTCTCTCAAACCAAGGCTCCTCTATATAAATATTTGGAGACACCATTACATTTAGATTGAAACATTCAGCATCAAATCATTATTGTGGTTGTGTTGTGTCTTTTCGGGTAATTGATCGTTCCACTTATTCAATGTTATTGGTCGTAGAGACACCCTAGATTTGTGTCATCATATATGTTGATATAAATTGGAGTTTATTCTTATATTCATCCATGATCTATTGTATGATATCATATTGGGGTTTTTTCCCTTGTTGGTTGTGGTGTGGCGGGTGTTCTACATTGAGGTATGTGGTGATTTCCCTTCTCCACCAACAACATTTTGTCTAAATTTGATCAATATTGATAATTGGATTTGATTATAGGGTCGTAGATGACGTTATTGTGTTTTCATTGTTTAGTGGATCCCATTGTGATCATGTGTGAACTGAGTTTTTAGGTACTTGGTTATGTCTCTATCTTTTGGTTGATAAACAGTATTATTCCATTACTATAAATTTACCTCAAATAGGAATGATTTTTTGTGTGTATTGGAAAGAGATTTTGAATTAATGTGGGATTCCATAGTTTTTGAAAAATGAAAATAAAAAGGGGTATTTTAAAATAAATTAAAAGGTTTTTTTGAAATTGTTTTAAAATGATTATTGAAACATTGAGATCACTGTGAAAATGAGCACATGGGTTACCTTGGGTTCTAGGAGGAAGGTTTTACTAGAGGCCAAAATCTATTGCGGGGGTTCACTTTTTGAGTGTTCCTATTATCCTATATTGTATAGTATTGGTTTTTGGTACATATATGATTTTGGGGTTTCACATTATATGTTGTATCCATAGTCATGGAGTGTACATAGTTGGATTCAGGTACCGCAATGCACTGTTCATAGATTTCTGGGTTTGAGTATTCTAATGTCTGACCTGTTATATTCCTTGGTGTTAGGATTCCTATGATCCTACTGTTGTTTTTTATTGTTTTACATTAGAATATTTTATACTTGATATGCATGCTGACACTTGTGAAAGATTATGTGTTAAAATTATATTTGGAATTGATATACCTTATTTTTTTGTACATCTGTGATAAAGAAGAAATGTTTACCTTGTTTTTTTTATAAATTTGCATTACTACCTACCATGCCATGTTTTATTTTAAATGATCATAAAATAATTTTTATATAGATACTTGTTATAGAACACCTGGGTTGGATCCTATTGAGCCTATTATATCTCACCCTATAAACCTATTTAGTGGTGCATAGACCTTTATATGTCGTGAAATATAGGGAAAGACAATACACTATAGGGAGGAGATGAGGTTTCATGTCAGTTGGGTTGGGTAGCTAGTGGTGAGATGGTGGGAGTTCATCCATTCCATCACATGGAGTAGCTATTTTTTATCCGTTCACTTGGACTTGTCTCTTATATTTATGGATACTTTAACAATCATTTGTTTCCACTGCCTTTCTTGTAGTTATGATATATTTTTTGGGTGTCTGATGTTCCTTCTTGCTTAATGTATACATATTCCATGTGTTTCGTTCAGTTTGTGAGATATCATACCATCTGGTTTTTTATTCGATGCTCATGTTCTTTTCACCATCCTGTGGGGATTGGTAACACCCTTTGGGGATGTGATGGATCAGTTTAGTTTCTAGGTATAAGGGTAACTTAGGTTGGATTGTCACAATTTGGTATCAAAGGTTGGGTTTTTACTCAAGTGTCCTTGTCTTGGGATGTCTACTATATTATAGATAGTATTTTTTGGACTTAATAGTTATGTTTCAATAAGTTCATAGTTAGCTCTTTTTGTGATGGCACTTTGGTTTCTATGGGATGTTGGGGAACATGTCTCTAGAATTGTGTTTGGATTTAAATATCTATTTTTGCTTATGGGTTTTCAATTTTAATCTGAGATCTGTTATGTTGTTTGATAATTCTTATGTTCTAGTATTCAAAAGTATGCTTCCAATATGTATTCCATGAGTTACTCATGTGGGCACAGCTGATACTCCTCAAGGTAATCTGCCTATGGATCACAACCTCACATAAAATATCATACATAATGCTAAATCTATTGATTAGGATGAACCATGGGTTCAAATGTAGTTGTCGAGGTAAAACCAGGAGCTTGAGGAGAGAGATCAATCGTGGGAATTCTTATGTGAGAATCCTCAATATTTTAAAGGAACGAATGAACCTAATGAGGCATATGACTGGATAGATAGGATTAAACAAATATTTTAATTCTTGGAGATTCCAGAAAATGTCAAGGAGAAATGAAAAGAATTAAGGCTTACGGGTTTTGACAAGAGATGGTGTGATTTTATGGTCAGGGAAAGAAAACACATGGACATAGATTGGAAGGGTTTCAAAACCATATTCTTCTAAAAGTTTTTTCAGGATTTTTTTGATGATAGAAATGTCTATAGATATCCTATATTTGAAGTATGTAGAGTTTTCTGTGTTAGTATACACCAACTTTTCTACGGAGTCTATCTTTTTTCTCTGGATATGGTAAATAATTACAAGACAATGGTTCATAAGTACCAACATGTTTTCAAACTAGATATCAAATCGTAAGTATTTTTAATGACTTTT
Organism: Viscum album; assembly: GCA_963277665.1. Lineage (NCBI taxonomy): Eukaryota > Viridiplantae > Streptophyta > Magnoliopsida > Santalales > Viscaceae > Viscum > Viscum album. Next base: position 255,150,891 of record OY728123.1, read on the forward strand.
CTACCGATGAAGAGATGGAAGGAATAACTATGATGGAAGAGATGTATATGGTGGGAATGGTAGGATTTCTAAACCCTTCTCTTCCATCTATTGGAAGTTTCATTGGTGTACATGGGAAGAAGATGAAGTAGTAGGAAAATCAAAGAAGTGGTGGAGGTGGGTATCAGTAGTTAGCCACCTCCACACTATCTACTATAGCTAGAATTATACCTATAACTTTGTATTACTATGGCATGGTCAGACGCGCCATATGTTTTATTCATATGCTTGTGAAGACACACAACAATTGTTCAATTGTTGGTTATTTATAATGATTATATAAGGATATGACTATGCCTCTTTATGTTCAGGATTTTTTGGCTCTAAAAGATATTGCGGTACTATTAGAAGCTTCAAAGACTGCAGTTCTCTATCCACAGGCCTCAAGAGTGATGCACTTTCATGTAGTTGATGTGTTTCCAGGGAAATTGTATGTTGGTCTGGTGATATTAATATGTACTATCCATATTTCATATTCTATAGAAATTACATTAATTGACATGGGTTCGTCCCACACATTTATATATTCACATTTTGTCAATATTCTTAATCTTTAAAAGGAATCAATGATCTTTTTAATGGATTTAGTTACACTAATATATAATAGGAATGAGTAGGGGTTTTAGTGTCCTTCTTGTTTGTTAATGATATAAAATATGGAGTTGGTCTTGGATTTTATCATTCTTGATATTAATCTATTTGATGTCATCATTGGTTTGGATTGTCTTGTCACTCATCCATTTGAGGTTGATTTTTATCATCGGTGTGTATCATTTTGTGTTGAAAATGGGAACTCCCGTGTGTTTCAAGTCAAGTTGGACATGAGGTCTGGTCATGAAGAACATTTTTTCCTAGACCTTAGGGGTTTTTTTAAACCATTGAAAGCAATCCCAATGGAATCTATTCAGTTATTGATCTTATTTTTTTCTTTGGTAAATTTATAATGTTTTTCCAAATGACTTATCTGATCTTCCTCCAGAGAGGGAGTTAGTGTTTTAAATTAAACCAATGCTATCTATTTATCAAATATCAATACCTTCTTATCATATAGAACCAATGGAGATGAAAGTGATCAATATTTAGTGGGATGTACTGTTTTAAAATAATTTTTTCTCCCTAGTGTTTCACATTGGGCATCCCTTCTGCTCTTTTCCAAGAAGGAAGATGTTTCAATCTGATTGTGTGTAGACTATCAGAAGTTGAACTGGGTAAAAATTCTGATTAAGTATCCATTTCCACATGTGGATGGTTTTTTTGATTATTTAATGGGGGAAAAGTTGTTTTTAATGATTGGTATGCGGTCGATTTATCATCAACTCAGTGTTTTTGAGTCTTATATACCAAAAATGGCATTCAGAATCATGTATGTCCATTATAAATATCTTGTGATGTATTTTTGGTCAAACTAATTAACCTGTTGTTTTAATGGATTTGAAGAATCATATATTCAATAAATATCATAATAATTTTGTCGATGTCTTCATAGATGATATTCTGGAATATTAGTAATCCGATCGTGCCCATGAGTACCATATGAGTATGTTTTTAGGAATTCTGAGAAGTTAATGTTTGTATGGAAAGATTTAAAAATGTAGTTTTTTTATTCAATAATTGAAGTTCCAAGGGATCATGATTTCTAAAAATGGATTAACAATTAATCCAAAGAAGGTAAATGATGTCTATCCTTGGAAGGAACCATATAATGTATTTAATATTTGGAGTATCCTTATTCTTGCTGGATACTACAAAAAATTTGTCAAGGAGTTCTCTAAATTGGTTTCACCATTGACTACTCTTACTAAGAAATAATTGAGATTAATATGGGATATGAAGTGTAATTATTATTTTTATGAAATGAAATGAATTCTAACATCAACTCTTATTTTGATCTTACTTGATCCCGGTAAGGGGTACATTGTGTTGTTTGATGCTTACAGTGAAAATTTTGGATGACTTCTTATGCAAGATGACCATGTGGTAGCTTAAGAGTCTCATAAACATTGGACACATGAGTTGAATTACCCCAATAATTATTTATATATTACTATAGTACTTCATGAACATAAATGTTGGTTGCACTATATTATTAGGGAGAGGTTCACAATATTATTTTATCATAAGATTTTGACATATATCTTTTTCTCATAAATACGTGAATATCAGACAAAGAAGAGGGGTATAATACCTTCCAAAATTTGACTTATATATTTCATATACTTTGGGGAAGAGAAATTTCATAGTATACAATCTTAGTAGGAAAGTACCATTGTAGACTATTCTGGAATTGAAGGATGAGTGGAACATTATGGGGCCTTTTTCCTAGTTTCACTTGGATGCTTAAGAGGATGTTTCATGTATGGTTCTAACTATTGTTTAGTTATCATCATCTCTCCTAGAGTCTATTTTGTTATTTCATCATTAGGATGAAGAGTTTAGTAAATTTTAGGAATGCCTTTATGGTGGGATGTTGCTTCTGGTTGGTCTCTTTCTTCATATGGTATACTCTACTTTGGGAAATGAGTTGTATTCCCATCATCAATGAGAATTTTAGTCTTGCTTAATTGTCATAACTCTGCATGGATCATTCACTTAGGCACTACGAAGATGTACTGTGACATGAGACAATAATTCTAGTGGTTGGTTATAAATCATTACATTGTCAATTATGTGTCCCACTGTTACACTTACCAATAGATAAAGGAAGAGCACTTAAAAATCTATAATCAACTTCATCCTCATCTGGTACCATTCTGTAAATGGGATAAGGTATCCAATTATTATTTTTAGATTACCAAGGACCCTCCAAGGGAGTAATTCTATCTAGTTGGATATTGATCGATTGAATAAGTATTCTCATTTAATTTAGATCAAGTATTCCTCTAAATTTGAAGATTTGTGTAAGATATATGTGCAGGATAATGTGATTTTATATGTGAATCCTTCTTTAGTTGTTTCAGATAGAGATCCTTGGTTTACCATGAGGTTCTAGATGAGTATCCATGTGGAAAAGGGAACTGAAGTCATGTTAATCCCATCTTACTATCAACAGATAGATGGAAATATAGAGAAAGTAGTTCAAATCTTGAAGGATATGCTTTGTCCCTATGTCTTGGATTTTAGTGGATCATGGGATATAAATATAGTACTTATTGATTTATTTTATAACAATAGTTCTCAATCATTGATCAAAATGGACCACTTTGAGGTGTTGTACAGTCACCCATGTCGATCACATCTTTATTGGACTAAGGTAAGAGAAGTATATTTGGTTGGACCAATTTGGTTTAGTAGACATTCGCAAAGATTAAAGATATACATTGATGCGTGGTTATAGCATAGTGTCAAAATAAATTATATGCTGATTGGAGATGTCATCTTTCAGAGGTTTTTTTGGTGACTAGGTTTTCTTGAAATTTTCTCCTCGGTTGGGCCACCGTCAGCATAGAAAACCAGAAAAGTTAGCTCTAAGATATGTTGGACTGTTTAATGTCACTTAGTGGATCGGTAAAGTTTCTTATAGATTAGAATTTCTGTTAATTTAAAAGGAAATCATGATGTTTTCCAAGTTCCTTGGGTAAGAAAGTATTATCATTATCCTGCTAACATTCTGAGTTGGGATGAAATTAAGTTAGAGCCAGATTTTTTTGTCCTGGGGAAACTAGTTGAGATAGTTGAATCTCAAGAGATAGTCTTGTGTGGGATGTTAATTTTATTGGTTAGAGTTCTATGGAAACAAAATTATGATTCTCATGTGACTCGGGAACATGGTTCGTTGATGAGGAAGTAGTGACCTCATCTTTTTCTATGAATTATATCTTCCATATAACATCATAGATATAGAAGGTATTTATGGTGGGGAGTTTATAATATTATTTTACCAGTCATTTAGGTATGTATTTATGCTCATTGTGATCATTCTTTTCTTATTTTATTTATAGGTCTAATAAGAAATTAGTAGGACACATATAATGGTGAATTCACAGACTTGTTGGAATCTCAACTTTAACTAGTCATTTCTGCTAGCTCTAGGAGGATTTCAAACTGTGTAACTGGGTTACACAATGCATAAGTTTTGCTGGGTACAAGATGTGAAACAGATTCATATTTTTAATTTTTACATGATGTGAATATTAGTTTCAAATTTAGAATGTTTTAAATAAGATAATTTTAATACTAGGAGATAGATTTCATGGAATACTTAAAAATGTGGATTTCACAATGTATAATGGAGTCACACATTATGAAATTCCTTGATAATGGATGTTTTAGGGAATCATTTAGGTTTAGGGTTCCCAATTTTTCCACCACTTATCCTTTTCACTTGAACCAATTCTCTTCTATGGTGTTTTTAGAGACACCATTCCTTCTTGATCAATCCATTTGGTATTTGATCATTATTGTGGTTATGGTGTTTCACTCCGTGTGTGTTATATTTCCTCTTCTTCAGTTCCATTGATCATAGTAACACCCTAGAGTTTCATTATCAGATAAGTTGATCTAAATTGATTTTTATTATTTTCTTCTTCAAATTTCCATTATTTAATCTCATTCCATAGGTTGTTCCCTTGTCAATTATGGTGTAGAGGGTGTTCTTTGTTGAGGTATGTGGTGATTACTCTTCTTCGTCACCCACTTTTTTCTAAATCGGATCAATATAGAGACGAGTATTGGATTCAAGGGAATTTATTGACATTGTTTTGTTTTCATTGGTGGTGGATCCCATCAATGGCATGTGCGACCTGATTTGTTAGGTAGTTGGTTCTATCTATAGCACATGTCTGATAAAATTTATTATTCCATTATTATAAATTGGTTTATAAATAAATTGGTATTACATTGGCATGATTTTTTTTGTGTAGGAATGAGATTTTCAATAAAAGTGGTTTTACATGGTTTTCGAGAAATGGAATTAAAAGGTGTATTTTTGAAGCATTGAAAATGGTTTTGTGAAATGGTTTCAAAATGATTTTTGAAACATTGAGATGATTGTGAAATTGATCACAGGGGTTAACTTGGTTACTAGGTGAAATGTTTTCCTTAAGGCCTTCATCCCTTATTAGGGTTCACATTCTGGGTATTCCTTTTATCCTAGAGTGTATATTATTCGCTCTAGGTATGTATATGATGTTGGGATTTCACTTTATAGGGTGTTTACCTAGTCCTAGAGAATAAATAATTGGTTTATGGTACCATAGTGAACTATTCATTGATTTTTGGGTATGATTAGTTTCCTTCATAAACTATTATATTCCATGGTGTTGTGATGCCTATGATGATAATGTTTTTTATTGGTTGGATTCATAATGTTTTATCCTTGATACAAATATTTATTCTTATGAATGATGATATGGAAAAATCTTCCATGAAATTTATATAACTTCATTTTTTAAAAAATGTTGATAAAGAAGAAATGTTAACCATGTTTTTTATAAATCTTATTTACTACATATCATGCCATGTTTTTATTGAAAATGAGTATAAAAGAATTTTTTTTGCAGATACTTATTATAAAAAAACTAGGTGGGATCTAATTTATCCTCTTATATCACAACTTTCACACATCTTTGGTGGTGCGTAGATCTTTGCATGTCTTTCAATGTAGGGAATGTCAGGGAAATATAGTGAGGCATTGAGGTTTCATGTTAGATGGGTTGGGTAGCTGGTGGTGAGATGGTGGTAGTTCATCCATGTTATCACATGGAGTAGATTTTTGGTTTTGGTCCTTCGTAGATGGACATGTCTCTGGGAGTTTTGGCTACTCATATAGTCATTTGTTTCCACTGTATTCTTTATAGTTATGGAATATATTTATTGACTTTCCACTATTTCTTATTTATTCATATATATATATATATATACTTTTTTTTGTTCAGGTTTGGTGAAATAGTTCCCTCTAGTTTTTCATTTGATACTTAGATTATTTTCACCAGCTTGTGGGGATCAGGGATTCTATTCAGGTATGCAAAGGATTGGGTTGGGTGCCAGGTTAAAGGGAAACCCACATAGGTTGATTACATGGTATCATTGGAATATATACCTATTATATAAAATGTAACATTAAACTATGTATTCATAGATGAAAATTTATTTCTAAATATCATTTGAAATATTCCATGTGGAAAATAACCTTTTTTTAATCAATATACTTTAAAAAAAATACAAAAATAATAAAATATTGTCAAAATCCATTTATTTCAACTTCACAATTAAAAAAATATCGAATATAAAAAAACATATTTAATAATAACCATTTAAAAATGAAATGGAAGGTCAAAGGAAATGAAAATCATGATGTCAGGTAATTCATTACATTATATAAAAGTTAAAAAGAACATTCCTTTGGCATTGTAAAAAGGATAGAAATTTGCCTTGTTTGAAAAATGATAATTAGTTTCATTTCAAATAAAAAATAAAAAAACCATTAAATGGGTCCATATTTTTTATAAATTATTTAGACAATGTTAAAACATTATTTAAAACATTTTTTCAAAATATGATTTTGGAAGAAAATGGATTTTCAACCAGAGAGAAATAAAGATGGATTATTTAAAAAAATCGTATTTATATTAAGTAGCAAAGAAGTAAATATTAAACTATTACATGAAAAATATTATGAATAACTATTATAGATAAAAATAAATTGAGTTTAGGTTAGAAAAATAAAATAATTCACCCAAGGGTTACTTATACAAAAATAATTCTCATTAATTATGATATTTTGAAATAAACCCGTAAAAATTTTGTTATATATATATTATAAGAACCATGAAACAAATAACTTTAAATTGAATTTACAATAACATGAAATAAAATTAATTGATTATATAACATAATAAAATATATTTCTATACTCCAAAAAATAGAAATAAGTGGTGACTATATAATATGTCTCACTAATGTAAAAGATAGATGAGAAACCCTTTGATTTAATCTTACTCATCTCATATATTATTTATCTTCTTGAATAATTAAAATATGTCAATTAATTAATTTCTATAAACAATTTTTATAGTTTATAATTCCTCTCATTATTGTTATTATCGTGTTATATATAACTACTTAATCAATTAACTTTATGTAGAATGTTTTGATGATATTTGTTTTATGAGTCAAAAATGACATTACAAGGATAAGTATGGTCGAAGACATCATTATTTTAGAAAACATTGTATAATAATATTGAAATATATATATCATATTTATACATAAAATATAATTTCAAAAACAATTATGAAATATGGTTATGAAAAGTCAACTGCGTTATCATCTTGGAATCATTAGGTCATACGTATGCATGATTAATATTTCCATTTTTGAATGATCATTATTGAAAGAAGAAAAGTAATATTTTATAATTGAAAATAATAAAAATATCATATAAATGAAATTATTACATTAAATATACTTTAATATATGATCCATGTGGTGTGGTGTTGAAAGGAGTTTCACATTGCTTTGTGAAGGTGGTAGTCCACATATAGATGAATGACATTATATTTTTACAATGTAACAATGAAATTGATATGTTATCTTTTTAGAATTATAAATATGTAATGAATATTTAAATTATTTTATTTAAAAAAGATATAAATATCAAAAAAATATTTATTATGTTCCATGTAAATCATTAGTGGAAAAATTAATCACATCTCTTTGCAAGGTGGTAGTCTGTTTACACACAAGAGATGTTATCGTATCACCTATAGAATAGAATGTAAAATATGTATATTTGATATAATGAGTCCATATATAAAAAAATGGTATAAATATAATATATGCACATTATATCCATCATCATACTGAACTGTGATAGTTGGTAGTGGACAAATTAATGACATCAGTTTGCAAGGGGGTAGTCCACCGTACAAACAAATGATGATTTTATAAAGCATTTTCTAAAAGTGGGGATGATTTTTAGTAATTAAAATAATATAAAATCATCCTGTTATATGGGATAAATTGATTTTATTATATATTAATAGTTTAATAATAATTTATGGTTATGGAGGAAGATATAAATAACACCCGTTGAGGAATGTTACCTCATCTCCAAGAAACCTCTTATGGTTTTCACCAAATCCTTATGAGGTATTATTTATGCCAAAACTGAGTATTTTAGGATTAGGTATGAATATTGGGATTTTATTTGGAATTTTTATGTCTAATCTAAAAGGGTATTATGTTTTGATTATGTGACGAAATAGGATGGCGCTTTATATATGAGGTGAGTGGTACACAGGTAATTATTTAAAAGAAAAAGGTGTACCCACGTTTCACTACATAAAAAGGGGTATAAAATGGATTATTTTTTTAGAATAAGACTTTATAATTTAAAAATATTCCTATAAATTATATTTTATAAAAAGTTTAGGTCATATTTTCACTAATCATTTAAATTTAACCTCCCCCCAATAAATAAGTTTTTACCTTAATATTGATATATAATTTTTAATATTTTTACTATTTATTATGGTAAAATATTAGATGAAAAAATTAGATAATATAATTTATTAAAATCCCAAATATGGAATAAATGTTTTCTAATTTTATTCAATGAATTGAAACTTTTTGACATATATTTAATCCTATAGATAGATAAGAAATTGGGCTTTTAAATAGAAAATGATCAAAAGATTATAATGTGTTCAAATAAAAATTGATATTATAATGATTATAATGAACTAAATTGTGTTATTAGATATATAGATGAACTAATTTTACATTAAATTAAATTTATAAATTTATTCAACTTTATAAATAATTTAGTAAAAAGTAAATTCTCAATTAAAATTCAGTGTTTGATACAATTACTCAAAAATAAAACAACTCATAAAAAATCCAAATAATTAGTCATAAGATAATTTTATAATTAATATTTCAAAAATGGTTATCATTTTAAAAAATAAAAATTTATAAATGTATTAAATTTTAATTTCAATTAATGTGGAAAATTCAAGATTAATTTTACTTTCATAAAAATACTATTTTTGTTAAAGCATTTCCCTCTATTTAAAATTGTTCTTATTTTAGTTCTAATAAATATATAACTATTTGAATTATTTAATAAATTTTTAATAAAAATATTGAATAATTTAGTTATTAATATTGATACCCACCAATTTAAAAAATTGGATAAAATAGTTTGGTTTAAATAATAATATTTTAATAGAGTGTCATATTCCATTCAAGCCCAGTGTTGTGTGCATTTCTAGTTATCAATGATATTGAATTTATGTAAAACTGAATACATAATAAAGTCTCATTATGTGACATTCTGTTCCATTGTTAGTGATTCATTTCACATATTCTATCTAACATGATGTTCCTATTTTTAAAATCATTGGATGTTAAATTATCACCATTTTAAATAGATTTCATCCTCACAATTTAATCTTTATCATGGCAATCAAGGGGTTGGTATTTGAAAATAAAATTTATTAAAAACACACATTATAAAAATATATAATAGAATATCCTCTTAATAAGGTATCATAGTATGTATAATGTTTATATGGAATATAACATCATTAGATTTCCATGTAGGAGAACATTGATGGAATGTGATGATATGGATATCGAAAACGAGAGTAAATATTAATGAAGACTGATAGAGACCCTTGATCAGAAGAAACTAAACTATCAATAGAATCTCAAGATCCTCAAAACAATAAATCTATGATTATTTAAAAGACCATCTAATCCATAAGATATGAAGTTAATAGGATAACATTGTTATTTCAAGATCATTTTCATAAAGATAAGGAATTATTTTAATATATATGAATATATGGAAATATAATTAGAAAATATATTTTCTTTCATAACAAAAATTTATTCCTTTTTTTTTCTTATATGAATTTCTAATTCATCATTTACTCTTTGAAATTTCTTTCCAAAAATGATTTTTATATATACTTGAAGAAGAAAAATTCAGATTTAACTAGTTGTATGATTTATAATATAATGATAAGGAATTCCTTCAAACATTAGTTATTCTTATAAAAAAATGGGTAGTATAGATAATCAAATATGAATAAATATTTATATGGTGATGTCATACATAAATATATGAAACCTCATCCATAGTTAAACTTATAACATTTCATAAATGTAAAACTTTTTTAGTATTCAAAATTATTAATATCCAAAACTTTATAAATAAGGAATTTTTTTTTTAAAATGAACATATCATTAATCCACCAAAAAACAGAGTATATATTAATCATCACATAAAAAAATGTGAACACCATCACTATGTATTTTTTTAAACATGTGAATAACCAAAATTAATATAAAAACATATTGAAAACAGGAATTCTTCCTTATTCCTTAAATGAAATACAGATTATTGGATATATATCTTAAAGCCAAAAATAATATTTACTCCATTAATGATAGAATAAAACACATTTTCAACAAATAATTAATCAAATCTAAGGTATTTGATAATATCTAATTTACTTTATGAATATCAATAATCCTATTATCCAAATATCAATATCAAAAAATAAAAATAAATTATGACTTATCTTTCCTTTAATAATGTATTTTCCATGAAGATAAACTTTCCATAGAATCATTTTTTTGGTTTATATGTATCATTCAACATCTACCGAAAAATAATTTAAATAATTATACTTTAAAAAAATAATTTTACATTTCATTATTCTTATAACCATGATATCATTGCTAAAATAATCAAATGATGTAATTATTGAATCCAAACACACGAACATTAATCATTCAACTTCATCTATAGTAATTGAATAAAATTTACCATGATCCACTAGATACTTTTGAGGTATATTCCTTTGAAACTTTATTCATTAATTTTTTAGTTACCCAAATTATTATAATTGAAGCATTAATCATCAATGACCTTTTTATCTATCATGAAATAACGAGAATGGTGACTTTTTTATGTCAGTTTTTGTAGAAAACCCTCATTCCCTTTAAGAAAGTACCAGAGTGTGTCCTTCAACAATTATCATGTGTATGAAAATTATCCTTTCCCTTATTCCCTTTATCTATATTTTTCTTAGGCATCCAATTATTCTCTTTTATAACTTTTTAAATTCCCCATAATTCTAAAGTATGAACATTTTATTCGATAATGTGTATAACACGCAACCCCATGTGTGTAAGGGAATATAATATCTCGATAATTTATATTATATTTTCTATTTCAAATAAATTAAATATATTTTATAACTTTTAATGCATGAAACACTGAGTTAGTATACTTCGCAGACAACAACATCTTTAATTAATGTCTTGAGTTACACACAAGACTATGTTTTACCAAAAACAAATATATTTTCATTTAATATAATAAGATATAACTGAGCTATTATATTATAGGTTATTAATAGTATTAACTAACTTATTATAAATTTTATTTAAAAAAATATAAAATTAATTAAATAGATTCAAACTAATTATAAATGAATATATGTACCAACTTAAGGTAAAAAATGATTATTTTCATAAAAAATTATTTTTATACTCACAATGTAGTTTTATCCAAATAAATTAAATTAAATTAAATTGGCGAGTGATATTAATGTAATATATATATATATTATATTATATTCAAAAAAATATTTTTTATTCTTATCCAATTATTTTATTGACATAAGATGAGAAGAAACCCAATTTTATGCATAAAATAATATATTTTTATTAAGGAACATTTACCTCCTTTTTATCTAAAAACTATTTTATATCCATTTGTTTCAATTTTTAAATATTCTGTGTCAAAATAAAAATAATTTTCGAAATAGGAACATAAGAAATAGGTTAGGGTGATTTTTTTGTATTTTACTTTAAGGTTTGAATTTTTAATGAATAATGAAAAGTAATGAATGTTAATTTAAAACTAATTTTTCATATGACTATTTAAATGGTTAAATTTACATTTAAATTATTTTTATGTTTCATTTGGTTAATTTTTATCAAATAATCCAACTTAGTTCATTCGAATTTGATTGAATTTGAAATTTAATATAAATACATAGAAATGTTTGGAACATTTTTACTTTTAAAACCCACATTATCATCCAATCTACATGATTAAATTTAAATTAATTTCTAACAAATTATATTTTTTGAATTTTTAAAACATGATTCCATATTTTTAATCTAAATTATTTTTAATATTTAATAAAACAAATATTGTTTTTCGTCAAAAGATTTAGTGAATGTAATTAAAATTAATTACATCGATCAAATTAAAATTATGCTTAATAAGGAAATAAACCTTAATATTAGGGGTAAAATAATATATAAACTTTTCATAAAACTATTTTATGGAAATATTTTGGATGAAAAACATATAAGGTTCTATAAGGATATATTTTTACCCTTTTAGAATAATTGAAGATTTGGGAACCCAAAATTATATTAAAAATACCAAGTGTGTCCTTTCCCGCCACTATAAAAGGCACTCACCCCTCTCACTTCTTCACACCACCCAAACCACATTGAATAAACCAAGATATACCCAAATAGATCCAAAAACCCCTCCTGTAATCCTAATACCTCACATTAGTTAGGAATAAATCCATGTAATTCCTTCGGTTCAATCCATAAGGATTTACCTGATTATGAGGTAACATCTCTCCTTTCGCTCTTTTTTTATTACTATTCCCCACCCCCTAAAAAATTATTATTACATGATAATATAGACCAATACCCTCAATATACTAGTATTTATTTCATTTATAGGATTGAATTACACTTATACACTTCCATCTAATGGGAAAAAAATATATCATTTATTTTTACGGTGAACTACCACCACACAAAACGAAGTTATTCTTTTTCTCTTTTACCCCTTCTATTGTAACACCCAAGGTAAATAAAGAATATGAAATTTTTATATTTATCCCTATTTGTGAAAAAATAATATTTTAAAGGGAACGCTATTCTTCATGGCATACCCAATACGCAACAACGAGTTTCTTGGGAATCTTACGTTGCACTCTAATAATAAGATAATATTATTTCAAATGGTAGTTAACACCTAGCCATTGTAATGGCGGGAATGAACAGAACTAACTAAAAAATTATTATATATGTTTTTCAAATATTTTTACTTTTTAAAATAAATGTTAGAGGATTAAAAATGAAAATGAATCCAATTTTTATGCATAAACATTCAAATATTCTTTAAAAGGTCGATTAACCGCCTTTCGATGAAGAACCTCTTTTAAATCCACTTTTTAACAATTTTATGTGTTATATTTGACAAAATATAATTCTTCTTTAGAATCAGGACATCAAAATTTACATTGTGTAAATTTTTGGTATTTTTCCGATAAAGTTCATTTTTTAATTAACAGTGAAAAATATTGTATTTTAATTCAAAACCTCTTTTTAATCTAATTTATTTATATGATTAGATTATCTTTTTAATTGGTTTTAAAGTTAAATTAGAATATATTTTTACCATTTAATCTAATATTGGTCGTTGGAATTAATTTCATCTTGAAATTGGACTTAAACTAGAGTCAATCTTTTGATAATTATTGTTTCATAAAAACACGCTATTTGTTTTGACAGTGTGAATTAATTATTAAATTAATTAATGAAACATATATGTTTTGAATTTTTTAAAATAGACTTCAATTTTTAATTCATAATATCAAATATAGCTTAGGGTAAATTTTTGGTATTTTTCTGAAAAACTTCAATTTTTAATGAATAGTGAAACCACTAAGTGGTAGTTAAAGAAACTGATTTTTCGTTTAAATGAAAATTTTCCACCTCTATGTTTTAAATTTCAAAAATGAAAAATACATGGTTTTCATTAGGAAATATAATTTGGTTCAATGGGATTAAAATAATTTTTTGGTGAATAGTAACTTTTATGTTCTTAATCGTGATTAGAGGCAATTAGTGTAATTTAAGTTAAAAATAATGGTTTAATAATGTGAAATGACCTAGACACATGTCCTACCCTCATTGGATGAGTCATGTACGACCAAGGAAATCCATGGGTCAAATTGGGGACCCCATGGAGCCACTTTGGTGGGAAAATGACATAAATACATTTTTATTTAATGTTAAAATTAAAATGACACAAACATGAGTTGTTTTACTAAAATAATTTTTAAATGGGGTTATACAAGTCTGATTTTGACTATAAATAGTAATTGGAAAGATAAAAAGATTTCAAAAATCATATTATTTTTTTATAATTTTTAGACATTAGATAAATTAAATTATTTATGACATCATGATGATGCAGCGATGACCTCATTATTTGACAATTTAAATAAAATAGAAAGATAATGTAAACTCTAAGTCCTAAACATGTCCAAAACCTATTGGATGAGTATATTTCGAACACTTACCACCGTATCCTCGAAATACATCAATGTGGGACCTTTTAAATCCAAAACTCATTTTCAAAAAAAGTAACATTTCTTTACATTCCAGGAGTGACCCTCCTCTCCTCTTATAAAATGCCCCCTCCTCTACCTCCTTACCCACACTTCAAAAGACTTTTTCTCAGCCAACCCCTACCCATTTTGTCTCTACACATCCCTATATAACTCTTAGAAGCCTCACATTGGGCAGAAGTCCTCCCAAGGAAGACTTTGAGCTAAAACCAAATGGAGTTGCCCGATTTTAAGGTAATGTCTTCACTTGAGTCCTTTTGTATTATTTTGCTTCTCCAACCCCCTAAAATCGTTTTATTCATTTATTTTGTAACAAATCCAGTATCATCAATATACTAGGATGTTGTTAAAATAATAATTCGAGCTACACTTACACACACCTACATCTAATGGTTAAAGAACATACTATTTTTATGGATGGCGAATTTCTGCCTCACGAAACGATGATTGTTCAACACTCATATAACACCTTCAAAGGTGGCCATTAAGATGTCACTATATTTATATATGATATATAATATGTTTATGTTTTACTTAAGATTCTGTATTTTTCTTTTTTGGCATACCTTTATGGTTTCCATTGTGGATAAACACGATAATTTCATTTTAGGAAGTGCGGACTACCGCCCCCTCAAAGTGATTTGATTCGTTAATGCCATATGTGGGATGTATAAAGGATGTATTTAAAGTTGTTATATATGATTTATGTTGCATATATATTATGAATATAATTCTGGAATTAAAATATACATACATCTCATTTAGTTTTAATTCCATTAATATGACATAGAAATGAAAGTAGCGTTCATGCGTACGTACGACTTACCGTCTCCAGGAACGGTGCATTTCATATCTTACATCTAAATGATTATGTAATATTATAAATACATGTATATTCTGGATATATATGATATATATGATATCCAAATCATTAATATCATTCTGGATAAAATGAACCTTTGACCACACGAACAACATGTAATTGTAAGAAGTCCACTTTCGACTTAATAACCAAATATCGACAAAACAAAAATTATTAACTTAAATAATTAAATAATGTTTATAACATGGAAATAAGTGATATAAAAGGAATAATGAACATGAAAAAGATTCTTAATCAAGAATAAATTAACTCATGTTTATTATTTAGGACGTTAAAGAACGATCGAGTCAAGTCGGACTCGAGGTAAGGGATCCTACTCCTCTCTTTCATTTTAAGTACACTCTTTTATGTCATTCCTTTTAAGCTCATAATTCATGTGATTGGGATGTTATTTAATATTACTCCTACTGTAATTTTTATGTTAATATGATGAGAGACCCTATTCTCTATCATCAATCCATTTTGGATGTTTTGAGTGGCACCGTTAGGCTGCCGAATTTTCGTAAGAGATCTAACCTCTCTCTTTCTTTTTAAGTACTCTCCATTATGTCACTTATTTTAAGCTTATATTTGTTATGATGGGGGATGTTATTTTATATTCGTCTTTCTATAAATTTTATTTTAATATGATGAGAGACCCTATTTGATCTCATCAATCCATTTTTGGATGTTTTAAGTGGCGTCGTTAGGCTGGCGAGTTTTTGTAAGGGAATTTTCATCTCACTTTTATTCTCGTGAGATTTATGCTACATTTGCCACAATTTCCATTGAGTGGTGTTTGTACTGCCCATTATATTACTCATTGTGTAATAGACTTTCATTTATGATTATTTACATCAATGTTGTATTGTCCTTCTTTCACGGGGTGTATGTTTCGAAAGATACCCATGCCTGTAAAGAAACCTTTCACCCTCCTTTTTAAAAGACATCTTTTGTTATGTATTTTAATTCACATACTATTATGTTGGTATATGTTATTCTATATCCTTATTGATGTAAATTTTATGTCCAAGTTATGAGATACCCTTTCTATCTCTCATCAACTGTTTTTCTGAATTTTTAAGTGACGCCGTTAGGCTGTCAAATTTTTGCAAGGGAACTTCATAACCCATTTTTGATTCTTTGGGATAAACTTGTACACCTTGAATATGGCGTTCTATGATTATGTGTGAATGTCCTCTAATTTTTTTTACACTTAATACCCGCTTATATTTCATGTATTCTTTTGTCACACATAATTATGTAACTGATTTATCCTTAATCCAAGGATACTGTCTTTGTATGGGACTTCGTCTCAATCTCCTTTCATTGAGTCATATTTTGTTTTATACACAACTTTCTTTTATACGGTGTATAAACCCCATTGACTTTTACGTTTATTCAAAAGGAATCTTTTTTATAGGAAGCGTTTACTAAATGACAAAAGAGAATGTTTTTGTCATACGTATGCAGCGAAAACGAATTCTCCGCCACCGTGACCATTATTTGAGTTTTAGCTTCCTCTACAAGCCATACCTTCTTTTTAAAAGAAAAATAAATACCATGTTTTACTTTTCTTTTATTTTGGTATTTAAAATGGTTTTCATAATGTTTTTATATCAATGTTTTTTATTGATATCTTGTTATTGAAAGGTGGAATTATTATTTTTTCTTTATGCATGTTTTAAGTGATAATATTATGTTATGGTTCTTGGGCATTGTTATGAAGACAGGTGGTTCCATGATAAACTAAGGGCGGGTGATCCCAATATAGCTCTCCAATGCAATGGGTAACGCTAAGGGGTTAAACGTTAAGGTTTCTCCGAAGAGATTTAGGGAATATACTGTGATGGGTATACCAAACGTAACCAAGAGGGTTACTCCCTACGTAATAATGTTATGAATGCCTCAAGTTACCATTATGTCTTATGATTTCTATGATTTATTCATGATTTTATTAGGTATGTTAAAGTGCTTATGTTTTATGGGTAAAGTTTGATTTAATTCTCATGTATACATGTACTCATGTTTCCTTTCAATATTTTTATATCCCTTACTGAGCTTTTTATGCTCATCCCATGTTTTTTAAATGTTTTTCATAGGTCAAGGGAAGGGTACATGATATGATGATAGTTTCAAGGAAGTGTCAAGAAAGAATCCATGTTTTATTTTAAATATGTTTCCTTTGATGGGAAAAATGAATACTATCTTTTATGTAACCACTTTGTTTAATTGTGGAATGTAATGCATGTTTTATGATATAATTCTCTAAAACTCTAAACCTTAAAAGATCCTCAATGTGTAATCTTGTAATAACTCAAGATAAAGTAATGTTTAAGGCTGGGACCTTATATCCGTGGTTGGGAAATATTATTTAAAATAGATTTATATATGTTATATATGATATATATAATGTCTTTACAATTTTGTAAATATTTTATAACACATATTTTTATGCAAATCCATTTTGTGGGAATATGATAACAACGTTTGTGGATGTGTGGAGTACCACCTCCCAATAGATTTGTGATTCTTGTACATGATACATGGAATGTATTGTTGATGATTTTAATTAAAACCATGTGACATGGAAAAAAATATGGTATTAATGAGAAAATTACATTTCTGTAATATATATATATATATATATATCATTTTCTCCATTAACCTTTCACACACATAAAAACTGAAAATGGCGTTCACCAACGTGTGGACTACCACCTCCCCGACATGATGTGATTCCTTTAAATCAAAATAATTATATATATAATTATATGTGAATAAATAATATGGCATTTTTGATATATGAATTTATCTTGTATAATATTGTTCTAATTACCTTCACTCCATATTGATCATTGACAAATTAGAACGTTACTCATGCATATGTACAACCTACCCTCTCAATGCATGTAATATAGTATCGTTTTTCATAACCATATATAATTATTAATTATATAAGTATAAATTTGGTATAAATAATATAATTACGTTAAGAATATTATTCTGTATATGTTATATAATAACCCCTTTGACTATAGTTGACCTACCATGGTTTATTTTTGTCACTTAAACGGAATTTAGTAAAAATATAAGACGTAAACATTATTGATTCAGTATATGTATAAAACATCTTAATTAGTGAAATAAAATTTATTATGTACATTAAATATTTTTCCAATATAGTTAATAAATAACATATGTTTGTTATTTATGAATACAAAGACACATGAGACAATACAGACATATGGTAAGGTAGTTTCAGCTCACATTTTACATCGGTGAGATAAATGTCATGATCAACATTTAATTATTTTTTTGGTGTATATATAAACCTTTTTGATATATTATATCATGAATTATTTTATCTTATTAGTATTAAAAATATTAATTTAATATTATTCCTTCACAAGGATTTTGATTTAAAATGTTTCAAGGTGGTATGGGACACTTTGGAATGTTTAAGGATTATTTTCCGCAAGATTATTTTTAATGATCCTTGAATGATATTTCTATTCTATGAATTTATAAGGCCATTGTTCAATAAACCCATTCATTTTATTTTCCCCTAGTTATTCATGAACTTTTTCAAGTATTACTACAATTTTTACACTCTTCGGCACTCAAAATGTTTTTAATATAGTCTGACTTCATTTATCTCTATAGTTAAGGTACTAATTTTCATATAAAAACCATGTTTTATTAAAATGTTTTTTCAAATGTTAAAAATCTAATAAATATGTTTTAGTAAATAAAATTTTACCCATTTATCTATTTCAATTTTTTTAAAAATTATATTCTTCTCTCTTCATTAAGAACTAATTTTTCTATCTTTTTATTACAAAAAAATTATTTCTTTTAGCTCATATGACATGTAGGGATTTACCAACCATTAATTTTTTGAAGATTAATTTTCATGTTGAAAAGGATTGTTTTTAAATATAAAATTTTAAGAATTTATTTTTAATTAAAATATTTTTCAAAAAAATTCAAATAAAAGGATATTTTCCCCAAAAATGTTTTCAAGGAACTATTAATTCATCAATGAAAATAACCGTTTATTTTACCCCACATAGGATATGTTGTATTGATGTGATCATTAAAATTAATCTACATGGTTTTTTTATTATTTTTCCAAGGATAGTATTGATATTAAATTCATTTATACCTTTGGTAGTCCCCCTGAAATATTTAATATACAATGATCACTAAACATTGAATTTCCCCTATATCTATATCATTTAACATGGATGTTTTCATTGAATAAATCATGTATTGTTTTTCATTTAGCGTCTAGCTTTAATTTTATTTGATTATTTATGGAAATATTGATAAATATGTATCCTTTATTCAATACGAATATTTGATGAGGAATATTATTTATTTTATAAGGGTAATTCCTTAGAAAGGTAAGACACAAGTTGGGGGCCATTTAAGGTAAGCCCTGTCATTTGGAGACTAGTTAATGAAATCCCACCGATTCATTAGTAGTCTCATGAGATGAAATTATTTAGTTAAAACCCCATTATGTTTTTTTTCAAGTATAATATATGGGTTTTTACTTGATATGATAAAATGTCATAACAGTACTGGTTTCATGTATGTGGGAAACATGGTGTCAAAAAAGTAAGAAATTTTCTCATTTATTTTCATTTATAATTCATCCATGAGATCTTTCATTAACATATCTATAAATATTTTTCATTTTTATTTCATTTATTCAATGGAATAGGTTTTAGTTTCTTAACATTCCATATTTATTTTTCCTTATCTAATTGTTTTTATTTCATTTGTTTCCATTTATTACCTTGCCATATTTTTCATGCACTTCCTTCTCAGTTTGTTGATTATACAGTGGTGTGTTTAGTTAGTTTCCATTCCATAATTCTTATTCTCATTGATTATTTAATTAATCTATTGTATTTTTTCCTTACGGAACATTTGATTTCACACTAAATTAATTTCCTTTTCATATTAATTCAAGAAGTGTACTATGAATGATATGTATGGGAACACTAGATGGAATGATTTTTTATCCTAGAAGTTTATTTATAAATTTTTTTTGTAATTATTGTATTAATTTTTAATACAACACTCATGTTTTTATCTAGTTTACCAAGAATACTAAACTTCAGTCCATTGAGATTTGATTCATTGTAATCATGCCAATGTAATTTATTATAGGCACCGACCTTGAGAATTCAAGGGTCAGGTCACTAGAGTTGGTATCAGAGGAAGTTTAGTATCAACATTGGGAGGTAGATTTAAGAAAACATATATTAAATAACATGACATTGATTTATAATTTTATGATAGGTTTTGAATAAAATCATAATGTTAGGGTATGGTAGATATTATGTGGGTATTTCTATCATTACATTCATGTCTGGATAGTAAAAGTGGATATGGTTTTGGAACAGATTTACCTAGGAGTAATAACACTGACAAGGTGTGTCATGCTTGACTTGGTGTAAACTGGTACATGAAGACTTGACTTACTACATAATCAGTTTTATTCCCTTAGTGGATAAACATAGGATAATTCAAATTCTATTTACAAACCGTTTAGAAGGATTTAAATAATTAATAACCTAGGTTAAACCAAATGTGTTTTATATTGACGATAAAGTGTCATGATTTCAAAGTCCTATTGATGATATTATGGATAAAACATATACTACGGAATGATAAATGTGGACATAAATTGATGAAGTATTTATGAATTAGGGTTTTATTGAAAACCTTAGTTAAAACTTAATTTAGTGATTAATATTATTTCAAGTATTTCCATCAAATTTATTTTAGAAATTATAGTAATTTTGTTTTATAAAATGGAAAACTTTATAATGTGTAAAAATAAATCAAGTCCGGAACAGGACGGGGTCTTGAACCCATGACTTAAGGATGATAAAATTTTGACACCAACCACTATCTTACACAATTTCTTGGTTAAAATTTCAATGTTTTTAAACAATTTGACAGATATTCATTAATTATTAATAAATATTGTTAACTATTATGTTTAGAGATTAATATATTAACCATATTGAATTTTTAGAATAGTAAGAGAAATGTTTTATACTTTTTACTCTTTTGTGGGACTTACAATTCCTTAAAAATTTACTTTAGTTCTATAGGTATCAAAGTTAATTTTTGGATATATATTTCTTAAAGTAGTGGATAAATTGGAATTTGATCAAAAGACAATAAGGATATTGAATGTTTAATATGAAATTAAAATGTATCATGTGAATAAATTTACTCATAGAAATAGGTAGTAAATGAATTACTCAACATTAGAAAAAATGATCAAAAAAAGGTTTTCATAATAACTTATTTTTTTTTGAAATGGTGGTCTTTTAAATCATCATAGATTTATAGATTTGGGGCCCACAACATTACACTGATGAACATTAACTGTTTTATGATTTATGAACCCAATCACACCCTATAAGTATTAACTCTTTCCCTCTAAGTATATATCTATACATTCCACTAATGTTCTCTTAGAGACCTAGTTTTATGTTATTCAATGTGACTTATGTTATTCCCATTATCTCATTTATTGAGGATTTATTACGAACCCTTCTCATGATGTGGGATTTAAAACATATAAAATATCAAACAACATATCACCAATATCAAGTTTAAATTGCGAAGATGAAATTTAATTACCATGGGGAGAATATAATGCCCTAAAATTATAATGTAGGAACATTATACTGGATAACGATAATGACACTCAATACAAAGAGTGTGAGGGAATATAATATCTTGAGAATTTATATTATATTTAAAATATTAAATAAATTTTATAAATTTTATAACTTTAAATTCAGGTTACACTGAGTTAGCATACTTGGTATGCAACAATGGTTTTCTTTGTTTTCTTGCATTACACACTAGACTGAGTTTCACAAAAAAACAAAATATTATTATTTAATATAATAAGATATAACATAGAAATTAATTTAGTGGTTATGAAAAGTGTTGAATATCATGTAAATGTTTGGTTAACAAAAAATATGAAATGAATTATTTTGTTTCAAATTAATTAGAAATGATTATAAGAACCAATTGAATGTAAAAAGAGTATTTTTATTGAAAACTATTTTTAGACTCACAATTTTTTTTTATCCAAATAAATTAAATTAATTAAAATTAATTAGTGATATTAATGTAATATATATATTACATATTCAATAAAATATTTTTTATTGTAATCTATTGATTATATAAACATAACATAAGAAAAAACCCAATTTCATGCATAAAATACTATATTTTTGTTAAGTGACTTTTACTACCTTTTAATGGTGACCATATATAAAATTCAATTTATTGATTTTTTATAAATCTTATTTGTAAAAATAAACTTAATATTTGAAATTATAACATAAATTATTTTTTTGTGTTACTTTTTTTTTATTTTTCTGTGAATTTTAATTTTTTAATGAATTATGAAAAATAATGAATTTTAACTCAAAACTTATTTTATATCTAATTTATTAATATGGATCAACTAAATTTCTTAATTTTTTTAAAGATTAATTTTTTAAAATTTTGAAAAAATTACCCAATTTAGTTTATTGGAATCAGTTTCATTTTGAAATTGAATAAAAAAACATAGTAAAAATTTGAACATTTTAACTTTAAAAACACATATTGTCATCACATCTAAGAGATTGAATTAAAATTAATTTATTCCATTTATGTTATTAGAATTTAGAAGAAGTAATTCCATATTTATAAAAGGCTTAATTTATAATGTCTAATAAAATAAATTTTATTGACAAAAAATATTATTGAATGTAATTAAAATTTACTACATTGATTAATGTAAAATTAAGCTTAACAAGGGAGTAAACATTAATATTATGGGGAACAATGACCTATAATGTTGTCCAACACCTATTAGATGGATATATTTCATCCTATAAACCTATAAGGATACATACTAATCCATTTGAAGAATATATAAATAGGTGATACTAGGAGAACATAGAATTCTTTTCTAAAATAAAAATTGAGTCCTTTCCCTATAGTATAAAAAGGCACTCAACCCTCCCACTTCTCCACAACTCTAAAGCCAATTTGGATCTAACAATATCTGACCAAATATCTCCAAAAAAACCTCAATTAATTATATAATCCTCACCTTATTCATGAATCAATTTAAGGAATCCATTTGGTTGAAACCTAAAATGGGTTATGACATTAGGAGGTAACATATCTCCTTAAGAACATTATTTTTATTTCCATTATACACAACATAAAATATTATTATTCCAAGATTATAACATAAAACCAGTATAATAAATATTATATAATTTTTTTATTCTACGTTTTGACATAAAATTACTCAAAATTTCATTTATTATGACAAAAACTTACCGTTTATGTGTCCAATTAATTACCGCCTTGCAAAATGAAGTTGTTCAGTTTTTCATTAACACATTTAATGGTTGGGAATTATGATGGAAAATATGTTTATATATGTTATATATAATATTTATAATTAATTTGAGCTTATTTAATTCTTTAATAACCCATATATTTATACACTCCATTATGTGGGAATGTGATTACATCGTTTGTGGAAGTGTGGACTACCGCCTCGTAAAACCGACATGACTCGTTCAAACAATACATGGAATGTATAAAGGATGATTTCAATTAAAAATAAGTTATATAAAAATTGATATTAATGACATAATTACCTTTCTAGAAATAATATATATATAAATATATATCATTTTATTTTGTACCCATTTACATGCTTAAAAATTGATAATGTCGTTCGTGGACGTGTGGACTACCACCTCCTCGACAAGATGTGATTACTTTTACATCAAAATAATTACATATATAAGTATATATTATTAAATGATATGGTATTTATGATATAATTAACATTCTGTAATGATATAATTCTATATAAAATCTTTCTATAACGATCATTGATAAATGATAACATTACTCATTCATATATATGGTCTACCATCTCTGTGATTGTAACATTGATTCATTTTTAATAAACATATTTAATGATTAATGTTAAAGTATAATTTAGATATAAATATGATAATTATTTCATGAAAAATATTCATCTTATGTTATATAATGACCTCTTTGACCATATTTGACATACCTATGTTTTTTTGACACATAAACTGAATGTAGTAAAAACACCCAACCTAAAACATAATTGATTAAGTTGTTGTATAAAACATGGTAATAAGTGAAATAAATGTTACTATAAACATGAAAAAGTTTCTAAATCAATTAAATAATTATCATATTTTTTTATTAAAAAATATATTGACACACAAGACAGGTCAGACGCAAGGTAAGGGATTATCATCTCACTTTGTAAATCTGTGAGATAAATGTCATGCTAATGACATACTTATTTTTTGTGGGGTATATAATTACAATTTTTATATATTATATCATGAATTGTTTTAGAATAATTTTATTTAAAACTTTTATTTAATAATATTCCTTTACAAGGATTATTATTTAAAATGTTTCAAGGTCGTATGGGACACATTGGAATGTTTAAGGATAATTTTCCTCAAGAGTAATTTTAATTATGTTTCAATGGTATTTACATTAGAGGAAATTTTATGGTAATTATTCAACAAACCCTTTAATTTTAATCTCCTATAGTTATTAATGATCTTTTTCATGTGTTAATTCCATTATTCAATTCATTATTAGTAACTATATTTTGAAAAATTCATTTAAAAAACACCACTTTATTTATCTATTTATTCGTAGAACCCATTTTCTTCTAAAAATAATGTTTTAGGAAAATAGTTTTAAAAATATTTTTATTATTTTTGTAATTTTTTTTAAAGACTTTTTCAACCTTTTTTACAAAAAATTTCAATGGAATCATCGTGTATCTTTCTGAACAGGTCATTTTTCTAACATTTTAACATGCAAAAGGAATGATCTTTTACCTAGAATTAAATGTACATATTTAATAGATATAATTTCATTTAATATTCCATTTAATATTTAAAAGGTTACTTTTTAAATATTTTTTTTCAAAATGTTATTTTCAAATAAAAGTTTTTTCAAAATTCATTTTAAAAACAAAAGGATATTTTCTTCAAGAATCATTTATAAAATATCCAAATTCATCAACAGAAAAACCCTCCATTTTAATGCAGTTGGGTTTATGTTATATTGATACCATCCTTAATCAACCTTTAGATGGGTTTTCATTGATTTTTCCATCAATAGTATTGAAATTATTTTTATTTATTCTTTTAGTGGTCCCCTTGAAATATTTTATTCCCACTAATCAATGAAATTTAAACTTCCCCTAGGTATTCATATCATTTATCATGGATAAGTTCATTTCCTAAACTATATAAATTTTTTTAAAATGTGACAACCTTAGAAGTTATTTTATTATTTGGGGAAATACAGATAAGTATGTATACATAATTTAATACAAAAATTTGATAAGTTATATTATCTATTCGATATGAGGAATTCATTGGACATATAACACATGGGTTGGGGGAAATTTAAGGAAAAACCTATGGGGTGGGGACTAGTTAATGAATGATCCTAGATGAATTAGTAGTCTTATAAGAGGAAATTAGTAGGATAAAAATCCTAAATATTCTTTTCTAAGAATAATATATGAATTTCAACCCGATATGCTAAACTGTCTTGTGAATGGTCTTGACATTACTTATTCCTTCTACCTATAAAACATTGAATCCAATAACTAATAATTTTAAAAATTTTGTTTTAGTTATTAATCATCCATGAGATCTTGAAATGACACAAAAATGGATTTATTTCATATTCAGTTCATTGATTAAATGTTATGTGTTTCATTTTCATAGAATTCAATATTTATTTTTCTGTATCGAGTTGTTTGGATGGAATTTTTCTCTATTTATTACCTTTAAATATTATTTATGCACTACCATATCAATTTAATGATTATATGGTAGGTGTTTTCAATTATTTACCATTCCATAATTGTAATTCTCATTGATTAATTATTGCTTCAGCTATATTTTACCTTACTGATCATTTGAACTCACCCTTATTAGGTTTTCTTTACCCAAGAATCCAAAAAGTGTGTTATGAAAGATATGAAGGGACACACTAGATTTAATAATGTTATTATAGTTGATTTTTTAAAAACAAATTATTTTTTAATTAAAGTTTTAATTTGTAACACAAGGCTCATTTATGTACCTGGTTTACCAAAAATACTAAACTCTCAGTCCCTGGGGATTTGATTCTTTTTAATAATGAAACTGTAATTAATTGCAGATAGTAGCTAAAAGATTTCTCAGGTTGGGTAGCTATGACTTTATTTTCATAATAATTATATAATTCTGTTTATATCTTATTGTACCATGACATTATGTCCTCATATGATGAGAATTTTTTAGACACTACTTACCTTCAAAATATTTCTTTAAGACCATAAAATAAATGATCAGACTCACTTTTATGATTATGTGCATTGATATTATTCCCACTAATTCTTCTATAATCTGTTTCGAAATGATTTCATACAATATATTAAATCATATCATTATGAAACCTAATTTATCATAAAAAAACTAGGGAAATTTTGTATAAATAATCTCTTATTCATAAACATGGTTTCTTTTGAGATATCATTTTTTTCAAATCCTTCATAATGGTTTATAATGGAAATGTGAATTATCATAAACATATACCATATGATTTTCAAACTAGGTGCATATTAGGGAATATTTTCTTATAATAGGTAATGATTGAGTATAGCATAATGCTCCATTTTTGGATTTATTACCCT
Source organism: Viscum album (assembly GCA_963277665.1). NCBI lineage: Eukaryota > Viridiplantae > Streptophyta > Magnoliopsida > Santalales > Viscaceae > Viscum > Viscum album. The sequence goes on from OY728123.1 coordinate 255,178,021, forward strand.
ATGTTTCATCTGTTCTAGAACCACATACACTTTTAGTATCCAAAGAGGGATTTATTTTCAATACAAAATCACTTAATTTAGTCCTTAAAAAATATTTTTGATATTAATATATAATTATCCTGAAATTATATTATAGGTTTATATTTACTAATCCATGTTTTCTTAAATCTTGTTCCCATGGGTTCTCCAAAAATTCATCTAATGAAACCTATATCATCCCTGACCCCAGTAGACCAGAGACAATGTATATATTATTTTATTAGTATAAGATACAATAAATCACATCCCAAAGGATTGGATAACTTTTTTATATTAGTATACTAGCCACATAAATGAAATTATATTTATAATTGAAATTAGTAAATAAAAAAATTATTTTCTTTGAGTATATAATATTTCTTCACATTATTTCCTACATATCAATCATAAAACACTTCCTTGTATCATGGGGAATATAAATCATAAGAAATGGATGAGCTTAGATGCTCAATAAGGATAACTGTACAAGAAGATGATATTAATAAATTATAAATTATCATTATAGAAAGGTATATTATTGAAACAAATTCAATTTAATCAATAACATGAGTATATTATTGAAGGAATAAATGATGGCCAAATAATTCCATATAAATAATCACATGAGAATGAAACAAAACCATGGATATTCAAACCAATAAAATAGTCACAAGGAATATTAATAATTGAATTCATAATGAAGGAATACATAATGGTATAAAACTAAAACATTCCATTTAGGCCTTATTAAAGTACAAATAAATACTATAGAGGAAATATTTGAATGCATCTATATAAATCGATATGGTATCAGCCAAAACCCAATTTGTTTTGTCTAATGGGACCTACTTATGTATCAAGGGGATATAGCAGGCCCTAACCATCACATAGAATGTCCAATACATTCCTCATATGAAATATTTTATAAATAATGTACTAAAAAATTATAGATAAACTATCGTATGAAATTTTAACACTTTATCCAATAAATAATCATAATCATAAACCATATAGAGTAAACTGAATTGTATCAAAAATGTATATACCTATTGAAACAGATCATAAACCATATGATTAAATAATAAGGATTGTATAATTAAACTATATCCCCATTAATGAATAAGTAACAAAAAATAATGTATTATTTTATTGACGATTGTTTTGAAAGATAACTTAGAAAATTTCTTGAGGAAATTAACATTTCTTATAAAATAATGAGTTTTAATTTAAAATGAGAAAATTCATAAAATATTGTCAAAATATTTTTCTTTTAAAATAAGTTTTATAAAATATAAATTTATAGAATAATAAAGAAAAAAATCATTAAAATAATGCATTTAATATTTCAAAATTAACCTTGAAAAATATGATTTTTATAATGGTGGGAAATTAAATAAATTTCATATAAGTTTAAAATAACATTACTTTTTCATAGTAAACAGGTTACAAAAGTGGCTGGTTCAAAAAATGAAAGGAACATTATTTTGAAACCATTTCATTAAAATTAAAACATGGGTACATTTTTTAATAAATAACATCGATAATGTTAATAAATTTTTGAAAATATCTTTATAAAATAATGTTTTTGAAGAAAAAGGGTTTTCGATTAAGGAGAGAAATAATTCCAGAATTTCCTAAAACTTTATGTTCCATAGAGTCAAAATGGTACTATTAAATAGAAAAGATGATGAATAAGCAATATATTTGTATATAGTTTGATTTTATGATAGAAATATCATATAATTCCATAATGTATGTTTAAATAAAAACAATACTAAATAATGATGTGTTTTTGAAATAAACCCTTACCACTTTGGTAAAATCTGTATCAAAACAACCAAAAAAGAAATAACTTCAAATGAATATTTAAATATAATTAAGATAAATTAATTCATGATATAACATAAAAACTGAAGTATATACAACACAAAAAATAAATAAGTGGTCAATATGGCGTTTGTCTCATATAAGTAAATGTTAGAAGATTAACCCTTACATTGTGTTATGCTCATCACTTATGTTTTTTGTAATACTTAATAATAAAAAAAGATTAATTATTCACAAGATTAAGATCCTTTTTAAAAATTATTATTCTTGTTATTTTAATTACTACAATGTTATTTTTTATTACTTAATTAATTAAGTTTACATTGAATGCTTCAAAGATGATTGGCTTTTGTGTAAAAAATGACTTGGTTAGTTAAAGTTTTTCAAAGTGGTAATTTTTGTGGAAATTTATATAATAATAATATTGAAATAATTATTATATTTAAAATTCAATTATACATTGAAAAACAATCTTCACTGATGGTTATGATAATAAACTACCTTATAATCATGGAATTTGTTGGTTATACATACGAATGAGTAACAATTCTATTTTCAATTGATCATTATGGGAGAAGGATAAGAAATATTTTATATTTAAATAATATAATAATATCATATATACATTTTTATTACATAAATATACTTACATGCATCATCTATTTGTTGTAGTGATGGAAGGAGATTCATATCACTTTTTGAAGTTTTGTATTCCACATATACATGAAAAATATTATCATTTTTCAATTTAAGAAAGAAAATGATATATTATATGTTTAGAAGGATAAATATATCATCATTATTATATATATCTCACTTATATCACATGTATTCATTAAAATTATCCTTATTATCTTCCATGTAAAGTGTTAGTGAAAAACGAATCACATTTCTTCGCTAGGCAGAACTTCTCTATACTCATTAGTGACATAACTGTGTCCCCTTTGGAGTGGAAATTAAAAAGGAATATATTATTTAATGACTCTAGTTTTATAACCATGTTATAAATATCTTTTTTGTACTTTATAATCCTATTATGAGTGTTTAGGTACTCCTGAACCCTCCTTTTGGACCATGTATTGGTTTGGGTCGGTCCTGGGTTGTTTCTAGTGGAAAGATGAAATTTTCAAAAAATTATTGACTATGCATGGTTGAAGCATGATTTTCCGTAGGAATGTTCCCCATTAGTGAAAACAACGCACCCCCTAGACTGTGGGAAATTCACGTTTTCTGTATGGTTTCCCAAACCCAGTTTGCACCTAGTAGAAATTGTGCACCATAGTGAATAAATGTGTAGTTAGGGATCATGGTTTAGTAAACCAGGTGGTATTACCAAGATAACAATGTGGATTGTGATATTTATTTTTGAGAATTAATTTAAAAATTCTTGAACACTATTTTTTCTTCTCGCTCGACCCTAAATTCTCATAAATAGAACTCTTAGGTCTTAAAGGCTCTCAAGAACAGCTTTTGTCTCCTCAAAACCCCTTTTAGGATGATTTAAGCATGGAGTACCCCATTCAATTCCTCTATGATAAGTGATTATTTTCACATTACATATATTATTCTCTCGTTGTATTTTCTCAGTTGATACTGATAGATCATCTTTTTGTTAATGGATCTAAACTCATTCGATTTAGATCTTGAAAATAGGATGTATTACAAGATATATGATGATATCGTTCATCATTGGAAAATCTCTCTCCGAGTGTTGAGTTTCGATTACCATGATTAATTATAGGTGGTTTCATCTAATACTAGAATAATTTATTTATCCTTGAATTTATTTATTGATTTTAATTTCATTAAATTGAAATATTCAAACCTAATTCTATTCATATTTGAATTGAAATTGTTATCGAATGGAATTTTGTGAAAACACACAACTCTAATGGAATTGGAATTTTGGGTTTGTTTTGAAATTGATAGAATTTGTGATATTGATTTTTTAATTTATTTTTTTAGAAAATGGATTTAATTTATTTGATAAGAAAATATGATTGGTTTTATCTTGAAAAGGCATGAATTGATTAAAAACACATGTTTTGGGTTTTAATGTGAATTATCACATTTAAAATAGAAAGGGTAAAATTTTATTTTAAACTGATTTAAAATTATTTTGAAATTATTTATTGATTGATTAAGCACATGTGAGCCTGGCTGGATAGTCGGTAATTTTGGAAAAGCACGATAGGATGGAATTTCCATCAAAATCTATAGTTTATTGTAACTCTAAAAAATATATTTAAGGAGATAATTTTCTTGATTGAATATTTATGAGTCCTATTCAGATTTATCCTAGGGGACATGTATTCACATATTCCATGAATAATTATATAAGAGTGTCACAAACCTATAACTAGAAATATCATTATAAAGAGTAGATGGAAATGTTGCATATTACGATTACTTTGATTATTTATTCCATTTATTGGGAAACAAAATTACTTATTCACATTGATCATAGATATTTTTTTATATAAATATTTTATTATTACACTATTTAAGATGTTTCCATCATTTGAAATGAAAATAATGTATAATTTTAAATAAAAAATTTCACTAACAATATTGTTTTCGTTTATATTAAAAGAATTACTTGTTTTTTATTTTTGAATCTAATTTGGAACACTTGGTAAGACCCTAAGGGGATTTTCAATCACACCCTACCTATTCCTTCAAGAGCTTATATATTTTATTCTACTTGGTCTATGTAGAGGGAAAGTGCCTATTGGGGGAGGTGGATGTTCATGATCCTTTGGGCTTGCAGTATTGATACATTCAAGATGCATGAGTTTCATCATATCTATTTATAGTACATTAATGATTTAAAATTTGGGTTTTGCATATTCCTATTTAATTTAATAGTAAAATACACCTTTTGAGTTTTGAGAATACTGATTTTTATTAGTTTCCTACACAATTTTTGTGAAGAATTTGTTCACTCTTTTATCTTGTATGATTCCTTGTGCTAGTTTCTAAATAGTGTCAATTGGGAATTCCCTTCAATCTATATTGGGATTATCTTGGGTATTAGGGTACGAGGGTAATATAGGGTGCTCTATGAAAATTTTTTATCAATGGATTGGGTTAAGAATCATTCCATGATGTTAGTATGGAGTTTGAGGTCCTCCCATGACATATGAGGTAGTTGTGAGTGATTTCCTGGCTATCTCTCATCAGAATAAGAATTAAGACATGCTTTGTGGTCTGGTAACAACATCTTAATGATCAGTTCAAGTGTTTTCATAGCTTCATATTCTAATAGGTATATTTTTTATCTATTTGTTGTGATTAGTTTCCCAATTTCTCTTGTTTGAATTATTGATCAACATAATTTTCTGTTGTCTTCATTGTTGTTTTCATATGTTGTGAATTATCATTCCACCTAGAAGACATGTCAATTGGATCCATTAAGAATCTTCTGAAGAACTACCAATAGAAAATACTCTCATATACAAGAATCATCATTAGGTTTTTCTGCATGTTATCTAATCTCTAGGACACACACCTTCACCTATTCATATTCAGGTTTCAATTGTGGAAGTATAGAGGTTTGAGTATCAGAATCATTCTTCTGAGATTCTTCACCAGAATCAACTAGTGTTTGATGTCTTTGTTTATCCCCAATAGGATAAAGGTTGTTTGAAAAATATTTTGATTTTGTTTGGTTTCATGTAATCTCTCAAATATATCAAGGTGAAATGTTCCATCATCGAGATGGTATGATCTATCAAGAGATGGTGGGACATAATGGCGACGTAGAAGATATAAGAGGATTTAATGGGGAAAGACATAAAATTTGTTTTCACCAAAATTCTATCCAAAATCAATGGTGTTAGATAAGGCTATGGAGTTCATCAAACTCACATAGGATTATAGGACTATGATTCCCTAGGCATGCGATGCTTTAACACGAGATTTTATCGAATGAGAATATGTAGATTTCATGGTTTTATATGGGACATTTATCTATTATTCTTTCTCATTATTTCTTACTAGATCACACTTCTTTTATTGAGGAGTTATATAGGGAGTTCATGGTAAAACCTAATCTAGTTAGTATCTCACTATTAAAAGGATATCTGATTTCTCCTAGTTCCAATTATGTGATTTTCTTTTAATAGAAGTGAAAACGTGATGAGTCTTATGGTGGTTCTCAACAGTATGTTTCTATTACACCTCCTACAATGCATTAAATATTCCCATTGACTTAATTATTATGTGGAAACATCTGAATTTGAAATGGGTTCTCACTATGGAATCCAAGATATAAATCTTATGTGGACATTCAAGAAACATACACAATTTCCTTGATATGTTTTCTCCCCCACATGGCAGGAAGGGTTCACCAAAACATAAAACTATTGCAGTAAAATAAGATTCCTCAACATATTGGTTGTTCCTGCCACAGACAACTGGAATGAAGCTTCATCATGTGGTATAGTACTCTCTAGAGGAAGCTGATATGGGTCCAGTGACTATGATAGGCACCATTATTATAGCTTCATCATTAGGGACTTATCTATTTGATACTAGTGAATTTCATTTGTTTTTATCAAATTGAATTGTGAATATCATAAATATTAATATTGAGATTTTAACTTTTGTGAGGGATATTACTACACCCCTCTGAATGAAGAGAGAGAGATGGGATTTATTTTTCCTTAATCTGTTTTATCTATATTAGAGACTGAATTTACCTGTATTTTCTATTCATGAAATGAAACATATTGATTTCATTTTCAGGATAGATTGGATCATAACTTATAAATCCTAAATGGATTGTTATCTTTGAATGGTATCCTTTATTAAGCATTGTGCTGCCCACCATGTCTTTCAAGGAGAGTGGGATAAATGGTCGAGTAGTTACAAAACATCTAATATTGAGTTTGTGAATTTAATATTATTGACTATTTTTTATATAGAGTGAGAATATTTTATTGATGATGTCTATCTAGTTTTCATCTAGTTTATTGAAATTTTTCTTCTGAATTATCACATTTTACAGTAGTAAGGGAGGTGAAGTTTTTTATTTATGTAGTTCCTTGAATCCAACAATTTTCTATTCCTCATTACCATATAGACCTAGCATAAATTAAATAGTATAATACTCATGTGAATGATTAGTTAACGAATGGATATAAATGCTATAGTTTGTCTCATTGGTTTGATACTTTTATCCTTTCTAATCATTCTGATAGAACACATCACCTATGTGTTTATTACTAGAATATCAATCATGTAATGGTTACGAAAAAGTATACATTTATAGGGATTGATGATATGTTTAACTAGATGAAAGTGGAATTATTTTATTAAAGATTAATCATCGATATTGTTTTCAGTAGTTGAGAATAAAATAATATTACATTCATAAAATTTACATCTGGATTAGTTATCACCATTCTGAATACATTTTCATGACATTTTTTCTGACTAATTTTCATGAAATCATTATGGAGTTACTGAATAAGTTCTTGTATGAGTATCTTGATATGTCAAAGGTGGTTTTTTGGATAACATTCTAGTTTACTCTATGATTAAGGAGAATAATGGGATTTATTTATGATAAGTCTTATATTTTTTTAAAAAGATAACTATCTTTTTACCAAGATATATAAATGAATTTTCTATGTTTAGGATGTGATGTTCTTGGGATACATGGTATTAAAACAAGGAATTTCAGTTGATCTTAAAATTGTAAAATCTATAATGTGATGGGACCAACCATGTAATTTTTTCATTGTTCAGATATTCTTGAGATTATCTAGATATTATCACTGGTTTGAGAAGTATTTCTCATAATTATCTTATCTAATGACCTCTCCAACTCCACAGGGAGTGATGTTTTCTCAGGATGAAAAATTTGAGAGTTGCTTTTTTGTTCTAAAACACAATTTTACATAAGTCATAGTGTTGAATCCCCCAGATTATAGTTTTAGATACGTGGTCTTCTTTGAAGAATTAGGTTGTGGTTCGGGATGTGTTATATTTCATGTTGATCATGTCGTTGCCTATATACCTCGACAGTTTAGTCCATATGAGAAGAATTATCTTACCCATTGACCTTGAAATTGAAACCATGATGTGTGCCCATAATATTTGGCAGCATTACCATTTTATGGATATTTTTACCATATATTACGACTATTAGAGCTTAATTTATATATTTTATAAAAAATATTCGAATCTCCACTAGAGGTGCTGGTTGGAGTACCTATAATCTTTTGATTTCGACAATGTTCATACAATCGGTAATGGGAATGTCATGACAGATTCAATGGGAAAGAAACATCTAATATTGACCATGAAAGAATTATCAAAAGAGTGGAACATTAGGGAACCTTTTTCATATTTTCATATATGATTTCAGGAAACATAAATGAGGTTATCTTTGATATAGTTTAATTTAATTGTCCTCTTCTTTACATGACTCTTCAGGAAAAACATAATGATGAAGTGTTTCATGAAATTAATGAATCTATTTATGGATGGGAGACCATTTATGAGTGGTTGATCTCCGTGGATGGTGTTATATGTATTTGGAATTGATTTTTTATTGTTAAATATAAGGGAAAATATACTAGGGTTTTTCAATAATTCCTAGTGGGTAGTTCACCCAATAACCACAAATATGTTCTATGGCATGGGTTGTTGATTCTGTTTTCCAAGTATGAGATGGGGAATTAAGGATTTTTTCTCTCATAATTATATATGAAAATATGGTTGGGATAAGAACTAGATGACTTCGAATCTTATTCATCCATTTCTTGTTCTAAATTCGAATCTCGATGAGATATTCCTTGAATTTTTAAAGGGTTTCTGTGTACCTAGAGAAAGATGAAATCGATATGGGCTGTGATTGACAAGATGACAAAATCGACTCACTTTATACAAATTCACGATACAACCAAAGTTAAGGAGATACAAAATCTATATGTGAGATAGGTTTTTTGGTTTCACGTATTTTAATATACTATTTTCTCTACTAGGGATACCCATTTTACATATCACATTTTTGGGAAGTCTTTAACAAACACTGGGATATTAGGTTCATTTAATTATAACATATCATTCACACATGGATGGATATGAAGAGAGGGATATATATATTATTGAGGATATTATTTACTCATGTATCCTATATTTTTGTGGATGTTAGATTGAATATTATGGGATAATAGAGTTTTATTATAATACTATACACTCGTCCAAGATCAGGATGTAACCTTTTGAGGCCTTGTATGTCTGAGCTTGTAAATCTCTATTATGTTGGTCATAGATCATGGAATGATCCTTGGTTAGAACATGTGAATTTAAATATATGCTAGAATAAATTCATTTCATTCATCAATGAATGTTGATGGAACAGATCAGGTACAACTCTTATACTAATCATCATCATTGTCCATTGGAGTTATCAGTTGGAAACCAATTGTTCTAGTAACATTGAATTCATTTGGGTAATAAATGGTTTTGGAGGTATGGGAATCATGCTCCTCATTTGTTGGTACCTTTTTAGATTGTTTAGTATGTGGGGAAAGTGACTTATAGTTTAGCACATCTTCCATAGTGGGCATTGATTTATATGAATTTTCAAATATCTCAGAAAGAAAAGTATTTTATTGATGCATATCATGTGTTGATTTGGAGTGAAATAGATGTTAATATTGCTTTACCCATGACTAAGAATATATTAAAAATAATAGATTATAATAATAAGGTTCTATATAGGAGGGTGATACCTTTTATCTGGGAGCTATAGTAGCATAGTTCTGATATGCATGAGACATGAGAGAAAGGGTAACTAAGGTGAGAGAAGTGGACTCATCTTTTTGATATGGAAACTTATTGATAGTATTTATGGGTACATATTGTTTCTATGATAAAGTGGTTGTAACATAGCTTTACTAATTTTATAGTACTCCACAGCCCACATTTTGTTATCTTTTTTTGGTTGAGGTTTCACTTAGGTTTTTTTGGTGTAAAGATAAAATTATTAAAAAAATTATGGGTTGTCCACAACTGGTGCATTTATTTTCAAATCATGAACCCCTGAGACAGTGAGAAATGAATGGTTGAAACACGGTTTCTAAAATGGTGCACCAGCTAGTAAAAACCATACACCCTATTGAGGGGAACATAGTTTGGGAAATGGCATGGCCCTGAGCAACTAACTATGTAGATGATTATTTTTAATTTCGAAAATTAATTTATAAATTCCTAAACACCCTTTTTATCTTCCGATCAACCCCAAATTCAAATAAAATGAATTCATAGGTCTTTTAATCTCTCAAGGACCCATTTAGACACCTCTAAACCCCTTCCTAAGAGGATCTATCTGTGGTGAACCACATTCATTACCTCTCCAATATATGATTATTCTCTCATTCCTTTTACCATGCTCTCTCTTTCCTTCCCCCATAGGGATTTTTAGATAACCATTTTGTTTAAAGAACTAAACTCATTTAATTACGATCATAAATCTAGTTTGAATTTTTATATATTCAATATCATCATTCGTCATTGGAAAGTCCCACTCTGGGTATTGAGTTATGATTACCATGATTAACAATAGGTGTTCCCATATAAGTTTTTTCAAAATTATTTTATGTTGAATTAGTTGAATTTCATTATATTTTTCTCAATTGACATATGAAAAAAATGATGGGAATTTAAATTGAAATTTATATCCTTTTGATTTTTGGGAAAAACACCCAATTCCCTTGGAATTTCAATTTGGTTAGTGATTTAAAAATTATGTATTTTGAAATTTTTTGAATTTATTTTTGAGAAAAAATTCATAAATTGATATAAGAAGAACCTATGATTGGTTTTATGTTGAAAAATCTATGAATTTATTAAAAAACTATGTTTTGGTTTTTAAATTAGATTAGAATATTGAAACTGGGAATAATGAAACTATATTTTAAACTAATTTAAAATTATTTTCAAATTATTGACTAATTTAATGAGAACATGCAAGACTGGTTACTAGGATGGTTTTTTGGGACAAGTATGCTAGAATATTAATTCACTTAAAATAGATTAAATATTACAACTCAAAAAAAATCTAGATATGGAGATCATATTCCTAATTGAACATTGATGTGTAATATTCAACATAAAACTGAGGGACATGTCTACACATATAACAAGATCATATATATGAGAGTGTCAGGATCCTATAACTAGAAACATTCGTACTATATAGTAGATGACCTTGTTGCTTATTATGATTACTTTGATTTATATTCCATTGATTATGAAACATAATAACTCTTGACTATTCCTTATATAAATTATTTTATATAAAATTTTTATTTATAAATGTTTGGAAATGTTTCTATCATTTTATATGAAAAAAATATTTTGATTTAAATGTGTAATTGTACTTTTATTCATGTTTTGATTAAATTGAATGCATGATTTGTTTATTTATTTGGAATATTATTATAGAACATGTGGTTAGACCCTATATGTATTTTTTTCTTACACCAAACATTTTAATTTAGAAATATTAGATTTTATTCTTCTATGATCTTTTAAAGGTAAAGATCCTCTTAGTGGAGGTGGAATATATTTCCCCTTTCTCCTTGGAGTGTTGAAACCATCAGGATGTTTAAGTTTTATCTTGTATTTTTTGGGTACTTTTTTGATATACTATTTTTGGGGGTTTTTATACCTATTTTTTTCTGGTACTATCTCCCTTTGGAGTATTGATCATATTTTTATGTATCTGGTTCTTCATCAGTTTATGAAAAAAATTCATTCCCTCTTTTATCTTATTTGATGTCTGGTAGAAGTCGCCAACAAGTGGGGATCGAGAACAGCCTTTGGGATATGTTGATATTAGGTCAGGTATTAGGGTACCAAGGTACTCTAGGATTTACCGTGACTTATACTTCATATCTATAATATTACCCAACTATTTTAGGAGGTAATGGAAAAATGAATTTCATCAGTTCGAGAGGCGGTAATCTTCTGTACACATAAATAATGACTTCTTAACTAATATTGTGGACGTGGGGATTGTTTTAGGTCATAAACTTAATATAAAAACATATATGTATATGTATGATACTAATGTTACTACATCATCCTAATTTAATATTAATTTAATTATGTTTATATAGAAATAAAATAAAAATTCTCCTGGAAAAACATTACCTCTAATATTGGTTACATCAATAGATTTGAACCAAAATTCTCAATAAGTTGGAATTATTCCAAAAAAATGATTCAAGGATGGGGGAATAGAATTTGAATATTTTTTTTCATAGTTGTTGGTCAAATCAAAGGGGCTTTAATTTTTGAATAAGATATGTTTAAGGTTTCCTTTTATAAGTGAGGTCACTAGCACACATGTAATTTTAAAAAAAACTCCATTGCCCAATTTTTCAAATTAAAAATGGTTATAAATGGTATATCATAAAGAAATATACATGATAAGATAAAAATATCATGATAAAATATATTTTGGACAGGTTTTTTTTCATATTATCCCTTATCATATTAGTTGAATCCCCCAACAAATCAGTTTTTAGCTTGTCCATCGTAAATATATTTTACTGTTTTTAGTATTCTTTATAGTAAAAATTTAGATTACCATATTAGAAAACATAAAATATAATAATTTCAAATATGTAATCAATTTTTCCAATTTATAGTCACATAATAATAAAAATTTATTTTAAAATTCATCCCACAAACAGCATGAGAAAGCAAGATTTGACAGAGAAGTTGTTGAAATGATTTCAAATATTTTATAACTACATTTAAAATGAAAATGATTACAATTAAATACATTGGATTAAATGATATATAATTGAGCTAATGGTATATTAAAACAAATTTAGAATTATATTTACCTTTAAAAATAATTAAATAAAAAAGTAATTTTGTAATTAAAATTTAGTATTTTTCTCTATTCGTCAAAAAAATGAAACATTTGAAAAAAAATAACAAAAAAACAACCTAATAAAACATTGTAAATATGTTTTCAAATATGATGATTATTTTATTAAATACATTTTCTAAATGTCATAGAATTTAATTTTAAATTTTTTTAAATGAGATAAATAATCAACCTTTCAGAAAAAAAATATTTTATTCAGATAAAATTTCTTTCTATTTCATACTGTTCTTATTTTATTTTTAATCAAAAAATAACAATTGAATTTATTTAATACATGTTTAATTCATATAGTTTTCATAATTTGTTTTTTTATTTATACCTTCCAAATTAACATCTAGGTTATAATAATAATGTTTAAAAATTAATATTTTAAAATATCCTAGTGTTTTCTTCAAACCTAGTGTTGTGTGCATTTCATGTTATCGAAGAGACGGATTTTTTTACAAAAAATGTATGCTAAGGTCTTGGGATGTTATATTCCCTTCTATTCTCAGCTTTGTGTGTTATATATTATCTCTAACATTATGTTCCTCTTTTAAAAATATTAGGTTGTCACCCACGATATGAGGGTGAATTTTTCTGATGATATATTTAGATGTTTTTAATGTATGTTTCACTTAAGATGAAATTATCACAATCATTTTAAAATAAACTATTTTGGTACAAAGAGTCAGAATATAATATAATTATCAATAACTATATTTTTTAAAAATTTCATTTTTATATCATGTAAAACATATAAATTAAAGTCATGTTTATCTCATGTATCTATAATATCTTCAATATAGGGTAGAGAAAAGGCTAGATTTATATGTCATTGATTACATATAATGGAATATTTATTCATGGATAATTAATTTCTAATAAAGATTAGTTCTATAAGTGAAGCATTTCTTAATTTTTTTTATATTATATATTTAATATCAATGAATTAGGGAGAAGATATATGTAGTTTTGTGTCATTTTTTTATTAGAATTCGTGTGAGTTTTACTACTTGGAAGATATTATCAATTCCTATGACCATCTAGTAATGTAGTGAGTTAAGGAGAGTAATAGGTCATAGACATTGGGTGCTATATGTTCTTCTCACAAAAAATATAATAATAAAAAATGGAGTAGTGATTTTTTGACATATCAACACAATTTTGATATGTTATTCTTGGATATAAACTATTGTGGGGGAATAATATATAAATATCCTTTTCAATGAAATTTATTTTTTTAATGGATTTTCTTTGTATGACTGTTATGATAGATTCAATGTTCCTTTAAAAATTAGATACAATGATTTATTTGGCATTGATATAAGAATTTATTTTATTCCCTAGGTTACCCCCTCCCCACTCTTAGGGTGAATATTATGGGATATCAAGTGACATATTCATTTAGACAGAAGCTAGTATTTTCATAAAATATAATTATCCATGATATTAAGTAAACTTTTTTACATAGATCATGTTATTCTTATATATCAACTCACATATTTTCAATTATTCAAGTATATTATGACTATATGGATAAACAAATAATACTTCATTCACCTGGATGAATGAGAACATCACATTCCTATAAAATAAAATATTAGAACACCACATGTAGAAAAACTAGGTACAACCAAACAATCATATAAACTATATGAATCAAAGTCTTATGTGTCATACTAATCATTAGATTTGAAAAATCACATATTGATTAAACTCAAATGATGACATGGTCTTCAACAAACCTATTCACCCCTAGATTAGGTTCACCTCATGTATGGAATAAGTTGGGAGTAAAAATATGGTTTCTATATTGTAGGTTATTTTTTACAATTAAATAAAGGGAAATATAAATGTGAAATATAAGAACCTTATATACTATAGAAAATTTTATTGAAAAACATGTTCAATATTCATGGATATTATTTTATTTTAGATGAATATTTCCTAAAATAAGAAAGTGAATACCTAAGGACAATAATAGTTTAGTTTCATTTGAAACATGGAACATAATATTCTAAATTAGTGAAATATATCAAAAGTCTCGCATAAATATATCGTCTTTTACTAATCCTGATTTAAACAATTAATCATAACCTGTGAAAAAGAAAAATAAGAAAGGGTGATCATAGATTCTTAGTATGGGTAAATAAAGCATATATGTATGAATAACATGATCATAAGTTCATGAAAACATGTTCATAAAATTAGAAAACCATAACCTCACTATCAAGTATCAAAATATTGAATCTTGGTATAAAAATTGTCAGTTCATGTGATGTGAATCATATTAAAATAAAATAACAAGATTCATATGATCATAATATAGGCATAAGACATGGAATTTATGGAATAAACATAAGAATAGTTATAATTTCATATTAGTCATGGATCACTTCAAATACAATAATAGTAGGAAAGGTCCTTTACTAAACCAAGTTCACTCTATGTTCTAGCCTGTGTATTACTGAACTGAGTTCACATCTCACTCAATTCCTTGGTTACGTAAAAACATCCCGATCTTATTTAAGCCCTACATTATTGAATTGAGTCCAATACACACCCTATCCTTATATTACTGAATATAGTTAGATACTTATTCTAACCCAATATTAATAAACTGAGTTCACTCCATGTTCCATCCTTATACTACTGAATCATGTTCACTCCTCATTCTAGACCTCTGTAACTGAATAAGGTTCACATCTCATTATAGTACTATAAATTTCATTATATATATAAATAATTAAAATTTTCTTCGAGGTACATGTAGTTCCCAATTATCTCATAACAAAAACCATTTTTATCTATGACATAAGAACATAAAACACACATCACATCATAACCCATGTAATGAAATTGGTATTATATTAATTTCCTAATATCATAACCTAGATATAATATAATTTTATCATAATTATTTTTTCATATAATAACACATGAAATTAATCATATTCCATAAGAATATAACCCATGAAATATAAATGAGATTCCAAACCATATCGCTCATAGAATAGAAATGTGTTTCATAAACATCATGTCGTCAAAATATAAACCATTAAAGGAAATAATATGAATGTTATCCTTAGATATTATCCCAATTAAATAATTAACTATATTAATAGATGTAATATTTTTTAGACAAGTATTTTAAAATATCACTTGGAATATTTATTAATTAAAATTTCTATTCTTTAAAAATATCTTTTTAAAACACAAAAAAAATTAAAAATAATTTTATTTAAAAACCACATCCAAAACATTTAATGGAATTTTAAAAATCATTTAAGAAGTTTTTTATTACATAAAACTATAAAAAAAATTCATTGAAAAGTTTCTTATAATATCTTTTAAAAAAATTTAACATATTTTTTATAAAATATTATTTTGAGAGAACACATATTTCTAATAGAAGAGGGAAATAGAGTAAGAATTACTTAAAAAATTATTGAGTATATTAATTACCAAATGATGAAAAAACATAACATTACACAAATATAGATTGAGTAAATAGAATATAATAAAATTCATGATAATTATTTAGAGTTATATCATGAAATTTCAATATAGAAGACTTGATTATAAAAAATCCTGACAAACAGTGAGATTATAACATAAAACTTCTATAACATTTTCAACCTGCAATCCTAATCACAATGAAGGAATAAAGTAATTTAATAATTAAAATGTCATGATAATGAAAAAAAAAGTTTATTTGACATCTCAAAAGTGTATTTATATATATATTATGAAAAAATATAGGTGTATAACATAACGTAAATCTCAAAGAAGGCAATTTGAAACAAAATTATCTTACTGATATGGTATCTTTTGAATTACAATCCCCACGATAGTGATATCCACAAGTAGAAATGTAATTTCTAGTTAAATTATTATAATAATACTAAAATAAATTCTTGTGATGTATATACACCTCATAAAAGATATTGTTATTTAATATAGAATGTATCTCACAAAAGTTAAAAGATAGATGAAAATCCCTTAATACATGAGTAAATATTATATCATGTGATCCAAACAATAATTAAAAATATTTATACTTTAGATATCATGAAATAAATTATAATAAATATACTACATGTAATATTGATGTATATATACCACTCAAAATAAATGAGTGGTGAATATCACCAATGTCTCAGAGAAATAAAAGCGAGTCTAGAAATCCCCTTACCTTAAGTCTTGACTTTAATTATACTAATTAAAACCTCTTATATAATTATTCTAAGTTAATATTAAATCCAAAAAATAACCAAATTCATTTATATCCTACTATAAATTTTTTTTTATTACATTATATTACACATTCATTAACAATCCCATGTTATAGATACTTTTCAGGTAATAACTGCTTTGTTTTTTATATGATTGTTCTTTTGATATTTCTATTCAACAAACATTTATCATTATTTAATCATTTAAATATTATAAAACATGATAAAAACATTATATATTTTAATTAAATATTATTTTATAGTAATTCATAAAATATAATGACAGGAACCCAAATACACCATTCAAAGAGATGATAGGTTGTAAGTATATACCAAGGAAATTTCAATTTTCTCACTGTATTGAAATAAATAATGTAAATGTAATATATATTGTGACATCCCATGTTTTTTACCAGGAAAAAACCAATTAAATTTGTTTTCTTCTACCCTTATAGGATGGTTTGTTTTTATAACCGGGATTCAAAACAAAATTCAGAGAGTGAGGGCACTGTGATATGTTTTTTAAAGAAATTAATTTATTTTAATTAAATTCGAAAGAAAGATAAATTAAACGATATTAAATCAATAAATGAAAAAAATAAAGAGCTTTTTTAATAATAAGAATTATAATAATATGATTATTATTTTATTATTTTATTATAATAATTATAATTATTTATATTTAATATTATTATATATTTTTAGGTTTCATGAAAAACCTAAATAGCGGTCTCCCTCTCCCCCTCATGGCTAACCCCCGCCCCACTAGGCTCTCCATAGCCACGTGACACACCCCTCTCTGACTCCCTCTTCTTGTGACAACTTCTAGTATATTTTTTCCTCTTTTCTTGACTGATTCTTCGATTTAAGCAACCTCTACCATTCTTATTCCCTATTATATTTTTTCCTTCTCCCTATTTCCTAGTGAGGTGCAACGGAACCCTAGGGTTTTGGGATAAAACATATTTTTTTATTCCATTTTTAGGTTGTATGAAAGGAATCCTGGTACTCTATTAGTCATATTTCCCCAAACATTGTTGAAGGATAAGAGGTTTGGATAATTTTGGTCCACCATATTTTATTTGGGGTACGGTTTTCCGTCATTCATCATTATTACTCAACTTATTTTTGAAGATTTTTTAATTTATGTGTTCTTGTTATTTTTTTCTTAAGTGGGTTGGTTTTTCATGATGGTTTTGAGTCATTGGAGTTAAATGGTGACATACCATGTATTAAGGGGTATGAATATATATATATATATATATATATATATATATATATTTCTGTGTTTCCCCGTTATATGTAACTTCTCCCATGGGAGTGAATATATATATATATATGGGTATAGGTTTTCTTATGTATAATATGAACATTCATATACGTGTGGATTTTAATAGGGATATGGATATAAGGGAATGTAATGAAGGATCACCATAAAAATAATTAGAACCATATAAAGATGGGTATACGGGATAGTTTTCCTTATATATACATGATGGTGAATATGCTCAGATATGGGAGGCAACAACTCTAAGTAGTCGCTGATGAATGTGTAAAGTGCCAAAGTTTTTCAGCTTAGTCTACTCTTGACAGAGGATCCCTATCCTTGACCATTTAAATTTACTAATTCTTTATGTTCTTCTTTAAATATGTTGAAATATGATTACCTTTAATAAAATGATATACATACCATGAATGAAATTCTTCCATATGAAAAATAATTTATTGGATAAATGAATCCATTTCATGTAATAAAACGCCTCCAATGGAGGTGCTTTGTATTCTAAGATAAAAAGTAGGTATTAGAATTTTATTCTTTGTTGGACTATTACATTGATTTTTCCTTATTCTTTGACATTAAGATTGATATATGGCATGTTATCAAAATGGCCTCTAGTGGCATTAGAACATGGAGTTTACATTTTTAAATGGTTAAAGAATCATGATATTGAATAAGTGTGTGGCCGAAAATATAAATTGATTAACATGGAAATATTTATAAAAATGGAATTCCCATATTGGAATTTGAAATGTTTTCCCATGGT
The DNA here is from genome assembly GCA_963277665.1 of Viscum album. Taxonomy (NCBI): domain Eukaryota; kingdom Viridiplantae; phylum Streptophyta; class Magnoliopsida; order Santalales; family Viscaceae; genus Viscum; species Viscum album. The sequence continues at coordinate 255,197,049 of OY728123.1, forward strand.
ACCTTCTATGTATCACTTGAACCTTGATAAATAAATTTCCTTGAATTGTTTAATTAAATGGAATGAATTGAACGAAATGTATACACATTAAGGCATTACATCCAAAAAAATTTAAATTAAATTTATTTGTTTTGGGTGGTCTAAAATAAATCCCTTTTTATCTAATACTATTATATATAGTAATTTCAATATGTATAATTTCACTAGAATGCCACAAGAATGAACAGATAAATTAGATAATCCATTTTAAAATATAATCTTTTAATTTTAAACTGGGATTGAATTACATTAGGTCCATAGGCAAGGAGACTATGAGTTATAGACACCTGATATGTGTTTCATCATTGGATAATGTTAATAGATTTTATGTTTAACTGTAATTCCATGTAAAAAATTGGATATTTTTTCATTGTTGGATTATACTTTGTAATTGCTGTAATAATCAATTTGTGTGATTTCTTATGGAAGAATTTCCTTGTATTTTTTTGTTAAAAGATATATTAATGACCTTAGGTTCAGATGATAAATTAAACAGGTTTGATATGATTATGAAGAGAATTAGGAAACTCAATTAATGAAATGAATAATATTGACATATAGTAAATTTTAGAATCTGATCATTGTGTATTATCATGATAAATCTGGTATGTTTGGTACTAGAATTGTGATGTTTCTTTCTTAGCTTTGGAGATTATGTGATATTGATTTGATTGATACCTGAATGTTTTATGATGATTCCATATTTAGTTTTTTATATTACTCATGATTGGCATTTGTGCCTAAGGTATCGGTGCATTTTTTTACCACCTGAAGGCTAGATGCACTAGTAAAAAATTCCTAAGGGTAGTGTATATGATTTTTCGGATACTTTATGGATATATACATAGTCACATGTGGATTGAGGGTTTGGGGAATGTTTTCATACCATGTGATGGATAGGTTCACTAGTACTGAATTACTATGGGAATAATATAAGATTTTGTCATATGCCTGAGGTATAGATGAATAATCACATGATAATTGAGGGATTGATGCTTGTTTTTATGCTGCATGATGACTAAGAACATTGGTACTAAATTATTGAGCCAAGAGTATATTTTTTATATTAGATCCTAGATGTGTAGATGCATTTTCACATGATTCTTGATGGGGATATTTTACTTCTGCCGAAGGGAGATATTTTGGTTAGCATGAGGACTAAGGTAGTGAATTTATGGTATATCCTGAGTGATTATTCCTTGGAAGGAGAATCTACCACATATTTGGTTGATCAATCATAATGCAGGAGGATCAACACATAAAAATATATACCGAGAAGGGTGATAAAGTAGGTAAATCCACCAGGTGTCCCAATGGAACCTAGGTGGATTTTTGTATACATATTCAGTACTGCTTGTTTATTTTTATCCATATACTTACTCACTAAATTACATTTTATATCAATTAATGTATTTGGTATGACACTATGGGTGATGGTTTATAGAGATTATTATCTCACAACCTTCTCTGATGCCAATTGTAACTGTTCTATACGGTCTTTGGATTCATTGCATGTGTTGTGCTATTCACATGGGTGCTAGGAATCACAGGATTGGGTTGCTGATCAAGATTCATGGGGATTTTACCATTGAGTATTTCATTTCTATTATTAATTTCTACTTATTCTACCTTATATCAACACATAACATTACATGCACCATTAAATGGAATTTGTGCTTACCATTTTTATATAGATATTATATTTTGTTCTACTTCTTATTTTATTATTATTACTAGTTCCACATTTTTATGTTAGTTATTAACTAATAAACTATTTTTCTACTCTAATATATACTATTGAGTCTCCCCACCTTACCATCAATAGACCCTCTTTTCTAGTGGGAGGCCTCTGTTATATAGGGAGGCACGATTGAGGCCATGCGACCCACTGGTCTGGCCACCATCTTAGTGGTATATTGGGCCATGAAGTTAAAAATAAGTATCAGAATAGTTATATTCAGTGTCTTACTATTTTGGGAGTTAGATAGGAAACTGTAATGTTTCGGTTCATGGTAAATAGAAATTCAGGGGACCGATCACCCCATGTATGGAGAAATGACAAAGTGGATAGGGCTAGGGTTGTTTTTCATACTGTTTGATATTATAGTTGAATCTGATTTCACCTAGATTGATTCATGTATTTTTCAACTGCTTATTGATTTATGGAAGATATTCTATTTTTTCATCATCCTATTATGGTATTAATGAATCATTACATGCATCATATCAGGCATATAGTGAATTCACATTCCTTTCATGTGACATGCCATGTAGTTGTTGACGAAGGTTATTTTCTGGTTCTGATTGTGTACCCTGAGTGTTATGACATGTTTCTATATTTATATTATGTTTATTTTTGTTATCTTCTTGTGATAACATTTTTGTTTTGATGTATAAATGGTTTCATATGAAAAATCTTATTGGTACCTTTTCATGAATGATATGGTTTGGATTATGATGGGATCCCGTTTTCAATTGAGATGTGTATGTGTGACTTTTAATTGTGAGAAGGTAACCCATGAAATTGAACCATCATTAAGATTTATATATATTATTATAGATGTTTCTAAAAGGATCAGTATTTTTAATTTTAATATGAAATGAATTGGTTAACATCATTAATTAACAACCGGACCCATGTAGGTCTATTGGAGAATGTTAATATGAGATGACCCATTTGGGTGTTTCAAAAATTTTAATATATTATAAAACTGATATTGGATTACTTTATAAAGAACCCAGGTCAGCTTAAAGGGACCCTCAGAGGTTACCTCATCAATTAAAAAGGAATTTATGTTATAAATTTCCTAATAAATATCATAAAACGATGAATGTTTAATGTTTTACAGAAATTTTTATATAATTTTCATATCTTTTTTTGGGGTGTTAGTTAAAATCATGTACCTAGTGTTTCTATTATAAATTGGTATAGTATGTTTAGAATTAAATATTTTAGATGCATATGAATTAAATATGAATAAATGTAATGTCATCAAAATGTACCCTAGGTGAGTTCATTTTTTTAAACCCTTATGAAATTGTTGCTTGAGATTTACTTTCTATGTATCCTTTGGATGAAAACGTAATATTTTTTAGGCCTTCATTATTTTTAGAAAATTTTTAGATTGTTGGTTTTAGAGACCATTTAATTTTATATTTGAGTGACCTAGTGACTGGGTCTACACATCATCTTTTTAGTGGATATCCTGTGATATTTTTCACCAATAAAATTTAAATTAATTGAATATGTAATGAGATTCTCTGACATTGGGTGTCAATCGGGTGTCATTCGGTATCATTTTCCTAATTAAGATAATTGGTTTCTAAATGACACTCTTATTAAGATGGGTTTCATGTTTGTCTTGGCCTTGGATATGGTTTTGATCATCGAGTAATGCACAGTTTCAGCTAGTTAGACATGCATTGGGCATGGTTTTCCATTTCATAGGTTGTTTTACTTTTTCTTTTTCTTTGTATGACTCATTTGGTCTCAATTTATTTTACATTTTTTGTGGAAATATGACTCCAATATAAATTTTTTGTACAGACTATCAATTAGTTAAATTCCTAGGGTAGACAACCAATGGATATTTAGGATTGGTTGTGTACTTTTGAAAACATAGGGTAGTGTGCATTCACATATGTGGTGCCATAATGTTTCTAAATGATTCAACTAACTAGTTAGGTTTACTAGAATCATTGAGCCTTATGCTATTGAGAGAGGTATCATGTCATCACCAGAGTAGGATGACATGGGTATAAATTAGTCATGTTCGTACCAATGCTCAGGATTACTTTCATTGAAATGGGTGTTTTAACACACTAGTTAGTTTGGTTTGGGTTTTTATGACAAATGATTTGATGTTTGTGACTATGACTTAGGAAATAATCACATTTATGTTTATGTTTAATCTAATCTAGAATTATACTTAGTGTCTGGTCTATCTCTTTCTATGATGACTAGGACATCCTATGTTAAGGAGAGTCATTTTGGTTCTTTGTATGTGTCCACAAAGTAAAAGGAACATAACTAAAGAGGAAAATTTGAGAATGGAAGAGCATTTATAAATTCCTGCAAGGCCTGTGAAATTTAAATCGTGTAAGTTCTTGATCATCATTGTGTATGAAACTATTAATAAATTCCGTTGGTCATTGGGGGGATTTTTTGGTTAAGAAAAAATGATCATATGATACCTCAGGTGGTAAAGGTTTGGTGGTCAGCTAATGACAGTTTGTCGATAGGTGGAGCTGAGTTTCTTCGAAGGTATTGAATAATAGTGGTTTTCCTATTTTCATTCTAGTGATCTTTAAAATCCTCTTATTTTTCTCTTCCTTGATATATGATCATATCCCTTATCATGACGACATCCATGATACATTAATATAGAGTTTGTCTTACACCACACTCTAGTATAAAAGTTGTTGGGAGTTTAAGTGGTTTCCTAGTGTTGCACTTTGAATGCATGGTTTTTATCAAGGCTTTCTAAGTCTTGAGTGACCCTGATATTCCAATGTAGGAATTCGTTGGGTGAGCTTTTATACACAATCCTTTTCTGCTGACTTGATAGTAAGGGTGATGACACTCTGGGCTCAGTCATTATTCTAATGTGTAGGTCTTGGCCTTTTACCAATGTCTCACTTAGAAACATGGTGTATGGAATACATTGGATTAGTTTATTACACTCTAGTTGTTTCAATCAGAGGTTATCTCTATATTTTCATTATGATTAGAGGTGATTTTTTAAACAAGGAATATAACTAGAAGTTAGGTATGGACTTCAGTGAGAATGTTCATTATGAATATGAGATTCTTTGGTAGAAGGAATTGCAGTTCAGTTTGTAAAACACTATAAGTTTAGTTAATAATATTCAAGAATAGGTAGCATAAAGTTGCTCGACATGTATTCCTCCTTGTTCAGTATTCAGGGACATTGAGGAACTAATTTAAACACATCTACATGTAATGTTGGGTGTGGTATGAATTTCATCCATGTAATTCATGGAAAGAATACACGTCTAGTTTTAGATAGGTCAATCAGAATTCAATAATTTCTTTTAAAAAGGTATCTTTTATGACCTCAAATGTAATTGGGTTTGTTATGTTAAAGAAAATCATGCTTGAAGCATCACTTGAATGATTATAGGCATTCTTTATAAGGAAATTCCAACAGTGGATGTGTTGTTGCTCAGAATTGACCCGTTATGATGTTTAATATTATAGTAAGAAGTACATATGTCTAGATATTTATTGAGATGATGAAGTGATCATGTCTCTAGATAAATGGTCTCAGGTATTTGTTATCTCATTGTTTAAGTTAGAGAACAAGTGTTTTCTCTTCCTTTGACACCATAACTATTGTGTGTTGGAGAAGTGCTAAAAGGGGCGTTGGGCATTGGGAAATGCAGCATGACTATTTTAGTGAGACTTTATGACCCATGTTGGATGGTTGATGTTTTATTTGTTCCTAAAGGCTTATAGAGGATGATAAGTTCTAATGTTGGAAGGTTGTAACATCTTATGTTCTGAATCAGTCTAAAAACCAAAAAAATATTATTTTTTCACTATTAATGGATGGTTAGTTTTTAAAATCTGGATTTAGAACACAATTCCCAGATTGAGGAAACTGTGATGTGTTTTTCAAATAAATTAGTTTAATTAAATTGATGTTAAGAAGAAGAAAAATTACATTAGATTGAATAAGAAATTGAAAAAAACTAAGAGATTCTTTAATAATAATAATATTATTATTTTTATTTTTATTTACTATTATTATAAGGTTTTATGAATAACCTCAACAGTGGTATCCCTATTCCCCACCCAAATCGTGACACATCCCCCCACTCCTTGAGTTCCCCTTGGTCGTGTGACACACCCCTCTCTATCTACCTATTCAGAAGCTACTTTCCCTCTGATTTTCCTCCAATTTCTTGTCTGATTCATCAAGGTAAGGTCCCTCCCCATTCCTTATTTGTGATTTGGGCCTTTTTCCCTCTCCCCATCACCAGATGAGGTGTAGTCAAACCCTTTGTTTGAGGATAAGACAATTTTTTCCATCCATTTTTAGGTTTTGATAATGGATTCTCGGGACTCCTTTAGCCATATTCTAACAACCTTCGACAAAGAAAATGTTTTTTTGGAATATTTGTGTTTTCCCTCGTTGATTTGGGGTAATGTTTTTCATCATTCTTCAATGATGATCAATTTATAATTTGGGATTTTGTAGTTTATGTGTTCCTAGAATTTTTTATCTTAGGTATATTGGTTTTTTCATGATTCTTTCAAGTTTCCAAAGTTAAAAGGTATCATAACTCAAATTATGGGATAATATATATATATATATCTATGTGTGTGTGTGTTCCATCTTTATATGTAAATTCACCCATGGAAGTGAATATACATATATATGGGGATATGTGTGCTTATGTATAATATGAAAATACATACATGCATGGGTGTTAATAGGTATATGCATATCTGAAAATCTATATAAGGATCCCCTTACACAAATTCAAATCCATGAAAATATATACATAAGGGGAAGGTGTCCTTATATTTATACAAAGGTTCATATGATCAGAGGTGGGAGGGAGTAGCTTCATGTGGTTACTGATAAAAGTGTAAAGTTCCAAAGTGTTTGGCTTGGTTTACATTTGTGGTAGGATCGCTACCATTGATCATTTAAATATATGAATGCATTAATTTATTCTTTAAATAAGTTGATTTATGTTTTCCTTTGATAAATTGAACTTTGGAACTTGAATGAAATGGTAAAATATGATCTATGAAATGTTTGATAAAAAAGTAATGTTTTTTTTATAAAACCCATCCAACCAAGGTTTAATATCTTCTAAGAAAAAATCATTTATTAGAATTTTATTATTGATTTTATTATTACATTAATGTTTCTTTATGATTTAATGTTAGGATTGATATATGGAATATTTAGGACATGACCCCTAGTGGACTTAAATAATATTGACTTTTTAAATGGCTAAATAACCAAGGTACAATCTATTTTTACCCAAAACATTATGGATGTGATGACTGATTAAAAGTTCATAGTTTTATTGGGTCATTTAACTTTGTTCCCAACAAAAATGTTATTTCATGTCCTGATGGGGAATGTGTCCCATTGGTTCGATTTTATGGGGGTAATTGTTGTGAAATCACTGGAATAAGTTATAAAATATTGATTGGTCTCTAATGATATTGTTTCCAGATCAAAAAACACCCATGGACTCCTATATCCATGATTCGTTGACCTACTTTCCAAGTGAAGTCATTATTTGGGTGGTTTTCCCAGTGATACTTAAGAAATTACATTGGTCGAGAGGATGAGAACTTAGTCTCTTCTCATTCTTTTGGGGAGAAATATTGCCTATTCCATGACTATATTATAGATTTAAGATATGTAAATATGTTCATGAATCCTTGATTAATTTCTAATAATGTTTCCACAAAATATCCCATGGGAAGTAGTTAATCATTATTACACATTGGTTTTGAATCATCTGGATGTATTCAAGGTTCTCTATTGATGCCATTATGTGTATGTATTTGAGGCTCTTTATCAATGTTAACATTTTATGGATAAATTACGAACAATTTGGCCTTTCTATTAGATAATGCCAGTTTCAAGCCATATGTGATAAAGATTTGGAGTTTGTCAACATCTAGGGGAGACATGAGCTGTTTTGATGTCTGGATCAAAACCATAAGATAGGATTCCTACATATCATCATGGGAGGAATCAGAAGCCATGTTGTTCGGTGTCACCAGACTATACACATCACCTTTTAATGTCATGTGACAATGATCCAATTGTGCAGTTTAACGTCATTTGGAATGGAGTCACATGAAAAATGTTGCCTGATTAAGGGTGGTGTGGGACTTATGCTGAAGTGGGCCATGGTACCCCGAAGGGACAAGGTCTCCTGGGTGGATGTAACCCTATTGGGGATGTAGCTCGGAAAACATTATGGGGATTTGAATGTCATGATTGGACCTTAGGGATGCTTCTTAAATATCCCAGTTAGATGGGAATAGAATCCCTCATAGTTCTGCTTGAGCTAGAACATAAACTATATAGGAGGCTGATTAAGGGAGCAGGATTCGAGAATATGCATTGGAGCATCCCATTTGAGGATATTTTCTAAGAGATTAAAACATATGAGCGGAACATTTGGATTGATGATGGGGCTTAACTCTATGCAGAAGGGCTATTATTTGGGACCATGTGGATTTTATGATTGCCACCAACCTCTAAGACCATGTGAGTCATGCATAGTTTTAGAATCAAGTGGAGACAGTGGATCTAATGATCCCATGTCCCAGTTCATATGCTGATAGTTTGTACTAGATCCCAAGTGTATAGAGAATGGGAATTGGGTGTTCCCGTCCCATATTTTGTTTTCATATCCCAAATAGTTAGATTTGGTGACCTATCAAGATATGTCATAGGCAATGGAAAAGTGTAGGAAATGTGAAACCTCATACAAGAAAGGCTAGGGGATTACCCCAGTGGGAGTGCCCTATTGAATGTTTGGCAGTCATATCATTATTTATTTAGGAGGAATCTTATGTTTTTCATACAGGGTATACTATGGTTTAAATTAATATAGCTTATATGATAGAATAAAAGTTTAAAGTCATGTTGTATGGAAAAGTTCCATATAGTTTAACATCCTATGGATATGAAAAATTTGTGTCTTGCAGTTTAGGGTTAGACAATGAGGACGTGCTAATACAGTCACCATGATTAATAAGAGGATAATCGGGTCATGATGTTATGACATGCCTCAAACATGAGAGGGAAAGAAAGTGTAACCAATGATTCTAGGGATTCTTATATAAAGAGAAATGATATGAGGCATTTAATCCATTGGGGCATATGGAGGTAAGAAACGACTCTCATAAGAATTTTTTTTCTGGTTTGATTGGACTTTTTGTGGACCACATTTGCAGATATATTAGGGAATATTTTTCATAGTCAAGAAAATGTGTCCTCATGACACTAAACATCCATTACTGATGGTTGGGGAGGTTTATGAAAATCTTAAATATCCAAGGACAAATATTTTGATAGATGGATAAGTGTGTGTCTGAGCATGAAATAATCAGTTAGACTACGATTGTCCATGTATTTATTGATAAAACTAATATATAAGGTAGGTGTTGTTGTTTTAGGAGTGTCATAAATAGTAGGTTGACTCATGGTAAAGAACAGATTGATGTTGGGGTGGAATAAAGGGTGAAATAGAAAATTTTTCTAACCCAACCAGAAAAGATCATGATATAACTCTTCATTTTTCATGGGTGTCAGTGATGGTAGCGAAGGGACCAACCCAAAGGAGCTGGCCGCATAGGGGATGGCCACGTAGGAGCTAGCCGTATAGGGTATTTTGTGAAAGGTAATCTATTAGGGAGCTAGATGCATAAGATTGGGCTGATTTGGATTTCCTACAGAGGTGAGTCTATAAAGGATCACCTACAAAGGGTTTCTAGAAATGTGTCACCCGTGATGCATAATCTATTTATGAGCATCCATAAAGGATTTTCCATGAATGAGTTTAAAGACCCAAACTTGACATAAATAAAATTTATATTTCATTCTAGTAATACTTAATAAATTACAGAAATAGATTCCCAAAGATCGTATTAGTTTAGTGTCTTTGGAAACTTGAAACACATTCTTCCAGCTTAAAGAATGAATGCCAACATCTCCCATAAATATCTTCCCCTTTAATTTTCCTATCGATAACCTTCATTTATATCTTGGGAGAAAGAAAACATAAAAATGGCTTGCTCAAATGCTCAGTAAGGGTAATCATGAAGAACATCAAAAAAACATAAACATAGGAATTTAAAAACATCAACATAAATTTTGAATATCAAAATATCGAGTCATGAAATAAATATTTGTAGTTAATAAGGAATAAATCATAAATTAAAACATGTAATGATAAAATATAATTGAAATAAAACATGGAATGTTGGTAAACACATAATCATAGAAAATAATTTCCATATTAGCCAAGGATCATTACCCAGACCATCATAGTGGACAAATTCCATTACTGAACTGATTTTACTCCTCGTTCTTGCCCCGTATTTCAGAACCCGAAATACGTACCATTTCATACCTGTATTAATAAATTGGATATACTTTCCTTTTCATCCCTACATTATTGAACTAGATATAATTGTCATTTCAGTCCTGTATTATTGAACCAAATGTACTTTTTGTTTCAACCCTATATCACTAAATCATATATACTTTCTATTTTAGTCTTATCTATCTCAAGAGAAATAAATCTTTACCCAATGTATTGGAGGGAGATGTAGGTCCCACTCTTCTCATAATGAAATCATTATGACATGTTATACAAAACATAAATCATTCCTCAAAGAATAACCCAATACATAAAATGGATTTCTTAAACTTCATTCCATCATAAAATAATGAATATAAAATATCATTTCATCATTAACTCAATTAAATCATCATAATAAAAGGGATATAAACATAACTCTATTTAAATAGCGTCATCTTAGATGGAAAATAATTTTGATAAAACACTTGATGTTAATTCTGGTGGAAAATACCCTTTCTTCTACAAAAACATTTTTTTTAAATTCCATGAAAATTTAAAAAAATAAATTTATTTGAATATCAAATTGAAATAATGTAAATGATGGTTCACTCAAATAAGGTGTTTTTAATATGTAAAAATTCAATCATTAAATATATGTTAAAAAAATTCTCAATGTAATTTTTCCAAAAATTTTAAAAAGTACCTCATATTGTAAATTAAAGAACGATTCTCTAACAACCCGAGCCTGAGAAACTGGACTCAGTCATTATAAATGTTGTGTAAAATTTTTTAAAAAAGAAATGTGTATAAATACACAACATCTCATGAGATAGTGGACCTTTTACTAGTTCATGTTTCAGAGAATTATAATCCAATATTAAATTTAGGTACAAAAGTACAATGTTTAGTCAATTTTAATCAAGGTAACATCAGAAAAATGATTCCACATTAAAAATTCCTTATGGCACTTTCACTAAACATGTAAAAATAATTTAAATACATATGGTGAGAATAAAAATCCCAGTAAGGGTTTTTAAAACAAAACCATTAAGAAATAATTTTTCATTAAAACGTTTCATTAAAACACATTCATTAAAAATAAAATATTAATATTTCACGTAGCATGTCACCATAATTTTCTTAAGAGCCTATGAAAAAACTTTCAGGATATCCCTTGATCAAAATTTATAAACTTATTAAGGTGTTATGAATTGAATGAGATATAAAATATGCACGTACATGAGTAGAAATGCATTTATTTCCACCTATAAGTTAGATAATGACCATACATAATTATGCATGACACGCTAGGTGTGCGGACATAGTTTTGCACCTTAAATGTTACTTGTTTGGATTTTCATAGAAAATGACATCAAAAAACATATATACAGACCATGAAATAATAGATAAATTATAAACATTTGTTTATGGATATGAAATGAAAAATTAAACCTTCTTAATAAATGATATAAATATGTATAAAACATAATTTCACATGTACAAGAAAATGTACAATTGATTAATACATATTCATAAGAGAATGATTCTTAACAATAGTTATTCTAATAGTTGAATAATCACATGGAATATCTCCTACAAGAATCATCATAAAGTAATTAAAAATACATGGCATCATAAAAATTCTATGAAAGACTCATTTCAAGATGATACATAATCATTTTTTCAAGGCCTCATGCAAAGACCTAGTTTATCTCATGAGACCTACAGATGCATAGAGAGGCTATATAAGGCCTCACCCATCACATAATAATTCTTATACATTCCTCATATTCCAAAAAAATATATCTTTAAATCAAAGTGTCTCATGCCACTTTGATTTATTTTAGTCTTTATCTTGGGTGAAAACAAATCAGTAAACACACCAAATTTTCACATACCACCTTTATTTATTTAAATATTATTCATTGATGAAATAAATTCATTAAATCATCCAAAGTGTCCCATACCACTTTGGAAAGTTTATTTCTTAATCCATATATTATTATAAAAGATTTATCACAAACTTAAAATAACTGTCTATATTCATAAATAATGTGAATCATGACATAAATGTAAACTTTAATCTAAATATTTCATGGTTTTTCCGTTATACATTAGGCTATAGATATATAAAATTAATCAATGACATGCATGGGAAAATAGATAGGCTTTTTCACTTGAGTATAAAATAGGTGCACATAAAATACTATATTTTGTAGGATTTTCATATAATATAATGATTCTTAAATTCAAAACCCATGTTTCATGAAAGTAAAAAATTTATATTAAAAAATATATACTTTTGAATTTAAGATACATATCATTCATGTTTAAAAAATACACTGATAAATGGTATTGTCAATGAAATTAAACAATAAACTTAGTAATTAATAGTAGCCATTGTGGAAGATTCATCATGAGTTAAAATATAATATTTATAAATGTAAAACATTCATATCATGTGAGATATTTATGCATAAGAAAATAATCAAACACACTTCACTATATGTGTTTATGAATGGATATATATGTATTAAACAAAATATAATTCCAACCATTTATCATAAAATTATAAATTGGGATGTATTCATGTAATTATAACAATGTAATGGTCCTTATTAAAATTTTTGACACACAATAACAAAAAAAGGTATTGTTATTGTTTTCCATTATAAATTAGTATTCATGATCACACATACAATTAGGATATGTAATCCAAAACATTAAATTCATGGATTTACTTACAAATGTAAAACATTCACAAATGTGAGTATAAATATGTTTATACATATATATTTTTTATTAAACATAAATTTTATTTTTGATCTAATCAATTGTAAAACTTTCAAAACATTAAATCCTAGCAATGATAAAACCATTAAAAAACTTATTTAAATGAAAAAAATATAATGACATATATTTATGAAATTTAAATACTTATATATATATATATTAGTTTTGCATAAATAAATTGAGAATAAAAAGAATCCTTATGTAATATATACTGGTAAGGAAACAGCCTTTTTGAAATAATTGTCCATCCTTTAAAAAGAATCCTAAAATAGGTTGGGTATGCCTTTTATAGAAAACTGTATATAAAAATAAAAATATATTAGTTTATAAAACTCAAAAAACATCACATAGAATAAATTTTAAAGTGTTATACACATCATAACCATCAATAAAATACTGGAAATCAACAATTAGAAAACATAAAAATGTTTAGGATTGAATGTTGTATATAACCATATATAAAAAAAACCTTTATATAAGGGTTTTTCATAATGAAAAGGAAGAAAAAAACCATTACTTGACATCAAGAAGGATATTGAAATGAGCATAGGTCAAGGGAGAGTTGTGAAGAGGAAAACCAATAGAGTTTAGTGGTCAAATAGGGGTTTATATAAGTTGTTTATATATATTTTTATACACTATAGTTCAAAACTGAATTCTAATTTAAGAAACCCTAATCTAACCATTTCAAAAAATAATAGAAACCATAATAAATATAAATATTAAATGAATTTGTAGTTTGATAATAAATATATTTTATGTGAAACTTACATGGGAATCTAATGGGGTTTGCCTCAAAATAAAGAACCCATGGTAGAATTATAGAAAAACAAAATGAGTGGGTCTAAGGAGAGTGATGGAAGGGTCATCTGATCAGGAAGAATAATGGTGGAGGAGGAATATACGGGTTGAGGCTCACTAGTTCAAGTGTTCATCGAAGAAGAAGATGAAAAGGGATGGATGACTTAGATCATTTTCTCTTGATCGGACGACTGTCGGGGTGGGCGCAATTAATTAAGAAGCCTAAGAGAGGCATATGTCTAGGATGATGTGAGGAGAAACTAACATCCATGATTATTTCCTCATGTTAAACTTTTCATCCCACATCGAAATGTCCAGGACTTTGGGACCTCCATATAAGTGATGGTACACCGTCCATTTTCCAATAACACATGCACACACTAGGTGCTCCTACACATGGGGATCCACATGGGCTTTGTCCCAAACCCTACACCATGATCCAATGAGCCTTATACATGGGACCATGTGCATGCTATCTAAAAACATGCATGGATCATGCTCAAATCACCATACACCACGCATATGCTCGACCTGACTTGGGCAGACTTCAATTGCCTTTGGGAGATGCCCACTGACCTTAAGGAGTTGTCCTTCAAGTCTATCCTCGGTTAGATGGAGTACTCACTATATTTTTATGAAAACATTATTAATCACAAATAGTTCTGAGAAATAGAACATATATATTAATTTCCTTATATATAAAAACATTATTTCTCATAGTTAAACAAAATTCTAAAATTCATTATTTTCATAAGATTATATTCATATTTAGTTTTGAAACATTATAATTTCAAGATATAAATATAAAATATAGATTTAATTAAAACCATTTCATCATTTAACAAAATATATAAATTAAAAATATTTAAATCATTTTAAAACATTTCAAATACTTAATTACATTTTATTTGTTATGTAAGAATACCAATGGTCGTATGTTTCTAAACTCCAATGGATATTAAGAGAAAATAACGGTCATATTTATATTAAACGGTTAAAAAGGCCTTATAAATAATATTTTAATGTATTTCAAAACATCAAACCTTTCTGTCATATTAGGATGGTGCTTTACATTTTTACGCATTTTTGAATTTTATCATCCATGTCCATGTTTTAAAAAAATGATATCATTTTGATAATTGTGAAATGGTATGGAAGTGAATGATATATATGTTGTTCCATAATCTATATACTATTATAATATTCATATATAGTTATTATTTCTAACATTGTATCTATCCAGTAAGGTGTTGGTGAGAAACAAATTACACCACAACATAGAGACGATAAGTCGTACATACACACTCGTGATGATTTCATTTTTCCTAGGATGGAATGAATGTGGAATATGGTTGTTCATAGTTATAATAAGATATCAGTATATGTGTCATAATTATTTTATTAAATTATAGTGAAACAACTAATGAGGAGGAAGCATTAGAACAAAAGAATTCTGAAAGAGGTGATAAAATAATTACCTCCTTTTCAAGTATGTCCTTTTGATTTTCACAAGAGGTATCTATATGGTGGATATATGCCCAAAGAGTGGACTCTAGGATTAATTACGGGAAGTTTTGAGAAGAAATGGTCAGGTTTTTTCTAATAAAAACTGCATTTTAGGTATGATTAAAAGATAAGGAGAAGTTCCCTTTTATAGGAGATGTGAGGGGCACTTTAGGAAAGTCCAGGAAAATTAATTTATTATAAATTTATTTTCATTTTCTATTGGTTAAAAACTAATTTATATATAAAAAAATCTCATTTTTGATTGAAAAAATCATTTAATAATTTTTTTACATGTTTGGAATATTTTTTAATCCTTATCATTTTGGTTTACCCTTATTTTACCCTTTTTAATCATATTGTGATATCATTTTATTTACACTTCGTGTGTTCATATAATTATCATAGATTGTAAAAATATAAAAATGAAGAATTTTATAAATATCATGACTTATCTCAACAATTTGGTTTAATATTAGAATTTAATTAATTTTATAACATTTATTAAACTATTTTATATTTTAAGTTGTGAATTATTTAAATTTTGACACTAATCATACATGAATTTTTCAAAAATTCAAAAAAACTTGATTATTTCAAATAAAACACATTAACACAGTAATAAAATTTCATAGTTATCCATAAAATTTGTTTATGAAATTAATTATGTCATATAATATTTATTTTAATATTTATAATATCATTTTTTGATATTTCTCTTAATAAAATAATTACTATATAAATGTTGTGTCAATATTTATTGTAATTATATAATCTCTAAAAATTATAAATAAATTCCAATTATGTATATAATTTTATTATATTTTAGGAGATTATTTATGTTCGATGTATCGTCAATTTTATCACTACAAGAAAATTATTATACTTATAAAAAATAAGAGAGTGTCATGTTGTCACTTTCTTTTGTTTTAATACTAATTACATAACTTTTATGGGAAAAGTCAATTAAATAAATAAATTAGGATCATTAGGTGATATGGGTAGACTTTTATTCATCCACTGGGATTTTGGAAGGTGTTATATTAATTTTATTATCTTTATCATATTGTTTGTTACCCTAATTTACCCAATTTTCCATTAACTGTGGTAAATAAAAATTACTAAACTTACTATTCATAATGTCCAAAAAATAAAAGTAACCTATTAATAAAATTTGTACACTTTGATTCAAAATATGTTTATATATTTTATGAAATAAAAAAAACACATAATTTTCAATAATTAAATTAAAATTAATTACCTTTATCCAAACCAGAAAACAAGTTTTTTTAAATTAAAAACCATCAAAAGATTGATGTGTGTTTATATCCAATTTCAAGGTGAAATTACATAAATTTACCATAATTGGATTAAATGATAATAATATAATTACATTAAGCTTTAAAACTAATTAAAAAGATTATATAACTATATAAATAAATTATATGAAAATGTAGTTTTGAATTAAAATGCATTATTTTTCACTATTCATTTAAATATGCTTTTTTTAGAAAAATACAAAAAATTCTTCCAATGTGAGTTCTGACATCCATTATCCAAATAATAATTTTATTTTTTCAAATATAGTATATAACGTTGTTAAAAACTATACAAAAAATGGGTGTTCCATCACAACACGGTAAAAAGTATTTTTGAAAAATACTTCTTTTATCCAAAAAATTGAATTTGTTCTTATATCATGTATATAAAACATATAATATTAATATTAAATATTAGATTGAATATATTATATATATGTTTCATTAATAAAATCCTTAAAGAGTGATTTTATTATTTTATAGACTCAATTATTTTAATGTAGATAGTTTTTTAGAAGAAAGTTAGTATTTTTCATACCCACCATTATAATGTCTAGGTTATAATATTTAGTTGTTCACTTATACACGGTCTTGTGTGAAATTAATTCTATGAACTTGAAATTTTTTGAAACCCAATCCAGTCATTGATGTTCATATTCCACAAGCTAAGTCAGTGTTTCTTATAGCTGAAACTAATCTTGATGTAGTGTACAACCCAAGATATAAAAGAAATTAAAAAAACTATCCCATAAAATATTGGGATGTTAAATATTATCCTCCTTAAAATTATTTTTATCCTTAAAATCCATTAAGGTTATAAAAGGTTTACTAATGGAAATTTTCTTTTATAGAAACCCACAACGTAAAATGGAATACTAAAACATCATTTTTTTTAAAAAATGTTAGAGACATAATGGTTACCCAATGTAACCCCTCATGGGGTTTCCATATATAAGAACATATTTGGGAAGAGAAAAAATGGATATGAAAGAAAAATATTACCCTCATGTTTAGATGGAGAGTAATAGAGAATAATATTTGGAGAAAGTTTACAATGAGATAGATATAAATATGAAATGATTTAAGGGATCATCTAATTCATTGGATAAGAAGGTACTAGGATAAATTTTTTGGATTTCATAAAAAATTTCCTAAATTTGAAGAACACGAGAACAAATACTTACCTGATTTTAGTACAATCTCATCATTGGGCATGCCTTGAAGCATTTCTAATTCATCTCTTATTCAATGAAATAAAGTTGAATTTTTTATTCCTAAAGTGTTAGCAGATCATACAATCCATAAATTTAATGGTAGATCATTCCATATATCTTTATCACAAAAAGGTTTTTACATGTTATAAAATATGCATAAGTACACCTATAGTGATATAATACATTAATCTAACAAACTTCATCTAATGTTTAACTATTACTTTCCATAAATGGATAACCTTAAAATACTTCTGAAAGGTCAAAATACAAAACATTAGGAAAACATTATCTAACTTATAATAGAATTTATTCCCCATATATCATAAGGTATCTATTGTTGGAAACATTCCAAAAACGTGAACACCTTGATCATGTATTTTTTAAAGTCAGTGTAATAACCTGAATTATCAAATATCCTCATTGAAAACATTCATGTTTCCTTTTTCTGAAACATATGAGATTATTCTGTAAGCCCAAAAAGGTTGTATAATTCATCCATGATTTCATAAACCTCTTGTAGAAAAATCCATAATTAGTTCTCAAGAAACTAGAATCATCCAATTTACTTACTCAATTCCCACATATCATTATCCAATCATCATTATATAACATAAGGAACATATTAAGTGTTTTAATTCCTTTAATCACATGTTTTCTAAATATATCACCTTATACATAAATCACATTTTTGTCTCTTTATAACTATTCATCATTTCCTTTCCAATCCCTAACAAAAAACATATATTGAAAATAGTTATATATTTCTTGATTCAAATAACATAATATTTAAATTCTGATATATATACTCCTCATCATCCAACTTTATTATTAAACCATTACTCATGATCTATCATCTTCATCTTCCCTAAAATATAAATCATGTCGTAAGGTTTCTCAACCACAAAATTCTTAGGTTTATTGAAAACAATACTATAAGAACAACACATGCCTTTCACATGTTATTTACAATCTATTTATCCTCACCAGTATGACTAATACTCATAACATCATCATGATTCTCTTCATGATATTTCTATTTATGTAATCCGTTTTCATAATTCCCATAATTTCCACATTTGAAACATTTATGTTTTTCAATATTCAATCTAGTTATAGTTATTTACCAATACTAGATATAAATTTGTTAGAAATACCTATTAGAGATTAATAACACCTAAGTAAGGTACATTAATTATAATATTTCAGTATATAATATCTTAGATTTAATCCTATGTTATTCATGATTAACACAAAAACTCTAGGATTGTAACCTATACTTGACTTATCCTTAGGATATCATGAGAAATATCCTTAGAAATATCTCTAGGGATCCCACTAATTTTTTTTCATTTTAGTTTACAATGGTTGAATAAACATTCACTCTAATACCAAATCTAATGACCCAAAATTTATGTACGTAGAAATTACATGTATTTTGTGGAATACATAATACATTACAAAAATAGTTGTTCGAATACCATATTATTAGGCTGTCTTTAGAAACTCAAAACACATTATTCTTTCTTGGATAAAGATCTTAAAAATCTCCCATAAATTTCTTTCCCTTCATTTTTCTTTCCTATAAACTTTATTTATATCCTATGGGAAAGAAAACATAAAAAGGGTGTGCTCAAATTCTCAGTATGGGTAATCATGAATAACATAGAAAAAACATAAACATAAGAATGTAAAAACATGAACATAAATTTTGAAGATTAAATTCTTGAGTTGTGAAATAAATATTGGTTGTTCATAAGGAATAAATAATAAATGAACACAAACAATGATAAAGTATAATTGATTTAAAACATGGAATTGTGGTAAATACATAAGCAATGAAAATAATTTCAATATTATCCAAGGCTCATTGCCAAGACCATCATAACGAACAAATTCCATTACTGAACTGATTTCACTCCTTATTCCAAGCTTGTATTACTGAATTAGATATACTTGTTATTTTATACCAATATTACTGAATTGGATATACCTTTCATTTCACCCATGTATTACTGAACTAGATATACTTGATGTTTCATCCCTGTATTACTAAACCAGATATACTTGTCGTTTCATACAGGTATTACTGAACTAGATATACTTGTCATTTCAGTCCTATCAATCTCATGAGATATAAATCTTTACCCAATGAATTAGATGGATATATATATCCCACACATCTCATAATGAAATCATTCTTACATATTCCCTAAAAACATAAATCATTCCTTATAACATAACCCAAGAAATAAAAGGGGATTCTTAAAATTCATTCCTTCATAACATAAACCAAATAAAATATCATTAAATCCTTAAAACAATAAAATCATTGTAATAATAGGGATAGAAACAAAACCCTATTTAAATAGTGTCATCATAGATAGAAAATAATTTAGATAAAACACTTGAAATTACTTCTTGAATAAATTATTCATTCTTCTTCAAAACATTTTCTTTTCTCAAAATGCCATGAAATTTAAAAAGAAAATAATTTATTTGAAAATAAACATGTAATCATGTTAAGGAAGGTTCATGAAATTAAGGAGTTATGAAGACGTAAAAATTTGATCATGCCGTATAAGTTAAAGAAACATTCTTCTCATACTTTTTCCGGAAAAGTAAAAAAGTACCTCATATTGTAAATAAAAAAAAGATTCCTTCCAAACCCTGTTAAAAAATTAAAAAAAAAATCGGAATAATCACTTTAAAAATAAATATAATAATTGTAAAAATTTTAGGAAAATATTTTTATAAAGAATGTACGTTGATGATAAGTATACCTCAGGTATATACTTATGTATAAACAAATCTCTGATAAAAATTAGATTGCAAAAAATTATAACTTACAAATTATAATCAGTCAGATCATATGCCTCATAAAATAAATAAAATTATATGCATAATTAAATATCAAAACCTTCATAATAATATTCAAAAAACATTCACAGGAAAAATAAACACCACACAATAGAAATAGGTGGTGTATAAGGCATATGCCCCACATGAATAAAAGTGAGACAAAATAATCCATTACCTTAGGTCCTTTATCCTTTTTGTGTATTTGAAACTTATTTATAATGTTATAAATGATGTAACTGACTTATTAAAGAATCATATTAATTTTTATCATATCATATATGATCATATTATCATCCATTTGGTAATAATATTTCATTATTACTTATTATTCTGGTATAAACTGCTTTATTTTCTTATTCATATTTTTCCGAATATGTTCTGGTTCTCTTTATTAGGTAATATTTATATCATTCCAAAAATGATATTAACAAAAAAATGTAGTATTTATTCATTATATACATTTATCTAACCATTTTTAATGGGTATCTTGTATAATGAATCATGTCTCATTGTAGAGATGGTAGATCGTACATATGCATGAGCGACGATGACATTATGATAATTATGAAATGGTATGGTGGTGGATGGTATATTTTTTATTCCATAATCCACATAATTTTATAATAATAATATATAATTATTATTTCCATCATTATATCTATCCATATAAGTTGGTGGTGAAAAATATACTACACCACAATGTAGAGACAGTAATCCGTACGTACGCACGAGTGGTGATTTCTTTTTTCATAGGATGGACAGAAGGATGAACTTGTCTATTTAATAAATATAATAACATATAAATATATTTTATATACTTATTTTATTACTTTATAATTATGCAACTAATTAAGAGGAAGTAGAAGTTGAAAAGAATATTTAAATAGGTGATAAAACAATTACCTCTTTTCCGAGTAGCTCCTTTTGATTTTCATTAAAGGTCTTGATAGGATGTCTTTATCCCTAAATTATGGCATATAGAATGAATTGATATATTTATTTAGAGTAAATGTTCAGGGTTTGTCAGAGAAAAAGGGATTTAGTGGTGCGATTAAAAGAGAAGGAGAACTTCCCATTTTTAGGAGAGGTGAGGGGAACTTTAGGAAGGTCTTGGAATATTAATTTATTATAAATTTATTTTCAGTTTATAATGGGACAAAATTAATTAATTTACAATATAATATAAATATAGGTTGAAATAAAATCATCCAATAATTTATTTAACAGGTTAAGAATATTTTTTAATCCTTATCTTTTTGGTTTAACCCTCATTTTACCCTTTTTAATCATACTCTGATATCATGTTACTTACACATTATGTGTTAATGTAATTATCATAACATGTCAAACAACAAAAAAGGGGAATTTATGAATAATTATGACTTATATAAACCATTTGGTCAAATGTAATATTTTTGTCAATTTTAAAACATTAAATAAACTATTTTTTATTTTATGTTACGAATGATGTAAATTTTGAAACTATTCAAACTTGACTTTTTAAAAAATTCATAAAAACAGTATTACTTAAAAAAAACTTTAAAAAAATCCAAAAATGTCATATTCATCCATAAAAATAGTGCATGACATAAATTATGTCATATAATATTTATTTTAATATTTATAATATCATTTATAAGATATCTATTTGTAAAATAATTTCTATATCAGTGTTGTATCAATATTTATGATAATTATCTAATCTATAAAAATAAAAAATAAACTCCCATTATGTAAATAATTTCATTATATTTCTAGATACTATTTATGATTTATTTTTCATCAATGTTATCACTACATTAATATTATTATACTTATAATAAATAAGAGAGTGATATGTTGTCACTTTCATTTGTTTTAATAACTATTATATCACTTTCATGGACAGAGCCCATTAAATGAGTCAATTATGACCCTTATGTGTTATGGGTAGACTTTTATTCATCCATTAAGATTTTTTTTCAGGTGTTAGGGTAATATTATTATCCTTATCATACAGTTTGTTACCATAATTTACCTAATTTACCTTTAATTGTGGTAAATAAAATTTTCTAATGTTACTCTTCATAATGCCCAAAAAATAAAATTAAACAATTAACATAATTTGGACCCAATAATTCCAAATAGGGAATCCATTTTTGAAAATTAAAAATACATATGTTGCAATAGTTAATTTGAAATTAATTCCCGTTGACCGAATGAGAAAATGATTTTTTTGAAGTAAAACCCATCAAAAGATTGATGTGCATTTATATCTAATTTCAATGTAAAATTAGTTACAATGACCAAAATTGGATTAAATGATAACGAAATAATACATGTACAATTTAATCCCAATTAAAAAGATAATATAACTTTATAAATAAATAAGGTGAAAAGACAGTTTTGAATTAAAATGTAGTATTTTCACTATTCATTAAAATATGAATTTTATTACATTAATACAAAAAATTAAGCCAATGTAAATTTTGATGTCCCTCTTGAAAATAATAAGTTTAAATTTTCAAATATAATATATAAAGTGTCTAAAACTAGACTTAAAATGGGTGTTCCATCAAAAGGCAGCAAAACTGTATTTTTTGAAAAATACATTTTTTATCCAAAACAAAATGAATTTGTTCTAATATCATGTCTATAAAACATATAAGATGAATTTTAAACGTTAGATTGAATATATTATATATAATTTTCATTAATAAAATCCATAAGTAGTGATTTTATTATTTTATAGAGTCATTTATTTTAATTAATATAGTTTTTTCAAATGAAAGTTAATATTTTTCATACCCAATATAATAATTGATATGTTATAATATTTAGTTTCTCCCATATACTTGGTATTGTGTGAGATTAATTTTAATAACTTGAAATTGTATGTAACACAAGCCAATCATAGTCATTCATATATCGCAACCTAAGCTGGTGTTGCGTGTAGCACTAGCTAATATTGGTGTTGCGTACAACACAAGACATCAATGTAATTAAAAAATATATATCTCATAAAATCTTGGGGTGCTAAAAAAATAATCAACAAAGGATTAATCTATACGGCAATTTTTTTATTTTTTTGTGGGGTAAGAATTCAACGCCTCATTTTATCAAATGACATTGCCTCCATTTATTATCCTTTATTGAGGGTCTTCTTCATATGGTTCCTAAGATGAATTCCGTGAAGGAATGCATGCATATGGTTTGCTGGAAGGTTTATGTGAATTGTTTCGGGTGCGGTAAGGATTTATCCCGCACACTCTTCTGATCATTCTATTTCTTGTCATAAATATCCCATTTTTAAATCCACATTAGCTTTCTTTTATAGAGGAATTAGGAGACCAAATACCTACTTGGATGGTATTCCATAATGGGTCACGATATTTCTTTTGTGGAAGACCACAAAGGACTTAGTATGTGTGGCCATTTTTTTCAAGCACTAGAGAGGACACATCATCCCAAAAACAACATAGTTCATGGGATTTCTGGTTTATTGGGGTAGAAATCACTACCTCACTCCCAGAAAAACATTATTAATTCATTTTTTGGTGTTGGTGGAACCATCATTATCCCATGAACTATTTAGTTTGTGGGTGCTTCACAAAGTATTAGATCACCATGCAGAGCGGAAATCCTCAAAGGAACTTGAGTTTCACTAGGTCACTTATTCAATTTAACATTCTTCTTTAATCATCCTCAACATCGTATTTCTATCATTTTCCTATTTTGATCGAATTTTCTTCATCTTGAATGCATAATTTTCAGGACTCAACCCTGTCTAAGTGCATGGAACATCTTATGAATTTATTAACTCAGAATGATTTATAAAAAGGGAATTCATATTTAGGAAATTTCCATGTTTTCCAATGGTGCCTTCTACGTACAACATGAACCTTGATAAATGATTTTTTTTACTTGATTGATTAAATGGAATGAATTTAATGAACTTTATTTACTTGATTCAATTCCTTCCTTAAATTTATCGAGCTAATTAAATAAATAGAATTGTTTTGGGTGGACTAAACTAAATCATTTTTAACTAATACAATTAT
Source organism: Viscum album (assembly GCA_963277665.1). Classification (NCBI taxonomy): domain Eukaryota; kingdom Viridiplantae; phylum Streptophyta; class Magnoliopsida; order Santalales; family Viscaceae; genus Viscum; species Viscum album. Next base: position 255,221,712 of record OY728123.1, read on the forward strand.
TTATAGTAATTGTGATATGTACAATTGCACCGACATGTCGCGAGAACAACAATATAAATTTGATATTCCATATTAAACTATAATATACTAATTTTAAACTACCACTAAATTGCTTTGAATCCATAGGAAATGATTCTGAGAAATACAGCCATCTGATAGGTTTTCTAGCCCTGGACATTATTAAAACATGGCCTTTTGACTTTAAATCCCTATAATAAATTGGATAAACTCTTTGATTATTGGATTAGACTTTTGAATTGGCATAGTAAATTTTATTTGTGATTTATTATGGAATAATCATGTTGTATTTTTTTGGTTATGTGATATATTAATGACCTCAAGTTTGTATGATTAATTAAATAGGATTGATATAATTATAGTGATAATTAAGAACTCAAATTAATCAAGTGAATTGATTTGATCGATGGTAATTTTTATAAATTGATCATCATGTCTTATGATGATAAAACTACTATTTGTGATAGTATACATGTAATTTTCCCTTTTGAGCTTTGGAACATATATGATATTGATTTTGTTGATAACTAAGGGTTTGATGCTGATGGAATGTTTAGTTGTTCTGGATATGACTCATGATTTGTATAGACCCATAAAATTCAAGGGAAAATTTTTCTTAATTTTCTTTGGAATTTTAAAACAACGCAGTTTCTGACGGTGCCTGATTCCGAGGCCCAGTGTGCCCTGAATTAATTTCCAAAGTTAGGCTCAGGTACGTTCAGTGAACAAACAAGAGGGTTTTCTAACATTTAAACCGGTACTCGGAATTGAATTCTGAGGGCACCGATGAACTCGCAGCGCCGATAATTTCATAATAAGACCTTTTCTAGAGTTTCATTTTGACGTATGTGGTAGTTGAAATTTTGGGGATTCAATAAGAATTAAATATAATTGTTGTGAAACAATTTTATTTAAGTGGAAGTTTTTCCCACTAAAAGGAAGTTAGATGTGGGGCTCACACCCCACCTAACTTCCCATGAAAAAATATCTAAGGTTTTTAGAGCCCACAAGAACCCCCAACTTTTCACATTCCCTCAACACCTTGAAACCCCTCTTTCAATTTCCTTGTAATTAATTGTGTGAAACTCTTCCTCTCCCTCTCTCTCCCACTTAAATGTTTCCAACACAATTTAATCAATGAATTCTAACATTTAATTAATTAATTAAGTTGTTTTAATTTTGAATAACTTGGGTGAATAAAACCATGGCTTGGCCATTATTTTGTTTTGGCACATGTTGTGTTGGGATTTTGGGGGATGCTCTAGTGAAATTGAGAAGGGTGTTCGTCTCTTAAAACTAAGAACACCGACCATCCAATGCGGAACATCTTCTCCGGGTGAATAATTCTTCCCGCCTTCAACTCTTCTTTTTCCTCCGCATCAAGGGAGAAGGCACCGTTAGTGAGGAGCATCATCTAAAACAACGGCTCCTCCTTTGACAACGACGGAATCGACACCATTCTTCCGTGACACCCTACTATCACGACGTTCAACTTCTGTGACTCGACGATGTGCGACGTCAATTTAGAGGTAGGGGGATTATTTTATGAATGGTATTATTCCCTTGGTTGTTCATTCTAAAAAAAATAACCTGGATCAACTCATCATTAAGTTGATCCGCGAATGTTTTATTTTGCGGGTTGGAAATATTCGTATGATTCTTTTTATTTAAGAGGTTGTAGGGGAATCTATTTGGTATTCTCTTTATATTTGAGAAAAGAATGATGAGCATGGACCAACCATTTCTAGGTTGATCTGCGGATCATTCATTCATGTGGGTTGATGTTGGGGTTAATTGTTTCCTTGTCGTACGTCGACTTCTTTTTGTTGGCCGCTTTCTATTATTATAACGGGAGGAGGTCAGACCACACAAACATGACCGACCCTCTTCCCCCTTGTTGTTGATTATGTTGTTGCACAAACAAGGGCGGTGCGGTGCAACGGCACCGCTCAGAAACATGGAGAATTACGGCAAGGATGTGTGGCACCGTCACGCTACGCCGTTGAGGCTGAACGAAACCGCGGCCGAAGTCAGGGCCGCGGAGGCAAATTGAAGACTCCGCTGGTTGATCATTATGCGCAGATTTACAGGTGATGACAATCGGGGCCGCATGGTCATTTTGAAGCCTCCACAGTGAAGGTTGGGTCCCGGGAGGACCATTGGTGAAGGCGGTGAGCAAAACAGACCACCGGAGCGCGTCCGGTGGTCCGCGGAAAATCTTGACGGCGCGCCACCGGGAAGGGCCGCTGGTCCCGCGACCGCGTGGGACTGAGGAAGGCGGGACACGGTGCTCGGGAATGTCTATTGGCAAGGGGAGGCCCCCATGAGGGGGCCTCGGTTTCTTTCAAGGGGGCGACCACACCCCCTGTCCGCTCAGCCAGACAACCGAGTGGCCACGCGGCTGCGCCAGCGCGGCAGGCTAACCGGCCGAGTCGGGCCGTGCCCAAGCCGAGCCGCGCTACGCCCACCTGTTCGGGCCGCGCCCTTCTGGTCCAGATCCAGACCCGGGTCGGGTCGACTCGGTTCGGGCCGACCAAGGGGGGGGGGGGGGTCTCGTGCCGGGTCGGACCGGGCCCGAACCCCCTATTTTCGGATAGTTTCCGTTCAAACGCCCATATCTTGGGCTACCGACCTCCGATTGATACAACGTCACTTGCGATGAGATCTATGGATCGAGACGGTCATTTCGATATATTACACTCAATATTTCTGAGAACTTTGGGTATGGCCGAGTTGGTTCGAACACGAGACCAACCGGGCCCTCAAAGCGAAAACGCATATAACTTGATCTCCGGACGTCCGATTGACGTGCCTTTGACTTTGTTGGATTCTTCTTCATTGGGCCAAACTTTAGGCAAACTTCGCCTGAGTTTTGGTTGCAGTTGGATAGTGGCTGGGTTGGATTGTACCCGAAATCCAACCGGGCCCCTAGAACGGAAAAGATGATAACTTTCAGATTGGATGTCTGTTTAACGAACCATCAGCGGCGTTGGGGATCACGTTGATAAACGGTCCCTATGAGTATATCCTATGAGAGTTCAGGGTACAATTGAGATACGTCCAGGTTGGTTCGCACATGAATCCAACCAGGCCCTTGGGACGAAAATGCTAATAACTCACAGACCGGACGTCCGATTGACGCGTCGTCTGTTGCGTTGAGACCCCTATGATGAGGCGGTCCTTTGAGATACGTCTTTGTAGGACGTTGAGATTCATGGAGTATCGTCCTGTAGCTCATGGAGCGGACCCTCCTGGAGATGAGCGTACGGAGTATGGAGACCGTGTAGTCGGCTGAGACCTGAAGACTACTTGACTAACTCGACTTGGAGTGAGTCAACTAGCCCAGTGGACGGAGTATTACTTTGTTTGGGTGCAGACCCATGGCGGACGAGGCACTACTATGTGACAGTGCAGACCCACGGTACTCGTCCAGAGAGTACCTTTGTAGGCCATTAGGGGGTGTGGACTATTGTGTTTGGGTGGTATACACTGATGGGAAACACTACTATGTTTGGGTGGTTGACCTGTGGTACTCGACAGGAGGAGTACCTCAGCAGTCTTAGGTTTGTGAGCAGTACCTCGGAGTCGTGACATGACCACTGTACACTCCAGATATGGGGCTCTTCAGCAGTTACGGTTTCGATAATGAAAATATTGGTTTGAGCTGAGTCTATGATCTTTGTGTTTACCTGATGATTGAGATGGGTCGCATGATAACATAGGCATATGTATGGGCATATACCTAGGTAGTGGTTATCCGTTGATTTCGTAATCTCTGTGTTTCCTCATGATTGAGATGGGTTACTTGATAACTTAGGTATAAGTATTGGCTTATACCTAAGTAAAGGTTATCTATTGAGATCCTTTATTGTGGTTATCCTTGCTGGATTTAGTGAGACCTTGAGGGTCTCGTGGTCCCTACTGAGTATCGTATACTCACTCCTGCACGGGTTATGCTCACACCTTATTGTGTTGGTTGCAGACGACGGGCAGCACTGACAGAGGCCGAGTGTTCGAGGACTGGACGGTACCCAGAGGTTGACCACACGACGAGTTAGTATCCGTAGGTGGACTTCACGGCGATACGACACACGGAGGAGGTTGACGGGTGAGAGCGTTGTAGAGGCTCTCTGTACCTACCCTTTAGGTATGATCCGTGGTGGACGATCTAGGAGTTGCGCTATCTGTACCATCCCTTCAAGTAGGATCTGTGGTGGATGATCGAGGAGTTGTGCTATCTGTACCTACCCTTCAGGTAGGATCCAAGGAGGACAACCGAGGAGCTGCTTCCTTTCTTCTAGTTGTTTGTATTTTATATAGTACTTTTGTTTAGTTGTAGATGTACTTTTGATTGGATTTGTATTCTGCCCCATTTACTTTTCATCACTTCCTTTTGTACTTAGTGTTTTACTTATGGTTGTACTCTGTGGTGTTTTGTTTAATTTTATATAGGCAATGTCTTCCCATTTATCGGGATTTACGCCTTTGGTGCTAGTCTCCAGCCCCAGGCCTATCGAAGGCGGGCTTGGGGTAGTCACGGCACGGGCCCCGAGGACGGGTCATGAAAAATTTGTATCAGAGGAGTTCAGTTCTACCACAGAACTCTGGACTCTGATTTTTTCTATGTGAAGCAATAGTGTTATGGGTACCGAGTGTGGTCTTCAGTTCAGGGAGTCTAGTATTGGTGCGGCAGCCAATGTATCTATACACCAGGACCATGACTACTGATTTCTGACTTTGTACACGAAAAAACTGATTGTGTGTGTGTTTATAGAAGTTCTAAAGTCATCTCAAACTAGGTCACCTAACTAGGTATAAATCGTTGACTGTGTCGCATCTGTTCAGGATGTCTCCACGCAAACAGTCAGTTGGAGTTCCGAGAGAGTACTCGATGACGGCCCACCGAGCGGTGAGGCTCCGGTGCAGGGACCTTTTTCTATGCTGTCACCCTCAGGTGGTGTACTAGCAACACCACCACCTTTTGGGAAGTAGATTCCACTGACCTTACTAGCGAACTATGCACGCTGGCAGAGCGGGTTGCACGATTTGTAGCAGCAATGACCTCTGAGGTTACGAGGCGAGGCAGATTCCCAGACAGCAGAGGACTGGCTAGAGGCGATTGCTAGAGTTTTCTGCCTAGCTGAGACATCAGTAGAGTGGATGGTGGACTTGGATACTATTGTTTTCTAGTGAGTGACCATGAGGATGGTCCGCATAGCAATGAGGCTTTGGTACGTGGACTGATGCCTGAGATAGTGCCTTCGGGTAGTGTATCAGCTATACATCACTACATGTTGGTCTGCAGTTACAACCGGTGGTACCGATAGGTGACACATGTAGGCTTACTGCCTTATACGTGTTCCAACATCAGATACCCTCAAGTTCTGAGGTGAGCCCGATGCACAGGCAGCTTAGAACTGGCTTGAGGAGGTGGCTGAGAGTTTTTCTAGAGCTTATAGAGCTTCAGTAGGACGATGTTTTAGTAGCTGAGTAATCATCAAGGCGTACCGATCGTTCATGGTACTTGATGAATATGATTCGATCAGTACTATAGAGCTCGGACCTCTAAGAGAGGTGTTTATAAAGGATATCTGAGTAAGAAATCCTTTCTCTACACATTCCTACATATGTTTGGGTGCTAGAAATAACCCCTGTGGTTGAGAATTATTTTTCGGAATGGATGCAGTCATTGAAGGATATCAGTGTGAATGTTGTAAACTGGCGCCAGTCTTGGAGACATGGCTGTGCGAATGATTCAAAAAGAGGAAATGTTAAGGACAGATGAATCTGCCAAGTAGCAGACGTGGAGGCATAGCTAGTAGAGCAGCATGAGGTGGTGTACATATCAACATGTTACAACCACCCGACTTTGTTATACCCTCCAGGCTCAGGGAACTAGAGGGCAGGGAATGAGAGTCCGTGCATGCAGTCACGGAGAGTGACACAATGTCTCTAAGAATGATTTGAGGTATAGTCTGTGTCCACTATAAGTTGTCGTAGTAACAGACGTTGATACGAATCATTCCTTCCTTCCACGAATCTTGTCCCAGACCTAGAGTTTCCGGTTAAGCCGTTGTCATGACCCTCACGTCTGGAGATACCTTGGGAGGAGACTCGATAATCACATTTACGCCGACAGTGTGATTTGACCCACGAGGTGAGAGTTTCGGTTGGAATATCTTGGTGGCAGCGTTGAGGCCTTATGACGTTGGTATGAGTATGGATTGGATCCATAGTTCATACACGGATTGACTGTATTAGGGAAAAGGCTGCAGTTTATCTACAATGTTGGGATGGTGTTTTTCTTGGTTTGTGAAAAGGAAAACCTAGGCAACACAGGATGTAATCATGCATAAGAGGGTGCATTCGATCACTCAAGAGATGTCCAAACTTACTTCTGTGCCAGAATTGTCCAGAGTTGCAGCACCACTTTCAGAAGTGCTTTCAGGAGCTGGGTTGATCAGTGTGGCCAACATGTGGGCGTTGGTTACATAGTTCATTGAGACACAATTGGGACCGGACTCGGGTGTTTCCTAATGTAGGAGTGGGTAGTGATCTCCTATGGATCACGGAAGATGAGACTGCACAGAGCTGACATGAAGCCTCTATAATTTAAGGATGACGACCAAGTCCTTATACGGGTCTCACCATGGCGAGGTTTACAGAGATATGGCCATGGTGGCAAGTAATCTTTGAGGTTCAGCGGAACTTTCCAGGTCCTCAGATGGGTAGGCGAGGTGGTTTACCGCTTGACCCATCCACCTCAGTTGCACCGGGTGCACGATGACTTCCATGTATCTCAACTGAAGAGATACGGGCTTGATCCAACGCATGTCATCGACCATGGGGAACTAAAATTTGAAGATGGGGTGACTTTTTCGGGGTTCCAGTAGAGGTTGTGGATCAACAGGAGAAGATCCTATGAGGACGGTCGATTCCTTGGGTGCACTTTCACTGGCAGTACATGAACCTCCAGGTGATCACATGGTATCGGAAGGCTCAGGTGCGTGCTTAGTACCACTTTTGTTTCCCTAGTTTGTGTTGAAGCATTATGAGGATGTAAAGCCCTGAGGTGGGAGTAATGTAGAGACCCATAAAATTAAAGGGAAATTTTTTCTTAATTTTCTTTGGAATTTTACAAGAACACAATTTTTGACGGCTCCTGATTCCAAGGCCCGGTGTGCCCAGAACTAATTTCCAAAGTTAGGCTTTGGTACGTTTAGTGAACGAATGAGCGGGTTTTATAACTTTTAAACTGGTACTCAGAATTTAAATCCAAGGGCACCGATGAACTCGTAGTGACAGTAATTTCTTAAGAAGACATTTTCCAGAGTTGCGTTTTGACGTATGTGGTAGTTAAAATGTTGGGGATTTAATAAGAATTAAATATAATTGTTGTGAAAATTTTTTATTTAAGTAGAAGTTTTTCCCTCTAAAAGGAAGTTGGATGTGGGGCTCACACCCCACCTAACTTCCCATGGAAAAATATCTAAGGTTGGTGGAGCCCACATGAGCCCCCAACTTTTCACATTCCCTCAACACCTTGAAACCACTCTTTAAATTTCCTTGTAATTAATTGTGGAAACTCTTCCTCTCCCTCTCTCTCCCACTTTAATATTGCCAACATAAGTTAATCAATGAATTCTAAGATTTAATTAATTAATTAAGTTGTTGAATTTTTAATAACTTGGGTGAATAAAATAATGGCTTGGCCATTATTTTGTTTTGGCACTTTTTGTGTTGGGATTTTGGGGGAAGTTCTAGTGAAATTGAGAAGGGTGTTCGTCTCTTAAAAATAAGAACACTGACCATCCAATGAGGAACATCTTCTCTTGGTGAAGAATGCTTCACGCCTTCAACTCTTCTTCTTCCTCCGCATCAAGGGAGAAGGCACCATTAGTGAGGATCATCGTCTACAACAATGACTCCTCCTTTGACAATGATGGAATCAACACCATTATTCCGTGACACCTGACTACCGCGACGTTCGACTTCCACGACTCAACAACGTGTGACGTCAATTTCGAGGTAGGGGGATTATTTTAAGAATGGTATTATACCCTTGGTTGTTCCTTCTAAAACAAATAACCTGGATCAACTCATCATTAAGTTGATCTGTGAATGTTTTATTTTTGGGGTTGGAAATATTGGTATGATTATTTTTATTTAATAGGTTGTAGGGGAATCTCTTTGGTATTCTCTTTATCTTTGAGAAAAGAACGATGAGGGTGGACCAACCATTTCTAGGTTGATCCGTGAAATTTTCGTTCATGCGGGTTGATGTTGGGGTTAATTGTTTCCTTTCCATACGTCGACTTCTTTTTTTTTGGCCGCTTGATATCATTATAACGGGAGGAGGTCGGACCGCACAAACACGACTGACCCTCCTCCCCCTTGTTGTTGATTATGTTACGACATGAATGAAGGTGGCGCGGTGCAACAACACCGTGTGGAAACATGGAGAATTACAGGAAGGATGTGCGGCACCGTTACGCTGCGTCGTTGAGGCCGAACGAAACCGTGGCCGGAGTCGGGGCCGCAGAGGCGAATTGAAGACTCTGCTGGTTGATCGTTGTGCACGGATTTACGGGTGATGAAAATTGGGGCCGCAAGGTCATTTGGATGCCTCCATAGTGAAGCTCGGGTCCCGGGAGGACCATTAGCAAAGGCGGCGAGAAAAATGGTCCACCGGAGCGTGACCGATGGTCCGCGGAAAATCATGCCAGCGTGCCACGCCAGCCCGGTGGCGCCGGAGTTGGCGGCACCCGGCATGCTATCGGGAAGGGCCGCCGCGGCTTCAACTGCGGTGACAGGCCGTTGGTCCCGCGACCACGCGGGACCGAGGGAGGTGGGACGCGGCGCTCGGCCGCATCCATTGGCAAAGGGCGGCCCCCATGCGGGGGGCTGCGGTTTCTTCCAAGGGGGCGACCACACCCCCTGTCCACTCAACTGGACAGCCTTGCAGCCACGCGGCCATGCCAGCGCGGCAAGCCAACCAGCCGGGCCACTCCCAGGCTAGGCCGGACCTTGCCTACCAGGCCGGGCCGCACCCTTTTGGGCCGGATCCGGACCTAGGTCAGGTTGCCCGGTTCGGGCCGACCCAGGGGGGTCTCGGGCCAGGTCGGACCGGGCCCGAACCACCTATTTTCGGGCAGTTTCTGTTCAAACGCTCATATCATGGGGTACAGACCTCCGATCGATGCACCGTCATTTGTGATACAATCCTTGGATCGAGACGGTAGTTTCGAAATATTACACTCAAGGGTTCTGAGAACATTGCGTATGACCGAGTTGGTTCGAAAACGAGACCAACCGGGCCCTCGGAGCAGAAACACTTATAACTTGAGCTTCGTACGTCCGATTGACATGTCGTCAACTTTGTTGGATTCCTCTTGATGAGACCAAAAATTTGGCATACTTAGCCTGAGTTTTGGTTGCAGTTTGATCGTGGCTGGGTTGGATTGTACCCTAAATACAACCGGGCCCCTGGAACAAAAAAGCTGATAACTTTCATACTGGACATCCGTTTGACGAACCGTAAGCAGCGTTGGTGATCACATTGAGAAACGGTCCCTATGAGTATACCCTATGAGAGTTCGGGGTATAGTTGAGATACGGACGGGTTGGTTCGCACATGAAACCAACCAGTCCCCTGGGATGAAAAGGCTAATAACTCACAGACCGGGCGTTTGATTGACGCGTCGTCTATTGCGTTGAGACCCCTATGATGAGGTGGTCTTTTGAGATACTTCTTCATGGGACTTTGAGATACTTGGAGTATCAACCTGTAGCTCATGGAGAAAACCCTCCCAGAGATGAGCGTACGGAGAACGGAGACCCTGTAGCTGGCTGAGACCTAACGACTGCTTGACTGACTCGACTTGGAGTGAGTCGACTAGCCCAGTGGACGGAGCACTACTTTGTTTGGGTGCAGACCCATGGCGGACGGAGCACTACTGTGTGACAGTGCAGACCCACGGTACTCGTCCGAAGAGTACCTCTGCAGTATATTAGGGGGTGTGCACTACAATGTTTGGGTGGCATAACCCGGCGGGAAGCACTACTGTGTTTGGGTGGCTGACCCGCGGTACTTGATAGGAGGAGTACCTTCGCAGTCTTAGGTTAGTGAGCAGTACCTCAGAGTCGTGAAAGGACCACTGTACACTCCAGAGAAGGGGCTCTTCAGCAGTTACGGTTTCGATAATGAAAATCATGGTTTGAGCTAAGTCTATGATCTTTGTGTTTACCTCATGATTGAGATGGGTCACTTGATAACATAGGTATATGTATAGGCATATACCTGGGTAGTGGTTATCCATTGATTTCATAATCTCTGTGTTTCCTCATGATTGGGATGGGTTACTTGATAACTTAGGTATAAGTATGGGCTTATACCTATGTACAGGTTATCTGTTGAGATCCTTATTTGTGGTTATCCTTTTTGGATTTAGTGAGTCCTTGAGGGCTTCTTGGTCCCTACTGAGTATCGTATACTCACCCCTGCATGGGCTATGCACGCACCTCGTTGTGTTGGTTCCAGATGACGGGTAGCGCTGACAGAGGCTGAGTGTTCCAGGACTGGATGGTACCCGGAGGTGAACCACATGATGAGTCATTATCCGGAGGTGGACTTCACGGCGAGATGACACTCGGAGGAGGTTGACGGGAGAGAGCGTTGTGGAGGATATCTGTACCTACCATTCAGGTAGGATCCGTGGTGGACGATCCAGGAGCTGCACTATCTATACCTACCCTTCAGGTAGGATCCGTGGTGGACGATCCCGGAGCTGCGCTATCTGTAACTACCCTTCAGGTACGATCTGAGGAGGACAACCCAGGAGCTACTTCCTTTCTTCCGGCTGTTTGTCTTTTCTGTTGTACTTTTGTTCAGTTATAGCTGTACTTTTGATTGGGTTTGTATTCTGGACCATTTACTTTTTATCACTTCCTTTTGTACATAGTGTTTTACTTTTTCTTGTACTCTGTGGTGTTTTGTTTACTTTAATATAGGTAATTCCTTCTCAGTTATCAAGATTTACGCCTTTGGTGCTAGTCGCCTTCCCCTAGCCTATGGAAGGCAGGCATGGGGTAGTCACAGCACAGGCCCCGAGGACGGGTCATGACATGATTGGTGTTGATGCTTGAGGTCTCGGTGCATGTTTTCATACCACCTAATGGCTAGGTGAACTGGTATTGAATTCTTGAGGGAAGAGTATAGGATTTTGTCGGTTGCCTGAGTGCTATATCTATAGTGACATGATACCTAAGTGCTTGGTGAATGTTTTCATACTACCCAAGGTCTAGGAACACTAGTACTGAATTCTTGAGGGTATAATATATAATTGTTTTGGATTCTTTAGGGATGGATGCATAGTCACATGATTCTTGACGGATTGATGTATGTTATTATACCACATGAGGAATAGGCACACTAGTTCTGAATGTTTAAGGTTAGATCATATGATGATGTTAGATTCCTAAGTGATGGATGCCTAAACACATGATTCTTAAGGGATAGATTCCAGTTATGTCTGAAGGAAATTTTTTGGTTTCCCTAGGGGTTGAGGATATATGTCTATAGTATATCTTGAGTGATTCATCCACAGAAAGAGAATCTTAAACTGATTTGGGTGATCCATCCTAATACAGGAGGATCTACCTAAAAACATAAATACTTGGTAGGCTTTTAATGTATGTATAGCTTCTAGGTTTCCCTTAGGAACCTAGGATGGTTTTTTTATTTATTCAATACTACTTGTTTATTTTTCTGCATATACATGCTCAATAAATTAAATTATATATCACATAATGGGTTGGGTTAAACACCATGGGTGCGAAACTAATGAGATTAATATCTCACACCATACTCTATCATCATTTAGCACATGGTTATATCTTCTTGCTCATAGGTCATTGGATTCATTGCATGTGTTGTGTTGTGTAAATGGGAGCTCAGGAGCATAAGACTGGGCTCTTGCTCGTGATGCTTTAGGAATCTAATTTTGTGTTTTTCTATTGTTTTGTAAATTTATACTACTTTTATATTTTAGTAACACCTAACATTACATGAATTATTATATGGAATTATCATTGCCTATTTTATTTTTATTTAGATATTATATTTTATTATACTTCTTTTTTTCCTATTATTACTACTTAATTTTCTGCTATTTTTTATCTGATAAGCTATTGTACTAATATGATATAGAGGATATAGTCTCCTCACTATATCATCAATATATCCTCTCTTCTAGTTGGCTACCTCTGGCATATGGGGAGGTGCGCTTGAGGTCATGTGACACACCGGTTCTACTATAGTCTTAGGGATGATACGAGACAACACTATACATATATGTATATATATAATAATTCCACTATAATTGTTATTTAATATATATATATATATATAATATTTTTATTATAAAAATCTTCAGTATATTCCATGTAATGTGTGAAATATTCACATCCCTTTAAGGAGGCGGTAGTCCACACGTCCACAAACAATGTTATCATATTCCCAAAAAATAGAGAACATGAAGGTATGTATTATATAATAATTAAAGAAGAATAAATTTATCATAAATAATATATATATATATATGTATATATAATATATAAAAATCCATCATTATTTTCAACCATTAAAGGTGGTAATGGATGATCAAACAACATCGGTTCGCAAGGTTGTAGTCCTCTATACACATGAACAAAGATTGTGTATCTCATTTCATGGAATTGTGTGATGTTTTAGGTAATAACCCTAAAATAGTGACCTTTAAATATATTTAATATATTGATAATATTATATATTCCTGATATAAAAGATAATTTAATGGGTGGTAAAAAAAATAAAACAAAGGATCGCATGGAAGAATATTACATCCTCTTCATGTAACTTCTTTCGGTTTGCATGAAAGGACTTCCTTATTTTTCATTATGTAAAATTTGAGGATAATATTATAATATGATGGATTATATTATTTAATTTTTTAAGGGTTTTTATGATCCAATGTTCTTTATAGGTGTCAATATGTGAGGGGGTGAGTGATCTTTTACAGTGGAGGAGTTGTGGAATTCTCTTAAATGACCAAAGGTAAATGCTATTGGGAGGTTTACCTTGAACACTCTGGCTCCAATAATAATATTTTATTTATAAAAAATGGTATATGGTCTTAATATTTCTGTAAAATTTGTTTTGGATATGTTTATAGGTCATTTGACCACTTAAGTTGATGTTTTCTCCCTTGGTAAACTTGTTTTTCTAAAAATCTTGGTAATTATTTTTAAATATTTCAGTAATAAATTTTTAATGAAATTAATATTATCTTATTATAAATTATTCTAATTACAAATATTGATGCTATTTTCCAAAATTCCAATAAAATAAATGGCATAAGTTAATTTAATATTATTCATACAGACTAGAAGAAACTACAAGTTTTTTAAGTAAAAATGTTCAAAAGTTTGAAATGTTTTTAAATCTAATTTCAATTTAAAATTTATTCTAATGAACTAAATTGTATTTATTTGTGTAAATTTTTCAATATTTATACATTAAAATTAAATTAAAATATAATTTAAACATATAAATAAGTTATATGAAAATTTATTTTTCAATTAATATTCAGTTTTACACTATTCATAAAAAAAAGAATATTCTTTTAAGAATACCAAAAATTCACCATAATATAATTAAAACATTAATATTTTTTAAAAAATAATTTTATTTTTTCAAATAATATTTTTAAATTTTTTCATATTTAGTTTTTAAAATATTATTTCATTAAAATGTAGCATAAATTCTCTTTTAAAAAATACAATATTTATGCTCAAAATTGGATTTTTCATATTTTATTCCTATAAAAATTATTGAATGAATTTGAAGACAATTTATTAAAAATATTGTGGAAATTTTGGGTTCCCTAGATCCAACTATTCAGTACTATTTATTACCATATCATGTGTACAATTAGTTATACATGATGTCAACTTACCATTATAGTGTAGACTTTTATGCATCCACTATTATAATGATAATGTACAAATATAAATTATTGTATCCATAGGTTATATTATATCCTAGGATATAATGATAACCTCATGATACTATGACTTTTATCTTAAATATATGTTCTATAGTCTAGATACATCTCACTGACTGGACACAGTAGATGTTTGACTATCAAGTGCGGGGGGATAATAAGCACTAAGACTTCTTCTAATGAAGTTTTCACTTGGTGATATCTAGTAAAAGAAAAAAAATATGATGACACAAGTGTGCATCCTACGTTATGAGATATTTAATGACATAGATATTATAATACACAGTCAGTGTTCGTAGGTTTGTATTCATTTCTATGACTATCTTTATCACTTTAAGGGCGATGATGGGTTGCTAGACTGCCCTCTTGGTCTGTGGATTTTATTCACTGCTATCAAGATAAGGGCCCATAAGATCACACAAAATAATGTATTCATGAAACCGCCCTACTCAGTTGAATAGGAATATGGGATTGGTGGGCCCCACCATATGGTCATAGTGTTTTCTAAGTTATCGATCATCAAAAGAAATAAATAAATTCATTAATATTCAAGTTACGAATATTTTGGATTGAATATATTTAATTCATTTACAAATTTAGTAAATATGAGATAATATTAATCAAAAGAATATTATTTTAATATTCAAGATACGTTTAATATTATATGGGAAAGTGAGTCGAGTTAAAAAGTTTTGATTTTAACACGTAATATATTTTATTCATATTACAAGTATGAGACAAAGTAATAAATAATATTAACGGAGTTTAGTACATAAAAATATATTATTTAGTGGAAATTGAAATAAATGAGGGTTAGAGAACCCAACCAAGTATTTCTCAACACCACTATAAATAAAAAGGAGGTATCTCTTTCATGTGTGGTCATTCTCACTATTCATTCATTCATGTAATGAAAATTGAGAGCCTCCATCTCCTCCTGCTTCCAAGAGAGAGAAGATATTGATCCAATAGTTCAGATCAAGATATTCATCAGGAATCTCAATGCGGTGATCATTAGGATGTCGAAAGAAACGTCGGATTGTCGTGCTAGCACCCTGAGTTTGATGATGGAAATTCCCAGAGGTTTTTTAGAGAATGTGGACGATATAGAGGGATCTTGTTATAGATAATTCAAGCAACAATCACTGATGACAAGTTGTAGTCGGGCACACCTTCAGATTTGTAATGGTATGTATACTGTTTATGTTTTTTTCTCTTAACAATTTACGCATGATCCTCAAACCTCTCAGGGGCTCGGATCGTTGATGTCTACAAGTACCGTCTATCCACCAATGAAAATTTTAAAATCCTCAGCCCATCGGCTTCTACTGTGGGCCCCAGAACCTATTAGTGGTATCAGAGGGATCACATAGATTTTCAAAGCCAAACAAAATTAATTTTCATAAAATTAAGTTTAGGGTACAAAGACGGTCCCAATGATTAAAAATGTCTGGCGATCAGATGCCAAATGACCGAGTTATAGTCATTTTAATTTTTTCGGAACGGATCTGAGTTTGCAGTTTGACATCGGGTTATTAAAATATTCAAAAGGAATATATATGAAAATTTTTATTCTTCATTTGTATAATTTATATAATAATAATTTTATTATTATAATAATATTTATATTTATATTATAATTATATAATAACAATAAATTATTACTTCAATATAATAATTTTATTATTATTAAAATAAAAGGCTATGTATCCTTATGGAAAAACCAAAAGTGGTGTGGTTTTTCATGGAGGAGACTTGGTTTAAAAAAAATTATGGTGTGGAAAAGAAATAATGCGAAGACTTGACTTAAATAAAAAAGGGGAAGGGGAATAAGACTTGAGTGGAATTATTAATAAAGAATCAAATAAAACAAAAACCAAAAGGGGGTGATAAAAGAAAAAAGCAACAAAAAAGGGGAATTGGAAACGGGTCAGCATGGAACCCCTGTGGCTTCCTCCACACGACTCAGGGTAGAAGAACCACGACCTACAGTACCTACGCACCCTACACCCTAACCCCACATCCATTTGCCTTCCCCGGTTATACTACCCTGCTCTGATGGCTCGCCACACCGCCCCGATGTGTTGCGCCACACCCACCTCCCATGCTCCACGACGCCTCGTCCGTAGCTTCCTAGGATGTAATGACCCAGAAATTTCAGGGAATGTTTTTTTCATAATTTCTTTGGAATTTTAAAAGTCTGTAGCTTCTGATGGAACTTGATTCCGAGGCCCTGTGTGCTAGGAATCAATTTCTGATGTTTAGCTCGGGTACGTTCAGTAAACGAATGAGCGGGTTTTTCTATCTTTTGAACCGGTACTCGGAATTGAAATTTAAGGGCATCAATGAACTCTCAACGTCGGTAATTGCTTAAGGGGACCTTTACCGCAGTTGCATTTTAAGGGGGTTGAGAATTATTATTTGGGGAATTTATTTAAAATAAATAAAATTGTTGAACAATTTTATTTTTTATCTTTGAAAGTTAAACCCTCCCATGGGAAGATATTGGTGGGGCCCACAACCACTCAACTTCCCATGTGTGGATAAATGAGAGGTGGAGCCCACATGATCCCCAACCTTTCATTTCCCCAAAACTCCCTTAAACCCACCTTCATTAATTTGTTAACTCCTCATTAATTGTGTAACTCTTCCTTTCCTCAATATCCATCTTTAACTCTTGCCAACACACCTTAATTAATAATTTTAACCTATTCAAATAATTAATTAAGTGATTTTAAATTTAAAATTTAAATTGCTAGTGTTAATAAAATAATAGGATTGGCCTATTATTTTACTTTGGCACTTGTTGGGTAGGGGGATTTTGAGAGATCTCTTGTGAAGAAGAAGAAGAAGAAGAGAATTCCACTTTCGTTGAAGAACGACACCTCTTCAACGAAGAAAGACGATTCCACGAAGATCGATGAAACACATCCTTTTCATCCTCTGCATCATGGGAGGAAATATAATAGCGGGGAACTCACCAATGATGATGGTTATTTTCCGACGTTGATGGAGGGATAATTCTTTCCGCGTCTATGAAGAATGAACCATTTTTCGAGGTAGGGGTTAAGTTCAATTTTAATGGATTAAAATTGCACCACGGTTCATTACTGTATAATCTTTTTTGTCCGACCTATTTCTGTTAATTAATGTGGAGGGTGCGGGCCGATCAAACATGGTCCGACAACCATAAATTTGATCCTCTTTATTGATGGAATTGGCGATCAGAGGCGGAACACGGAAGAGGCAGGTGGCGCAAGGGCTTCCGTCGCACACACTAAGAAAATTCATGTCCAATTGAGCCGTGGCGGAGGGTGCCGGTGTCATCGCGCTGGATGTGCAGCCGGAACCGTGGCCCGCTTTGTGGACTGCTTCGGTGAGTCGGTCGGGCGAAGGGGAGCTGCGGTGCCAGGAGGGCGCCGCGCTGGAGAACGGGCAGGCTGGGTGAAGCCGAACTGCGGCTCCAGGAGGCCACTGCGCTGAAGAAACCCACGGCCCTCCGTGCGGGCCGTGTGTGCCAGAAGACTGTCCGGCATAGCCGGCCGGTTTGGGAGGGCGGTGCCGCCGGTTTGGGCAGTCGGTGGCCGCACCCCCGCCTCAGACCGCTCGGCCAGCTGGCTGAGCCGGGGCGTACTGGGCTGGGCTGGGCCGCGCCCCTCAGGCCAGACCACACGAATCTTCAGGCCGGTCTGACACCCCCCCTACCGGGTCGGACTCGCCAACTCTTGGTTAACCCAACCCGTCAGCCCACTGGGCTTAACAGGCCAGACCCATTTACACTTAAACGTGAATTACATGAAAACAACACGTCCGATTGACTCACCGTCAGCGGCACTAGGACCCTCGCGAAGAGTGTTGGAACCACTTTGTGTATAGGTTTGTATTTTTTGTAAATAGTTGTCAATGGAATATCAAAATGAAAGAGATCAAGAAGTACTCCAATAAAATGGAGGAATGAAGCTCACAATGAAGGAGATCATGAAGTACTCCGATGAAGTAGAGGAGTAGTGATTCAGACGATTGTTGTGCTGATCGTAAGTTCAATGAACATTTGTCAAAGGTGATACATTGTTTACAACAATAAAGAATGTGAAGAGTAATCCATCCAAGGATGATTAAAGTAGGATGGTGTTTTTGGATGAAGACCATGTAATTACTTATGATTGCATGAGAACCATGCTAGAGACTTCTTGACGGATTGAATCACATGGTTTGCATGAAGTTGATCATGACGGTTGATGAAGGAGGCATTGTGCCAATGAGTTGACTTATGAAATGGCCATGCACATCACACTGTCATAGAAGATAATTGTACTAAATCTGTATCCTTCAAAGAATACATATCCCAATAGTGGAGTTTATGATAAAAGCAAAAGAGTTGCTGAAGGATACAGATCACCAAGAAGAAGTGTTGTCGAGGTGATCGTGCTTGTTGACAAAGCAAAAAAACGACATACAAATTTGATGACAAAAGATATTCCATGGTGAAATGTCGAGTTCAAGAGTTGTGTTCAATGATCTATGCTTGATTCAAGAACATCGACAGGGGAATGGATGATCTGGAGGCGGTACAAAAAGAGCAGATACAAGGTGGCTCCGTTTTCCAGTGTTTGCCAAATTTTAGGGCCTCAAAATCAACAAATGAAGAAGAGTGATTTTGGAAAAGGGACTTGCATGCTATACTCTTGGAGGATAGGAAACTTGCGCGCCATATGTTTTTGAAGATCAGAGAATCAAAATATGGCAAAGGGATAAGGGTTGCACAAGTTTTGGTGAGGTCGCGCAGGTGAATTATGTGCCGGGAAGAGACTTGCGCGCCGACGCCTTAAATGCATTATAACTTGCGCGCCTAGGGTTTTTCGAGATCAGAGGATCCAAATTTGGAAAAGGCAAGATTTTCGCGCAAGTTTGGATGTTGATCACGCAAGTGCCTAGTAGGGGCCGAGACTTGCGCGCCGATGGATGACTTGCGCGCCGCCGCACTGGGGGTCCAGTTTGCCTATATATACTAGACCACCCCTCCTAATTTCTTATGGATCTCAAGACTTTGAGATTGTTCGAGCTCTCGTCGCACAGGTGGATGAACCACGCAAGTGGTAGTTGGTTCGCACATGTAGAGGTTGCGCGCCAACTGATGGTTGAGCGCCCTAGGAGATTTGGGCAAGGAAGTAAGTGAGTCGCGTAGGTTTGAAGTTCAAGAAGGCAGAGTCGCGCAAGTGATTTGGAGACACTTGCACGCCAGGTTATACTTGCGCACCTAAGACTTGCGTGCCATATGGAGACTTGCGTGCCGGGCTTGAAAAGGAGATCTGAATATTGTTGAAGCACGCCCTCCTTTCTGGAGCTGTACAAGAGCTAAAGATTTCCTGATACTTCTGGTGCAAAGTGAGATTGAAGTAGAAATCTAAATGACACATGCATGATCTCATGCATACATGGAGAACTGATTCTGACAACGCCGAGTAAGCTGAGCTTCATTAAGTAAGCAATCAAATCAGTGATTGTGATTCAGGCAAACGAAGACAAGGGGATCTAGTGCATTCATTCATTGCACTAAAGAAGAAAGATTGAACTAAAAGGAGCATCAAATCTGAACCCTGATGCAAGCAACGTCTCATGCTAAACAGTAGACGAAGAACTTCAATGCGCACCTATTGAAGAGACCTTCACGTCTATAAACTGAGTGAGACTTCACCAACGGCAGTGAGCCAGGGGGAGTCAACGGGAGTGACCCGAGGGAAGCAGTGAGCTATTCCTGAACAATTGTAAAGGAAGTGAGCCTGGGACAGAGTGTCTGTACCCGAACATTTTTTTCTATAGCTAGTGAAGCATAGTGGATTTAGGTACGACAGGCAACCTATCGGCGTATACTCCTTGGACGTATCCCTTTGTGGTGAACCAAGTAAAAATAGTTGTGTCATCTGTCTCTGCATGTGAATGTTTAATTGCTGATCATATCCATCATACAGGATTCAGTAGTTCCTACCAACATGGGAACAAGATCCACAACTTAAAGAAGAAAATGTTGCCACCCTGATTCACCCCTCCCCTCTCAGGGTGTACCGGGGTCTTAAAAGTGGTATTAGAGGGAAATGTTAACGTATGTTGGATATTCTCCAGTAATTCAATTGAGAAGAGGATTTGAGTTTCTTTCCTAAAGTCAACAATGAAGAGAATTCTTGATGAAGTTTCTGAGCAGACGTCTACATCGAGCAAGACCACGACAAACAGGAAAAAGAAAGAGAAAAAGCAGCTAAAGAAGTCCCTCATATCCAAAGAAGATGCAATGTCTTGTTCTCCATGCCATTCCAAAAAATGAAGAAACATCAGGCATGGAAACTATCAAGCAGGTGACTCAAAATTCTTCCATAGGAAAGGATGACACCCCCAATTCACGCTTTCATGAAAAACTCAAAACATATCTGCATGATATTCTAGAAGAAAGGGCTGTTATTATCTGTAGCCTATTTCAATCTATGTAGGTTGAGATCACTAGACTTGAAAGGGAAGTGGAAAATATAGAAAAGGGGATGGAAGGAAAAATTATGGAAAGTATGAAGCTCACCAAATGGGTGAAAGCCCTTGAAGAAAAAGGTGAAGTCAGCAATACTCTGGAAGAACGGATCCATGCACGTGAAGCTGGTCTGAAGAAGAACAATGAAGTCAAGAATTTTTGTCTGGAAGAAAATTCCAGTAAATTCAGGGAAATTGACTCTTTGTTACAAAACAAAGTTAAGATGCATGAAGATGAGGTTGAAAGGTTGAAGAAGAATTGTGAAGAGAAGATGATCACGATTGAAGATCAGAAGATCATCCTCAATATTGTGGGTCAAAAATTGGAAGTTCAATTGACCAAGATTGAGAACACACATATTGAGACTTCACAAAAGAATGAAATGAGTGATGATTTCACTCAATGATCGTTAGAGGAGTCTAAAGCTGAAATGCCTCCAACATGTGACAAGAAGATTATGAAAACTCTTGATTATCCACATCAAGAATCAGTTGCTGCCAGTACTCAATGCTCAATGGAGTATTCTATTGTCAAAATACCTCTAACATGTGATAAGAAGATCCTGACTTCGCTCATTGATTTATCACAGGAAACTAAGAAAGTGAAGGTACCATCCAGACCATCTTGCACTCATGATTCTAAATACACTCCGACAATCAGTGCAGGTGGGAAGAAAAGCTCTATACAAGTATGGATGAGGATCGATGAGAAGAAGAAACCTACCACCATGACTAGGGTGGATAGGAAGAAAAAGGAGGATGCTTCTTCCTCAAATAGAGCACAAACGATTAAGAAGATGGCCCAACCACATAATACTGAAGAAATAAAGAAGAAAATATTTGTGGGCCAATGTTGGTGCTGCAATAGATTTTGGCACTGTTCACTGGATTGTTTTTATAATCCCTTTCATGGAAAAGCACAGGGAAAGCATATATCAAAGGGGAGGAAGCCAGCAATGAAGAATCAACATCCACAGGTCCAGAAGCATTGTTTATAGCAAACAAATTTAGAATGCTTGATAACATCTGTGATGTATGAAATGACAGTGGTCACAAGAATGGTGCATCCCTAGGTCAACAGATATCCAGAGCTGATAAGAACAGAAGACCACACAAGCCATCTAAGTATGAAGAATGTACCTTGGGTAGAAATCAGAAGAATGTTGTGGACACACACTTCCCCAAGAAGATCTCAAGTAGGGAAGCTGAGAAGACCCCGAATTTTAGATCCATGAAATTGAAGGGTCATTCATCCAAAAGAAACACTAAGTGGGATGAATCTTGGATAAACCCATGTGGAAGACCTAAACCAGCTGCAAAAGTTACAAATGACATATTGGTCATCTGGCCAGATGATTTGAAAAGAATAAGGAAACTTGAAGATGAGAAGGCCAAGGCTGGTGACAAAGGAAAAGGAAAACTTTCACAAGATAAATACACAGTGCAGGAGATATTGCAAACAAAGATAAACACACCTGTCAAAGAAGTTCTGTGTGAGAGATGCAAGAAGTTTGGTCACATTGCAAAAGGTTTCCTAACCTTAATACCAGAGCAAGAAGTAGTCCTTAAGAGGAGTAAGAATGTATCATTCATGATGGATACTAAGCAGAACAATTCTCCACACAAAGCAGAAGAGAATGTGAACAGAGCCATGCCACATCGACAGATGTCAGAGCATATGTTCAAATGTGCAGGCATGAATACTGGAGTGAACAGAAGAACTTTGTTGAGAAAAGAACCTCAACCAAGAAAGTCTTCTTGATGAAGCAAGAAGGAACCACCTTTTCCCGTAATCATTTGTGTATTGTATTTGTGCTAATAATGCAGGTAATTGAAGGTGAAGCATGCTGTCAAGGGGAGAACCTGAGAATTAGTGAATGTTGTCAACTCTTGATAGCCATGCTGAAGAAGTTTCCATCCTTAGTAGATTCTTCAATTGATATTAAAAGATTATTATGGTGAAGGATCACTCTTGATGAAGATGATGAGGAGTGTTTCCCTTGAGGGGGAGAAGAATGAAGAAGCTTCCATAATCACTGTTTCATTCAATATCAACTCCAGCTGGACTCAAAAGTGGTTACCCTGTGAATTTCTTGAAGAATACACCAATGGAGATGGTATGTCATCTCTCAATCACTATCCCTTGGTTACTCAGATCAAAGATTATTTTACAAAGGGGGATTAACTGAATTGATCAGTGACACAAAGAGAATGGAAGTGCCCCAAAGTCACTTATCCTGCCGATTGCACTTGAATGTTTTTGATCTATTTCCTAATGTGAGTTCAGGAGTTTCAGGTTGATTATTCTCTATGTTATTTGATCTTGTTCTACCTGGAATTAAAGTGGTAAACCCTTGAAGACAAGATACATGAGTTATCATCTCATGTTGGTATCATGATCTGTGGATAATGGACATCCTTGTTGACTTAATCAAATCCTCGTCTTTTCTACATCGAGCATTGCTCAAGTAGACATAGAGTGAAATGATTAATGAAACATTGCTTATGTGTGGATTGATACCCTCCCTACCATGTGCTTGGTATTTCTTATCAATAAGGGGGAGAGAAAGTGAAATGAACGTTTGAAAAGAAAACAACATTTGAAAAGAAAAGTTGATTGAATAGAAGATTCTCATTTTGACATTGACAAATTCATTTTAGAAGATGTTTAAGGTATTGACAACAAAATACAAAGGGGGAGATTGTTGGAACCACTTTGCGTATAGGTTTTTATTTTTTGTCAATATTTTCCAATGGAATATCAAAATGAAAGAGATCAAGAAGTACTCCAATAAAATGGAGGAATGGAATCTCACAATGAAGGAGATCATGATGTACTCCGATGAAGTAGTGGAGTAGTGATTTACACGATTTTTGTGCTGATCGTAAGTTCAAAGAACATGTGTCAAAGGTGATACATTGTTTACAACAATGAAGAATGTGAGGAGTAATCCATCCAAGGATGATTAAAGCAGGATGGTGTTTTTGGATGAAGACCATGAAATTACTTATGATTGCATGAGAAACATGCTAGAGACTTCTTGACGGATTGAATCACATGTTTTGCATGAAGTTGATCATGACGGTTGATGATGGAGGCAATGTGACAATGAGTTGACTTACGAAATGGCCATGCACATCACACTGTCATAGAAGATGATGGTACTAAAGCTGTATCCTTCAAAGAATACATATCACAATAGTGATGTTTGTGATAAAAGCAAAAGAGTTGCTGAAGGATACAGATCACCAAGAAGAAGTGCTGTCGAGGTGATCATGCTTGGTGACAAAGCAAACAAATGACATAAAAATTTGTTGAAAAAAGAGATTCCATGGTGACATGTCGATTTCAAGAGTTGTGGTCAACGATCTATGTTTGATTCAAGAACATCGACAGAGGAATGGATAATCTGGAGGCGGTACAAAAAGAACAGATACAAGGTGGCGTCGTTTTCCAGTGTTTGCCAAATTTCAGTGCCTCAAAATCAACAAATGAAGAAGATTGATTTTGGAAAAGGTACTTGCGCGCCATACACTTGGAGGATAGGAAACTTGCGAGCCATATGTTTTTGAAGATCAGAGCATCAAAATATGGCAAAGGGATAAGGGTCGCGCAGGTGAATTATGTGCCGGGAAGAGACTTGTGCACCGACACCTTGAATTCATTATAACTTGCGCGCCTATGGTTTTTTGAGATCAGAAGATCCAAATTAGGCAAATGCAAGATGTTCGCGCAAGTTTGGATGTTGATCGCGCAAGTGCCTAGCAGGGGCCGAGACTTGCGTGTCGATGGATGACTTGCGCGCTGCCGCGCTGGGGGTCCAGTTTGCCTATAAATACTGGACCACCCCTCCTCATTTCTTACGGAGCTCAAGACTTTGAGATTGTTCGATCTCTCATCACGCAGGTGGTTGAACCGCGCAAGTGGTAGTTGGGTCGCACAAGTAGAGGTTGCGCGCCAACTGATGGTTGAGCGCCCCAGGTGATTTGGGCAAGGAAGGAAGTGAGTCGCGCAGGTTTGAAGTTCAAGAAGGCAGAGTCACGCAAGTGATTTGGAGACACTTGCGTGCCAGGTTATACTTGCGTGCCTATGACTTGCGCGCCAGATGGAGACTTGCACACCGGTCTTGAAAAGGGGATCCGAATATTGTTGAATCATGCCCGCCTTTCTGGAGCTGCACAAGAGCTAAAGATTGCCTGATACTTCTGGTGAAATGTGAGATTGAAGAATAAATCTAAATGATACATTCATGATCTCATGCATACATGGAGAACTGATTCTGACAACGTCGAGTAAGCTGATCTTCATTAAGTAAGCAATCACATCAGTTATTGTGATTCAGTAAAACGAAGACAAGGGGATCTAGTGCATTCATTCATTGCACTAATGAAGAAGGATTGATCTAAAAGGAGCATCAAATCTGAACCCTGATGCAAGTAATGTCTCATGCTGAGTAGGAGACGAAGAAATTCAATGCACACCTATTGAAGAGACCTTCATGTCTTTAAACTGAGTGAGACTTCACCAACGGCAGTGAGCCAGGGGGAGTCAACGGGAGTGACCCGATTGAAGCAGTGAGCTATCCCTGAACAATTGTAAAGGCAGTGAGCCTGGGACAGTGTGTCTGTACCCGAACATTTGTATCCGCAGCTAGTGAAGCACAGTGTATTTAGGTACGACCGGAAACCTTTCGGCGTATACTCCTTGGACGTAGCCCTTTGTGGTGAACCAAGTAAAAATAACTGTGTCATCTGTCTCTGTATGTGAATGTTTAATTGCTGATCATATCCATCATAAAGGTTTAAGTAGTTCCTACCAACGTGGGAACAAGATCCATAACTTAAAGAAGAAAAATTTTCCACCCTGATTCACCCCTCCCCTCTCAGGGTGTCCCAGGGTCCTACAAAGATGCGGTGCTTTTGTGATACTCTAATTGAGTTTTGGACTTCTTTGAAAAAATACCGGGTTTGGAACGAACGTAATTTCAACCGGGCCCTCGGAGTAGTAACACTTATAACTTAAGGACCGGGCGCCTGATTGATGTGTCGTCGGTTATGTTGGTTTCCTCTTGATGAGACGGTTCTTTTGGCATACTTAACTTGAGGTTTGGATGTAGTTGGAGTATGGTCAGGTTGGATTGTACCCGAGATCCAACTGGGCCCCTGGAATGGAAAGGCTAATAACTCAAAGATCGGGCATCTAATTGACGCACCGTCGGTTGCGTTGAGACCACTAGGACGAGACTGTACTTTGAGATACATACACATGATTTTACGTGATAATTGGAAGTATCGACCAATAGCTCGTGGAGCGGACCCTCCCAGAGATGAGCGTATAGAGTACAAAAACCTTGTAGCTAGCTGAGACCTAATGACTGCTTGTCCAATTCGATTCAGAGTGACTTGACTAGCCCGATGGGAAGCACAACTGTGTTGGGGTGGCTGAAACATGGCGGGGAGCACTACTGTGTTGGGGTGGAAGACCTGGAATACTCAAAAGAAGGAGTACCTTGGTAGGCTATTATGGGGAGTGCTACTATGTTGGGGCGGCAGGCCCATGGCAGAGAGCACTACTGTGTTGGGGTGGCAGACATGCGGTACTCGATAGGAGGAGTACCTCAGTAGTCTAAGGCTAGTGAGCAGCACCTCAGAGTCATGACATGATCATTGTACTCGACAGATGAGGATCTCTTTAGTAGTTGTGGTTTCGATATCATTAATTAAAATCATGGTTTGAGCTGATTCAATGACCTTTGTGTTTTCCTCATGATTGAGATAGGTTACTTGATAACTTATGTATATGTATGGGAATATACCTATGTAAAGGTTATCTGTTGATATCTTTCTTTTTGTTTTATCCTTGTTAGATTTTAGTGAGACCTTGAGGGTCTTGGGGTCCCTACTAAGTATCGTTATACTCACCCCTGCATGGGCTAGGCCTGCACCTCATTGTGTTGGATGCAGATGATGAACAACGCTGGCTGAGGTAGGGTGTAGGAGGAATGGATGGTACCCGGAGGTGGACACTTAGCGTGACAGCACACGGAGCGGACCGATATACGCGGAGTGGTTAGGAGGAAATCTGTACCTACCCTTCAGGTAGGAACCTGAAGGATGATCCAGGAGTTTCTTCACCATTGATTTGTTTGTCTTTTCAGTGGTAATTTCTTTTAGTTGTAGTTTTACCTTTCTGTTGGGCTTGTATTCCGGCCCCTTTTTACTTTCAACAAACTTGTTATACTACTTTACTTAGTGTTTGCTTCCGCTTGTACTCTAGTTGTGTGTGTTTATGTTCCGTATAGGCAATACCTTCCATTTTTATTAGGATTTACGCCTTTGGTGCTAGTCGCCAGCCCCTGACCTATGGAAGGAGGGCTTGGGGTAGTCATGACACGGGCCTCGAGGACGGGTCATGACATGGGATTCCAGATACACAATGCCCGCCACCCAGCACAGGCACCTATGGCTTGATGCTCTCGGCCTCCCCTACAAGCTGGCCCTCCTGGCCCCTGTTGACCCCGACCTGTCCTAGGGGACCCGCAGTGCTGTCGCGCCTCTGTCCAGGCACTGAAACCATCCATACCAGCTCGCCGCAACCCTGTCCCGCCTGTAGGAGGCACTGTCGGGCTGCAATAGACCCAGGGAAGTGGCTTATTCTGGACACCCGACGATCCACAGTGAAACCCTAAGGTGTCAAAACTTCCATCGCTAGGACCAACCCATTTCTCCGGTCCTCTTCCACAATGCAACCTTCCCCTGGACCCAGCGCCCACCTCTTATTGAGGCCGCCTCCACAGCAGCCAGCCACAACTACTCGTGCTGACCGGTCTAGGCAACATAGCCGACCACTGACCATGTTGACTTTGCCTCACCTCCCTCATCTAGTACCTGGTATCCCGCACCCATGCCATCTCGAACCTGCAGTCGTGCACCACCTGACCTCTGCGCCACACTCTGCTGGTTTCCCCTAGGCACGACCACTAGGCACAACAGATCTCGGTTGACTCCTTGGAACGCAGTAAGATCTCTGCAATGATTTTCCCCCTGAGCCACCTACCTCCTGGCCACATCCACCAGCTAGACCTGCCAGACCGAGAGATCCATACGGGTTGAGACACAGTCAGTCATGATCAGGAGGTACTCCCTAATCTGAATCACCCCAAGTAGGGTTTTGGCAGGTCTTCTCATCCAGTTTTTGTTTGGTCGGACATGTGTAACTCAACTAACATAGTACAGGATTTTCCAAGCCCATTATGGGTTTGCTCATGTTCGATACATCCTTTATCGGGCCATAGCGGGTGTTCTGAGATCAAATTTAATTTGAATTAATATAATTAATTAATATAATTACAAAATTAAAGTAAATTAATTGATTTATTAATTGTGGTTTAAATAGATAAATTTTAATACCCAGAAAAATTAATTTAATTTGATTATTAAATTAAATTAATTTAAATTCATTTTATTTTGATATTAAAAATTAAATTAATTAGTTTGAAAAATATTAATTAAATATATGGATAAATTAATTCATTTGATTTTATTATATAACCCTGATACTTGATTAACACATCTTAATTTTATCACGCATTATTTACCCGTCTATTGATCTTGAGCATCGACCCATGTATGCTACTTTTATTTATTTAATTATCTATTTAACTGTGTGCGATAATTATAATTAATTAAATAGATGGTCTGAACATCATCTTTAATTTTCATTAAAAATGTACAAGGGCATGGACTCCTAATATTTACCAGATGTACATTCATACACGAGTTCCCCTCGCCTGTACGTGAGTATCTATGTACATCGGATGAAGACGATGAATGACATAGACCCCACCAAGAAGTGGCGATGTACGTTGATCAAGACTAAGCGGTACTCCGATATATGCCGTGGACCCCTCTAAGACAAGGCGATGTTCAATAAGAGAAGCAAACATACATGACATAAGGGAAAGCTTCATTATGAGTCAATCTTCAACTCTGGTATGACACCCTTAGGTCGTTTAGATGCACAAAACCAGTCGGGTATTAGTTTACCTTTATGCATTTATTTATTATTTTGTGGATTTTTGAACAGCGGGAAAATACATAAAATAATAGATAATAAAATTCATAAAGAAGAGACATTAGTTTTTCTATTAATGTTTTGTTGTGAGCATCGGAACATAGATGAACAAGTTTAATAGAAATGGATTACATTCGTCAAGAGAAAAAAACATAAAACCCTCAAATTAATATTAAGCCACAACATCCTTCCATCATTCAAGTTTTAACAAAACCAAGTGTTTGGGGTGCCGATCATGCCATAGCTGAGGGTGCTTCTTACTACCATTGATTTCTTATTAGGGTGGTGGTTTGACTTTACTAAAATTGAAGTAAAGAAATATCCATAGATAGATTGTTTTAATTTTAGAGGCAAACATTGAGTAAATCAAGGTATGATTTTAGAAGTAGGGACTTCAGTCAATAGATCAAGGAACCATGAGTTAATGTGGTTGGCCAGCAGAAAGCCTACCTTAGACCCTCCACGTAGTGGTGTAGCCATAACATAAAGACTATGAGGGGAGGTTTGAGGATCTATTCCACTAGAATACTCAATAGTATTCCGATTCTAACACAGAGGGTTCCTAGAATTTGAAAAATTAAGGGGATAAATTTAATGATTAAATTAATCACTAATGTCACATTCAGAAATCAACATAAAGGTACTAATTTATTAAAGATTACTTTTTGTAATAAAATGGAAAGTAATGACACAATAAAACTGTGATTAATATTGGAAAAATTTATTGTCCAAACAAGAAGGACATTCCACATATGGTATAGGCGCTTGCACACATTACTACCATAATGAAAATTCAAGGTTCTTGTGTCCCAACACGTTAAGAAACCTTAGCAAGAGAGGGTGTAAATTACTACAGGAGACTCATGAATTAAGAATATGATGGTTCTTTCAGAATGCTATCGAAAACGTATGATTTTAGTTGCAGTCGCTACATCAGGACATGGATGATGTTACATTTAGTCTCATCTCTAAGAAGTTTATAAGGATAAAGTAAAGAAAGATTTGAATGTGATGGTTTCGTTCAGTTTCTGTAAAGTGAATGGAAGCTCACAATCTTTCATTTCACCCCATTCTTATACATTATACACCCAATTACACTAGTTTCATTTAAGTTTATAAACTAACAATATTGAGTAATCACTTTATTACCATTAAGGTAATATTTTCCATTTGATAATAATATTAAAGATAACATCATCATTTGTTATTATGGAGAGTAAAATGAAATACAATGCAAAAAGGCCAATCGAAAGGGAAACACCAAACGTACCCTCATTATTACCTTCAAACAAAAGTGGTTGGTTATTTAACAGGAGGTTATTTGCATCACATATTGATATGAACTTATGGATGTTTAAAAATGCAATGAACTAAAATACAAGAAGAAAGTACCCGCCTATCATTCAGTTTATATTCATTAATATAAAGTATTGTTTCTCATGTAATTATTGTGTATTAAATACAATATGATTTTTACATATAGGAATTTAAATACAGTAACAATGTTGAGAAACATTACTAAGAGTAAGGTGTCTTCTCTAAGAAACTAAGAAATGGTAATTTATAAGTCAGTTGTGAGAAACACATAACTTCGAATTGCTAAGTGATTGATTCAAATTAAACACGTAGTTGAGTATAACCAAAAATAATAATCTCATGTGACCTTTTGGACATGATTACACATTATTCCATTTTTTGGAATGAATGTTTTTTGAGGTAATATATTCAACAAATTGTACACTGCTACTTGAATTAAAGTCAATACATGATGGATATAAAATGTAATTCCAACCCAGTTGTGGAAATGTAGTTCTTTTACAAGTAAATCTAAATGTGGATGTCAAGAATATACCAAGTATGGTATTTAGTTATGGCACAAAAGAACACCTTTGGTAATATTTTCATTATTAGTTTAGACAAAGAAACATTTAGAAATAAATTTTATGCCACAAAGCTTTTGAGGATAGTTCAACAAGATAGTTTGAACTATTATAAAGGAAAGCTAGAGGTAAAGATACTCAATAAGATTCCTTTAAGATATTAAGGAATGTAATAGTCATGTATTTTTATGGTCAAATTATATGAGTTTTTTTGGATCTGCATGCCAATGAATATCTTGACTATGAAATCATCCATAATGATAACGTAGAGAGGAGTAATTCCTGAACGCATGATACCTTATCTACATCATGACATTAATGCTCATAAGGAGGATCGATGATGAGTCATACAAGTTAACATTGATCAACAAATACGTAGCACGGAGAAATTCCTAAACGCATATGTTACACATCAAAGTTATGATGTAATTTGTATCAATGTTACAACTTTCAATAAAATCCATCATATTTCAAAATTGTACTTTGAACATAACGGTTTAAACCCATAACCAATATGCCAACTAAAATGACAAATGGATATCATACAAGTCATAGTATGATGAAAATACATTAATTCACCGGACATGTGTTAGGATGCAAAGAGTTTTTTAATATATAAACAAACATTCCTCAAGCTAGACACATGGTGCATCTAAGTAATTATCCTAACAGTTTCATAGGATATTACATAAATCCCTATGATATAAAAGTTTTAGTCAAGTATTATACTAAATTTCTATAAGGGTGCATGTCTCTATTAGAGATAGTGGGAGAAATATTGACTTGGGTTTAGTCAATGCTCAAGATGCACAAATGGTTGGCATTGGAACAAGTTCCACAAGTACATGTGGAATAGGTATGTTCTAGTGACACATACTATGTAGGAAGAATTAAACCATGCTCATGGGTTTATATTCACCACAACCGGTGATAAATTATTCATTGAGAATAATAAATCCTACTAGTAAGTAGTATATGGAAATTATCTAAGATTAACATGATCAATTGAAATTCAATAATGGATTCCATGTATCAAATTGAAAAGGGGATTATAAAATTGAATATTGCTATGGGTATTCAAATAAAATGATACATGGATGGTATAAGCATGGTAAAAATAAGGAATGATTGGTTATACCAAGTCAGTATGCCCAAATCCATTAGAATTTTACTTGTTATATCTAACATCTTAGATCATTCTATTGGTCATTGAATGTTAGGATTATCATCTGTGGAAGGTGTCTATATGACGCAACTAGAAAGGGATAATGACATCATATGATGCCAATAAAGGTTACAAGTTACTAAAATCCAGTTCCAAATTAAAGTAAGCAAAAAGATATTATATAATTCATTTAGAATGAATCTTTGACTTGTGTTTACTAAATAATAGTGGGATCACCAATGTTTTCTAAGAAAAATATGTTCAGAAACATATAGAAAACATATCTTGGTCTAAGAGTTAGATAAGAATAGGTTAAAAGTAAATCATTAATGACTGACTTAATGTAGCAACCTATGTTCTAGAAAACATGATCTACTGAGGTGGATCTAATGGTTGCTTGGACCTAATCAATTGTACATAAAGTGACATTGTATTGAAAAATTCAAGTTTGAACAATTTAAGTTCAGAATTGTTGCCAATGTCACATGGCTTAATCTCTCCAAGTTATCATGTTAGAAACATGGGAAGAGATTTAAGATGTGAATTTATACCATATGATTAAACAATGGATCAATAACATATAACATGTTATGTATAGTAATTGATATTCCTAGGATATACTTTATAGTAGGCATGTATCAATTATAACAAAGAGAACATCAAGTGATGCAGTCAGAACTATCATCTTGTACTTAAGAATGTACAAATGATATGTACCTATTATACAGAGAATAAGGTATACTAGTTATGGTGGGACACAAAATAGTAATCCTTAGATCAATTTGATCTAGTATCGCAGTTAGGAGAAGGTTATGAGTGAGTCAACCTAATGGTAGTATTACCTACAAATACCGAGTACGTTGCAGCTTCTAAGGAAGCTAATAAGTAGTTAAATTCAACGAACTATTCTAGTTCCTGGATTCACACCTAGTGAGAAAAGTATTATCGTAATTTGAATTATGATATTCTTAATATCCAAGTTATAATGTTATGAAAATGGAAAAAATTGATATACTCAGGTATACCTTATCTAGATAAGTTTTACTCAAGAAGATGAGGGCGCATATATCAGATATGCCACGCGAGGAAAATGTGTCAAGCCTAGAAGTTAAATCCTTTACTTAGTAGAATCATGTTATTTATCATCTGAGTAGGTAACAAGTTTGGTTAGCAAGTTAGATCTAGTAAAAGTGGGAGTGTTGAAATAGTGGGTTCCCTAGATGAAACAATGCAGTACTTTTGATTACCATATCATGTGGACAGTTAGTTATACATGATTTCATCTTACCATTATAGTGTAGACTTTTAAGAATCCACTATTGCATTGATAATGTACAATGATTGATTATAGTATCATAAGGTTATAGAAAATCCCATCCTATAATGAGAACTGTAAGATATGATGACATTAATCTTAAATATATTTTATATAGTGTAGATACATCTTACTGACTCGAAAAAGTAGATGTTTGACTATCGGGTGCTGGGGGCTCATAAGCATTGAGACTTATTCTCATGAAGTTCTCACTTGGTGATCTCTTTTAGTGAAATCATGTGGAAAAACCCTCCAATAGGAACCCCACGTGTTTTGGGTGTCATTTTTCATTCCAATATATGAACATATGTATTGGTCTCTTGACATGAGATCATTACTAGTGTGTGTACTTTGATTTCGTACTTT
Organism: Viscum album; assembly: GCA_963277665.1. Taxonomy (NCBI): domain Eukaryota; kingdom Viridiplantae; phylum Streptophyta; class Magnoliopsida; order Santalales; family Viscaceae; genus Viscum; species Viscum album. Next base: position 255,255,085 of record OY728123.1, read on the forward strand.
GATGTAAGGAGAAAACCATAGTATTGAAATCATGGCGATGTAGCTTGTGTTGGGTGCATCGTTGGTGGTATGACATTGGTGGAATGGTCATGAAAGGATTTGTCACTTCCATGTTTAGGAAGTTGTATATCTCAAGTATGGTTGGTTAGGATGGTGGGGCTTTCATATGACTTTTTCCAAAGCAGTCAAAAACAAAATCCATCAAGATAGATCAACAAAAAATAAACAAGAAAAGGACAATGACAAAAGTGTGTGTCCTGCTTTATGAGATATTTAATGATAAAGATATTATAGGACACTGTCAGTGTTCGCAGGTTGGTAGTCATTTCTATAATTATCCTTATCTCTTTAGGGTCCATGATGGGTTGATAGAATCCCATCTTGGTTTATGTATTTTATTCACAGCAATCAAGATATGTTACTAGAGGGTCACACACAATAGTGTATTCAAGAATCCACCTTATTCAGTAGAATAAGTATATGGACATCGTGGACCCCACCACTGGGTCAGAGTGTTGTACAAGTTATCGATCACCAAATGAAATAAACAAATTCATTAATATTCATGTCATGTATATTTGGGATTGAATTTATATAATGTATTTATGAGTTTAGCAAATACAAGATAATATTAATCGAACGAATATTATTTTAATATTGAATATTCATTTAATATTAAGTGGGATATTGAGTCAAGTTAAATGGATTATATTTTATCACATAATATATTTTATATATATTACAAGTATGTGATAAAATAATAAATAATATTGGTGTTGTTTAGTTCATCAAAATTATATATTTAGTGGATGTTGGAATAAACAGGGGTGGTAGAACCCAACTAGGTATTTATCAATGTCAATATAAATACAAGGGAGGTCTCTCTCTCATATATGATCATTACCACTATTCATTCATTGATTGATTGAAAATTGAGAGCCTCTCTCTCCTCCCTCTTCCTAGGGAGAGATGTCGTTGATCCAAGAGTTTGGATCAAAATATTCCTCTGGAATCTCTATGTGGTGATTGTCAGGACATCAAAAGCATCATCAGATTGTCATGCTAGCACTCGAAGGTGGACGATTGATGTTCTAGAAGTTTTTGAAGAATGTGTGGATAATCTAGAGGGATCCTGTGATGGATTCTTCAAGCAACAATTTCCAGCGAAAAGTTGCAGTCGAGCACACCTTAGGATTTTGAATGGTATGTATATTATTTATTTTCTGTTCTCTTAAAAATTTAAGTGAGAACCTCAGACATCTCAAGGAATCAAATCGTTGGCCTCAACAAATACCATCGATCTGCTGATGAAAATTTTAAAATCCCTAGCCCACCAACTACTACTGCGGGCCCAATAACCTAACATATATAATATATAAATTTCATTCACAACATTTAAAAATAGTGATACATTTAATTAATTAAGGTAAAATGTCTTGGTGGTCATAAAAATAGTTCTCTCCCTAAAAACACATCCTTTATATTAAATTAGGTTTTATTTTAATTTCTATCCAATTATTCATCATAGGATCCATTATTAAAACATGTGTAAACCATATTTTCATTATTTATTTAATATTATTCATTTCTTAGATTTCAATGGCACCATGGAAACTATAATTATATTTTAATAATAATACTAATATTATATTTTAGTTCGGTAAAACATCTTCTTTTATTTAATTAAATATATCTAAGGGACATTTTTTCTAGTACCACAAGATAAAATCAATATTCTATATACATAATGCTTAAATAGGTGTAGCTTTCAATTAAATCCTTAAATTAAACTTCACTTATTTGAAAATATTAATTTAAAAAATCTTGGGGTATTATATTCTACCCACATGAAATGAATTTCACCCTCAATATTCGTTTGTTACATCCATGTTTTTATACATGAATGTTATATTCATATAAACCCACATTTTAAAAAATAATACTATTAAATACATTAAAAAATAAATGGTGGAAACATAATGTTTATTCAACGAAATTAAAAACACGGTTTCCACAGAGAAGAACATAAGTGTAAATTGAATACATGGACATGGAAATAAGTAAAATCTTGGAAACATAATGTTTATTCATAGAAATTAACATTTTGTCTTTTTTCACATTCTGTTGAAAGAAATAATGTTAATGACCTATATATATATATTATTAATATATTATAATTATTATTTCATATATTTCATATATGTTTAATAAATTTATACTTAATATATTCAATGTAATGTGTGAATGAATTACATCTTTTTGAGGAGGTGATAGTCCACATGTCCCCAAGCGTTATTATCATATTCCTAAAAATAGAATAAAGAAAGCTATTTATTATATAATAATTATGCAAGCTTAAACACATCATCCATATAATATATATCATTTTAATTAAGTATTTAAACAATTATTCACCTGCTTGATTGGGGAAATGAACTAATTAACTACATTAGTCAGTGAGGAGGTAGTCCAATATACACATGAACGATGATTGTGTATCCTATTTGATGCACATGTGTAAATATGAAGTTCAAACCAAAATAATAGAAACATAATATTATATTTAATATAAAATGTTTATTTTATAATCATCATATCAAAATAATTTAATGGGTTGTGAAAAAATAAAAAAATTAATCTTTGAAGAACGTTACACCTTTTTTGGATAACTCCTTTTAGTTTGTACAAAAGGGAATCCATGGTTTCCTTCCTGAAAAAAATTTATTCTTCTATTATTATAGGAGGGATTTTGTAGTTTATTTTGGAATTTTTTGGATGAACCAAAGGGATTCAGAGGTGTTAAGAGGTGCGGGAGTGGGTGAGTTCTCTTTTATAGTAGTGGAGGAGTGAAATTGTTGTAAATATGAAAAGGTAGACTATCTTGGTAGGTATACATTACATAATGTGACTGAAATAAAAAAAACTTTTTATAAAGAGTTTATACAATCTATTTATGGCCATGAAATTGTTTTGGAAATTTTCGAGGTCATTTTTCCCCTTTAAGTGAAATTTAGTCTCATAGTATACACGTTTTTCTCTTAATCAGCGTAATTAACTTTAATTGTTTTCACTTATAATTTCTGTCAAAATTTAAGTTGAACATATTAGAAATTATAAATTATTATAACTATGAATTTTTTATTCATTTTTTCAAATTCCAATAATATAAGTTCCATAAATTACCTTAAAATAAATCTCAACAACGGGATGAAACAATAACTTTTTACATGAATAATGTTCAAAAGGTTGAAATGTTTTTATATCCATTTTGAATGTTAAATTGATTAAAATGACCAATAATTGATATTTTATTTATAATTTAACATTTTTTACTTTAATATTATATAATAATATAATTTCACTCTCTAAATAAACATGAGAAAAAGTCTGTTTTCAATTAAAATTCAGTATTTTAAAAAATTTCTTAAAAATGAAACTTTCCAGAAAAATACAAAATATCCACCCTAAGATAATTTTTATAATCATATTTTAAGATAAATATGATTATTTATTCAAATAAAATTTATAAAAGAGTTAACATTTATTTTTGAAATAATTATTACATTAAAAGGCATCTAAACTTCCCTATAGAAAAGCACAACTTTTTATGCATAGAAACTGGATTTAATTATTATTTTCTGCCAATAAAACATATTAAAGGAATTTTAAAATGTTTTATTGAACATATAGAATATAAATTTCATAAAGATCATTCAACAAAATTCATTTGTTTAACTTATTATGTTAAAACTACTTGGTCGGAATAAAAATAGTTTTTTATAAAAACACATCCTTTAAATTAAATTGGATTTTATTTTCATTTCTTAGAAACTAGTAAGAAAAGGATAAATTATATAAATATTTTTAAACCATATATTCATAATTTAGTTAATATTATTCATTTCATCCATTCAATAGACTTGGTGATAACAATAATAATACTTTAATAATAATATTAATAATATATTATAGTTCGATAAAAAACAGTCTTGGGTATTACACAGGATGTTGGAGGGACTCAATGTTCAATGTACTGCTAGAAAAATTTAGTTTCATTACCAAATTATTATCTTGGTGTATCATGCAGTGAAATATATCAAATTAATTAAATTTATTTGATAAAACGTTATTAATAAAAACTCAGTGTGTTTTATTTTGAATGATGTTCAATATAGAGTTCCTCTTGGGTTATCCAAAACAAAAATATTATTTTACGTCTCATGATATATTTTTGAAATATTTAAAAATAATCCATCCAACCTTTTCATTTCATCTTAATCTATTATAATCCATGAAAAAATATGGTAATAAATAACTAAAATTTATACCTTAAGGGGAGAGTTGTATTATAGTTCATGAAATATATATTTCCAATAATAAGGAATTATAAAATGGACATTACCAATTGTATGAAATGTAATATATTATATTAGTATACTCCTTTAGTAAAAATGGAAAACATATATAAGAACACACCTAGTCATATCCTATATGATTAACCACTAAAAAGGTATAATGTTTAATTCACTATTAGGGTTTTGTAAAACTCTTTACATATATATGTATTTCTCATCATATCTCTATAGGACCATATGATATAAGACTTTAATGGAACTCATTTAGTGAGAAACATATATGTATAATTTGTTTTTTATTTTAAACTTATGAATCGTAATCTTAGTGTTAAACCCTTTGAGTTGATATTCAAAATTTTTTAATTCACAAAAGATAATATTATGAATACATTATATTCTATTTTATATTTATAATTCATTTTAAAATCATCATAATCATATTTATATCTTTTTCAAATGAATTTTCTTTTAGATCATTTTATTTAATAATTAAAACTCATTAAATTATCATTATTTACTGAAACACCATAAACTATTTTTGGATGTAAATTGATGTTCACATTAAATCATGACGTTGTTAAAAAACTATGATTAAACATTTAAATTATAAAAGCCTAAATATACAATCTCTAACATCATATGAACTATATTATCTCTATAATATTATATTAAGATATTTTTTTTATAACTGTGCGATAAAACATGCTGCCTTTATTTATAATATGTAACAAAAATAAATTAACCACCATTTCTTATAAGGCATTTTATGTGATTATAGAATTATTGTAAAATAATTATATTTTTATTTAAAAAAAATTCTACTGATGGGTGGTGGAATCTCAAGTTTTCATATTTCAACAAATTCCTTGCGTATACTTCTTTACCTATGGTAAATTTATTTTTTCATGTTTATGTCTTTAACCATATTATAATGTTTAATGAACCTTAAACCATTCGTATCAAAAACCTTTATACAAAAAAAGTCATTATTCATATATAACCTATCTTTTCACAAATGTGATATTTTATTTAAATGCATATCCCATATTCATATTCATATAATCTTGAAATATTCTTTTCCTTTATAAATTTTCATAATAGAAACAATCTCTAATAATTGTTAATGAAAACTATATTATCCATAAAATAATCCCTAGATTTTTAAATCCTATATAATTAATACATTTATATTATATATATTTATCATAATCCTAATAAAATAATTTATTTTTATTTCTAAAACATCAGTAGAAAACAATGAAATTCTATAATGTTTCTCTTTCCCCAACACATATACCAGAAAATTATATCATACAGAAAATATACCAATACATTTTAAAATAAAATTTAGATTTTAATAACCACGCTTTTCTAACAAGATAAATATTTTAAGAATATATAATAGAAATTTATTCTACTAGTTTGATCATTTAACCACTTTTACTATCAATATACTCCTAAAACCAAGAAAAATCATACTTTTTTTTATATCCTCAAAAAAATTAAAAAATATTTGAAACCATTTATTGAAATAATCCTTAATGTAAAAATATTTTAAATGTTGATTATATAATTTATTCCTTACTATGAAAAATCCTAAAATGAAACTTATAGTCCCTCTATTCCATTAACATACCAAATCACCTTAATCACATGAGTGGAGATTAAATTTCATTCAGACATAAATATAAAAATATAACATCAGAAGATATATTTAATTAATATATGATTATATAAAATAATATTGATCCAATTATTGTATATATTTATCATTTTAATAAATGATAAGTATTTTACTAACACATAGAACGCTCCTTCAATGTAAAGAATAATTCATCAGTTTTTATGTAGATATATAAATTTTATTTCATCTATATTAACTTCCAAACGATTGATCACAAAGTAAATTTGGATAATTATAATGACATTATTTATAAAATATATACTTTTATACTATTTGTATTTGTCTTAAATATCAATTTATAAGGATTGAAAATAAATATTTTCCCATAAAAATGAGGAAGCCATTTTAAATTGATTTATAAACATTTTGTAGTAAAATATTTAAATATCCCCGTGATTCATACTAGATAAAATTATAACATAATCCATGATTATGTATAATAAAAAGAAATTATAATCTTATCAAGTATTACACTTTCATAGTTGATCATAACTTTCTTTAAACTAATACATTATATAGTTTTACATAAAATTATTCCACTAGTATTATAAGTGTTATTGTTTCCTAGATAAGTGTTACCCAAATCTCATATATAATATTTGTACTTATTTATTTGGGGGATTTATTATCTTGTTTCCCTACCTAATATAATTTTAGGTAAATTAATGGTTATGTTCTCCCAGTGAAAAAGATCATAGTCTTTAAAAATTTTATTATAGGAACATTTCTAAAAATTAAAACATTACAGAAATTATATAACTAATCATTTTTTCACATGTATTTAATTTATATGTATTTATAATTCTAAAAAAATTTGTAATCTCTATAACATCAACCAAATAATATTGTTCATACCATATAAGATTTTTACTCTTTAAAACCCTCATAAATTGTTTCAAAAAACCCTAATAAAACATAACATCTTTTAAACATCACCAAATACATCAAATGAATAATTTTAACAAAACACTTTATTTTAAGGAAATAAAATCATATGAATCAGCAATCCATAAAAAGGTAAGAGTGGAGTGAATGGAATGAAACCCCCAATTTTTTGGACAATGCCTAAGCTCATAAGTTAGTGATCTGTCAAAAGAGAAAATTCTCCAAAAATATATATTTTACATAAGATATAACTCAATTCAATCAGAATTTTAAAACCAAATATATATAAACTATAAATAACTTCTTAATTATAGATCATTACTTAAAAAATTCATTTTCAGTGTAGAAAAAACTAAATAAATTATAATACCAAGAATTTAACTCCTTAAATGATTTTTTATAATATAGAAAAAGACCAATGCATTAAACAATAAAATACATCAATTAATAAAAAATAGAATTTATATTTATATGATAAGTAGGGAATAAAACTAAATAAATTAACTATTGAAAATATTAAGCATGAGATAAACATTTATGAATAATTAAAAAATAAATAATTTATAAAACATTTATAATTTATAAATTCATTATGGGAGTTCCTATAATTAAATAGATATAAAAAATTTATCTTTAAGTATAATTTTTAAACAACTATACCTTATAATGTTATGAAACTATTTAAATTTTGATAAAACTTATGAATTTTACTTGTTTATAAATGTAAATGTGTTAATTGTTGCGTGGGAGATGGTTTGGGTAAGTCAAAGGGGGTCAACAACCAATATTTTAAGGCGTGTAGGTAGTTATGGAATGGTGTATATGTTTGTTTTAAAAACATATATTGGGTGAGGGACATAATTAAGGCCTCAAATATAGATGAATAATAATTTTTAGAGAGATGAGTAAGCCTTCTTTTAGTATAAGTTCATTATTTAAATCCTAAGGACCGCTCGAAGATAATATCTTGATAAATGAGTAGGCCCTCTGCCTAAAAAAGGTTACACTATAACTCATAACTCTCTCATCTCTATGAATTCAGATGTGGTGGTATTGCACCATGAACCTCATAGCCCGATTATGATAATTCTTAATGTATTTTATTTAATATAAAAATGGTTTACTCTCACCTTGGAGAACAATTTTCTACTCCTTCCCCAATATCATGATATCTTATTAAAAATAGAAAATTTTATAGATCATATTAGTAAATTTAATCATATTGTTTACCACCTATATATTTTCTGAAATATTTATTTCAATTAAATTTAATATCATTTATATATTTCATAGCATGGAACACACAGTTTTAACAAACTATGTTATACTATTAATATTTTTATAAAAACAATAGAAATAAAAAAGATGTTAAACATAGAGGTAATAATGGGAATAAACGCATTTGGGAAATATTATAATGTAAACATATTGATAAAACGGTAATTAATTTTTACTAAGGCCTTTATATGCTTCAAAAATTATTTTTCTAAAACAATGATATTTTTACATTTGAAATATAATAATAAATGTATTATTTGGAAATTTTAAGTACTTTTTTAAAATATATTTTTGATTTTCTATATCAATATGTCAATATGAGATTATGGTTATTTTTTTAGAATTTTTGAAAAATATAAATAATTTCAATTAATATTGAAAATTATTGACTCTATTTAAAAAAGTGCATTTATGTTAAAATAATTTAAAATTTTAATAGTGTTTATAAATGTTTTAGAAGAAAAATTAGATCCAATATATATTTTGTAATTTAATTGAAATAATTAGAATCAATATAATTTTGAAATTTGATATTAAGACATTATAAAATTATGAAACAATTTCTTTTGTAAATAGATTTTTATCACATCTATGAGTTTAGTTTTCAAAATAAATCATTCCCCATTGGTGAAAAGATTTTGAAAAAGTATATTCAATATTTTCAATCAGAATAATTAAAATTTTATTATAATTCAAACATAATTTTTGGTCAATTTAATAATAAAAATAGTAAAAATTTATTACCATGGTTGATGATAAAAAAAGATTTCAAAAGGGTTAGATGAAGAATTTACGGTTCAAAATGATCAAAATACATGTATAAATTCAATTTATTGGATATATTTTGACCCTTATAACCTGAAAATTAATTTTTACAAAATTTTGGGAATGGGTTAGATGAACTTCACCAATATAATAATTTATGTAAAGAAAAAAGAAAAATATGTCTCTCATGGTTTTAAATTTCAATTAAAATCACATAGGGAAAAAAGAAATATGTGAATGAATTTTGATGGTAATTTTGAGGTTAATGAAATTAATTTCATAACGGTAATTTATTTAGAATTTTTTGTGAATATATAATTCCTATAATTTTTTACACAATAAAAACTTTATAATTATTTAATTAGTAGAAAAATTAAATAATAGATTATAAAAATATTAAATATAATAAATATAATAAATATTGAATTAATTATTGTATTCTATATTGTTTAGGTAAATTTATATTGTTAAAATGGATTTAAAGGTATATAGTAGAATAACACCTTTTAATTGATGTTTCCAAAGTAAAAATAATTGAATTGTTTAAACATTTACATTAATGTTAATTTATAATAAATAATATAATATTCAATGATTTAAAATTCCAAAATATCCAATAATTTACCATGTCATTGTTATTTATTTAAAAATGTTATTCATATATAATTAATAAACTGTTTATCCTTTTATAATAATTATATTGACAATTATTAGTAATTTTTTTACTAAGGTAATGTTTAAAATGATGTTTTCCCATAACAATTTTTTATATTAAAAATAATTTTCCACACGCATATGATTTTTATTTTATATATTAATTTAATATTTCAAACCAGTGGATAAAAAACTAATAAGGATAATTTAATTTTTATTTCTAATTTATATATTTCCAACATAAAAAGACTAGCGGCAATAGGGAAAATAAAAATGGTAAAAGTAAGTAAACATATAGGTAAAGGTTGATCATGTTTAAAACATGTATTTGTTATGTTATGGATATGTGTATCAGCTATATATTCCACTTAAAATGCCATATATCAATTTTTGATGCATTTTTGTTGACAGTAACTCTATATTTTTGAAACGTTTTGGGTATTTATAGAAATCACCCTCCTACTCAATTATAAAATGGAACCTACTCCCCTCAATTATTCACACCGAAAAAAATATTTGGATAAAAAACCATACTTAAATATATCACCTGCATGATTATCCACATTATATAGTTTTTTTCTTCCTATAAGACTAACCCCAAGGTCTTTAATAAGATATCCAAATGATGTTTTTTCTAAGCATAAGTAATTGTCTTCACTAACCTCTTTATTTTTAATTATTACCTTACCATGATCATTGAAGACCTAATAATACCAATATAATAAAACTATTATATACCAAAAACTTCAATATCATTGTTTTTATGAATTAAACTCTTCACGTCTCTTCTTCCATAAAATGGGAACAGAAATTATTCATCACGGTTGTGATAAAATACCGCCTCACAAACCAATTTAATTCATATTTCATCACTGCCTCTAAAAAAAGGAAATGATGATCAATTTAAATTATATATATATATTTATATATGGAATTCATAAAAAAATTATATTTCTAGAATTAAAATATCATATATTCTATCTTAATTTCGATTCTATGGGAATATGATAACGTCGTTTGTTTGTATAACGGACTACCACCTTGCTATGCAATGTGATTTGATTATCATATATGGTTTACATGGAAATTAATAAGGATTAATCTTATAAATATATATAATATATGTGAAATAATAATGAAATTTTTAAAATTAAATTTTAATTACCTTACTTTATTTCTATTCATTGAGAAAAAGTAAATAATATCCATTTGTATGTATGGCCTTCCATAACCAAGAACGGTGTAAATAATTTTCTATCATTAAAATTTTGGAATTATACTAAATTAATATAAAACTTATATAATTTTTATTATTATAGTGGTTAAAATTTTGGATATGATGTATCCGTTATCAATATAAATTTTATAAATAAAATTCCAAACATTTATGAAAATGGAGTTATTACATGAAATGTGATTTTAACAAATAATTGTTAATAAATATTTAATAACATTTCATAAGTTAATCATATAGGGTATGATACATTTTACTAAAGTTATTTTGTACGTTTATAATAATCCTCTTGTTATTATATATGGTACATCTATGTGTATAAGGATTTTCAAGAATTAATGTATTGGATTTATGTCTCACATTTATCTCTATGTGTCACATGCCATATTCACTATTTTTTTCTTTTATTTAGTGCATATAGTACCAAAAAATAACATTTATTAATATTAAAATGAATTTTATATATTTTCTTATTAATATGTTAGTTTTTTTCACGGTGATTATTATTCAAAATTTTCCCATGTGGTAATTATTTTTATATTATAATCCAAATATTTATAGTGATTGTTTATGAGTGTTCTTCTAATGATAGATTATTATGAGGTAACAATAATGAAACTATATAATTTTATTATTATCTAGTCATTTATATTAAATATATATTTTTTAATTTCATTTTAAAATCTTTAATATCTATATTGACCGAGATAATTTTACTAAGAAAAATAAACTTTGTTGTTCTCTTTAGTTTAATATCAATTTTCTACCATGTATATGGTTTCTATAGATGTATTAAAATAGTATTAACTATTCATAAAAGAATTTATATTGTCATTTTTACCCTTTTATAATTTTTTTAAAAAAATATTTAAAAGAAATATTATTTTTCAATTTCAAAAAAAGGATATTTTCCTTCATATTGAAAATGTGAATGAAATCATCATTTTAATGTTTATGGATTGAACAATATTTTGTACTATCATAACCACTAAATGATTTAATTACTGTTTTACTAGTTTTAATATAGCATTGACCATAATTTTATTCTTTAGATATTTCATAAATTTTTAATATTTTAGAAGTAATATCAAAATGGAAAGTTTATTTTCCTCAATAATGATTTCATGATCTCTTCAAAGATTATTCATTCATTAATGAAATCAAAATTTGGATTTTCGTATGATTTTATAGGGACATTTTCAAATGGTACCATCCATATTTTTTTCTCTAAAGGGTTTTTGATAATAGAGAAAATATTATTATGAATCATGTTCTTTATTCAAGTGTTATGCTTTGAAAAAATGTTTTAATATTTATGAAACACATTAATTTTCCATATGTCACGTTATGATCAAATTATGAAATTTTTATGAATATTGTTTCTTATAAATAGGTTATTTTATAATTTAATTTTTATGAAACCCATATCATTTCATTCTTTCTGATATGATTAATGTTTTATTTTTTCTAGAACAAATGTATAGATTATGTGATGGGTGAGATGTAAGATCCTGGAAAATGTAGAGGTATGCTCTTGATTAATTTTTGAATTGAATCCCTTAAGAATGGATAATTAAATGTTTAATATGTGTACAAGGAACCTTGGGGTGTTCTGGGTGATAGGTACATGAATGAAATGGGAATCGGTACATCCTATTAACGTTGAATAGTGGGAGCACGACTAGAGTAAACCATGTGAAAGGTGAAGAAAGACCATTAAGGCTTAGATAGATTTATTATACATGTTTGATGTATATTTTTTTAAACTTTGTGGAATCCTCAGGTAATCATGTTACATGGACCCCTCTTGGAAAAAGGTAGGGACATAGATGGCACATAGTTCGGAAAACTCTACAGCCAAACTGTGCACCCATTAAAAAGTGAAAATTTACCTTTTCCCCCATGGTATTTTAGTTACTCTGCCTAATTTCTTCTACAATTTCATCTCCATTAACCATACTGATTAACTAAGACTCAAAAATATTCCCAATGGTTGATCTCCTTCATTTTCTATATGTTGGGAGTGTCCTTGGTTAGGTATCTATGATCTGGGTAAGTATAACACTCCACCTTCATATCATTTTTGGATTAAGTGTTCGGGATTTTTTTTTATTCTTATATATCCCTAATAACTTATTTTACAAGAAGATAAACGGTTAGGGCTTTAAATGGTTATTTAATCTAGATCTAGAGTTGTGGATAAGTGGGATTTCATATACAGATTCTAGGTGGGAATTCTATAGGTAATATCCCACTGTTTTGTTGTATATTTGTGCATGGGTGGTTGTGATATTTCTTCCCTCTTAATGTGGATTTTATTCCTTTATCAATATTTTGTAATAATGTTGGATGAATGATGATTTAGACCCTTAGTGATCACTCTGGGATGCATTGAGATTTATTAGACCATTTAGGTACACCCATGGGGTGTTCCAACATTCAAGGACATGGAAAATTATAATATTTAGCATAAAGTTCACATTTATTGAAATGGAGAACATGATAAATTTGTTGAAATGTTGGTTCAAACTATAAATAGGAATTAATGGTAGTAATATCTAGTTATTGGTAATGGTATAAGGTATTTTTTTGGAGAAAGGGAAAATGAGATTATTGGAATAAAGTGAATATGTCAAATGACATTTAACTTTGTAATTGAATTATATAAATGGGATAATACATATGAATTGATGAACCATGTGAAATGGGATAATGTATAGAAACTATTGAATATTACAAATGGGTTAAGGTATAAATAGTTTAATTGGTTAAAAGGGCTTTGGTATGTAAATGGTAATTGTTATAATCGGTTAATGTTTGAGGATGATTCATGAGTTGAATTAAATGTGAGATGTAAATGTGATTTGTACTATTTGAGAAAGGTTTTTCATATGGTATTTGTGTTTAATGTATAAATAATCATGTGAGAATGGATTTGTATTTGTGGTGTATTTTACTTAAGGACCTATGCCCATGGTTTAGGTTAGACTGAGTCTCCAAACCCCACCCTATAATGCACGGGTTAGGGAAGGGGTCTGAGGCTCTATACCCCTAACGGTCGCATATGATGAGACTAACTGGACTGATGCTCTAAGGTATGTGTGATGTATTTATTTATTAAATTTTCACCCAAAATGATATAGTGAACATTAATTATTCCATTATTCATGATAATTGGCCAGATTAGGCCATATTGAAAATGTTATAAACCCTTAACCCATGGAACAAAATATTAAAATGGATAAAGTGGAAATTGTTAACTAATGGAACACGAGTTGTATTTTTCTCACATTTACGTTTTTTGGGTACATTCTTGCAAATATGTTAGACTAGATATCATTTTTGATACTGATTGTTGTGTCATACTGAGTTGTACTCACACCTTGCTAGGGCTGCCATTGGGTATTCCAAAATGATTTCATTGGTGCATGCTAAAAGATGGGAAAAGTCCCTATATTAGAGGGTTGTATTGGGAATGATATGTGCATGAGTGAGAGATATAGACTTAGAGTTACATCCCATTTTGGAAATGATTCTATTAGTATTAATTTTGTGTTTCCATTACTTTTTCACTGTTATCATGACATGCCATATTTGTTGTTTAGTTGTAGTTTGTACCCCATTTGTGAAATGATTGGTAATGCATGTTCGGGTTTATTGTTTAGTTCATATCATATTATATCTATTATGAATTACTCTATAAAATATTTTATAGTATCTCCAAGTGATTTATTAGACCCTTTCTACTATTCGGCAACCTCAAGTATATAGGGAGGCATGCATTTGGTGATTTGGATACCCAGCTTGGAGAACTAGTTTAGTGGCTCCCAAGTAGGGGATATTACAAAGTGGACTAAAAGGGGGTTATTTTCAATTAAATACTATTGGGGAATTCTAAACATGATATTTTTAACTGTTGGTACTTGTCAATGATATCATGCTTGTGATTAACTAACACATGTATGAGCGAACCTCCAAATACCTTGGGTGGTAATTATTGTTCATAACGTTTATTAATACAGTTGAATGATATTTCAAGCATAATTTTAGGCACCAAGGGGTATTGTTAGAAAGAATCCCAATATAAAATCATTGGATGGGTGTGTGGTACATGATGGGTATGATGCATTTAACTTTATTAAAGAAACAAGTTAAGAAACATAATGTCTAATAAATATTAATCAAATGGGTAAATGGAATAAAGGTGAAAGAATGGTTAATTAAATGTGCTCAATGAACTGATATAAGTGAGTTAAAAATTTGGTTGTAACATGTTTTGAAAAGAGAAATGTGCCCAAGGGGAAAAATTTACATTGTATTTGTGTAAATGGATTTAAAAAAATGAGAATAATGAAAGACTTGTGACTCTATAAATTGGTTTCCTCTCGGTTATCCATGACCAGTAGTAGGGATGTCTAAGGTTAGTGTTCTAAGTGTGATTGTTTTCATTTGGAAAGGGTATGAAAAATGGGTTGTTTATTGATATTGGATAGCTGTCTATATATAATATGTGAAAGCTTTACATTTTCTGTTCTAAGGATCATGTTTGGAAAAGGGACCCATGGAAGGTTTTTCTAAGTATGTTTGACCTAACCAAAGATTTTTCATTACAACACCTTCCCATGATTACTATAAAGGGTGGATCTGAGGAAGCAGTGTTCTAGATAGAGTTCATCCAGATCATTTGGGACCACATAGAGACTTCTATAGAGAATAGTGTCATGTTATAAGATGACATGTTATGTGGACAACCAAAGCAATGGTCGGATACGTTGGTTTAGAATTTTCCAGCTGACGGTATGTTAGGGAATGACATCCATGAAAATTTTCTAGGTAACGTTTATCTAGAGATATTGATATAGGAGTGGGATAATGTGTTTAGGAGGTGGAACCACGGAAATATGTAAGTTACTGATTATAGAGGTCATTTCATAGTCCTATAATACTTTGTTCTAGCATTGACATGGGATGAGGCCACTATAGAGAGATGATTTAAGGATGGAATTAGTCACTAGATCAAGTCGTAGGTTATTATATTTCAATTAATGTGTTTTGTATAGGTGATAGGTAAGGCGCTTATTTTAGAAGGTAAATCATAGGAGGCTTCAGGTAGTGAGTTGGTGGTTCTAGTTGGATTGTCCAAGGGTGTGAATTATGAGGGAAGGAAGTGTCATTTTGGGAATACACAGCAGGGTGGTAGTGTACGGAGTAGTCAGAAGATATGATCAACCACTAAAGTTGTTGATTGGGTGTTTTTGAATCAGTGTGGCTAGTCAGGGCACATGCGTGGCCAGTACCCCCAACCAATAGTTGAGTATAGAGTGTCAACCAAAATGGGGCATGTGTAGAGGTTCTATAGAAACCCTCCGTGGATTGTAAAATATGGAGGACCAAGACTAGTGTAGAGTGTAGGCAAGGGGTATTTTACCTCATATCTAGTATATATTTTGAAGAATAGATGTATTACAGGTTGAGTTGGTGGGGATAATACTCTCGTATGAGAGTGTTAATATCATTAGGGTAGTTTAGAACTAAGAACTCAGACCAGAGCTTATGTTATAGGGACATGTCATCTTAATGTAGTTCAGTCTATACTATCGGGTGGTGAGGTTGGACCATCAACTATTTGAGGTTGGATTGTTATATCTTCCACTCTCTCATGTTCCTTTTTTAACAAAGGTTCCTCACATTATTTTGTTTCTTCTTCATTTGGGGTTATATATTGATTATAGGAAGATGAATCAGATGACTATTATGAATTGATACCCATGTACTTGAGTTGATGATTTATTTGACTAGCAAAATGGTGCTTAAGTTTTCCCAAATATTGATTTGAGATCAAGGTGTCAAAATCTAAGGGTTAGACATTCTTATATTCCACAAACATCCATCAATAGTAGTTATTGGTCGTATGATTATTTTTTTATATCATTCGGATTGACCAATGCACTAATAGTGTTTATATCCTTAATTAAATAAATATTTCATCCTTACCTAGATCATTTTGTTGTTTTCATTGTAGATCAGATCTTTGGGTACTTTAAAACTCATGAAGATAATTCCAAACATCATGACATCGTCCTGAGAACACAAAGGGAGAATAGGATATACCCCAAGATTTCCAAATTTCATTTCTGAATCGACGGGGTGCATTTCTGGGGTGAAATCATATCATAGGATGGTGTGTTTATGGACTTGAAGATTGTAAACACATTCTTTTCTTAGGATCAACCTAATAATTTTTCTGATGTTCGATGTTTTTTGGGGTTGGTAGGATACTACTAAATGTTTTTAATGAATTTTTCCCATTTAGCTTCAACTCCTTCAGAATTGAACAAGAAAGGAATCATGTTTTACTAGTTTGAATCATGTGATAATTCCATTAAAGAGTTAAGTATGACGTTTTATACTACACCAGAATTGATCCAACTTGAGTATCATAAGTAGTATACCTTATTTTTGTGATGCGTCTAGGGTTGTTCTTGGGGCTGTGATGATGCAGGTTTAGTTAGGCGTCACATCTGGGCAATGAAAATTGAGGCCTCATTAATGAAATTAACCTACACATGATATTGAGCTACCCCCAATTTTTTATTATTTAAAGTGTTTGCAGAATTACGTGTTAGGAGAATGGTTCACAGAGTAAAATTCTCAAAAAAGCCTTATGCACATATTCTCTTAGTGTGATTTGAATCTTCTTCAGTGAAAACGGGTGGAGTACATGTAGTATTATAATGTGTAGTTGGTTTACACACTGAGAAAGGTAAATTTTGTTATAGAAGATTTGAGTCTGAAGTTTCAAAAATCAAGAAATCCAAGAACCTGACTCTATGTTGAGAAATATGGGGCTTTTGCTGAGATGCATCTAGGGGTGAAGTGTGGCCAAGGGAAAATAACCAATACATCCTAGGTAGATGAGTCCATGCTTTTGAGATGGAATGAGGAGAGGCAGTTTGATGATCCAAAATGTCTATCTTTAAGGGAATGTCTTAAAAGTTTGTGGGGGGGTGGGGTCACCTTCTACTTATACCATTGGTGTTGGATGAATTGTTTTTTAGAGTTCATGTTGTTGTGACGACATGTTTGCGAGAATAGTTGATTCATGAAATTCATTCATAGGCAGTTTGATGATCCAAAATGTCTATCTTTAAGGGAATGTCTTAAAAGTTTGTGTGGGGGGGGGTCACCTTCCAGTTATACCATTGGTGTTGGCTGAATTGTTTTTTAGTGTTCATGTTGTTGTGACGACATGTTTGCGAGAATAGTTGATTCATGAGATTCATTCATATAAGTGGGAAGTGCATCCTGGATTGACCATATGTATCATGATATTCATAAGTAGTATTTATGGCTATGTATGATGAAAGAGGATACATGTTTCATGGCGCAGCTCCTTGCTTACCAGAAGGTGAAGGATGATCATTGACTATTTGATGGTTTGTTACTGCGAGTTCCTATTACAGAATTGAAATGGGATGATGTGATGTTGGATTTCATGTTGGGTTTTCTAAGGAATCCTCATAAGAATAATGTGATCTACGTAGTTATGGGTTTTTTGACTAATATAGCTCATTTATTTAAAATTAAAGAGACATTCACCATTGATCAGTTTGGTAAGTTTCTTGTTCTAGAGGCAGTGTGGTTTCATAGGGTCATGTGAACCATAGTTTATGAGCATGATAAAAGTTTCACATTGCACTTCTGGAAGGGATTACATATGGAACTAGGTACCCATGTGTTTTTGAGTATAACGTACCACTCATATATGAATGGGTAATCAGAGCATACTATTCATGTGTTAGTGGACACAAAAATATTTATCGATCTATGATTCATATGGAAAATAATTGAGGTTTCCTTTTTTATAACTTTGTGATATCCATTGTGTTGGATGGAGTATGGGGAATTAGAGTTGTTAGGACCAAGTCTCATGTAGTATATGTCATAATAGATTCAGTTGATTTGGAAATTTACGGACACTTATCAGAGTAGGAAGAATTTATATATAGATAAGAATCATTGACCAATTGATTCTATGGTGGGTGATCGTGTGTTTCCTCAGGTGTCACCAAGTTTGCGTCACTATTGAATTCACAAATAGGGTATGTTTGTGCCTAGGTATATCGGGCCAATTGTGATCATGAAGAGGATCGAACGGGTGTCCTAAAAATGAGTTATCCTAGAATGATATAGTGACATGAATTATTTCTTTCATTTGTCATATCTTCGACAGTATCACCATGATCCATCTCATGTGATTGATTTTGATTATTTTGAGAATGAGGAAGATGAATCCTTTGAGAAGCATCTGGTTCATATTCTGGATTGTAGTTTGAAAGTATTAAGATGCAGGGTTGTACCATTGTTTTGAGTTTTATGGTAGCATGGTAATTCTTAGGAGGAATTTTTTACTTCGAAGTCTAATAATGTATTAGAAGGGAAACTCGAAGAAGATACTTTATAAGGTGGGGTGGTTATAAGATCCCATACATAAATTTTGGTTTGAACAAATTAATTCTTTGTAATTAAATGTATACTAGGTATACAAGGAGTCTCGGGGGTGTTATGAGGGGTTTTAGACATGAATGTAAGGTGAATTTGTCTATCCATTGCATGTTGTATGGTTGGCGCTTGCGTAAAGTAAACCATTCAAAGGGGAGGCCAAACCATGCAATCTCAGATCTAGTAATTCTACATTTTTGGCACACATTTTATCATGCTATTATGAATACCTAGATAATCATTCCCCATAGACCCATCATGGACAAAGGCAGGCCCATGGTTAGTGCATGGTTTGGAGAAATATGCAGCCAAACTTAGTTCCCATTAAAAAGTGAGAATTTAACTTTTTTACCACCTAGGAATTTAAGTACTCTACCTTATTTATTCATTAATTTATTTTTTAAGTAGACCTAGTTAAAAAATTAAGTTTTCAAATACTCCCAATGGTCAATCTCCTTCATTTCTAGGCCATTTGGATTGTTGTTGGTTTTAGATCGAAGATCTAGGCAGGTCTAACGCTCCTCAAACTTATCTATTATGAATTATGGGTGGTGGGTTTGTTTGAATTCTACTGAATCCTTATAGGCCTCTTTTTGAAGTAAATCATAGGTTTGAGCTTCAGAGGGTTCCTGTTTTGGGTATATGGCTTTGGTTATGCGAGAGTTCATCAATTGATTCGAGGTAGGTGGCCTACAAGTTATATCTGGAAGTTTTATTATAAATTTTTTTCATGTGTGGTTGTGATATCAATTCTCTATTGATGGGATTTAATTTCTTCAGTAATATTTGTTAAAAAGGTTACCTAAATGATGATTTAGACACCTTGGTATCCCTTTCAGATGCATTGATATTAATTATACCATTTAGGGTCACCCATGGGGTGTTCCAATATTCCCAAATAAGGAAAATTGCAATGTTAAGATTAAAGATCACTTGTATTGATTTTGGAAACATGATAAATGTGCTGAAATTTTATTTGAAATATTAAAGGGGAACTAATGGTAGGTGTGTCTAGTTCATGGAAATGGTATATAAGATTTCTTAGAAAAATGTGAAAAGGGTTAAATCGAATAATGTGAATGTTTCAAATGAAAAATGAGATTTAAATGGAATTATATAAATGGGATAATGTATGGGAATTGATGAACCATATGAAATAGTTTAATGCATTGAAATTGTTGGATATGAAAAATGTTTTACTGTATAAAAAGGGAAAAGTGTTTAATGTGATACTCTAAGTAAATGGAAAATGTACCAATTTGTTAAGTCTTGATGATGATTCATGAATTGAATGAAATGTGAATTGTAAATGTTATGTGAATGGTTTGAGTTTGGTTTTTGATATGGTGTATGTTGTTAATCGATAAATAAGAATATAAACACATAATTGAAGTTGTGGGTATTTCAATTGAGGATTTATGCCTATGGGTTAGGTTAGACTAAGGCTCTAAACCCCACACCGATAATGTACAAGTTAGGGAAGGGGGTTCAGGATCTATACCTCTAACGATTCAATTGGATGAGACTCCATAGATTGAGGCTCCAAGGTAATTTTGATTTATTTTTTAAGTGATTTTTACCCCTAGTTATTTGGGGAAATTGACATATTCCCTTATGTATTATAACAGAACTTCTTAGGCCGTAGGGTAAATGACACAAATTCTTAACCCATGGAACAAATGATCAAAATTTATAAAGTAAAGATTGTTAATAATGGAACATGCGGTGTACTTTTATCAAATTTTAATTTATTTTTTACTTGTATTCACCTTATGTTAGACTAGATGTCATTGTAAGGACTATTGGTTGTGGCCTACTATGTCTTACTTACTCCATGCTCGAGCAGTCATTGGGTTCCCATTCAGATTTCGGTGTTACAGGTATGGACAAGGAAAAATTTTGTATACATGAGGGTTGAGTTGTGTATGGGATATGTGTGGATTAGAAATATATAATTGGATTTAAGGCCCATTTAAGGTATGATTAAATTAGTAATTATTTTCGTTTTACCTCACTTTTTCACTGTTATCATGAAATGGAATTTTTATTGTTTTGTTGTCATTTGTACACTATTTGGGAAAAGATTGGTAATGCATGTTCAAGTTTATTGTTTATTTTTTCCTTTATATGATATGATATATATTTTTTATTACTCTGGTAACAAGGGTATAGTCTCCCCATGTGATTTTTCATACCCTCATTTCTAGTCAACAACTTCTGGCATAAGGGGAGGCGCGCTTGAGGTCATCTGGCAACCCAGATCGGGGCACCTGTTTAGTGGATCTCAGGTCAAGGACATTACATGGGACCTATATATCCCTCCAATGAATTAGTTAAATAATTATATCTCATGATAAGATTATTGGAAACAATATTATGTACTTGAGCTGCTATAAGAAACATATCAATGTTCTTGATCCATAATGGGAAATATGAGTTGGTGCCTAATTCACTGTGATATGGGAAACAAGTGATAATTCTAAATCCGTTATGATTTAATGGCCTCATATGTTAAAATTAACATATGAAATTGTTTTTTTATTCTTATGATGGATCCTCACATATATGACATTAACTTATGTTTCATAATTGATTTATGAATATTTCTCATACTTATGGTTTAATCCATTTGAAATGAGAATGTTTTATTTCATAGGTCTGGTTTACAATCCAAGAGAAATTAAGTATGAACATTTAATGTTATAATAATAATAATCTTAAAGGATTATTCTTACTATATTCTTTAATAGGATATCCATTTTATATCTTCCAAGTTTACCCTTACTGATCATCTGAGATCACCGTTTCCCATGTTTACCTTCTAAAGATCATGAATAATACTTTAAGTAGGGAATATATATTTTGTGTTTTAAATGGTAAGATCTTTAAGGTATATGCATAATTTATTCTATGAAGAATTAATTTTGTGTATCAAGTCTTCACCATTACCGAAGAACCATATCCTTTGAGCTAAATTTGTTAAATGTATAAAATATTATTTTATTTAGATGTAATATCTATGTAATAAATGTATTGGTTTTCATATACAGTTAAAGTGAAATGGGTTATTTATCCTTTATAAACTAGTATAAGAAAAAATTGTGATATCCCTATGTATATATTTAAGGATATGTCTCATGAATTTTATAAGGATAAGACTAAGGATTAGTTGAATTATAAATAAATATCCTGTTATGTTGGTAAATGATAGTGTGATTTGTTTCTTTAAAATAACATCTTTTTTCAAAAACTATAAGTGGTTTTTTCTCCGGAAGAGTTATACCCATGGGTAATAACTCAAAAAATGGTGAATTTAGTTGGTCTAAATCATCACTTAGTGCATGAAAACGAACCTTACTACACAACTAGTTTGACAGTCCTATGGGAAATGATTTATAAATTAAAAAACTATTTATAAACCATTATGTTGTGTTTGAATGTATGATGATATTAAATTGTCTTATTAAAACTAATGTTTGTAATACTAAAAATATGTTATCATGATTTGGAATATTAATTTTCCCCCTAATTATGTGGTTTCCCACTATGTATACAATTATTCACCCTATGCTATTTGGTTTTAGTCAATTGAGGGAATTAGAAGTAATTCGGTTATTATGGAATGTGATAGAAAATGAAATAAATAGATAAAAAATTGTATGATGACTTGATTGAAGGATATTGGTTTTATTCCTAACCATTTCTCATAGTATATAGTTAACAAATCGTACCCTAACAAAGTCTTGGACTCACCAATGAAGATAAGGATAAAGTTTTCTATTATCTCAGGTGGACCATAACAAAAAGAATATTAAGTTACATATATGTAAAAAATATTTTAAGAATCACTCTAGGGAATTTGTTAAAGTAATGAGAAAATATTTTATGTTTAGTTAATAATGTTATAGTTATTGTTGAGCAAAAATAAAATTATTAGTTAAAACAATGGGTAAGGATAATGGTTTTCCTATGGAATCATCAATGGTTGAATTTTTTAAATCTCAGTATTATTGGCCTCATAAAATTTTATTGCGTAGGGGAAAATAAATATGATAAGATTTGTAAGGTTGTATGAATAATTTTTTTTATTATGATGATGAATATAATTAAAATGAAATATGAAAGGAAGGATTTTTTTGGGAATATAATGATGAAGTCTAGTTAATTTCCTATGAATGAAGTGGAATTATTTAAGTGTTTATCTTGGGGAACTGAAGAATTATTTTATATGAATCACAAAATTTTTGAGGATTGATCTATAGAAAATTTACATTAAAAATTTCAAAGAATATGTTTAATAGTATTGATTTCCATTAATTTTTTTTCAATTAAAGGTGATTTTATATGAGAAACACATGATTATGGGAATGATAATCATTTATATATTATAGATGTTGAGATAATTTTTTTTGGGATAAATATATCATTCACATGGATAAAGTAAATTTGATTTTATTAATGACCATGAAACTGGTTAAGGATTTGATGAAATTGTGGGTTATGTTATCAATGATGGTGTTAATGTTTTTTGGTATTTATGGAATATATTCAGTAATCCGTTGAATTATTTAAGTGATGATAACACATTTATATTTCAATGATGTTTTATGGTAATTCGGGTTATTTTCCGGTTTTAAGGGATATACTACCATGGTGTTCACATATTCAGTATGTTTCAATAAATATATAAATTATGATGTTTGGGGGATTAATACTAAGTTGATATTGGAAATTTGGTGAACCTATTTATAAATTTTTAAATTTTCAAGAGGTCTTGAGTTTAAATATTTATGGTATTGTTTTATTTTAACATTGGATATTGTAGTCCCGTAGAGATTGTTGACCATTAACTCTGACTATATTGGTTTTAATTATCAAAAATCATGTTTTATATTAATATATGTCTTACCTTATGTTAAAGATCCTAAATTATGTCAAAAATTATCCTGTATAATCAGATCATTTTAATCATATAATTATTTATGTGTGTTTAAGTCTACACAAGTGTATAACTGATTATATATGTGTGAGTATGGGTATTAAAACTCTCTAAATTTGATGAATTTCAAGATAGATAGATGACTCACTGACATACATATGACTCCCTGAAATTTAGTTCAAACATGAATATATTCTATGTATGTGTAGCTGACATCATTGGAATGACTCACTGTTGAACATGACACAGAAAAGCATATGACTCACCATTATTTATGACTCACCACTTCATATGACCCACCGATGCAGATGACCTACTATCTGTCCAAGTGACCTACCATTTTATAGTTCTACCAATGAAAGGAATCACTATTAGTTGAAATGAGTCACTGATAGATAAACTGTCTCACTGATAGAAGGAAGGACTCACCATCAGTTGAATCATGTCACTGATGTAATGATTCACCGGTGTATGGAATCACAGACAAAAGGAGACACAGAAAGACGAGTCACCAATTGACTATTTAAATATTAATTTCTTAACATTACTTCTAACAGTCATATTTGTGTCATTTAATGATACATATATATTAAATAATATTTTGTAGTACTTTTATCATATAGCGCTATGTACGATGAGCCTATGAACATGGAATGTACATGTTCTTTGTTGGACCTAAAAACAAGTAGTATTCAAAAAGAGATAAATTAAATAGAAGTGATAGAATGAGAGTAATGTGTGAATGTTTGTGAAAAAGAGATATATTGAAGAACATATGCAACTCTCATGAAACCTCTATGAACTTAAGAACATAATAATAGACAAGGAAATCACAATCAAGATGAAAACTGAATTGTCAAATCACTTCAGCATCTCAAAGAATGTGAAGAATATAACTACAGAACCAAACCTTTACCTGAATGATAGAATAAGACACTTTTTTTTGTGTTAAATTCTAATAGATGAGTTAAAATTCATCTCATCTACAGATAAAGAGTCCAGATATTCATCTCAAGACATATATATCCTTCTAAATCAATTATGATATTTGTTAGGTATGTTGTTTCCATTTTTAAAAACTTTTAAGTAGTGTGTGTATTTTTCTATTATACACACACTGACTCTAATTCATAACTAGAGGAATCTTGATATCACTAATCTCCCAATCTTTTTATCCATTTATATCTCACATATAACTGTGGAAGAGGTTGTGTGTGACCTGTTTGTTTTTTTCCCATGAAGAACTGTGGTAGAGGTCAACAGTGACCTAGAAAGCCTATGTGTTATTGTGAGCTCTAATCTAGGGTGTGGATCAAACTATTAAATAATTTAAACTTTTTAGTGGTAGGTGATCACCAAGTGGAGAGGATTAAGTATCATCTTGAGATTGGCCTCTCGTTTTATTTATGTTGTGTTTTAACCTTTTAGTTTTACTCTAT
Source organism: Viscum album (assembly GCA_963277665.1). Lineage (NCBI taxonomy): Eukaryota > Viridiplantae > Streptophyta > Magnoliopsida > Santalales > Viscaceae > Viscum > Viscum album. The sequence goes on from OY728123.1 coordinate 255,280,820, forward strand.
TTTGTTACATATTTCATAAAATTAAATTGATCTTTTATAGTTAGTATTGGAGAGTGTTTTTACCAGTTTTGACAATAATTGTAAATCCAAAAATTCCCTATACTACTCTTTAGGAGATGAAGAATTTAACAAAATATCTTCATGTAAAACAAACAATGAAATTTCTGATACTTTATCTTTTCCACATGAAGGGACTTCTAGTGCAAAGGAAATAAGAATTAACACATAATATTAAATATTAAAATTTTAAAATGAATCCTGATGAGCATATTTCTAACATGTATCTCATGTTAAATGAAATTGTGAACACTATGATCTCTTTGGAAATATATGTTACTACCGAAGAACAAATTATGAGGATCCTTATATGATAACCAGATAGATGGAGAGGAATTTCTTTCTGAATTAGAGAATCATGTGACATCAAAAAATTACCTATCAATGAACTCATTGGAAAATTTATGATGTGTGAGGAATAGTTGAAAGTAAATAAATAATAATAAGATGAACCTAAGGAAAATTTACAGCCTTTAAGACCACTACATATACGAATTAGGAAAAAGAGAAGTTACTTGCCTCTTTTGAATGCTATGGTAATGATGAATCAACATCAGATAGTGATGAAGAGATGACTAAGCTATCAATAAGATTAATGAAATTATATAGGAAGAATAAGTTTTTTTGGAAGCCCAATTATAATGGAAGATATGATAACAAGGGAAGTTTGAAAAAGGAAGGGAAAAGAAATGAAAAATCATATGAGATTGTCTGCTATGAATGCAAGAAGAGAGGGAATGTCAAAGATGACTTCCGAAAAATAAAATACAAAAAGAAATATGAAAACACAGACAGAAAGTATAATAATGATATGAAGTCCACCTGGAGTTCCTTTAAGGATAGCTCTAGTGAGTCAAAACCATCTCATGATGAGAAATATGACATGGAAAATATGTGTTTTTGGACAAACACACCTGAGGTAATCTTAGATTAACCAACACAAAATTCTAATTATTCTAAAAATGAAAGTGAGTCATAAAATATAACAAGTGATGAACTATTTGATTACTATAAAATTCTAAAAGAAACATGTAATAAACTAAATGAAAAATATAAATCTTTAAAGAAACAACATGATCTTACAGAAACTATTAAATCTGAACTTACTACTGAAAAGGAAAAGAATGTTCAACTGCTTAAGGAAAACAATGGATTAAAAATGTCTAATGAGTAATTAAATAAATATATAGAGAATTTTACCAATGTGAAAGATACTCTTACTCAAATTCTTGAAAAATAAAAAGTTCCTAATTACAATTTTGGAATTGGATATCAGCATGGACAGAGAAACCAATCTAAAACATATTTTGTAACTAAATCTAGAAAATATATTCGTCTACCTAAAAATAGAAATTCTGATGCTAGTACCATTTATAAAAAATCCATTACTACCTCTATTTTTTAAAGACTAAGTAGAGTCTATTTTTCAAATATGTTACATAATTATTTTAGGAATCCCATAAAGAAAATATGGGTACCTAAAGCATTGATTATTATTTTTACTGGACCCAAACTGGTCTGGTTACCAAAATCTGTTTTTGTTTTAATATCATGTAGGAAATCTGTTTGAAGAGATCCTTTAAGAGATAGTGGTACTTGGATATTGGATGTTTAATACATGTGATAGGATATTATTTAAGTTTCAAGAACCTAATCAATATTGATGGTGGATATGTCGCCATTGGGGAAAATAATATGGAAAAAATAGTTGGTTTAGGCCATATTGGTAACTCTAACTCAGTTTTAATTTCAAAAGTACTTTTTATTGATAGATTAAAATATAATTATCTTAGTATTTCACAATTATGTGATGATTTATTTTATTTTAAATTTGAAAATGATTCTTGAAATGTTTTTTACTTTAAAAATGAATTAGTATTGTCTGATTTTAGAAATGAAAAAGTATATTTTTTTTTAACTTAGATTCTATAGTTTCTCAAAATCTACTTGTTTAAGTGTCATTCATAAAGAGTCTTGGATTTGGCATAAGATATAAGGACATTGTAATGTAAACTCTCTTAGAATGATTACTATAAATTAACTAGTCAAGGATCCACCCAAACTTGAGTTTCCAAATAAAAAAGTCTATAATCCTTATCAAAAGTGTAAACAACACCAGATATCTTTCAAATCAAAGAATGAAATTTCAACTTTTCAACCATTAGAGTTGGTTCATATTGATTTTTTTGGACCCTCTTCAGTTTCATGCTTAAATGGGAATCACTATGTTCATGTTCTTGTAGATGACTATTCTAGATATACTTGGACTTATTTCATAGCTCACAAATGTTAAACATGTATTTAATTCACCAAGTATGCAAAAACAGTGGAAAATCCTAGTGGAATTAGAATAAATCCATAAGGAGTGATCATGGTAGTGAGTTTGAAAATTAACAGTTTAATTATTTTTGCTCACAAAATGACTACAGTCACAACCTCTCTGCCCCCTGGACACCTCAAAAAAATGGAGTTGTGGAAATAATAAATATAACCTTATAAGAAATAGCTTGCACAGTTTTTAATGAATATGATTTACCTATTTACTTTAGGATTGAGGCTGTAAATACAGCTTTCTACATAATTAATAGAGTCTCAATTAGACAAATTCTCAAGAAGACTCTTTATGAGTTATGAAAAAATAGAATACCCAACGTTATTTACATAAAACTTTTTCTTGAAAAGTCTATATTCTTTATTCTAAGGATAATTTTGAAAAATTCACATCCATGAGTGATGAAGGAATATTCCCAGGTTACTCAACCTCAATTAAATCCTATAGAGTCTTTAATAAAACAACTCAGTGTGTTGAAGAATCTGTGCATATATGATTTAATGAAAAAGATCCAAATGAACATAATATATCTCTAGATAACCTTGAAGATGGTATATAAAACCTAGAAAAAATGTAAAATCATCTAATCCTCATATCAAATAATATGTTAAATCAAACAGTTTTAGAAATTCCTTAGAATCTGAACTTGATGTACACGAACCTCTAGATGAACCAAATGTTACTAGTCCCTCCTTTTCTTGACCAATAATAACTCTCAAGAACCATCATTTAGATGCAATTTTTTTAGACTTAGATAGAGGGACACAAAATAGAGCTTCTCTTAGAAATCTGGTTGAACATCAAGCCTTTTTATCACATCTTAGACCTAAAAACATCAATGATGCAATAAAATATGAATTTTGGGTGATGTCTATGCAAGAAGAACATAACCAATTTGAAAAAAATAATGTTTGGAAACATGTTGATATACCCAAATACACCTTGAACATAGGCACTATGTGGGTATTTTAGAACAAATTAGATGAATTGGGTAATATTGTTAGAAACAAAGATAGATTGGTTGCACAAGTTTATAGTCATGAAGAATGTATTGACTATGAACAGACTTTTGCACCTGTTTCTAGACTTGAGGGCGTCAAAATTATGCTTGCTTATGCTACCCATCCTAATTTTAAACTTTAACAAATGGATGTTAAGATTGTATTACAAATTGGATATAAAGTTAAGGATTTTTTTTTGAACAACACCTATTTTTACAAACCCTCACTTTCAAAATCATGTTTTCAAAATAAAAAAAGCGTTATATAGTTTAAAACAAGATCCAAGAGCTTGGTATGATATATTAAGTTGATTTATCATTTCCAAGTGGTTTACAAAAGGAATCGTTGATCCTACTCTTTTTATAAAACAAATTACTAATGATGTTTTAGTAGTTCAAATTTATGTAGATGATATTATATTTGGATCTTCAAGAAATTATTTATGTATTGAATTTTCCAAAATTGTGCAATGTTAATAAGAAATGAGTTTAATGGGTGAACTAATATTCATTCTTGGATTTCATATTTTTCAAAATAAAGAATGTATCATTTTAAATAAAATTAAATAAAAAAAATATTTTAAAAATATTTGGATATGATATTATTAAAAGAAGTGAATATCTAATGAGCGCTACTTGTAAGTTAGATCATGATGATTATAGTAAATCTATTGATCAAACCACTTACAGAGGTATGATTGGAAGTTTTCTCTGCATGACTGCTAGTAGGATGGATATAATGTTTAGTGTGTGTTTTTGTGCCCATTTTCAAGCTAATCCCAACTATTCTCACATAAATGTTATTAAAAGAATTTTAAAATACCTCAAACATACTATCAATCTAGGTTTGTTTTACCCCAATAGAATATTATTTGATATATTAAGTTATTCTGATGTTGATTTTGGTGGATGTATGTTAGATAGAAAAAGCACCTCTAGGATATTTCATCTCTTGGGAAAGAATTTTCATTCAGGGTATAGTAGAAAACAAAATACAATTGCATTATATACTGCTGAAGTTGAGTACATAGTTGCTGGTATCTATTGTGCACAAATTTTGTGGATAAAACAAACTCTACTAGACTATGGATATGAATTTAGACATATACCTATAAACTGTGATAATACAAGTTTTATTAGCATTTCTAAGAACCTAGATTCTCACTCTAGTACAAAACATATTGATGTAATACATCACCTTTTGAGAGATCATTTTCCAAAGGGTGATATCTCTTTAGAATTTTTTGGAACTGGATATCATTTTGTTGACATATTCACTAATACATTGAACTCTGAAAGAATGAATTACATCATACATGAGTTCGGAATGATCAATCAATAATAACTTCTATTGTATTTTCTTTGATTGGTTTTAGTTAAGTTGTCATGCCGACACCATTATCATGCCGACACCGTTAGTGTTATGAAAAATATGTCATGCCGACACCGAGACTCCCTGTTTTTATAAGTTTTATGTTTTTATCAAAATGACACTATTTCATTAATTCAGGTGAACCCGGTTCATTATTTCATGATTGTATAATTTTTAAATCCCTAAATGATATAAATTTTAATTGATCCACTCTACTTCTTTACCACTACTCTCTATCTCTCTCTCGATCGAAAATCTCTCTTTACTCACAACCATTCACCTTCTGACCTCTAGACTAAACTGATTGGAATGGATCTTAGAGATAAAGTCTTTGTTTTTCATGGTGTTGGTATATCAAGGATGTCTTCACTGGTTCAAAAACAATGACAGAGTCTTTTACCCGAATCTGGTATATGAATTTTACATGAATATGGAACTTTTTGTGGGAAGTGATGTCTCCTAGGTGAAGTTAATAGTAAAAGGGAAGAGAATTTATTTCTCTTCAAGACATTGGGATGAATGTCTAAGGTTCCTCATGAAGGAAGGTTTGATGATTATCAGTGTACTTCTCCTCCTGAAATTGAATTAATTTGTTATGAGATAGCTCTAAAACAACTTACTGGAAATGAGGAACATAGGAGACCCATTGCTTAAGAATTAAATGGTGAGTGCAGAATTTTATTTATGTTTATCCAGCACCAGATTTGTCCCAGGAAAGGGGAATTTTCTTCTCTCAATTATCAGGATGTTTACTTGGTTTATTTTCTATAAAAGGAATTAAATGGAATCTGTGTAGATATCATATGGTTCACAATAATGAGACGATGAAACCTAGTTTTAAGAAAAATTGTCTTTTCTACTCTAGAATTATTTCAAAAATGATAGATGAGTAATTTTGTGTAAGTGAAGTTGATGAAGTTGTAGTTAGTGAATGAAGAGAAATCTGTTTGAGTTCTAAAATATATAAGAGAATGAAAATTAACTGGAACCCATGGAGAAAGAATGGATTGGTAATGAAGATATATTTTATGAAAAGTTCAATCCTAATGATCATCCAGTTATACCAAGGGATCTAGTGGAGCCTAGTCTCTATCCAAATGAAATATGTAAATTATTATTTAGATGGGTAGGAGGAGCCTTCTACTCCTTTAAGAGTTGTGGGTTCATCAATTGATGTTAGAAGTCACCCAAACACAACTGGACCAACAAAATTATCTTTATTGGATATTAAATTCCACCATTGGACATACCTTCTCATGAAAATATTATCAAATCTAATGGCAGTGATGAAACAGAAGTTGAAGGTAGTATGAAATATTTCATTGAATCTAGTGAAGAAGAATATGTAGAAGAAGAAGCTGGTAGTGGTGAATGTTATTCATAATCATGTAGATTAGAAGAGTACAAGCAAGTTGATGATGAAAAGTTAATGTAAAGGACAAATACAGTGATAATTAAGAATGTAGTGAAAGTGGGAATGATAGTGAATATGATCATCCTGATGAGAATCTAGATGCTGTTATTATGGAAATTGATAAAGAAAATACTAGTGTATCTGTTGAGGATGTTGTTCAAGACAAAAATGATTCACTAGATGGACCTATTTCTAAAGCTGTATATACTAGAAAAATAACTCTACATAAGAAGAATCAACCTACATAGGAGGACTTGAGTGAGGGGGAGAAATCTACTCTACAAGCGAACATTGAGGGGGAGCCTCAAGGAAAAGTTTCTCAAGAATAAAAAGAGCATCAATTTGGAAGAGTATGGTTGGATACACTCACTCTACTAGACTCTGATCTTATGGATTAATGGGTGAGAAATCTTGGGTATGTGGCCCTGGGATTAGATTATGAACATTCAAATGATGAAGTCTTTTCCCTTACTACAAGGGAACTAGTTTATGAGATCTCTTCTAGTGACTATGTCACTAAGGATGATTTTGAAAAAAATCAAGCAAGACATATGTTCTTTTATAAGACACTCAGTACAACCTCAAATGAGATATGAGACTGATGAATCTAGTAAAGAGAACATAGAGATGATTGACAATTTGAAAGAAATTTGGCCTATATTTGATGGTGTTAATCAAGATGGTGCTTGTGGTTCTACTCCTACCTCAACCAATGTATCTCAATATGATGATGCTTCAGTTTCAAAGATGGTGTTAATCGAAATTCAGCCTAGTCTGATTACAACTGTAGGAACAATTATGAAAAGAATCAAAAAACATGGTAATTAGACGGAGAAGTTAACCACTAGCATAATTGATTTAACCAATGATTACGTAAATACGATGGAATGTTTCCTGAAATTACTTTATAATATCGTTTATCATTTTAAAGTTCTATAATTTTTCAAGCCCAGAAAATAAGTGAACGATGTTTCCTCCTCTACTCTCACTTCATGTTCTGCTCCTCCTACCTTGTCTTCATAATCTGCATAACTTTCTATTGTTAGTTCAGTTTTGAAAGAAGAGATCCAAGCCATAATTTCCATTATATCCATGGTTGAGGGCACTTTACATAAGGTTCATGATCATGTGAATTATTATACTAGAAGTTCATCACACACTCAAGAAGAGATGACCAAAAAGATAAATGAGTTTCTCACCAAACTCATCAAAAAGCATAAAATAAAAAATATTTCTATGTATTAGGCCACCAATCTTTGTCTTTATCAAGTGACAAGGATTTTATGGATCAGATTTAGAAGCTAAGATAATTCACTCCCTCGTTGGAAAATTTTATAGAAAATAAAGATGATTTTGAAAAGCCAATGAAATATGGGGTTGAGATCATTGAATAATTAATAAACTATTGAAACCATATCTCCATGTCCAAAGTGAAGCCATTGTGGTGAATCCTACTGCACCACTTTTACTTTTTAGTTCCATTTCTACAAAAGATCAGATGTCAGTTTCTCATGCTTTATCTCAGATCAGACCCATCATTATGGAGCATGTTCATCCTCAGCTTATTTCTCATCACAGACCTTCCCTTGCTTCTACTGTACCTAAAGGAGTACATCTTCCTCCTATGAAAATACTTTCATACCCTCCTACTTCTTAGCCTACTCCTTTTTATGGACCTTCTATTGATCCTTCGGATAAGGGGAAGGAAGCCCTTAAACCTACTGAGTAGTGTGGATCAATCTCTAATAGGTATGCGTCCTTGTACTTTTTCTAATTCATGTTTCTTTGACTATGAATTCTATTTCACTATTTCTACTTTTCTATTTTTAGTGTTCCTTTCACCTTCCACATTTTACTAATCCAAAAAGGGGGAGAACATTATTGAGGATTATTTTGTGTGTATGAATTATTATCCCTAATAAATTATTTTATATTTATGGGAACTAATACTCATACTGTTTACTTTACTCATTCTGTAATGGTAATTAATAATTCCATGTTTGTTATCATCAAAAAGGGGAAATTGTTGGCCCATAGAGATTTTTGGACACTATCTCAATATATATTGGTTTTAATTATAACAAAACAGGTTATATATTAACATATATCTCACCTTATGTCAAAGATACTAAATTATGTCAGAACACTATCTTGTATAATCATATCATTTCAAAAATATTATTATTTATGTGTGTTTTAGTCTACACAAGCATATAACTGATTATATTTGTTTGTGTATGAATATTAACATTCTTTGACTTTTCTGAATTGTAATATAGACAGATTACTCATCGACAGAAATATAACTCACTGATAGATAGTTCAAACATGAATATAATCTATGTATGTGAAGTTGACACCATTGGAATGACTCACCATTGAACATGACACCGATAGTCATATTGCTCACTGTTGCATATGACTCCCCATTTCATATGACTCCCTAACATTGGTGACCAACCATCCATCTATGCAACCTACCATTTCATGGTGCTACAGATTCCTAGACTCACTATCAGTTGAAATGAGTAACTGATAGATCAACAATCTCAACTAAAAAAGGAAGGACTCTCTATCAGTTTAATTAAGTCACTGATGTAACGAGACATTGAAGTATGGAAACACCGATAAAAGGAGACACCGACAGATAGATGGGTCACTGATAGACTATTTAAATCTATATTTTTTAATATTATTTCTAATGGTTATATTTGATTCATTAAATGATACTAACATATTTAATAATCTTTTGTAGGAATTTTAGTAGATAGTATAAGGTATGATGAACCTATGTACATGGAATGTACAAGCTCTTTATCGGACCTAAAAAATAAGTAGCAATAAAAACGTGAAAAGGTACATAGAATATATAGAATTAGAATAGTGCGTTCATGTCTACAAAAAAAGAGATATATTGATGAATATATATAACTCTCATGAAACCACTATGAACTCAAGAACAGAAGAACACATGAGGAAATACCAATCAAGCTGAACACTGAATTGAAAACCCACTTCAGCATCTCAAAGATGGAGAATAATATACCCAAATAACCATAACTATACATGGAATCCGGAATACTACTCTTTGTTTTTGTGTCAAATTCCAATAGAAGACATAGAATTCATCTTAGTTACATCTGAATAGTACAAAGCTGCTTCTCAAGGCACAAACATCCTTCTAAATCCATTATCATATTTGTTTTCACTTTTTTTGTGCAATTTTTCATACTTTTTAGAAGTGAGTGTCTATCTGTTATACACACACCGAATCCAGTGCATAACTGGAGGATACTTGGAATCCTCAATATCCCACTCTTTTTATATTTTATATCCCATGTAGGACTATGGAAGAGGTCATGTGTGACATGTTTGTTGTTTTTTTGAAAAAGAACTTTGGTTGAGGTCAAGGGTGACATGGACAACCTATGTACTATTGTGAACCACAATCTAGGTTGGGGATTGACCTTTTTATTAATTTAAACTTCTTGGTAGCAGGTGATCACCAAGTGGAGTGGATTAAGTCTCTTCTTGAGATTGAATGTCTTGTTTTATTTATATTGTGTTTTTACCTTTTTGTTTTACTATGTTTTATTACATATTTCATAAAACTCAATTGAACTCTGATAGTTAGTCGTAGAAAGTGATTGTACTAGTGTTCACTTTATTGGTTAGTTTCTAAAGTTGTATTAATTATCAAATTGATCCGACTGATAGATAATAAATCTTTTGAGAAATTAATTGATTAGACAAGCTCTTATAAATTCACTATTGGATAACTGTGAAATTGAATTTTAAATATTGGGGGAATTTGAATCAATTATTTTTCATAGAAATTTTTATAGATACTTAATTCTCCCCCTCTTGAGTACTTTACTCTGACCAACAGATAAGGATTTAGAGATTAATGTATTATTTAATCATATAATTATTTATCCATATTGCATAACTTGTGATAACCATTTTATTATGATAATAAGAGATAAAAGGAATTACTTATCATTCTTTTATGAATCTTGTGATATGTTAGTGCTTCAGGCATGAAAAATTAAACATTATTTCTAGGAGTAAGAGATAAAGATAAAAACTAATCAAACCACAACCAAAGGATGATATTGTTATTATAGAATGGAATAGATAATGTAATTATATTTATTGGCTTCTCCATCTTGATAAAAAACTATCTCAACATCTGGAAAATTATCTAGTGAAAAAATTGTAATCTTATTACTTCCATTTATGATAAATAAATGGTTTTTAACTAATAATAGATTTATGATTTTGTGTTCATTAAATATGTCATTAACAAGTTCTATATCACTATATACTTATCATTCTATGTTAGTATTCTCTTATAGGTCTATATTTTCATCTCCCACAAATTTTATTTTCTTTGGATACCTGTTTAGTTGTTATTCCAAATGACCTCAGTATCTCCACATTACCTTTTTTAGAGGATGTTTTGTAAACCCTTTTATGTTGTTAGTTTTTGGAAAATGAATTTTAAAATTTGAAACCCTTGATTATAGAGATTATGTTTTATTTTTTAGGGAAATATTTATTTTTGGGGCTTCAATATGAAACCCTAATATTTTATTATTTTTTTCAATAAATTTAAGTTTTCAATTACATTTATTACACACAACATAATATTTTATAGAACTATGATATAATATTAATATTTTTTAAATAATTATCATTATAACTTTGAAATTATACATGGATGTATAAATATGGTTAAATAAAAAATGAAAATTAATTAAAATTGGAATATATAGAAACAAATGCACTTAATTTTCTGTAAATCCAATATATGCTTATAAATACATTTTATTTGAAAAATATATTTTATTTATTATTTGTAAAAAAAATGTAATTTTTTTTAATATTTTGAATTTTATTTCAAAAAAGAAAGATCATTTTCAGCATCATCATTTCAAAATTAGATTAGGATGATATTTTTATAATTCATGGAAATGACTAATTATTTATTGAATAGTAAAAATTATTTATTTTTATCAAAACACTTCCTTTTTATTTAATGAATTTTAAAATTTTCCTCTTGTATTAAAATATCGGAAAACATGAATTTTTTTTATAATATATATATAATAATGAAATTTATTTTATTAGAATCATTTTTATATTTAATTATTATATTTATAACCTTCTATACATATGAAAAAAATCATTGAAAACAGATTTCTCTTTATGTTTGCAGGTTTGATTGTTAATTAAATTCATGAACTTTGGTTAATTGAATCTGGAAAAATTTATTCTATATTAAGAATAATTGTCATTATTATTATATAATAATTTGAACTTTATTTCTGGTTAATTGAATAGTAAAAATAGTAGGAACTAATTACTTTTGTTAAGGTTATAATTAGATCACCTAGGGATTAACTAAAATAATAAGGGTTAAAATGACCCAAATAATTGTCTAAATTATATGGAATGGACATATTAATACCCATATCATCATATTATTGATTTTTAGTATTTTTGGGACACTTTACCATTAATGTGGCCAAAATAATAATATATTTAATGAAAAATAAAAAATGTTATCATTTTGAATTTATATATTAATTTTTGTGTTCGTATATATGTGAATGAATATTGATTTCAATTTATAACATAATGAAATTAATTCCATGAGGGAAATTTATTTATAATTTTTAGTTATTATATGTATAGAGACCCTACTTTTCTTATATGATTATTACATAAAATTTATGGGAAACAACCTAATAGAGTTACAAAATAAGGATCCAAAGGTTTAGTGCATTCGAAAAATTAGAACAACACATTAATTTAACATAAAAGATAAAAAATATTTAATTATTTAATTTCAAGCTTTTTATTTTCCATCACACACACCTTAGTATATGTTGTAACCTTAGGATACATATCAATTAATGGGTTGAGATTAAATCAAAGTAAGAGGATAGATAATGGCATGAATCAATATAACGTGGGTGAGGATAATGATCATAATCATACCATAAGAATGGGATCATACTCATAATCATGAAAGGAAGTATTACATATAGGTATGGAATGTGGGAATTCCTAAAAATGAAACATCATGTTATAGTAGTTAAATAACACACATAATTTATAAAAAAAGTTAGAATTATGTTCATGCATAACATATTTTAATCAACATAAAATCACCATTGTGAAAAAAGCTTTCATAATATTCACACATATTTCACATTATCTCTTGAGATAAATCACATTACCTAATTTTTTGGGGAGCTATATAATTCCAGTCGCACCTATGTGATCATCACATATACATGATCATGCATGCCACATGGAACATATAACAATATTTTCCATAGAATAACCCATTGATAGGAAATGGGTTTCATTATAATTTTATAAATTAAAAATTCATCAATAAAAATTTGGGTTCCAAAATAAAAAATCCTATAACATTTTCTTCTAATAAGAATCAATATTGAGTGACGAAGAAATGAGCTCAGGAGAAGTAAAAGATTTGTTTTCCTAAAAAGATGAGTTTTTTTATAATCACATTGGAATTTTTTAGAAAACATGATTGGAATCATCTATATCCCATAAAATAAAAGCTAAGATCATGGAAATTGTATATGAGTGTTGTTAAAAGAACATCCACACTAAAATATGGCATGAAAGGGGAATAAACCAATGAAAGGAAATTGGGTTTGAAAATCCCCCTACATTATGTATAAGTGCTTTCATTTCATTAATATCCTTGATAATAAAATTATATTAATTAATTAATAAATTCAAAACCACTTATACAAATATTCAATTTATTATAATTCTATTATGTTCTTTAATTACCATTATAACGAGTTATAGAATTTAATTTGCTCATTCAAGAGTGTTCATTATCTTGGTCTTCATGATCGGTTCACCTATATATATGTACATAATATCATGTAAAATAATGAATTTAAATTTTATGTTATTAATGAACACAAATAATTTTAAATGAACTTATATACTCTTTTATCAGATATTGGTACAATTAATTAGATAAAATTTTAATGATAGTTATCTAGATTAATTTTTGCAGTTTTTGATCCCAACGAACTCCTTATGTTTTATTATTTAATATTATATATATATTTATATATATTTAAGTTTCAAATCATTAAAATTTTATAAAATAAAATCTATAATATTTTTCAACCACTGTAATTGTTTTATGATTGTCCTTTATGGTAGTAAAATAAAATGAAAACATGTCATCCTTGAAGGTGTTAAATCAACTCCTCACGAATGACGTTTTCATTTTTAGAATAAAAGGGATATGAGAAGAAGTTTGAGGTTGGATTGTTCCATTGTCATGAAAAAATTCTAGTATATATAAAATAAATTAATTATCATGATACTTGGATAAGGGTAAGTTAGTATCAACTAATAAAATAAAATATCACAAAAAAACTAAAAGAAAAATGAAGTGGATTTTATGACATGAACTTATTCTCCTTGAGAACCTCCATAAGGAAATTAGATTTGGAATTTTGTAGAGAAAAAAGTGTACTTGACAGGGGGAGGGGTTTTGGGATGATTATTAGTAAAAAATATGATCATCCTCAAGGTTTTGGAGGTTTGAGGATAAGGTGTTTTGAGGGGTGGAATTAATAGGGTAGTAGAAGGGTTTTTTGATTACTTTATTCATTAGTTTATTATATTGGTTGAAGACAATGAGTAGTTTTTATTCCCCTAAATAAATACTATAGATGGAGAATTATTGACTTTGGTGAGGGGATTACATTTTAAATACATCATTCTTGACCCAATAATTAATTTATTTTTTAAATATAGTAAATTATTATATTTCACTATTCACAAAAAATTTAACTGTTTTAGAAAAAACTAAAAAATTCTACCAGACTGTTTTTTGATGTATAAAATCAAAAAAAGATATTTATTTTCTGAAAATATTTTTCTATAAATTATAAATTTAATTATTATTTAAAATCACCATTTATACAATAAAATATTAATTTTAAAATTATAAATGATTTTATGAGACCTTGTATATTTAATTAGGGTATCATAAAATTATCTAATAATCATAAGGGAAAAATGATATTTTATTAATGTATTTTTGGAAAATATATTTTCTTATAATTAATTATATAAATAATAAAATTATAAATAAACACATATATTTTATAAAAATACCAACACTTAATTAATAATTTCTAAAATATTTACTTAATTATACTATTATATGATTATATAATATTATCATTTAAAATATACCTAAATATTATTTATACATTCATAGATGTGGTTAAAATTCTATCATCAGAATAACTATTCCAAATGGCCTGTTACTATTTTAATGGTCGGGTTATTACATCATCCAAATAGGTTCCTCAATTTCTTCAAATATTACTTATTTCATTCTTCATTTATGAGAATGTTTGTTTTATTGGGCTCTAAATTCTATGAATTTTTTATACTATATAACATTATTATAAGAAGGTAAAAAATTTCATTTATAAAATTTTGGGTCGTTATATTCTTCCCCCTATTGAAATTTACCCCTCATAATTTCATTCTACATTAACAGGTGTGGGTATTTCTCTCTCATCACTTTCTCCAGTTCCCATGTTTCCTCTTTGTACATAATGTTCTACCATAGTACATTGAAAAGGAGAGTAGTCTCATTTCATAGAATATTATATCTATGGTTCAAGATAATCACTAGTGGCTCCACATAAGAGTGGTCATTTTCTAACTTTACCATGTATAGATTTAGTACATGTGTGGGATCTGGTTTGTACATCCTCAAGAGGGATACATGTAATACATCATGATCTTGAGACATGATGGGTTCATGTTCTAGTTGATAATTTACAACTCTAACATGATCAATATTCTCTAATGGGATGACATACACTGGGCATAGGTGTCTGTTCTTCCCAAATCATATAATCCATTGACATGGATATTTGTAGAAGAATATCATTTCTCTATAATCAAAATATAGGTCTCATCAACAATTATTTTCATAGCTCTATTGTCTAATTTGGGATTCCATGATGTTCTACTTAATGTTTTCACCTTATCCACCATTTACTTGACCATTTCAGGTCATAGAATATTGTATTCACTAAATTTATCCCATCATGTCGGGGTTCTATATCTTTTCCCATAATGTTTTTTATAAGTATCTATTTGGATGATCGAGTGTAAATTTTTATTGTATAAAAACAAAATCAGAGGTAGATTTTTTCCTGTCCTCATTTAAATTCCATAGAACTTACTGTCAACATGTATTACCATGTCTAAATACTCTACTCTGATTGTCCATCAGTTTCAAGATGAAAATCCATAATAAAGTTCAGCTCTATGTCTATAGAATGTTGGAGACTTTTCTAGAACATGGAGGTGACTATCAAATCCCGATTCTATATAATTGATTATGGTCCACCATGAATCCTTACCACCTCTTTAATGTATATATATGAACATTTATCCTACCATAATTCATCTTGAATTGTGATAAAGTGAGTTGTGTTTGTGATATGATCTCCAAAAACACATATAGAACTATTTCCTCTAGATATGATCAGAATTCCAATAACAATTTACATGGTTATTGGTTTCCATTTACATATTTTTATGGTTAATGGTTTCATCATTCTCTTATAATTTTTCATTTCATCCTTCACTTGCTGACATACTTGTCACTTCGTTGTATATTATGTGATATCCTTCTTCATATTGTCCCATCAATAGTGTTTTCAGATATATTGATATATCTTTGTGCTACCTGTTTGAATTAAGAATATTGAGCTATGTGAATCAATCATAAAATTTTTATTTATCTCTTGATAGGAAGGTATAGAAAAAATAGGACCAAAATATTACAACTCCATCCTCATCAATTTTTTTACTCTGAGGATTTCCCCTTTCTCCTGGCTTCCACATTCTTCAGAATTTCCTCACCATTTATTAGGGAATCATTTGTTTTCCCTATAAGGGATGGTTGAAAAATTATTTGATAAATTATTTATGACATTATTTCTTTAATTATTCCCATGTCTACACTTTGAAAATCTAAGAATACTAAATCCTTCTCAATTATTGTCATTGATAATGTTGTAGGATTGTTTATACTTAGAGCATTTTCCACTTTCATCACTTTTCTTGGATAATAGTGGGATGAGTATTCATAATCATTGATCATCTATAACCATATTTACTAGAGCATATTAATCCCCTTATATTTTAATATATATTTAATTCTCTTATGGTCAATATATATTTCACACTTCTCCCCATATAGATAATGACACTATATTTCCAATGCGATGATTACAACTGCCTACTTTAGATCATTTGTGGGATATTTTCCTCTCTATATTGTTAACTTCCTTGAGGCTTAGGATATAAATTTATCTTTTCCATTATTAAAAGAGCTACACAGTTTATAGAATCATCTATGTTTACCTAAATGTGTTCTCCACTTGTCGGAAGTTTGATTAGTACCATGGTTATAAACCTCTTTTTAACTCTTTGAAGCAGTATTCACATTTACAGGTCCAAAGAGTCTTTTATCCATTCCGAGTCATCTTTTTTAGTAGGATTGATAATCCTGAGAAGTTTTTCAAAATTATTTTTTAATACCCAGCTAGATCGTGGAAACTAGGGATCTCCATTACAGATGTTGTCTTGGGCCACTCTTCGATTTCATTTTTCATGGAAGGGTCCATAGATATTCTGTTGTAGGTGATGACATTCCCCAATAATGATACATACCCAGTCCAGAACTCTCATTTTTTACATTGGATAACAATTCTCCCTTTTCAATTTCATTATTACAGTATTCAAATTCATCTCACGATCCTACATTCTGTTGGAGTATAACAAAATATCATTAATAAAACCCCCACAAATTATTTGTGAGAATATCTAATCACTATATTCATTAATTCCAATAATATTTCTAGAGAATCAGTGAGTATGAAAGGAATCACTATGAGATCATAGTGTTCGTACCTCATTGAAAAGTCTAACTTGAAAATATCATCCTTCCTTACATTTAATTGGTGATAACCCAACCAAAGGTCATCCATAGGGAAAAACATGGGCCCACATATCTGGTCAAACAATTCATTTATCCAAGGAAGGGGATACATTATCTTTATCCTGATTTTTGTGTTGTTGTAATAATAAATTAAGAGGTGTATTGATCAATCCTCATTCTTGATAAATAGGACTCGTGAACCCCATGGTGAAGCACTCAGGCTTATAAAACCCTTGTCCAGATTCTCTAATAATTGCTTCTCTAGTTCCTCTAAATAAATTTTGGAAATTATATAAGGCGTATTTTATATTCGTAAATATCTAAGAAAACGTTAAATTGATAAATCAAATTCTTGTTTGGGAGAAAGAGTAATAAATTCTCTTGGGAATACATCAGTGTAGTCCCTCACACAGGTCTTTTCCTCGAGCATGATTTAGTCCTTTGTCTCAAACATTTGAGCCAGTTATGCATGATCATAAGGAAACAATATACACAATTTTGAATATGATTATGAAATAGATTCATCATCCTCATTAAAATTTTACTAAACTAGAGTATTCCTTGGCATGTGAGAGTGACCTCCCTTTCCTAAATATTGACATTGGATTTTTATAAATAAATCCAATCCATGCCCAATATAGTATCAAACTCCACCAAAGGAATTAAGTCAAGATTTATTGGGAGGTTTAGTTCAAAAAAATTAAATGGGGATGAGTCATATAATTAGGAATCTATAATTTCTACATTTAGTGTCCTCATAGTTAACTCAAACTATATTTTGAGGTGGTGTTTGAATAGATCTACTAAACATTCGAGATATGAATGAATGCATAAACCCAAAATCAACTAGTACGTTAATTTTTCATGAATGAATAACCCACATACCTTTCACCACATCATTGTCGGGATCCACCTCAGTAGTAGTGATGGTATAATACTTACCTTGCATCTTTGGTTTTGTTTTCTGCTAACACTAATTACCCTCAAGGACTTGAGTTTTAGTGCACTAGATTCCATAGTACCTTTGTTCCCGGTATTTGAAGCATTGAAACATGGGTGGTGCTCTCCTTTCCTCCCCCAAATTTTCTTGATTCCCCCTGTCCCTTAAACATTCTTTATAATAGAGTCCTTGTCTCCCACACTTGAATCATTTCCCTATCTCTGTTAGGAAATTCCCATGTTGATTCTTCCACCAAGTTTGACATGTGAGAAGTGGATTTTTCATTAAAACTATTTCATTAGATCCCCATATCATTAAAGTCCACATTTATTTTATTATTACCATAGCCACATGATCATTCTCCAAAATCCAACTCTGCGGTGATATCACATAGAACAACGTCTTAATGAATCACAATGTCTGAAATTACAAGAGCTTTTAGATTATTTGGTTTTAAACCACTAAGTAATCTGTCTATTTTAATATCATTATTGATAAAAAACCTAAGGCATACCGTTCACAACTTGTGAAAGTTTCTTCTTAATTTTCCATAGATTCAACTTATGTTTTCTATAGCTTTATGAATTATCTGTCCATCATTGTAAGAATATTTATAGGAAAATAAATACTATGAAATAATTTTCTAAGGTCTTACCACTCCATCAATTAAATTTCATTCTAATTATTTATTTTTGTAATAAATAACCACCATTTTTCGTCCTCTACACCAAAATTATAAAAAAACAGAGTCACCATCCCAATCTCAGAATAGTGATGACCAAAAAATATTTTCTCCACTGAGTTTCCTCACTATTCCATGACTAGTGGATAATAATATCCACAAAATAATTATGGTCAATACCACATAAAAGGATCAATATCCATTTGACCCCTTTTAGTGTATGGAGTATATACCAAAATATAAATATTATTGTTCCTAGCCTGAGATAGGTGCGAAAATGTCATCATGATATTTTTAATTCCACCAACCAATGAATTGGTGATGTCATTCCAGAAATCATTGCATTGTCCCTCACATGAGTTGTTTTCCTTATTTATCTTAGTTAAAACCATTTTCAAAAATATAAATGGATTAAAATAATATAATTCAATAATTCTGGGATATATAATTTATTCCATAGTGAAATTATCTCTAAAGGAATATCTTATGGAATCCATATGTTTATAATTTTTCAAAAACAAAGCTTCTTTAGTGATTTCAAATATATATCCTCATACATAAGGGGTTTCAATAATGTTCTATAATACTAATTCCCAAATTTATAGATAGTTTCTCATACACCAATTATAGAGACCCTACTTTTCTTACATGATTATCATTTTATTGGTAATGAACATACTAGAGTTACAAAACCAGGATCCTAAGGTTTATTTTCTTGTGATAATATGGAATATATATATATTTAACATAAATAATATGAATTATTTAATTACTTCCTCTATATCTTTTTAGTGTCCCTTATGTAATCCTTAGTATATGTAGTCACCTGATGTTATTCACCACAGAAAGGGGTGACTTAAAATCACATTAAGAGGATAGATAAGATAATTAATCAATATAACTCGAGTGAGAATAATCATAATCATCAAAACATAATAAAGCTTTCATCATCATAATCATGAGATGAAGTATTAGCTAATTTCAGGGAATGTGGCGATGCATAAAAATGAAACATCATGTCTCAGTGGTCGAATACCACTGATAGTTAAGAACAAACCTAGAATCATGTCCTTGCATAACATATGTGAATCATCATAAAATAATCATTCTGAACAATTACAGTAACATGTTCATTCATATTTAACATTATATTATGAGATAAATCACCTTACCCAATGCATTTTATTTATATATACTTCTAGGAGTACCCGTCGCATCCAAGGATTTACATGATCAGGCATGCCACATAGAGCATATTCCAATATTTTCCATAAATTAACCCATGGAAATGAAATGGGTTTTATGAGAATATCATAAAGAAAAATTTCATGAATAAATATTTGCTTTCCCAAAAAATAAAAGTTGAACAGTGTAATTGGTATAAGAATTATCAATCATGAATCAGGAAGAAACAATATGAAGAGAAGTAAAAGATGTGTGCTTTTATAAAGAAGAGTTATTTTATAAAGAACAATTCATTGGGAACATTTATTTAATTTTTATGAAATTAGATTTGAAACATGTATATCCCATAATATAGAAGGTAATAATAAGAAAATTATATTTTAATAATATTAAAATAATATACAAACTGAAATTTGTAATGAAAGAGGAAGAGTCCAATGAAAGAAAATTGGGTATGAAAATCCACATAAATTATATTATAATTCATTCCTCACATTAATAACCTAGATAATAAAATTATTTTAATTAAAATATAAAATATAGAACCTCTTATAAATTTATTTTATTTATCATAATTTTTTTATTGTCACGACCCGTCCTCGGGGCCCATGCCATGACTTCCCCAAACCCGCATTCCATAGGCCAGAGGCTGGCGACTAGCACCAAAGGCGAAAATCCCAATAACATGGAAGGCATTGCCTTTATAAAAGTAAACAAAACACCACAGAGTACAAGCGGAAGTAAAACACTAAGTACAAAGAGAAGTGCTAAAAGGTAAATGGTCCATAATACAAACCCAAATGAAAGTACAACTACAACTGAACAAAGTACAATAGAAAAGTCAACATATGGAAGAACGGAAGCGGCTCCTGGGTCGTCCTCCTCGGATCCTACCTGAATGGTAGGTACAGATGGCGCAACTCCTGGATCATCCACCACGGATCCTACCTGAAGGGTAGGTACAAATAGCCTTTACAACGCTCTCGCCCATCAATCTCCTCTGTGTGTCATCTCATCTCGAAGTCCACCTCCGGATACTGACTCGTCGTGTAGTCCACCTCCGAGTACCGTCCAGTCCTCGAACACTCGGCCTCCATCAGTACTGCCGTCGTCTACAACCAACACAACGAGGTGCGGGCATAGCCCGTGCAGGGGTGAGTATAACGATACTCAGTAGGGACCCCAAGACACTCAAGGCCTCACTAAAACCAACATGGATAACCACAAAGAAAATCTCAACAGATAACCTCTATTTAGGTATATGCCCATTCATATACCTAAGTTATCAAGTAACCCATCTCAATCATGAGGAAACACAAGGGTTATGAAATCAACAGATAACCACTACCCAGGTATATGCCCATACATATACCTAAGTTATCAAGTAACCCATCTCAATCATGAGTAAACACAGTGGTCATAGATTCAGCTCAAACCGGGATTTTCATTATCGAAACCGTAACTGTGGAAGAGCTCTGTCTCTGGATTGTACAGTGGTCCTGTCACGACTCTGAGGTACTGCTCACAAACCTAAGACTCCTGAGGTACTCCTCCTGTCGAGTACTGTGGGCCTGCTTCTACAACCAAGTGTTTCCCACCATGGGTCTGCCGCTACAACCAAGTGCCTCCCCTCATAGCCTCAATAGGAACTACTTCTGTTGAGTATCGCGGGTCTGCAGCTACAACCAAGCGCTCCCCCTCATAGCCTCCATCAGTACTCCTTCTATTGAGTACCGTGGGTCTACCGCTACAACCAAGTTCTCATCCACCATGGGTCTGCCACTACAACAAAGCGCTCCCCACTAGGCTATCTGAAACACACCAGGTCGATCGGTCAAGCAGTTGTCAGGTCCCATTCGGCTACACGGTCTCCATACTCCGCATGCTCGTCTCCAGGAGGGTCCGATCCATGAGCTAGTGGTCGATACTACAAGTATCACAAAATTCCACGAAGTAGTATCTCAAATTACCGCCTCATAATAGGGGTCTCAACGCAACAGACGACGCGTCAATCGGATGCCCGGTCTGTGAGTTATTGGCCTTTTCATCCCAGGGTCCGGTTGGTTTCGTGAGCGATCCAACCCGACCATAACTCAACTGTACCCTAAACTCTCATAGGGTATACTCATAGGGACTGTTTCTCAATGAGATCACCAACACCGCTGACGGTTCGTCAAATGAACGTCTGGTCTGAAAGATAACAGCTTTCTCGTTCCAAGGGCCCGGTTGGATTTCGGGTACAATCCAACCCAGCCACTAACCAACAGCAACCAAAACTTAGACGAAGTATTCCAAAAGTTCCACCTCACATAGAGTAATCCATCAAAGTCGATGGCACGTCAATCAGACGCTCGGTCTGTGAGTTATTGGCTTTTTCGTTCCAGGGACCTGGTTAGTTTCATGAGAGAACCAACCCGACCGCAATCCGACGGCATCCAAACCTTGATTGGAGTGAGCGAGAAGATCTGTCTCACTTAGAGGAATCCATCAATGTCGACGGCACGTCAATCGGACGTCCGGAGCTCAAGATATGAGCGTTTCCGCTACGAGGGCCCGGTTGGTTCTGTGTACGAACCAACCCGGACGAACCCAAGTATTCCAAAACCTTGTGTGTAGTATACTGAAACGACCGTCTCGATCCAAGGATCTCATCGCCACTGACGGCGCATCGTTCAGAGGCTCATAGCCCAAGATATGGGCGAAAGACCAAAGGAGTCTGAAAACTGGGGGGTCTGGGCCCGGACCGACCCTGTTTGGTGCGACCCGGCCTGGGCGCGACCCGGCTCGGCGAGTCAGCTCGGATCGGCTCAGCTCGGCTGAGAAGCTGAGCGATGGAATCGCGGACCTCATGCGGGGGCCGCTCCGCAGCACCCGGACGCGGCATGCCGGCCGCATCCCGCCTCCCGGTTCCGCGTGGCCGCGGAACAGCCTCGCCGCCATGGCTGAAGCAGCGGCAGGTTTTTCCGGAAGTGTGTCGGGCGCCGCCACGCCGACGTGGCGCACCTGCGTGGGATTCTGTGGACCACCGGACACACTATGGTGGTCCGTTTTATGTACGGTCTTCGCCAGTGGTCCTCCAGGGACCCGACCATCACTGCAAGGCCCTCAAATCGCCCTTGCGGCCCCGTTTGTCATCATCCTCCGTTCTCCACACTAAGAACGAGAAAGAATGTGGTGGTTCGGACTTGTTCGTTGGTCCGAACCCACCGCGTTAGCGGTTTGAAACAACACCATAATATTTCCCATCAATTTTAAAAACCCCGAACTGTAATAATAATCCACGGACCAACTTGTTAATTAGTTGGCCCGTGTTCATGCCTAGAAGGGAAACAAACATGGAGTATTATCATTTTCAAAACAACCCCTACCACAAAGTCATCGTCAGACGTGAGTTCGTCGCGGAATTGACCGTCACGGAAGAAAATGGATTGTTGCGTCATGGAAGGGCGTCGCTGTCACGCGGTACTCGGCGTCGCGCAGACAAACTTGTCGTTGTCGATTGAAGATTGTCGTAGGGTTGGATCGTCGTGGAAGAAAGCGTCGCGGGAAGGGGATCGCCGATGTTACGTCTTTAATCTCCGAGGATCTGGCGTTTTTGTCGACCTTCATCGGAGGGCGGCGTTCTTCTTTGGCGGCGATGCATTCTTCGCATTCTTCGTCAAAGAATGAAGAACTTCCAGCCTTGGATCATTCTCCCAAAATCCTCTCTACAAGCTAACCCCCCAAATAAAATAAGTGTATCTCTTATTTTATTAACCAAGTCATAAGTTTTCATTTAATAAGACCGAAACAGTTAATTCAATTGAATTAAATGCAATGCTTAAATCCCCCAAATTTAATAGGGGTGTTTAATAACTTATTAAACGCAAAGGATGACTTGACATTAAGAGGGGGTGCATGTGTGTTACATAGAGGAAAAGAAACGGTGGGGCTCATGCGGGCCCCACCTCACAAATATCCTACCAAGAGGGTAGGATATCTTGGATTGTACCCTATCCGCTTCAACCAAGCTTATGTTGCTCTAAGTGGATTTAAGTGGTTTTAAGTAAAATAAAATAAAGTTATTGCACCACTTTATTTTATTTTCTTCACTTAACCCCCAAAAATTAAAAACCACACCCAAGCAAACGCAACTCCGGAAATGGCTTTTCTAAGCAAATACAGGTGCTACGATTCCATCGGTGCCCTCAGAATGCAATTCCAAACATCGGTTCGGAAGTGAGAAAAACCCGCTCGTTCGTTCACTGAACGTTCCCGAGCTGAACTTTGGAAAATGATTCCGTGCACATCGGGCCTCGGAATCACGCGTCGTCAGAAACTGCGTTCTTGTAAAATCTCATAGAAAATTTAAAAAAAAATTCCCTTGAAATTTCCAGGACTTTACATTACTCCCACCCCAGGGATTTACGTGCTCGTAAAGCTTTTACACAAACTAGGGTCACAAAAGCGGTACAAAGCACACATCTGATCATTCCACTCCCATGTGCTCACCCGGAGGTTCCCGTACTGCTAGAGAAAGTGCACCCAAGGAATCCATCGTCCTTGTAGGATCTTCTCCTGTTGATCCTCGATCCCCACTGGAACCTCCGTGAATGACACCCCATCACCATCGTGCAGCTCCTCATGGTCGATGATATGCGAAGGGTCGAGCACGTATCTCCTCATCTGAGATACATGGAAGACGTCGTGCACCCGGTGCAAATGAGGTGGATGGGTGAAGCGGTAAACCACCTCGCCTACCCTGCTAGGGACCTAGAAAGGTCCATTGAACCTCAGAGATATCTCGCCGCCTCGGCTACGTCTCCATAAACCTCTTTGAGGTGAGACTCGTATAAGGACGTGATCGTCATTCTCGAACTCAGAGGTCTCCAACTCCTATTTAGAACAGAAACTTAAAACGACTGATAACATGAGGGTAAGGTTGACCGACTTAAGAATGATCGGCCGCACCCTCCTATGAAAGAGTTACCCTGCTCTGCCTAGGGTTTCCTTTTCGCCGACCAAGGATAACCCATCCCGACGTCATAGTAAAACCACAACCCTTTTTACTAATACCGACAATTTGCCTATGAACTGTGATTGCCCAGTCCATACTCAAATCAACGTCGTAAGGCCTCGACGCTGCCACCAAGAAATTCCAACCGAAACTCTCGCCTCGGGGGTCTTACCACACCATCGGCGTAAGTGTGATTATCAAGTCTCCTCCCAAGGTATCTCCAGACGAGAGAGTCGAGTCCACGGCTTACCGGAAACTCAAGGTCTAGAACAAGATTCATGAAAGAAAGGAATGATTCATATCGACGTCTGTTACTACAGCAGCTAGTAGTGGACACAGACTGTCCCTTGAATCATTTCTAGGGCCATTGGGTCACACTCCATGACCGCATGCAGCTACTCTCCTCCTCCACCCCCCAGCTTCCTGAGCCTGGCGGGGATAACTAAGGCGTGTGGTTGTAGCATGTTAAGATGTACACTACCTCATGCTGCAATCCTATCTCTGCCTCCATGTTTTCCACTCCACTGACTCATCTCTCCTTAAAGCTTCCTCTTCTTTAAACATTTAACACGCTTGAGTCTCTATGACTGGAGCCATTTTCTTGTTTCTTACTGCACTGTGCAGTCTTCATCCTCTCCTGGATGATTTTCACCTTCTTTGCCTACGATCTGAAAGAGCAGCTAAAATTTCCCTTTTCCGAAAAGAGAAATTCGGTGTCATCCGCTGGATGAACCATGCCCATTTCCTAATACTGTCAATCCTAATATGAATGATGTATTCATGCCATGGATGACGTCGTAAGGCCTCGACGTAACTTCCAAGAGATCCAACTATCACTCTCGCTTCCAAGGGTCGAGTCACACTATCGGCATCAGTGTGAGGTCACTGGGCCTCCGCCCGTAGAAATCTCGAAAGTGAGGGTCAAGTCAACAGTCTTAACTAGGACCACTCAGTATCAACCAAACAAAAAGGACAGGAAAGAAAACATCACAAAGATAAGTGTCTTTTTATTATTGCAGCTCATAGTACAAAGACACGAATACAACAGAAACAAGTAACTAGAAGTACAAGGGACGTATCCACTAGTTCCTCTCCTGTCCACCTACTCCCGGAGCTCTACTGCCTTGTCCACTGCATGGCTGTTGCTCATGCACCCACCACTGCTTTTGCCTCGGTGGCTACTCCAAAGCCTTCGGATCATCTGTACGAGGATTAGGACAGTCACGTGCTAGGTGACCCTTCATACCACATTCATAACACTTCCTGCTCCTCATACGGCTGGCTCTGGTCCTCTTGGACCTCTACATCATCTTTCTACTACCCACATATGACTTGGATACTGATCGAAAACCCTGCGGAAAAGGCAGATGATCCTGTACATGCTCGGGGTGTAGAGCTACTGGAAGAAACTCCACCCTGAAGAAGGTCTCGAAGTCTTCCCATGCGAATTTCATTCCATCGCAAAACTGGAACAAGTGGCTCCACCACCTTCTTGCTTCTTTCTGAAGAAGGCTGGCAGCAAAGATCACCATGAAGTCTGCCAGTATCCCCACTAGCCGGAAGACTCTCACCATAGCCTCTAGCCTATCCTCAGTCGACTGCGGGTCTGTCTCTCCCCAGAACCTGGGTGGCGTCTGGCGCTAGAACTCGTGCAGCGCACTCAAGTGGCGTGCATCACCTACTGCTGGGGCTGGTGGCATCGGTGGCCCAACGTATGGTAGTACCGCTGGTGCCTCCGCTAGTGCCTCTACTGCAAGAGGGCCCTATACCGAATCCTCATCGCTCAGCATTATGTCAGTACGCACATCCCTTTGGGCTCAGCAGGTTGTCCAATAAAAGGAATCCTGAAAGAAAAAACATGACACGGTCAAACGATTATACCTGGTGAGCTGGCCTGGTTTGAGATGATATTTAAAAACATCTGGAAACACACACGCAATCAGTGTTTTCATGCACAAAGTCGGAAATCAATTGTTAGTGTCTTGGTGTATGGATACGTCGGCCGCCCGCACCAACACTGGACACCCTGAACTGAAAACCACACTCAGTACTCTTAACACTATTGCTTCACAGAAAGAAAAATTTCAGAGTTATAAGTTCTGCGGTAGAACTAACTCCTATGATACCAATTTGTCATGACCTGTCCTCGGGGCCCGTGATGTGACTACCCCATGCCCGCCTTCCAGAGGCCTGGGGCAGGTGACTCACACCAAAGGTGAAAATCCCGATTACAGGGAATGAATTTCCTTTATAAAAGTAAAAAAAAACACTACAGAGTACAAGTGGAAGTAAAACACTAAGTACAAAGAGAAGTGCTGAAAGGTAAATGGGCCAGAATACAAACCCAAATGAAAGTACAACTACAACTAAACAAAGTACAACAGAAAAGTAAACAACAGGAATTATGGAAGCGGCTCCTGGGTCGTCCTCCTGGATCCTACCGGAAGGGTAGGTACAGATGGTGTGACTCCTCGATCGTCCACCACGGATACTACCTAAAGGGTAGGTACAGATAGCCTCCACAACGCTCTCGCCCGTCAACCTCCTCCGTGTGTCGTATCGTTGCGAATTCCACCTCCGGATACTGACTCGGCGTGTAGTCCACCTCTCGGTACCGTCCAGTCCTCGAACACTCGGCCTCCGTCAGTACTGTCGTCGTCTGCAACCAACACAACGAGGTACGGACATAGCCCGTGCAACGGTGAGAATAACGATACTCAGTAGAGACCCCAAGACCCTCAATGTATCACTAAAACCAACAAGGTTAACCACAATGAAGATCTCAACAGATAACCTCTACTTAGGTATATGCCCATTCATATACCTAAGTTATCAAGTAACCACTCTCAATCATGAGGAAAAACAAGGGTTATGAAATCAACGGATAACCACTACCCAGGTATATGCCCATAAATATACCAAAGTTATCAAGTAACCCATCTCAATCATGAGGAAAAACAAATGTCATAGATTCAGCTCAAACCAGGATTTTCATTATCGAAACCGTAACTACTGAAGAGCTCCGTCTCTAGAGTGTACAGTGGTCCTGTCACGACTTCGAGGTATTTCTCACTAACCTAAGACTGCTGAGGTACTCCTCCTGTCGATTACTGTGGGCATGCTGCTACAACAAAGCGCTTCCCACCATTGGTCTACCGCTACAACCAATCGCTCCCCCTCATAGCCTCAAGAGGTACTCATTCTGTTGAGTACCGCGGGTCTGCCGCTACAACTAAGAAATCCCCCTCATAGCCTCCAAAGGTACTCCTTCTGTTGAGTACCACATGTCTGCCGATACAACCAAGCGCTCATTCGTCATGGGTCTGCCACTACAACCAAGCGCTCCCCACTGGGCTATCCGAAACACACCGAGTCGATCGGTCAAGCAGTCTTCAGGTCTCAGCTTGCTACACGGTGTCTGTACTCCGCACGCTCGTCTCCAGGAGGGTCTTCTCCACAAGCTACTGGTCGATACTACAAGTATCACAAAGTTCCACGAAGAAGTATCTCAGAGGACCGCCTCATAATAGGGGTCTCAACGCAATAGACGGCGCGTCAATCGGACGCCCGGTCTGTGAGTTATTGGCATTTTCGTCCTAGGGCCCGGTTTGTTTTGTGAGCGAACCAACCCGGCCGTAACTCAACTGTACCCCAAAATCTCATAGGGTATACTCATAGGGACCATTTCTCAACGATATCACCAATGCCGCTGACGGTTTGTCAAACGGACCTCTGGTCTGAAAGATTATAGCTTTCCCATTCCAAGGGCCCGGTTGGATTTCGTGTACAATCTAGCCCGGCCACTAACAAATAGAAACCAAAACTCAGGCGAAGTATGCCAAAAGTTCCATCTCACTTAGAGGAATCCATCAAAGTCTACAACATGTCAATCGGATGCCCAGTCTGTGTGTTATTGGCTTTTTCGTTCTAGGGGCCCGGTTGATTTTGTGAGCGAACCAACCCGACCGCACTCTGACGACATCCAAACCTCGAACGGAGTGAGCCAAAAGATCCGTCTCACTTATAGTAATCCATCAAAGTCAATGGAATGTCAATCGGACGTCCGGAGCTTAGGATATGAGTGTTTCCACTCCGAGGGCCCGGTTAGTTCCGTGTACGAACCAACCCGGCCGAACCCCAAGTATTTGAAAACCTTGGGTGTAGTATGCCGAAACAGCTGCCTCGATCCAAGGATCGCATCGCCACTGACGGTGCGTCATTCGGAGGACTGTAGCGCATGATATTGGCAAAAACCAAAAGGAGTCCCAAAACGGGTGGTCTGGGCCGGGACCGACCCGACCCGACCCCCCTGGGTTGGCCTGAACCGGGTCTGGGTCTAACCCGGTCTGGTGTGACCCGGCCCGGCCAGGGCGCGACCCGGCCCGGCGGGTTGGCTCGGCTCGGTTCGGCTCGGCCGAGCGGCCGAGTGAAGGAACCGTGGCCCCTGTGTGGGGGCCACTCCGCAGCACCTGGACCCGGCATGGCGGCCGCGTCTCGCCTCCTTGTTCCGTGCGGCCGCAAAACCGCCTCACCGCCGCGGCATTAGCCGCGGCGGGTATTCCTGGCGGTGTACCGGCGTGGGATTCCACGGACCACCGGACGCGCTCCGGTGGTCTGTTTTACGTGCGGTCTTCACCAGTGGTCCTCCCGGGACCCGACCTTCACTGCAAGGCCCTCAAATCACCCTTGTGGCCCCGTTTGTCATCGTCTGCCATTCCGCACACTATGAATGAGAAAGAATGCGGTGGTTCGGACTTGTTCATTGGTCGGCACCCACCACGTTAGCGGTTTGAAACAATGCCATAATATTTCCCATCAATTTTATAAACCCAAAACCGCAATAATAATCCACGGGCCAACATGTTAATTAGTTATCCCGTGTTCATGCCTTGAAGGGAAACAAACATGGAGTATTATCATTTTCAAAACAACCCCTACCTCAAAGTCGTCGTCGGACGCGAGTTCATCGCTGAATTGACTGTCGTGGAAGAAAAAGGATCGTCACGTCGTGGAAGGGCGTCGCTGTCGCGCGATACCTGGCATCGCACAGACAAACTAGTCATTGTCGATCGAAGATTGTCACGGGGTTGGATCATCGCAGAAGAAAGCGTCGCGGGAAGGGGATTGTCGATGATACGTCATCGATCTCCGAGGATCCGGTGTTTTTGTCGATCTTCGTTGGAGGGCGGCATTCTTCATTGGCGGCGTTGCGTTCTTCGCGTTCTTCGTCGATGAATGAAGAACATCAAGCCCTGGATCTTTCTCCCAAAATTTTCTCGACAAGCTAACCCCCCAAATAAAATAAGTGTATCTCTTATTTTATTAACCAAGTCATAATATTTAATTTAATAAGACCAAAACATTTAATTCAATTGAATTAAATGAAATGCTTAAATACCCCAAATTTAATAGGGGCGTTTAATAACTTATTAAAATCAATGGTTGACATGACATTAAGAGGGGGTACGGGTGCGTTACTTAGAGGAAAAGAAACGGTGGGGCTCGTGCAGGCCCCACCTCACAAATATCCTACCAAGAGGGTAGGATATCTTGGATTGTACCCTATCCGCTTCAACCGAGAATAAGTAGCTTTATGTGTCTTTGAGTGGTTTTAAGTGAAATAAAATAAAGTTGTCGCACCACTTTATTTTATTTTCTTCACTTAACCACCAAAAATTAATAACCACACCAAAGAAAACGCAACTCCGGAAATGGCGTTTCTAAGAAAATACTGGCACTAAGATTCCATCGGTGCCCTCGTAATTCGATTCTGAGCACCGGTTCAGAAGTTAGAAAAACCCGCTCGTTCGTTCACTGAATGTACCTAAGCTAAACTTTGGAAAATGATTCTGGGCACACCGAGCCTCAGAATCAGGCGCTGTCAGAAACTGAATTCTTTTAAAATCCCAAAGAAAATTTAAAAAACATTTCCCTTGAAATTTCCAGGACTTTACAATTATGTTCTTTTATGGCCATTATGATGATTTATAGAGTTCAATTGCATCATTTGGGAGTGTTCGTTTTCTTGGTCTTCAGGGCCAGTTCACATATATATATATATATGGAAGACCATGTAAAATAAAAAATTTAAATTATATGTTATTAGTAAATATACATAACTTTAATGGATCTTATATATTTATTTTCTATAGATATGAGGCTTATTGATAACAGAAAATGTTAAAAATAATCTTTTTCATTAATTTTGGTAGGTTTTGATCACAACAAATTCATTTTGTTTGATTATTTAATATTATGTATATAAGTTAGTTATAGATTATAAAAACATTATGAAATATATTTAAAAATAATTTTCACCCATTTTAATAGTTTTATGATCCTACTTTAATGTAGTAAAGGAAACAAATCTTATCCTCTTCATTGGAGATAAATAATCACCTCATGGAAAAGGTCTTCATTTTTTAGAAAATGAGGGAGAGGAGAAGAGGTTTGATGATGGGTTAATACATTAACATGATAAAAGTAATGTATATATATGATTCTAGAATTATAATGATACTTTCATTAGGGGATTAGATGAGATAATTAGAAAAGAAATTAACATTAAATGAAATTAATATAAAATTATAGAGGATTATTCCACTTAAATATCATCTCCCTGAGAAAATCCCTATAGAAATTGGATTTGGTATTTTATTGAGACCAATGGCTCTTGGACATGGTTTGGGGGATTTTTAATATTATTGGAAAGCAATTTTACATGTTTTCAAGCTTTGAAGGTCTAAGGAGAAGGGGTGGTGAGGAGTGGTATTTATAGTGGAAGAGAGAATATTTCTTTTATAATATTATTCATTATTTTATTATTTTTATTGTGTAATTTGAGTTGTTTTTATTCCCAAGACTATATAAAGTAATGGGATAATTATTGGTCAATATTATGGGCTTACTAAAATAGTGTTCTTAGGATAATACGGTACTCTCACAACTTCTGGTTCCAAGCCCTAGGATGTGATGAGCCTCACTTTTCCCCTCCCCCCTTAGAGGGGGAGGATCCTCTTTCACAATTCTATGGGGATTGACCATTAATCCCCTTCTTGAAACCAGAATACCTAAGTCACATTCCTCTGATTTCAATAAGCCTGAAAGTCCCCAAATGCTTAGCGGGCCTCCCGCTTCTATCGATTTCAACCTTGAAATTTTCTGAGGTATCCGGCCTACTGAACCCGAACTTGATTGCATGATTCAAGTGGCGTTGGTCATCTATGGATTCCTTCGACTGTTATATTTTCAAATCATGGGGTTTATAGGAGCGAGTGACGATTGGTTTTCTAAACTCTAGAATCATCATGATCCACTTCGCCTCCAAATACGATATGCTTCATGCTTGGTCGAGTTCACCTCACACCTATGATGGAACTCAATTAATCCTATTCAAATGGTCATATGATTTTCACATGAAACAGGACCCATCAAACATAGAATTTAGTGTATGTTTTCCAAAACACCCACTTCCATTTCAAAACCCCTCTATCCTTTGGTTGCTTGGAAATTTGGTTGGGCATTTCTTTTGTACTGATAGTCGGACCTGAATGATGTTCCGCCAAATTTTTCCAAGGGTTTGTGTTGAAGTGGATGTGTCGAACCCACCTATTAATTCTTTCCGGATTGTCGTTGGAGAAGAATTCTGATATAAGCAGTCTGTCATTTTTGAGTCCTAGTGTGATAATTGTTCATCGTGCAAGATTATGGGACATAATCAAGATATCTAAAGGTAAAGGGTGATGCAAAATTGAGATGTTATGGATGCTGAATGTGTCTAGGGTGGTTCTCATAGTGTTGGTCGGATTCAAGATACGACTGCTGCGGGGTCTATGGATGGATTTGCTGGTTTTGTTCAAGGGAATGGTGGGTCGGAGGATATCAGGTGCTCAGGTGGAGAAAGGGTGAAAAAACCTGTTATGGCCTTCCCTCTAGGACCTAGTGTTGTAGAAGTATTCAAGAGTCTAGAAAGTGATCTAGCCAGCCCTCCAAGAAGCATGGTTGGGGGGACTCAGTGTAGTGGAGTGGATGGAGAAAATCTGGACACACTCAATGCACCTGGTCAGGCCTTAGGGGAGTCTGTTGGAGCTGCTGGTGTTGTGGTCCATCTAGGGTTGTGGCTCCATCCACGTATACTATGGCTCTGTACACAGTCCGTAGTAGAATTTCTGGAAGGGTGTCTCATGTTGATAATATGTCAAAGGTAGGCCATAAGGGGGAGAATACTTTACATGGTGTACACAAGACACTGGATACCAAGAAGGACAATAATTTGAGGAGAACTCTGTCCGACATTAACCTCAGCAATCGTTTTGGAAGCATGAGCAATGATGGAGACTCTGAGGGAAATTCTCTGGGTCCATCTGAGGCAGAGTCTGAGGGTGAGGAGTATATTTTTGATGATAATGGCCTTGGAGGGGTCGGAAAAGGCTTTCACAGCCAATGATGGAGGAAAGGAAATAAAGTAAATATGGACCTGGGGCGTCTAATTATTCTTGAAAGCCGAATAAGAAGGGCAGTAAAGACTACGCCTACCTTCCAAGACCAATGGAGACCTAGTCATCCAAAAAAGGGGGGATACACAAGGATCTCGAGACTCCACCAGTGGAGGGAGAGGAAAGCTAGAAAGCCTGGGTCCTTGATTCTCAAAATCAAGAGAATGAACTCTCAATGGAAGGAGAGAAACAAGAGGAGATGCACCTAAATACATAAGAGGTGACACCGACTGTGACCCCTAGTCCGCAGTGTGAGGAAGGAACATGTATGGATGGTGTAGAGGGGGTAGAGGTGATTGAGATGGAACTGTTTTCACAAGCCAGGGTGGTAGTGGAGGGGATTCTTGGGGAACCAGAAGGAGATGATGTGATCAGAGAATATCCCTGGGAGTTGTTGTTTTAATCTGAGGAAGAGATGGTAGAGATGGTGGTATCCATACATGCTTTTGATGAGGTTGTGGAATGGATTCAAGAATGGTTGATTCAAGTAGACACAAATAAGTAACAATGTGATTGTATTGGAAAACAACAAACAATCCTAGTCAGAGGCTTCAATAGCAAGAAAATAGCAGAGGAGGAGTTCTTGTAAGTGTGTGGTAAGCTTGATTCTCATTTTGAATACATTATCAGACATGACCCCGGTAAAAAGGTAACAACTATTTCCAAGAAATTGTTTAAGGTAGTGAAGTCTAATCGGTTCAAGCTGGCTTTTAATAATTTTGTTATGTGCTATAGTGTTTGAGGGCTTGGTTGTACAGTTCGGTTTCACGCTTTATCCATAAAAGTATCTTAATAAAAAAATATATGGATGAAATATTATAGGCTTACATAAGCCATACATCTTCTATGACTCAATAATTCATGTATGTTTTAAATACTGTAAATTACAATATTGTACTATTCACCAAATATTCCATTATTTTAGAAAAATCACAAAAACATCACCCTTACCATATTTTGATGTATAAAATTAAATAAAACATACATTTTTTGGAAATAATTTTATAAATATGAGAAATTTAATTTTTAATTAAAATCAGCAATTATTCTAAAAACAATTATTATAAAATTATAACAGATTTTATGAAACTTTGAAAATGTAGTTATGGGAATTTAAAATTATCTTATAATCATAAGACAAAAAAAATTAATTTATGAATCTATTTAAAGAAAATATATTTTATTCTAAATAATTATATTATTTATAAAATAATAAATAAACATTTAGGTATTCTAAAAATACCAACACATAATTAATAATTTATGAAATATTTATTTAATTATAATTTGACATAATTATATCATATCATCTTTTAAAATATAACTAAATTTTATTTATACTTTCATATATGAGGTTAATATTCTATGGGATGAATTACTACTCCTAATGGCCATGTTACTATTCCATGGGTCAAGTTACTGTTCTATTAGGACAAGTTCCTTAATTTCTTTAAATATTACTTATTTCACTCTACATTTATTTGAATGATGTTTTTATTGGGATCTAAATTCTATATATTTGTTTTATACTATCAACCATAATTATAATAAGGGAAAAATTTCATTGATAAATTTCTAGGTTGTAATAATATAATTATCATAAATGCTTATGCAATGAAAATGTTGTTATTATTTAAGTAATAATAAAATAAAAAAAATTATTCTAAAAATATTAGAAGTAGTATATGTTGAATTAATTATTGTATTCCACGTTTTTAATACAATTATTACATTTTATAAGGGTGTAAAAATAATATTTTCAAATACCACCTTTGTCTAAATGTTTTTAAAGTAAGAATCATGTAGTACTGCAAACAATTACATTAATGTAATTTTAAAGAAAATAATATTTTATTAAATGGTTTAAAATTCCAAAAAAAATAATATCTTTGGGAAAAAAATATATTTGTTTAGAAATTTGAACCATAGTCCATTCCTGGAAAAATTACTATTATATAGTAATTATATTGACCCACAAATAGAAAAACATTATAAACACAGTAAATAGTAAAATATGGTTTTATACACTGTAATCTCTTTTTTAACTAATATTCCAAAAAAATATGATTTTTTATTTATAATTAGATTTCATATTTAAAAACATTGGGTATAAATTATTTAACAAGGGTCATTTTTTATTCATAAATGATAAATTATATATGTAAATATACTAGTTACGATAGTGAAAACTAAAATGGTAATGTTTTGTAAAATTATAGGTTAAGGAACAAAATATTTGAAACATGTTTTTTTCATCAAATGTGTAAGAATAGTTTCAAGAAATACGGTGAGAAATTGTTTTCTCATAGTTATCTCTCTGAGGCACATAGCATATTAACCTATGGTTTTATTTGTGTCGGGTATATGTTACCCAGAAATGTATTTCATAATAATTCATGTGAATTTTATGGGGATTTACATATCAATTTTTGGTCATTTCTTTGATGGATATTGGAATTCAAAAGATACTATTTTGGTAAATATATTTATGTTTCAATCCTATTGTTTAACTGGACTATTTATGATTATGATTCTGATGATGAACTCTTATGATATACCTCTAAAATAATCACTTTTATTCTCCTCAAGTTATATATATATATAATACATTATTATGAATAATTTACCGTTATTTATCATATAATGTGACCAAAAGATAGTTTTTATTAGAAATAAATGTTATTTATCTCTACGTTTGAGAATCCTTTTTCATTCATGTCCATGTTTTTTTAAAATGTTATAAATAATTTTATTACAGCTCTCCAACTATATTTTCATTTATTTTTTAACCATATTATAATTTTATTCCTAATGGTTTAAAAAAAGAATTAATTTATTTTCAAATTAAGAAACATTTGAATTTATTCCAAAATATAGATGGAATCCTCATCTTATCACATATAAAATGAAAATTATTTTCTACCATCAACACCTCTAAATGATATAAGTATTTGATAATAAGTTTACAATGTTTTTCAAGGAAAAAATTTCCTTAAATATTTTATATATTTTTTATTTTTAAAAAGTTATTTCAAAATTTAAAACGAGTTTTCCTCAAGAATGTTTTAATGATCTATTTATGGATATTTCCTTAATTATTGAAAAAAAATATTTGGTGTTCCTTTTTTTACTTGGCATATGATATAGTGTCACCAAAATTATTATTTCCCTAAATTTTTACGATTATAGTGATAGTATTTTAGTGAAACTCAATCCATATCCATAGGTCCATATTTGATTAAATGATGGGATTTTTATGAAACATTTCTATTTTCCAAGAGTTGTGATATAATGAAATGATTAAATGTTAATGAATTTTTTTTCAAAGGGTAATTCAATGATGAAATTTTTATTAAAACATATATATTTAAGTGTTTATGAAATGATTAATTTTTTTTTTGATTTTTTGGCACCCTAATTTAAGGATTATATGATGGTTGGGACCTATGTCTCCCTCAAATACATTATGTAATGTTTTTTATCTAATGAGATAGTAATTGGAAATAGGATTATGTTCTTGATCCTAAATGGAAAATCGGTTGATGTTCTTGATCCACCATGTTAAACAAGTGAATATTCCCAATCCATTATTAAATGAGTTACATGTGTTTATGCCTAATCATTATTATTTGACAGTCTCAACTATTAAAATTTACATATTAAGTGGTTTTTATTATTTTTATTTATATACAATTATAGGACATGAAATTATAGTTCATGATTGAATTATGGAGATTTCCCACTCTTATTATTGAGGTATATTGAAATGATTATGTTTTATTCCAAGGATGGTGTTTATGATCCATGAAAATTGTGTGTGATATTTTAAGTAATATTCATAATATCATACCCATATGATAATATTATTATTTCATATGATCATAATTGATATATTAAATGATTTCCCTTTCTATGAATATTATCACACCCTTTATTTTGCGTCCTTTACTCAGGTTATGAATAATTTTTTATGTAGGTCAGGTCTATAAAGTGTACAATACAGGATGATCATCAAGGGAGATATTTAATATCATTCATGAAATAAGAAAACTTTGTATCTAGTATATAATGTCAAAAAAATTTATTATCCTTGGGTATTTATTTGTGAAATGAATTAAATATTCATATTTTATGATGTAAAATATATATATGAAATGTATGGGGTGTCATACATTGGCCCACCTATTTTTTCTAATGAATGTTTCATTCATTTAGGGGGTCTTGTTTTGGTATGTCCAATGTTCCGTAATTCATGGATTCATCATACTTCATCAATATAATATATATCAATTATATAATCATTAATTGAGTTGGTTGGATAAAATATTATGAATCCTCAATGTTGAGTTTGAATCATGGAAAAAACATAGCAAGTGTGATTTGTCACATCTAATATAAGAAGATGGTAGGTAATCTATAAGGTCTCACTTATTTTGAAAGTGCATTTGATGTAT
The DNA here is from genome assembly GCA_963277665.1 of Viscum album. Classification (NCBI taxonomy): domain Eukaryota; kingdom Viridiplantae; phylum Streptophyta; class Magnoliopsida; order Santalales; family Viscaceae; genus Viscum; species Viscum album. The sequence goes on from OY728123.1 coordinate 255,318,794, forward strand.
GTTCAAATCAACTTCTTGTGATATTGGTTCATGGTTTATAGGAATGATTTATATTTTTTTATTATGAATAACATATCTATCATAGAACATGTAATAATAAATCTATAAATTATTCCACCATGTTAGGTGAGTCAGATTTTAGAGAAAAACCATTATAAACAAACATAATTTAGATAAACCAACATGGTGATATTTAAATGAAATATCATTTCAACTTAACCATAACATATAATATAATAAGGGAATTATATTAACACTACTATAACCAAAAAATATAAAAACCCATTTCTATTTATACCATCTATAATGCCCCATCCTTAAACAATACATAATCTTGAGTTTTAGATAATAAATTAATTTATTTCACATTGGGGATCTTTTAAAGATATGTGTTTTTGATAATTAGGCCTTAACTCATTCACAAATTTAAAAATGAATTATTTTGATTAATTACTCATTCTTATTTCAAGTGAAAAACATTACAAAATGTGGTATGAGCATAAAATGATCTGTAAGTGATATTAAAATAAGAAAACCGTTATTCTATTGATAAAAATTAAAACCCATGAAAACATCATCATAATGTAATAATTTTCACACATTATATTTATTAAATATTTTTCCATTAAAATAAGATAATTTATTAACATTTTTGTAATCATGGTATTACTATAAAACCCATATAAAGAAAAAAACACATTAAGGTATCCTATGAAATTACTATACTTTTCACACTTATAAAAGGAATAATCCTGAATTTTAATTCCATTAATTTCACTCTTATAAATGGAATATATATATGGCCAAATTACATAACCAATGCATTGGATGGCTATCACGGACCCACACATCATAGTTTTATTACAGTACCACTAGTCATTGGATAGTTAAAGAGCCACCCCAAATTAGTTTATCCTATTACCACTTGTCAAATTATCAAGTACCATTATATAATCATAACACATAAAAGATTTAAATTTTTTTCATGTCACTCCTAATATTTAATTTTTTCTCATAATAAACTATTTCATGATATTAAAATAGTTAATTAGTTTTAAAAACCCATTTTCAATAATAAAATACCCAAAAAGGAATTGAGGGGTTTATTTTTATTTTTAAAATTTGAAGGATTATAGAGGATTCCAAATAAAAAAATCGATATAAAATTTCCTATATAATAATTTTTTATTCATATAAATAAATATGTAAAATATTATCAAGAATATTGTCTTGGGGTAAATGAAAGAGAATTTTATACTAAAGAATCACAAATAACTTTGAAATAAATTGAATCAAAATCCCCTTAAAGAAATAAAAGTAGAAAAATATTAAATAACATTAAAATAAATATATTTATGTTAATATAAGAAAATTATGACATATATACCCCTAATAAAATAATGTGGGTTTATGACATCAAAATTTTCTATAATGAATGAGATCAGGATGAAATCCCTTACCATGAGTCTGACATGTCACATGGGTCTTTATCATCTAGAATAATAAACTTATTTTAATTATTTTCTTACTCTATAATATTTTTCATGGTTATAATAACATTATGTAACTTATTACATTTTTGAATACAACTATATAAACAACGTTGTTTATATTGGGTATTCTGCCCATATTCATGTTATGTGTCCAAAATGAATTTGCTAGGTCAACTATGGTAAAAGGGGCCATCATTAAAACATCACCAGAGTAATAATCATGAAATAATTTTCATATTTATACATAAATTTTATTATTAAAATCACAAAATAATGATGTTTATGAAAAATGAACCAGTGTTACAGTAATATAGATTGCAGGTCATACACTCGCTTGAGTGATGTTCCCATTTCTCAGTGATCTTCTAGAAAAGAATTTAAGTAAAATTTATCATTCAACAATTATAATTGTATAAAAAAGTTATTTAATAATATATAATTATATATATAAATATTTTTATGTAAAAGGAATCAAAACACATCAAGGAGGCCGTATTATGCACGTCTTTGAAAGATGTCATCACTTTTTTTATTTTATAAAAAGGGTAATAAAGAATTATATATTATATTTACAAAAAGTTAATTATTTCATGAATATAATATATAATTTATTATATTAACAAATATTTAATAATAAAATCCTTAATACATTCCACATAAATTGTGAACATGTCACATCGCTTTGAGGAGAAAATAGTCCACACATCCAAAATGATGTTATCATATTCACACAGATTGAAATGCATGACGGTCTGTGTATATAACAATTAGATATGTTTTAATAAATAAGAAATAATATATATATATATAATATAAAAATTGTTTCCATCATAATTCTCATCTATTAGAGGTGGTAATGGAAAAACAAATGACATCGTTTCGCAAGGCGATAGTGTAACACCTGAGACTTTTATGTTATATAAATCATCAAAGGAATCTTTTTCTACACAACACTTGCTTGTATTTCTTTACACGAAATCGCAACCTTCCTCGATAGCTTGCGTCGTACGCAATACCGAGTTTCACTAAACAACGATATGCTATTAAAATATTATTAAAACTAGCCGTTATGAATAGTAATAACCACTTTTTGAAATTTTATTAATTTTATTTTTCAAAATGGACTTCATTTTTGGATTCTGAATATCAAAATTAGCCTAGGGTGAAATTTTGGTATTTTTTTGAAAACATTCAACTTTTGATGAATAGTGAAACCACTAAGTGGTAGTTAAAAAACTGAATTTTTTTCATAAAACATAATTTCACCACTTCTGTGAGTGGAATTTTAAAAATCCAAGAGACACGGTTGATGTCAGTAAGTAAAATGTGGTTCAATGAGATGAAAATAATTTTTTGGTGAAGAGTAACTTTTTACTTTTTTTGACCACGGTAAAAAGTAAATAAGGTAATTAAGGGTAATGATGATATTATTATTACCCTAAAACATGTCCTAATTATATTGGATAAGTGTAATTCGACCAAAAACAAACTTAGGAATAAAATATGACCATTTAGGCTCACTTGGATTAAATTAGGACATTTATTATTAATTTATTTAAAGAAGGGTTAAAATAGTTAAAATCAAAGTTTAATAAGTTAATAATTTTTAATATGGGGTTATACATAAGATAATATCTACTATAAATATTCATTAGAAATCTAATAAGATTTCCTACAAACTGGTAATTTATTTGTAATTTTTAGACATTAAATAATTTAATTTATTTATGACACAATGATGATGTAGTAATTATATTATTAATGAAATATTGACATAATCGATGTTATAAACACCAAAATAAATGTAATTTGAGACCTTTTATGAATCCCAATAATTTTCTAGGTTAATATGACATGTTAGTATTGATTTAATTAACTTGTTTCGAACTAATAATTCTGTTATTATTTTCACAAAAATCAATTACTAAATAGTGTCAAAATTGACATAAAATTGTTTTTAAAACAAATATTATATTGGTAATTGTTATTTTATTCTTAAAAATCTATGGTTCGGCCAAATGACTTAGATAAGGTTATATATATTAATAATAATCAACTTGGGGTTCGTTTGGCTGCTTATAGTAAGTTTATTAACCTTATAGTATAAAAACACAAGAAGACATGGTAAAAGTAAAATTATTTAACTTAATGTTAAATCTAAATGATAAGGTTAAAATAGGAACCTAAACTTGTCTAAATTCTATTGGATGAGAGTTTTTCGACCCATCCCCACCTTAGCTTCAAAATATATCAATTTGGAGCTATTTAAAACCGAACTTGACTCTATAATAAAATAATAGTTTTAGTTATTCCAAAGGTGCCCCTCTCCTCCCTTATAAAAGGACACATCCTCTCCCTCTTCCTCACGCCACTTGGAGCCTTCAAGCTCGGCCAACCCCTTCCACTTTCTTCTCTACACTTCACTAAATACATCCTAGAGGTTTTGTTCTTCTTCAAAGACCAATTTTAGTGCCCTAAAAAAGGTCTCAAAGAAGCACTTCAAAGAAGAGGTAATGTCCGTTACCGATTCTTTCATCTTTATTTCTTCTTACACTTCTTCTTCTTTAGTTTTTTCATTATGAAGTAATAACATCAGTATCACTCATATACTGATATGTTATTATAAGTATAAAACAACCCTATTTCACCATCTATCCATCCTATGGGAAATGAAATCACCGCGCCTGCGTACGTAGGAATACCGTCTCCACACCGTCGTGTAATCTATTTTCCACCACCACATTACTTGGATGGGTATAATGGTGTAAATAATGACCATTTATGACTATTATAAAGCGATATTGATTCTTAAATAATATACATATACTCCAAAACAATTCCACGATCACAGGAACGATATCATCACTCGAGCGTACGTACGGAATACCGTCTCCACGATGTGATGCGACTCGTTCTACATGATCTTCATTTCATAATGATTATATAAATGAATTGAATGAATGAATATGATATATATTACACTAATACCATTCTAGAAATTAGGTATCTATAACCTAAAGAGAAGAATAAGAATTTATTCGACAAAACACGCATAAGAACAAAAAGTTATAAACACCCAAATAACAAGTAGCAATGAAATATTACTACTAAGAAGCTAAGAATATGACCATATATGATATCATTAAAATAAGTATGATTATGGAATAAGTCAATAACATTATTTAAATCATTATATAGGAGGTTTTGACACATACAAATCATGTCGGACTTAAGGTAAGGGAAATATCACAATCTCATTTTTATCCGAGATTGTTTATACTTTGAAATTTACTAGGGTGTATTTTATCATACAAATCCATGTTTCCTCAATATGTAATATTATTTCCATTCACCTAAAATTGTTTAAATCCTATTTTACCCTTCGGTGAGTTTTTAGTAAAAGATATGAAAGGAATCTTTTGTCATTTTTCGTACGAGGCACTTTTTTGATTTTTCCGACAAAAGTACGAGAAGAATGTTCTTTTTAACTTAATACTGCATGAATGGATTTTTAAAACATTATTTAAAAGAAGCTTCCTTTACAAGTTTTCATGTTTATTTTTAGTCAAATTCTTTTAGTTTAAAGTTGTATGACATGTTAATAAAGGAAAAATGTTTTTGAAGAAGAAAGGATATTTTCCTCAAGAATGGAGTTCAAGTGTTTTATCAAAATTATTTTCCATCTATGATAATAAAGGGTTCTATTTTTATCTCAGTTATTACATTGATTTGATAATGTTGTGATGGAATTATTTTTATGAATTCCTTTATCTTATATGAATTGTTTTATGATGTCATGATGTTTAAGATTCCCATTTTTATTACATGGGTTATGAAATGAAGTGTGATTTATGATTTTGTGGCACACATAAGAATGGTATCATTATGAGATGGGTGGTACCTATATCTCCCTCTAATGCATTGGGTAAAGATTTTATATCTCATGAGATAGACATGGCTAGAACGGTAGGTTATACAGGTTCAGTGAAACAGGATTGAAACGAGGGTGACTCGGTTCAGAAAGGGACTTTGTCCACTAAGATAGTCATGGAAAAGAGTCCTGACTAACAAGAAATGATTCTCTATGATAATGTGTGTATGCCACAAAGTTTCATGTTTTAAGTTATGATTATTGTGATTACATTTAACTGCCATGATTTATCCCATGTTATGAAATTATGATCTCTTTTGCAGGTTAAGATTTCCAAAAGTTATGTGCTTATGATGTGATTGATATTTCTTTTGTTTACCCTTACAGAGCATTTGAGCTCACCCTTTTGTATTTTTTCTTTCCCCAGGTCAGGAAGAAGGTTATTAAGTAAGATATGCCAAAAGGGACTATAGATATGATGAAATAAATGGGAGACAGTGTAGACGCTTTATGAACCAGTTGTTTATGTTTCCCAGTTTCTAAATACACTATACCTATACGGTCCTTTCATGGTTTTGTTATCTGTTGTAATAAGTATGCTTCAATTTTGAAGTATTAACAATGTATGTAAAGTATGATTCGTTATAGTTGGTATCAGAGGAATTGTATAGTCAACCTTTGGAAAATAGGATGTGAAAGCCTTAGTAAGAACCCTAAGGATAAGTCTAAGCATAGAACACAATATTAGTGTTTTAGAAATGACCATGAATAACCTAGGATAATACCTTAAGTGTGAAATTTTATTCTTGATTATGTGGTTTTCCTATTATAATTAGTGTTGCTCACACTATTCTTCTTGGTTTTAGTCAATGGCTAGAACCTGAAGGAACCGTGTTAATGCAGAATGCGACGGGCAATGTAATGATTGTCCGTCTGAGCAACCAAACGTTATGGGAGCTGGAATGCAAAATCATGTAGCCATGCTCACACAACTTTCTCAATCTATGAATCATGCAGGACTTCCAAACGAGCAAAGGAAGGAGCAACATTCTGTTGAATCCTTCATGAGGCAGCGCCCACCTTCTTTCAGCGGGTCTACTGATCTATTAGTTGCTGAACAATGGATTAGTACTACTGAAAATATATTTTCAGTTCTTCAATGTTCTGAACATGATAAAGTCATCCTAGAAGTGTATCTTTTGAAAGAAGATGCTGATAAATTGTGGAATCTTATTAAGAATACAAGACAAAGGGATGAAATTGAATCCATGGAATGGGACGAGTTCAAGAACATATTTTTCAATAAGTACTTCCCTCATATTCTCCGAACAATGATGGAGAAAGAGTTTCGTGAACTAGAACAAAAGGATGATGAATCTATTGGTACCTATGAAGGAAATTTTACAAGATTTGCAAGTTACGCTTCTGGTATTATTATCCAACCTGAGAGTAAGATCGATTGATTCTTTAGTGGCTTAAAACCAAGTCTTCGAAGGGCGTTAGCCATAAGGGACTTCAATAGCTACAAGGAAATCGTTCGATATACTCTCAAAGTCAAGATGGAGATTGGAGTAACCCATCAGTCATATGGGTTTGATAAGAAGAGGAAAATGGAATTCAAAGGAAAATCTAAAGAGCATACTGAAAAGAAGATGAGCTTTCCCTTATTCTCAATGTGTGGAAAGAAACATGGAGGGAGTTGTCTTAAAGGGACAAGTAAATGTTTCAAATGTGGAAAGGAAGGTCATCGGGCATTTGAATGCCGCGACGATGGGAAGAATATGTCTAATGATACAAACAAAGGAAGGGATACACAGAATGAACCTACTACACTTCAATGTTTCAAGTGCAAGGAGATGGGGCTTTATTCCATTAAATGCCCTAATCCAAGGGTTGATGATGATGGTCAACGTCAACAAACTCTTAAGGCTAAAGACAAAGGAAAGTCACATGAAATTTCTATCAGTGATGTGGAGTATGATAACGATGTGGGGAAAGGTACACTTACCATCCACTCTAAAGTAGCAAATGTTTTATTTGATTCTGGATCCACCCACACTTTTATTTCTAAAGAATTTTCTAAGGGTATCACCGTATTACCTCAACAATTAGATGTTGAGTTAGCTGTGACAACACCTAATGGCACAACAGTCGCATCAGAAGTTTATAATTCTTCTCCGATCGAAGTTTGTGGGAAAGTGCTTCCTACAAATCTTTTGATCCTTCCTATAGTGGAATTTGATGTGATTCATGGCATGGATTGGATTTCTTTATGTGGAGCTCATATCAATTGCCAAAGAAGGGAAGTCACATTTCATATTCCAGATCAATCTATGATCCTCTATCAATGCAAGGATGAACATAACCTTCCAGTGGAAATTTATTCCATCTTATGGGTCTTGATTCCACTAAATGAAGGTTATTTATCTCAAATGGTTGGTGAGAAACTCACGATTAAGAATATGCCCATTGTACGGGAGTTTGATGATGTCTTTCCAGAGGAATTACCAGGACTTCCAACAAATCGTGAAGTTTAGTTCTCAATAGAACTCATACCGGGTGCTTTGCCTATTTCAAAGACACCTTATAGAATGGACCCAATTGAGTTGCAGGAATTGAAGAATTATCTCCAAGAGAATCTTGATAAGGGATTCATACGCCCTAGTGCATCACCTTGGGGAGCACCTGTTATATTTGATAAGAAGAAATATGGATCAATGAGACTCTGCATTGATTATCGAGAACTTAACAATATCACTATCAAGAACAAATATCCTCTCCCGCGCATTGATGACCAATTTGACCAACCACGCGGAGCTCAATACTTTTCCAAGATTGATCTTCGTTTAGAGTATCATCAATTAAGGGTCAAAAGGGAGGATATACCAAAGAAGGCTTTCCGTACAAGGTATGGACACTATGAATTTATAGTGATGCCATTTTGTCTTACTAATGCCCCTGCTATCTTCATGGATCTGATGAATAGAGTCTTTAGAGACAATCTTGATCAATTTGTGGTAGTCTTTGTAGATGATATTCTTTTCTATTCAAAGAGCAAGGAAGAATATGAAGATCACTTGAGAATTATATTGAAGACCCTGAGAATGGAGAATCTTTATTCCAAATTTACCAAGTGTGAATTTTGGCTTCAAAAAGTTGCATTTTTGGGTCACATAATCTCAATAGAGGGGATATCTATGGATCCAGCAAAAACAGAGGTTATCGAAAGATGGTCGAGACCAACAATAGTAACTGAGATCTGAAGTTTTCTTGGTTTGGCTGGATATTATCGATGTTTTGTGAACGATTTTTCATGATTATCTAATCCACTCACCAAGTTGACTCGGAAAGGAGTTAAGTACGTCTAGACGGAAGAATGTGAAGAGAATTTCAAGGATTTGAAAAGAAGGTTATCCAGTGCACCTGTGCTCACACTGACTTGTAGTGGAGAAAGGTTTGTGATCCATAGTGATGCATCCAAGAAGGGATTAGGGTGTGTTCTTATGCAAAATGATATGGTGATAGCTTATGCCTCACGACAGTTGAAAATCCATGAGAAAAATTACCCAACACATGATTTGGAGTTAGCTGCTGTAATCTTTGCATTAAAGATTTGGAGGCATTACCTTTATGGTGAAAGGGGTGATATTTATACTGATCATAAAAGTTTAAAATATATTTTCACACAAAAGGAGCTGAATATGCGTCAAAGAAGATGGTTGGAGTTGATTAAGGATTACGACTGCTCAATCCATTACCACCCTGGGAAAGGAAACAAGGTGGCAGATGCATTAAGTCGACAAGACCATTCTAGTTTATCCATGATGAGGATCACAAAATATCCAATATTTATGGATTTACAAAGGATGGATCATTGAATTATAATGGAAGGCGAAAAATATTATCTTTCTCAAATGAATGTTCAACCATCTATACATATGATACATGTGAGGATTAAAGAGGCATAGAAAGAAGATGTCGAGTTACAAAAGAAGGTGAGAAATGTTCCTGAGTTCAACCTTGATTGTGATGGGATAATAAAGTTTAGGAATCGGGTTTGTGTTCCTCCCATCCTCGAATTAAAGAAGGAGCTGCTGGATGAGGCTCATAGTTCTTCATTCTCTGTTCATCCTGGAAGCACGAAGATGTATAGGGACCTGAAAGAGTACTTCTGGTGGGATGGCATGAAAAGAGATGTTGTTGAATATGTCTCTCGATGCTTGGTTTGTCAACAAGTTAAAGCTAAGAGACAGAAGTCTAAGGGGATGTTACAACCATTACCCATACCCGAATGGAAATGGGAAAACATTACTGTGGACTTTTTCACAGGACTTCCTAAAACATCCAAAGGCAATAATTCTATCTAGGTCATAGTTGACCGTCTTACAATGTCTGCACACTTCATTGCTATTAGAAAGGATTTCACTCTGGATCAGCTTTCCGGGATATATGTAAAGGAAGTGGTAAGATTGAATGGAGTAACAATTTCTATTATATCTGATCGGGATCCGAGATTTACCTCGATGTTCTGGCGAAGTCTTCAGCATACTATGGATACAGAGTTGAGTTTTAGCACTGCTTATCTTCATCTGTCAGACGGTCAGTCTGAAAGAAAATTCAAACCCTAGAAGATATGTTGAGAGCTTTCTCTATGGATTTCAAAGGAGGTTGGGATCAACACCTACCTTTGGTGGAATTTTCTTATAATAATATCTTTCACTCCAGTATTCATATGGCTCCTTATGAAGCTCTCTATGGAAAGAAATTCAGGACTCCAACATGGTGGGATCATGTTGGGGAAGGAAAGCTATTAGGACCTGATCTCGTTGATGAAATGGCAGAAAAGGTAAGATCTATTCAATAACACATAAGAGCAGCTCAGAGTCGACATAAAAGTTATGCCGACAGCCGAAGAAAAGACCTAGAGTTTGAAGTGGGCGATAAAGTGTTCTTACAGATATCTCCCTGGAAAAGAGTCATGAGATTTGGATAGAAGGGGAAGTTAAGCCCTAGATATATCGGTCCTTTCGAAATACTGGATCGTGTAGGGAAGGTAGCTTACCGATTGGCGCTTCCACCGAATCTCTCTCAAGTTCACGATGTGTTCCATGTATCTCTCCTAAGAAAGTACATACCTGATCCTTCACATGTACTCAGCTCAGAAGTTGTACCGCTGGAGCAAGATCTTTCTTATGAAGAACAACCGATAGAGATTCTGGATCGTAGCGAAAAAGTCATATGAAACAAGACCACTCGATTGGTGAAAATTTTATGGAGTAACCACCAATTAGAAGAAGCTACATGGGGACTTGAGGATATGATGATGGAGAGGTATCCTCATCTGTTTGTTACAAAGTGACAAATTTTGAGGGCGAAATGCATTTTAAGGGGGGTAGAATGTAACACTCGAGACTTTTATGTTATATAAATCATCAAAGGAATCTTTTTCTACACAATACTTGCTTGGCTTGCTTTACACGAAATCGCGACCTTCCTCGATAGCTTGCGTCGTACACAATACCGAGTTTCACTAAGCAACGATATGCTATTAAAATATTATTAAAACTAGCCGTTATGAATAGTAATACCCACTTTTTGAAATTTTATAAATTTTATTTTTCAAAATGGACTTCATTTTTGGATTCGGAATATTGAAATTATCCTAGGGTGAAATTTTTGTATTTTTTTGAAAACTTTCAATTTTTGATGAATAGTGAAACAACTAAGTGGTAGTTAAAAAACTGAATTTTTTTCATAAAAGATAATTTTACCGCTTCTATGAGTGAAATTTTAAAAATCTGAGAGACACAGTTGATGTTAGTATGTAAAATGTGGTTCAATGAGATGAAAATAATTTTTTGGTGAATAATAACTTTTTACTTTTTTTACCACGGTAAAAAGTAAATAGGGTAATTGAGGATAAAGATGATATTATTATTACCCTAACACATGTCCTAATTCTATTGGATAAGTGTAATTCGACCAAAAACAATCTTAGGAATAAAATATGACCATTTAGGCCCACTTGGATTAGATTAGGACATTTATTATTAATTTATTTAAAGAAGGGTTAAAATAGTTAAAATCAAAGTTTAATAAGTAAATAATTTTTAATATGGGGTTATACATAAGATAATTTCGACTATAAATATTCATTATAAAGCTAAAAATATTTCATACATAATGGTATTTTATTTGTAATTTTTAGACATTAAATAATTTAATTTAGTTATTACACATTGATGATGCAGTAATTATCTTATTAATGAAATATTGACATAATTGATGTTATAAACACCAAAATAAATGTAATTTGAGACTTTTTATTAATCCCACTACTCTTCTAGGTTACTATGAAATGTTATTATTGATTTAATTAACTTGGTTCGAACTAATAATTATGTTATGATTTTCACAAAAATCTATTACTAAATAGTGTCAAAATTGACATAAAATAGCTTTTAAAACAAATATTATATTGGTAATTGTTATTTTATTCCTAAAAATCAAAGGTTCGGCCAAATGACATAGATAAGGTTATATATATTAATAATAAACAACTTGGGGTTCGTTTGGCTGCTTATAGTAAGTTTATTAACCTTATAGTATAAGAGCACAAGAAGACATGGTAAAAGTAATATTATTTAACTTAATGTTAAATCTAAATGATAAGGTTAAAATAGTAAAATAAACTTTTCTAAATTATATTGGATGAGAGGATTTCGACCCATCCCAACCTTAGCTTCGAAATATATCAATTTGGAGCTATTTAAAACCGAACTTGACTTTATAATAAAATAATAGTTTTAGTTATTCCAAAGGTGCCCCTCTCCTCCCTTATAAAAGGACACCTCCTCCCCCACTTCCTCACACCACTTAGAGCCTTAATGCTCGGGCAACCCCTGCCCAATTCTCCTCTCCACTTCCCTAGAGACATCCTAGAGGTTCTGGTCTTCTTCAAAGACCAATGTTAGTGCCCTAAAAGAAGTTCTCAAAGAAGCACTTCAAAGAAGAGGTAATGTCCGTTACCGATTCTTTCATCTTTATTTCTTCTTCCACTTCTTCTTCTTTAGTTGTTTCATTATGAAGTAATAACATCAGTATCAATCATATACTGATATGTTATTATAAGTATTAAATAGCCCTATTTCACCATCTATCCATCCTACGGGAAAAGAAATCACTGTGCGTGCGTACGTACGGAATACCGTCTCCACTCCATGGTGTAATCTATTTTCCACCACCACCTTACTTGGATGGGTATAATGGTGTAATTAATGACCATATATGACTATAATAAAGTGATATTGATTCTTAAATAATATACATATACTCCAATACAATTCCACGATCATAGGAACGATATCATCACTCGTGCGTACGTACGGAATACCGTCTCCACGATGTGATGCGACTCGTTCTACATGATCTTAATTTTATAATGATTATATAAATGAATTGAATGAATGAATATGATATATATTACACTAATACCATTCTGGAAATGAGGTATCTATAACCTAAAGAGAAGAATAAGAATTTATTCGACAAAACACGCATGAGAACAAAAAGTAATAAACACCCAAATAACAAGTAACAATGAAATATTACTATTAAGAAGCTAAGAATATGACCATATATGATATCATAAAAAAAAGTATGATTCTAGAATAAGTCAATAACATTATTTAAATCATTATACAGGAGGTTCAGACACTTAAAAATCAAGTCGGACCTAAGGTAAGGGAAATATCACAATCTCATTTTTATCCGATATTGTTTATACTTTAGAATTTACTGGGGGGTATTTTACCATCCAAATCCATGTTTCCTCAATATGTAATATTATTTCCATTCACATACAATTGTTTAAATCCTATTTTACCATTCGGTGAGTTTTTAGTAAAATATATTAAAGGAATCTTTTGTCATTTTTCGTACGAGGTACTTTTTTGAATTTTCCAACAAAAGTATGAGAAGAATGTTCTTTTTAACTTATACGACATGAATGGATTTTTAAAATATTATTTCCAAGAAGATTCCTTTACAAGTTTTCATGTTTATTTTTATTCAACTTCATTTAGATTAAAGTTGTATGACATGTTACGAAATGAAAAATGTTTTTGAAGAAGAAAGGATATTTTCCTCAAGAATGGAGTTCAAGTGTTTTATCAAAATTATTTTCCATCTAAGATAATAAAGGGTTCTGTTTTTATCTCTATTATTACATTGATTTGATAATGTTGTGATGGAATTATTTTTATGAATTCCTTTATCTTATATGAATTGTTTTATGATGTCATGATGTTTAAGATTCCCATTTTTATTACATGGGTTATGAAATGAAGTATGATTTATGATTTTGTGGCACACATAAGAATGGTATCATTATGAGATGTGTGGGACCTATATCTCCCTCCAATGCATTGGGTAATGATTTTATATCTCCTGAGATAGACATGGCTGGAATGGTAGTTTATACCGGTTCAGTGAAACAGGACTGAAACGAGGGTGACTCGGTTCAGAAAGGGACTTTGTCCACTAAGATAGTCTTGGCAATGAGTCTTGACTAACAAGAAATGATTCTCTATGATTATGTGTGTATGCCACAAAGTTTCATGTTTTTTTTATGATTATTGTGATTACATTTCACTGCCACGATTTTTCCCATGTTATGAAATTATGATCTCTTTTGCAGGTTAGGATTTCCAAAAGTTATATGCTTATGATGTGATTGATATTTCTTTTGTTTACCCTTACTGAGCATTTGAGCTCACCCTTTTGTATGTTTTCTTTCCCCAGGTCAGGAAGAAGGTTATTAAGTAAGATATGCCAAAAGGGACTATAGATATGATGAAATAAATGGGAGACAATGTAGACGCTTTATGAACCAGTTGATTATGTTTCCCAGTTTCTAAAGACACTATACCTATACAGTACTTTCATGGTTTTGTCATATGTTGTAGTAATTATGCTTTAATTTTTAAGTATTAACAATGTATGTAAAGTATGGGTCGTTATAGATAGTCCTCTGTACACACAAATGGTAATTTGAATACCCATTTGATGGAAGTGTGAGTAGGTCAAGGTCAAAACCCTAACATAACAACATATTAAAATATTTAGGATACACATTTATTTAATTAATAATATAATAATAATATTTTAATCAATGGACAAATAAATAAAATAGAAATTAATGTTGAAGAACACTACCTCTTTTTCTGATAACTCATTTTGGTTTTCACCAAAGGCCATTCTTGGATTGATTTATTCATAAAGTTAGGCCTATAAGATGAGAGGATGGATGTTAGGAGATTATTTGGTATGTTTTAGTAGATAAAAATTGAATTATATGTGTGAATAAGCAAGTGGTGATAATTTTCTTTTTATAGTGGAATAAGAAGACACACTTGGCATTTCTAAAAGGAATTGTGTGCTCCCCATATTTTTACATACCAATTGGATTCCATAGAATACAAAATTTTATAATAGAATTGTTTATTTCATACTATGAACATAAAAATGATTTTTGAAAAGTTTAGGTCCATTTTTATACCTTATTTTCATTAGTTAAATACTAAGAAAACACATATTTTACCGTAATAGCCTGAAAATTCCCTTTTTTTGATTTTCTAAATACCCGCTTTATGGGTAATCGGTAACCAAAACAACACAAAACCCAAACGTTACAGCAAACGGGGGATACGAAAACAAAGGGGAAAAATTCAAAAACCAAACAGTTACAGGACCCGAGGAAATCTCGAGCCACGAGAAAAATTAAAGCATTCAATCAATGCATCGATCTCCACACTCTGCACCTCGAACTGCAAACCCATCATCACACATCGCCATCCTTGCAGGTACACCGCCATCCTTGCAGGTCGCCGGAGAATGGAAGCCGTCGCCGGAGCACCCACAATCGACCGAACCACCCACAATCCGCACCGCCAATTCAATGAACAGAAGCAATACACATAAACGAAACCATCAACCTTTCCAGAAACACCATGTCCAGTAGGAAAAGAAACCAGAAAACCTTCGTCTTCAGCACCGCAAAAGAAAATTAACACCGCTCATCAAAAAGAGACCGGCCCTGCATCCTAATACGAGATCTCAAAACCACAAGAAACCAAACAGAATCGCATCTTGAGAACAGGAGAGCCGTCCTGCTTCCATCAGAGCATCAACATTGGTACGAAACCACCAGATCCATCTACAAAACGGCATCACAAAGTCACCAAAATAGCATCCAGCAGCAGAAATGTAGAAAGAAGAAAACTGAAAACTAAAAACAGGAACAGAACCCGATCAAAAACCAGATCTTGTTCCAAAACCCATCGCCACCAACCCGGTGACCCCCGGAGGCCACATCCAACCACCATGTGCCTGCATCCGATAGCAGAAATACTCCCTCACCCCGCGGAATCTAGGAGTCGATCGTAGGATGAGTGCTCCGCCGTGAAACCCAACCCAGAGAGAGGGGTCGAGAAAAGAAGGCTGAATCAAGCGCACCATCATGACGACCGAGACGAGGAAGCCACCGCCGCGAACAACAAACAACGGTGTGGAAGGAGGAGCCGACCAGGGCAGAACCAGGAGGTGGTGACGGGAGAGAACCCTCACGCTGTGTCGCCCCTTACGGGCCCATCACCTTACCGTAATAGCGGTAACTAATTTTAATTACTATTAATATTTTCAGTAAAAACAAATAACCATATAAAAAACTATAAATTATTATTATTGAAAATATTTAATCCATTTTTAAAATTTCTAATCATATTATTTGAAGAAAATAACTTCAAATTAATCCCAAAGACGTGAAGAAAAAGAATATTTTTAAAGTGAATATGTTCAAAAGTAAGCTAGGTTTTTATATAAAATTTCAATGTTAAATTGATTCTAATAACCTAAATTAGTTTATCTGATATAAAATTTATATAATTATATTATAAATCCAATGAAAAAATAATTTATGTATTCAAATAAATTAGACGAAAATGAATTTTTTAGTAAAAAACTTTTTCTTTTTCACAATTCATAAAAACATCAAAATTCCCAAAAAATACAAAAAATTCAGAAAAAGTAAATTTTAATATTCCAATTCCATAAATGATATTTAATTTAATATATAGACAAAATAAATGTTTCAAAATTGAGTTTGTACCATTAAAAGGTGAAAAAATATAATAATAAATAGTAATAATAAATATATATTATCGGTTGGTATAACTAAGTCTGGCACAAAACGAAATATTTTGTAGAATCTCAAGCTGTGTTCCATATACAACACTAAAAATGGCATTCCATTTAATTTAAAAATTAGTATCTAATTCATAAATATTAATAAATAGGAAAATGAATTATTCAATCATTACATTAGTGGTCATATCATGAGTATAAGTAGATGTGCAATGAGACAACTCTCAAATTTTAAATAATTATAATAAGGTATGTATATGATAGTGAGATATTATTTTAATAATTATTTTAAATAAAATCTAATGTTAATATATATTATTGAAATATGTTTGAGATGTGTGTTTTGAATTATTTGGAAATTCCACTATGGTGACATACCATAGAGCACCATGAGGGTGAAGATGAGCATACACCACTAATGATTACATGAGTACCGAATATATCTCTATGATCAACAATGGATGATCATGTCAAATAGATATTATTGTGATAGATTTATACCATGGAGAGGCATACACTATGAGTGACACCTGTTTTTTCTTATCTAAATATAGTGTTCTATATGTTGTTTCCACCATTATTTTGGGTGAGAGTAGCACTGATGAAGAGACACAAAAGCTATTTTTATCTATAAAAGCATTCAACAACTAGATATACCATTGTAGAGGTTGGTGATGTTGGTTTTTGGTAATTTTTCATGATTATTGAAGCGATGATATGTTATTTTAGTTGAGGAGGACACGCAAGTGTGGTTAACCTGGAATTATATTCAAAAACAATTTTTTACCACTTCATTATAGACACTCTAAGGGTAGATAGATCCAAATATTTCACACATAATAACCATGGATGGATCACTGTCATTGAATATGTTTCTCACACTATCTATTTGTAGTGTCTTTTAAAAACCTTTAGTTTTAATTAAATATTTTTTTGAATAAGTTAAATTTTTTTGGTACCGTATGCTACATGAATCAGTAATTAAATCATGTATCACATGAAAAACTATTTCACTTTTTGTTACATTAAACAAAAAATTTAATATTTATTTACATAAAACACCATTTTAGGCTTTCACTCAACACAAAAGTCGGATCGCTTATGTTACACACAACACTGTGTTTTAAAAAAACCACAATATATTATTGATATAGTTATATATAATAAATATTTATAAAAAATCCATTAAAAATATGTATATTAATTGTATTAGGTATTTATAAATATTAATTATAATTTTTTAGATAATTGACATATATTTATAAACAATTACATAATTTTTGACAATAACTTTATATGTTTAAAATTACTATTTTCACAAAAAATGATTTATTATTAATTTTTTTAAAATAAATAAAGAAATTCCCCATTTCCGAAAATTAAATTTATAAAATTAAAACAATTTTATAAATATTTTTTTGAAAAATAATCTTATATTTAATTTTTTGTGATTTATTAAAGAGTTTCATTTTGTTGATGAATAATGAAAAATAATTAATTTTAATTGAAAACAACCATTTCATTTAATTTATCTTATATTTTATGTTATCCTTAATTTTAAAAATATTAAAATTACATCAATTATAAATTCATTAATCATATTAAGGTCATTTTAATCATATTCACACTGATTTTTTATATAATTACTTCATAAACATTTTAACATTTTCTCCTTTCTCATCAAGTCAGTTGGATTAATTTTAAATAACATTTTTCAACTTATATTAATTTTAATTGAAAAAATGGATTCCATATTTGAAATAAGAATAATATTAAATAACATTTTTCAACTTATATTAATTTTAAATAACATTATGAATTACTTTAAACTGTTACGGTAAAAAATATTTTACCAGGGGTTTAAATTAAATGATAAGGGTTAAAGATAAACCACGAATTGTGAAACCCATATTGGATAGAAATATATATGACTTACATCTTATGGTATTTATAATGTTCCATTTTTGGGTCCTTGTTATATGAGAAAAATAAGTGTGAGATTCATTCTTTCAAAAAAATACATGTGTAAAAGTCACCTCACACATAAAAGCACACCATTATCCTCTTTTCATCATATATTCAAACCATTTTGGTTTAACCAATCCCTTAAAAATGACCTCCAAAAATCCCTCCAATCTTCTTATAGTCCTTTTTTATTTTAATCCACCCAAGGAACGCTTTTAGTTCAATCATAAGGAGGATACATGAAGAATATGTAATGTTCATCTAGAAGGGTTTTTATTTTATTTCATCCTCAAAATTCATTAATTTTTACTATAACCTTATGATATAATAAACACTATATATTATATATAATTATATGTTTTATTTTATTTTAATGACCTACAATCTTATCCACTTTCGTCGAATGGGTTACGAAATCTTTGTTTGTGTGTACAGTGGACTACCAACTCACAAACCAATTTCATTCATTTTACCATCACCACATCTCACAGTTTGTTATAAAGATGGATTAAATTCCAATAAATTATATTTAAAATTTTATTAAAATTAATAAATTATTATATACCCATAAAGTCAACCTTTCCATTTTGATATTGCGTGTGTATGGCATAGTACCATCTCGCAAAGCAATGTGATTTATTCGTGATTTTTAGGGAAGGTATTGAGGTTTGTTTTATTGAACATATATTATATATATGAAATAAAAATTATTCTCTAGTTTTAATAACTTACCCTTATCCAATTCTATCTAAATAGAAAATGGAAACATCATTAACATGTACATATGTCCCTATGTCTTATAGAATCATGTATTTCAATTTATATCAAAATATTTTATATATTACTATGAAAATACATATAATGAATACATATGATATTTATATCATGGTGAAAATCATATATATGATTAAATATGTGTCAAATTATAAGAACCAAAAATTAAAAATGAAACTATATATGAAAAAAATTTGGTTATTACGCAAAACGTAACATTAACTTTGAATTGTTAATAAACTTGTGATAAAATGTTATAATAAAATCATATATGGTATCATACATATAATTATTTTTACATAATAGATTTATTAAAAATATCTTTATAATACCTGAGGATTGAATGTGTGCGATGGACTTTAAGACTAATGGTAATGGATTTTATTCTCAATTTTCCTTCTTTGAGACGTATGTTATGTTATGCACCTATATTCCTTAAAAATGATTATATAGAGTCCCTTAGTCAGGTAATATCATTAATTTATTCATCCTATTGATTTTTTATGTAAATTTTTAATGTTATTACTATTGGGTATTATGATTCAATGTTACCAAATCAATAATGATTTTATATTACAATATAATTGTTTATCATAATTATTTATGATTATATTTCTAAAAATAAAAAAAATTTATTAATCTCCTGAGAAAATCATGAAATTTATTCTCCTATTTTTATTCCAAATATTTTTATTTAATAATACCATTTTCCCACAGTCTAGTACTTAATATAATTGAGAATATTTTATTCATAAAACTTGACATTATTTCTCTCTTCTTTCAAAGAAATGGTTTCTTCAAAAACCATGTTTTTTTGAAAATGTTTAAATTTTATTTATTATTCTCTAGTGATTTTTAAATGATATTTTATGTCAGATTTACTTTTTAAAAAAATTTAAAGTAAACTTTCTTTTTTTTACAAATAATTATCATGTGGATATTACCAAAAATGTTATAGGAATCATTGATTTAACATGTATAGTATGAATGAAACGTCCCATTTTCATTACCATTATTTTATTCAATGATTAATTCATCTTCTTTAAAGTTTATTTTCAAATAAAAATACAATAAAAAAACCTTGGTTTTTAAAAGATTTTCTCAATATAAAATGGGTATTTTCTTATAAAAATGTCTTAAATGATCGATCAAAATAATTTTTCATCTATGATATAATCCATTGATGTAACCTATAACTTACAGGAGATTTGATACAAGGACACCCTGATTATACTTTCTCGAAATGGTTTAAATTTATGATGGAATGGCTTTTATAAAACACATATTTCTTCTATGTGTTATACTATGATGAAATTATTTTAAACATGCTCATTTTTCAACAGGAGATGCTATGATGAAAGGATGAAATAATAATGAAAACTGTATCTTTTCTATAGGTTATGATATGATTAAAATTTTATGAAACCAACTGTATTTCATGGGTTATGATATGATTAATGTTTCATGATCTTTTGGAACACATAAATATGGTTTTCATTATTTTATGGGTGGGAACTATATATCCCTCCAATGAATTTGGTAATTAATGTATATCATGAGATAGACAAGACTAGAATATGGGGAAAACCTAGTTCAGTTAGGCACTTTGTCCACCACAATTGCCTTGTTAGTGATCCTTTACTAGTGTGATGGTTTTGAGAGTGAACCCATTACACTATTAAATCTTTACAAGTGATCCTTCACATATATAGAAATTATTTTCTATGAATGTTTAAATGCGCCACAATTTTATATCTTATGAAAATGTTATGCTCTCATGGATCATTTTCTTTGACACTCTTATGATTCATGACTTATTAACTGCCAATATTTGTCACATGAATCTATAGTATGATCTCTTATATGTGGGTTGTGGTTTTAAAATTTTATTCTCATGTTCACATACCCTTATATTAATATAAATAATATATATATAAATTTTTTCCCTTACTAAGAATTTGAGATCAAACATTCTTATGTTTATATTACCCAAGTTATGAATACATTTATTATTTATGATATGTATAAAAAGGTTGGTATTTATGACGATCATAGTGGGATATGGTTTAGTTTACCTATGGGGAAATTTATTATGTTTCCATGTTTTAAAAGACACTATACAATTATGGTCCCTAGGTTTGTGATTATGTATTTTAAGGAATATTAATAAATAATATGTTATATCTATGTATTGTTATCCTGGTTCACAATTGTTGGTTTCAAAGGAGAGAATTAGATATCATTTGAAAACTAAAAGGATAAAACCATAATGAGATCTATGAGGCCATGTCTAAGGATTATTTTAAGGATGATTCAATGTACAAGAAAATGAGAATCAATTTTTTAAAGAATTGAGTGAGTTATTTCTAATAAATGACATCCATGAGTTAATACTACATGTGTGTGTGTCTATAACATAGAGGTACTTAGGGATAATAACACTAAAAATGGTATATTTATCTAAAACTGATCATCACATGGGATATGGTGGTTTTAGGGAATGGGATTTTGGGGTCTGGAGAGGGAGGCCCACACCACTATTTTACATGTAGGTTTTTGGATCATCAAGAAATAAAGAAATAGGAGAGTCGTGATAGGGTCTCTTCCTCAAGTGGAACCATCATTATGAGAACTAAAAAATTACTATTGGATTTGGCCCATCTCTTCAACAACTGGCAGGAAGCTCCATACCTTCGTTTCCTCCAATGAAATTCCCATGACTCCCATCAAGTTACAAGCACCATCATAGGCCACTGGGTTCAATGGGACCCCCTACAAGGATCTCAAACTTAATTTTGATGAATCATGCAGCATGGGGGTCCTCTGTGGACGAGGAATAGTCCATGATGAAAAGTGGTCAGTTATCCATTCTTTATCCTCCCTTATAGGTCGTGGATCTTCCCTCCAAGCGAAGGCCAAGGCTTTATTTTAGGGTATGATTCTGTGCCATCAGAATAATATTTGGTTATTAGTGGTAGAAATAGACTCCAAGATCCTGTATGATTCCTTATTGGGCCTTATCCCCTTTCCTTGATCTATTTTATACATTATCATGAAGTGTAGGTGTATGCTCAATAGGAAAATTAATGTTATGCACTCTTAGTGAAAGGGAAATCAAGTCGTGGATCACCTTGTTTCCCATGATGTTATTGGACTTGACCCCAATTGTTCTCCAAAGTGTGATGTCCTTGAAACCTAATGGGGTCAAATTAACTCGAAGGGGTTCCCTCAGTCTACACTATTTCAATCCTCTGTGATCCCTAGTTTCTTTTGGCCCTTGTGACTCTCTATTTTAATAAAAATAATTTCTTGATGATGATGATCATAACAAGGGAGATGGAAATGATTCTTATTGTCCACCTAGCATGACACTCACGAGGGATATGAATTATTAATTCATTAACTCTTTACAAATTATTGTGAAGAATTTATAAATATGATTTCCATAAATGACCAAATATAAATATAAGGACTTATATATTAAATAATGTGTCATGATTGCAGAATACAATATGTTATTTTATATGAATATATGGTTCCCCATATTGATTATTGTTTCCTACAATATGATTTTGTCTTTTAGTCTTTTGGAGGAACTTGTATGAACCATTATAATGTTGTGTGTGACAAAAAATGCGATGATTTCGCTCCTATGAATCAAAAAGTAATTTGAGTTAGAATGGAAATATAATTTATATAATTACAGAACATTATCAATCTATGAATAATGTTGTACTTCCAAGATAAAAAATTAGAGAAAAACATTCTTTTGTGTACTTTAAGATGTAATGACACACTTCTATATGTGGGTATTATAATCCATGAGTTTTAAGTAATTTCTCAGTACCAATGAAATGCTATTTTCCATTGTCCAATTTTCTGTTCATGAAAATGTTATATTCGCTCACTACCATTTGGATGTTGAAGAGGATCAATGGTGGAATCTTATCAAGAATATGAGGAAAAATGATGAAATTGACTCAATGTATATTTATGAGTTAAATAACTTATTTTTCAATAATAAAATTCATTTTATTCTTTAAATAATGATTGAGAAGTAGTTCCTTAAGCTAAAAATGATGATGAATCTGTTGGTGCCTAACAGGAAAATTTTACAATACTTTTAAGGTACACTTCTAGTTTATCTTCTAACCTAAAAAAAGGGTTGATTAATTCTTAAATAGAATAAAAAACATCAACTAAAGGGAATTATACATAAGATACTTCCTTATATATTAAGATATTTTTTGATGTTCTATCAATTTGTTATTGGATTTTGGAGTTATCAATAAATCTGATGGTTTTGTTATGAAGATAAAAATTGAATTCAAAGTAAAATATAAGAACCATGTAGAGAAGAATATGATATTTCCTTTATGATCAATGTGTAATAAGAAAAATACAGGAAATTTTGTTAAGATGTTTTATTTTTTTAGGTAAGTCCATCGGAAAATTTATTTCCGAAGTGATGTGAAGAAGATAGATAATAATTAGAATATAGAAAATCATGAAAATAATTCACATCCCATACTCCAATATTTAATATGAAATAATTATTAGAATTATGTTAACTAATTCCAAAATCTAATGATTATTGCTGAGGTTTGAAATCTACAACCTCTTAAGTTGAGAGATAAAGGGAAATCTCATGCGATCATATTTCAAAAGAGGGGTGTCACAACAATGTTGTGGAATCTACACACACCATCCACTCTAGAACGGATAATGTCTTGTTATGCACTAGATCTACCACTTTTTTCATATATAATGAATCTATAATTGAATCAATATTCCATCCTAACAATTATATGTACAATTATAAAAGAAAAATCCTAATTGTATTATGATCGCATATCAAATCTATAATTCCGTTCTAGTTGAAGATAGTTGGAATGTGCTTCCTTTAAATCATTTCATTCACCATCTGCTTCAATTTTATGTTATCAGGGGAATTAATTGGATATCTTTATCTATATACTTCATAAAATATTGTGGAATGGATGCCATGTATGGTAATACAAAAAATATATATGATATTTCATCAATGTTATGATAATTATAAACATCCAATGGATTTCAAAACCATTATATGTGTCTAATTTATAGTTCATAATGGGTGATTATCTTATATGATAAGGGTGAAACTCATCATCGATGACATATATATTGTATTATAATTTATTTATGTATTTTGAGAAGAGTTACCACATATTATATGAAAACATGAAGTTGTGTTCTCAGTAGAACTCATACCTTGTGACAAAACATCATAAAATACTCTCTATTGAGTTTCCCTGATTGGGTTATAGGAATTAAAGTAGAAAATCAAGGAAAACCATGGTAAGTTATTAATTTGTATAATTGTGTCACCTTGGGGTTCACATGTTATTATTCATAAAAATAAATATGGATCAATGTGAATATTCATTAATTTTCATATGTGTACAAGATAAAAATTAAGATTTGGCATCTTATTCCTCACATTTATGACTTATTTGGTCAACTACATGTAGCTGAATAATTTTC
Source organism: Viscum album (assembly GCA_963277665.1). Classification (NCBI taxonomy): domain Eukaryota; kingdom Viridiplantae; phylum Streptophyta; class Magnoliopsida; order Santalales; family Viscaceae; genus Viscum; species Viscum album. The sequence goes on from OY728123.1 coordinate 255,343,625, forward strand.
CAAGATTGACCTTGAATCTGGATATCATCCATTGATGGTTAAATAGGAGGAATTACTAAATATATAATTTTATACAAGTTATAAAAACTATTAATATATATTAAATCCATTTATTATTACTAATTCCTCTGTTATCATATTTGATTTAATGAAAAAAATATTTAGAGATTACCTTCATCAGCTTGTGGTTTACTTTATTGATGATATTCTTATCTACTCAATATGAACGAAACTGAATGAATAATACTTGAGAGTTTTACTAAATACCTCAATTAAGGAAAAACTATATGAAAAATTTACAAAGTGTATTTTTTTGAAAATGGGTTCTATTTTTGGGTAATGTACTCTCAAGGAATAGTATATCTGAAAATCCATCAGTGACGAAAACTATTGAATATTTCCCATAACCAACCATGGTGATTGGGATCCTTATTTTTCATGGTTTAACTTGATACTATCAATGTTTTGTGGATAATTTGACAAGTGTAGAACATCCACTCACAAAGTTTAGTTAGACATGAGACATTTTATAAAGGAAATATGAATATAAGGATAATTTTGAGGAACTAAGGAGATTAATTGTCAGCAAAATTGTGATTACATTATCCTATAGTGGATATGGGTTTCCAATATATAATTAGTCATAAAATATGGGTTTTTGATGAATGTTTATGTAAAATTACATCATTCTTGCTTATTCCTTATGATAATTGAGGATTCATGAGGAAAATTAAATTACTCGTGATTTGTAATTATTTGTGGATAAATGTTCATTATAGATACATAACCATTATATTTATGGGGAAAAGTGTTATATATATTATTATAAAGAAATATTAAAGTATGTATTCACAGATATGGAGTTTAATATGGGAAAAATATTATAGTTAGACATAATTAAGGAATATAATTTCTCACCACATTAGCACCATATGAAGGAGAGACTGGTGGTTGATTAATTGATTCAAAAATATCAAGATAGATTATCTTTGATAAGGATTACACAAGATAAACTATTTTTCTTTTTTCTAAGTATGGATTTGGAGATCTTGAAATTAGGGGAAAAATATTATCTTACTCAATTAAATGTTAATCCATCAATGAAGGTTAATATTAACAAGGCATATAAGGAATCTATATAGATTAAAAATAAAGACATAAATTCTCTTGAATACAACATTGATCATGATAAAATTATATAGTTCATGAACTATGTATGAATTCCTTATATACCTAATTTGAATGAGTTATTGAACGAAGTTATTTGTTTATAATTCTCGAATAATCTAAGAACTATGATGATTGAAAAATATTTGAATGATTATTTTTGGATGGATGGGATGAAGAGAGATATCATATATTTTGTAGCATGGGTATTGGTATGTCTAAAAGTTATGGATATAAGACAAAAGTCTAAAGTAATGTTATATTCATTACCTATAAAAGAACATTAATTATAACACATCACCATGTATTTTCTTTGGACTGCAGAAAATGTCTAATGATAATAATGTTATATGGGCTGTAGTCAATCACCTTAAAAATTCAACACATTTCATTGTTATTAGTGTATAATTTTATCTATATAACCATTTAGGATATACATTAAGGTAGTGTAAGGATACATTGAGTACATTATTCCATTGTTTTTGATATAGATCTGTGTTTCAACTCAATGTTTTGGAGAAGTCTTTAGAAATCTCTTGATATGGTGTTGAGTTTCAGAATTATGCATAATCCATATATAGATGTTCAATATTAGGGACAAATTCAATCTTGAGAGGATATTTTGAGATCTTATTCTTTGCAATAAAAATGTGGGATGGATCAACACCTTCCACTTGTTGAATATTCATACAATAATATATTTCACTTGATCATTTAGATGGATCCTTATGAAGAACTATATGGAATGAAATTTAGGGATCTAATGTGTTGTAATTAATCTTTATAATTATAATCATTAGAACCCAAGATAGATGAAGAAATGCAATATAATGTTATATCCATTAAACAATAAAAAAGGCAGTTTAGAGTTGGCTGAAAACATTCACTAATATTCACCATATTGATCTTTAATTTAAAGTTGGTGACATGATGTTAATAATAATTTATACATGGAATAATGTTATGATATTAGTGGTGATAGGGAAACTAATCACAAGGTATATTGGCCCCTTTGAAATTATTGATCATATTGGGATGGTAGCATATAAATTTGTTCTTCCACAAAACTACTCTTAGGCCCATGATGTTTTCAAATATATCTCATAGATAATTACATACCTGACCCTTTACATGATCAAAAATAATAGGTAATACTACTTTAGTATTATCATTATTATGAAGAATTACTAGTGGAGGTTCTGTATCGAAAGGAGGAAGTTATACAATACAAGACCCCTCACATTTTTAAATATTTGTAAAGAAACCACCAGTTTTAAGAAGACATATGGGAACCTAAGGAATTGATGAAGAAAAAGTATCCTCATTTGTTAATATCATATAGATTAATTTCACGAGAGAAATATATTTTAAGGTGGTATAGTTTAACACCTCTAGTTTTTATGAATTATTTTTCTTTTGAATAAATTATAGTTCATTGATATATTATGTTACACACAACATCATTATAATATTTTTTATACACATCAACATGTTTTGCTTTTGTAACATGAAGCATGAGTTTTATATTTCATTACAAACAACAATAATTTAATCTTGTGCTACACACAACATTGTTGTAGATTGTGTTACACATGACAATGAATTATTACAAAACCAAGTTATATTATTAATATATTTATTTAAATGTGACCATCATATGCTAGCTATTAAACATAGATATATTAGTATTAATAAATTATTCTAAATAATAATTAATTTTTTTTGTAGAAGTAAAATATATTAATATAAAAATTAAATAATTTTTAGTAAAGTATTTATATGTTTTGAAAATAATACTTTCACAAAAAATTATTTTGGTTTATCTTTTCAAACATTAATAAAAATAATTTGTAATGCTTATGTAAAAATTATTTAATAAAATAAACACAATTTTTAACATCATCATTTCGATACTATCTTAGTTTGAGTTTTGTTTTTGATTTTTTTGGGAAGTTTCATTTTTGGATGAATAGTTAAAATACTGAATTTTTGTTGAAAACATTCTTTTCATATAAATTATTTATAATGATAAATTATGTTTATAATTGGTATAAAAGTAAAATTAGTTCATTTATACATAAATTATTCTAATTTAGTTAATTTGAATCAATTTTATATATAATAATTAAATAATAAGTTATTAAATTTTGGACCATTTTCTGTTTAAAACCATATATTCTTAACACATCTATGGGACTAATTTGAAATTATTTTTTCCACTTTCGTGAATCAAATTTAGAGAAATATATTAATTATTTATAAATAAAAATATTTTTATTATCATGTGAGTTAAACTTAGTTTTTGACCAATATTATTAGTGAAAAAGTAAAAAATTATTTACTGTAGTTAAGGTAAAAATAAAATTTTCTATGGGGTTAATCTAAAATGATAAGGGTTAAAAATTACCCAAAACATGTTAAAAACACATTTTATAGAATATTTTTCAACAAATATTATAGGATATATAATTTTACATTATTATATCCCTATTACATGAAAAAATAGTGGTGGAAAGTCTTTCTTTAAAAAAAATACAACTCTTCCACTCACCTCACTAATTAAGGCCACCCCTTCTAATCCCTTCTTCAAACCATAAAACTAATATTGGTCATACATTACCTGACAAAATTATTTAAAAAATTAAATAATATCATCCTAGAATTATTATTGTTTGCATAAATACTGCCAATTATTCCTTTTAGTGAAACCCTATAAAGGATACCCGAATAAGATGTCATGTTCATCAATAAGCATTTTTGTTATATTTATTCCCCTATATCCATTAATTATAATTATTAAATTTTTAAATAATAAAGGTATTATATTTCATATAATTATATTTTTTTGGTTATGTTCATTACCTAAAATCATATCTACTTCTATCAACTGGGTTATGAAATCAACATTCATGTACTTAGCGGTCTACCATCCCACAAACCGATGTCATTCATTTTTTCATTACCCCCTTACACAGTTGGTTATAATGATGTATTAAATGTTAATATATCATATTAATAAATTTTTAATACTTATTGAATTATTATAACAAAAAGCACTTTATATATTACATTTTTTGGGAATATGAAAACATTGCTCATGTGTAAAATGGACTACCACATCATGATGGGATGTGATTAATTCATACTTTATATGGAAGGTATAACATATGTGTTAAATGAACATATTTTATATATATGAAATAAAAATGACACTATAATTTTAATATATATTTCACCTTTCATTATTTTAATCAGAAAAAAATTAAAACGACGTTCATGTGTATGTATGGCCAACCATCACGATAAATGGTGTATTTCATTTTCTATCACTAACATTCATGGAATGATCTAAATAAATATATTCTCAATATTTATTTAAAGTTTACAATTATTTATATGATTTGATAGTTATAAAATTAAGAGGACCAAAATTAACAAATCAAAACACATACTGAAAACAATGCAGTAATTACATGAAATGTAACATTAAGATGGGATTGTAAAAAAACAGGTAATGAAATCTCTGAAGAAAATAAAATATGGTATTATGTATATAATTATTATTATTTAATATATTTATAATAAAATTAAATTTATTATAAAGTAGTTTTGAATATATATGATGGAATCTAATACTTATGGTTTTGGATTTTGGTCACAATTTTCATTCCTAAAGATGTACGTCATTTTATCAACCTATATTCTTTGTAAATGTGTATATACATCCGCATTTTTATGTAATATCTGTAATTTATTTAACCTAATTGTTTTTTAATTTCCATATTATGTTATTCCTCCATGGGAATTATATTCAATGTTACCAATGAGGTAATAATTCTAGGTTCAAATCTTATCATTTATATGGATTATTTATGATTATGTTTCCAATGATATAAACTAATGATACATTTTTAATGAAACTAATTAATTTTGTTTTACTATTATTATTCATTATATGTTCATGGAGTAATTCTATTTTTTTAGTCTTTGGTACTGAAAATAATTGAGAAAATGTTTTTAATAAAACTCAACATTATTTTTCTCTTAGGTCAAAAATATATTATCCTCCAAACCCATGATTAATAAAAATGTTTCAAAAAAGTGTTTATTATTATATGATTAATTTTACAATAAAATTATACTTATATTAATTTTTTATTAAAAAAATTAAAGGAATACTCATTTTATTTTCCAAGAACTGCACATATGTATTTTACTAAAGATGTGAATGGAATCTATGTTTTGATTTAAACGGTATAAATGAAACATCATCTATTTATGAATAATATATTCATTAAATATTCCTTTATAAATTTTTAAGATTATGTCTAATGGAAAATATGTTCAATTATTTTATGTTTTCAGAATTTTTTTATCTTAAAATGATTCTTTCCTTGAGAAATATTTTCAATGATTTATCAAAATCAGTTTCCATCTAAGATGTAATCTTTTTATTTAAATGATTCCATAATGGGGATATTATACTATGATACTCCAATTATTATTTTTTTGAATGGTTTATATTTAATATGGAATGATGTTTACAAAACCTATTTCTCCTCACTTGTTATGCCATGTTAAAATTATTTTGTAACCCACTTATTTTTCCAAGGGTCATGTTATGATGAAGTGATGAAATGATTATTAAACCTGTATATTTTGTACAAGTTGTGATATTATGAACTATTTGTGAAACTCATTTTATTTCACGGGTAACGATATGATTATTTTTTTTATCTTGTTTCACACATTAATATTCTTTTCATTATTTGATGGGTGTGACCAATATCTGCCCTAAATTAATTGGGTAAATAATTATGTGTCATGAGATATATTGGATTGGAATGGGGAGTGAACTATGATCAGTAAGTTACATTGTTTTCTATTATATGTTTTGTATTAAACATTGAATACTATAATTGTTTAGGGAGTGAACCCATTTCACTATGATAGACTTAAAAGTGATCATTGACTACTATGGTAATGATTGTCTATTATTCTCTGTATGATAGAATTTTGTTTCTTATGCCAATTTTATTCTCTCATAGATCATGTTTATTTATTCCCATATGATTCATGTATTAGGTTCTTCCATCCTTTATGACATTCATCATGACTATAGTCTTTGATATGAAGTGTATGGTTTATAATTTTATGCTCATGTTGTCAAACCCTTATGTTCATGTTGTTATTACATATCTCACATGATTACCCTTATAGATCCTCTAATCCCAACATTTACTGTGTTTCTTTTCCCCATTTAATGAAGAAATATTTTATATTTGATATTTCTTAGCAGGGTGATATTAGTGAATATCATAGTGTGAGATGATGCAGTTTACTTATAAACTATTTGTTAATCATTCCAGGCCTCTAATGACACTACACTATTTTGGTCCTCATGCATGGGTTTGTATAAGGTAATCAATATTCATGAAAATTTATATAATTTCAATGTATGATATTTTTGGTTAAATATAGTATTTCTCATATGCAATAAATGTATAGGATAAATAGAGAAAGATGATTGATGGATGGTTTTGTATATGATATTCAGATTCATGTGAATGTTTCTTCCTTATAAACTTCCACTGAGATCATGAATGGTGTCCTCCTTACTATTAAGAAGATGAAAATGACAGATATTTTTGATATATTTCTTCTTCATATGGGATTGCTAGTGGGATATCATGTGGTAGGAAGGTTTATTTTCAAATTTCATTCGAAGGAGGCAGTTTATTTCTCCCTCCTCATGAGATAGTTTTATAGAGTGATATCAGTGTGGTTGACGAGGGAATATTCATCCTCATTATAATAAATAATTGATATTTTTCTATAAATATTTTAATATATGGTTTATATTTAGTTTTTAGATAAGTTCTTTGTGGTCAAACATTGATAGATTATCATGGGAGAGAAAGGGATTAGGGGATAGATGAGGTATGCTGCAATAGGGGGGTTGTTAGAGTTCCATATAACATTTGGGTTCTGAAGTAGGATGTTGTTATCTAGGGAAACTATATACATAATAGAAAAGTAGTATATTTTATGGGTCTTGGAATATATCTCAATCCTGAGTCATACAGAAGTTGTTTTTTGTCTATCATATTCATATTTATTATTATATTAGATTAACTACAATTAAATTTTTGATCTTATTTGATTCTACTTAATTTCTCTCTCTAATATATATGAGAGAATAATAGTATTTTATGTCTTCTAATTTTTATAATGTGTTATGGTTATCCATAAAGTATCTTTGTGGGGTAATGTATATTGACAAGACATTAGGGGTAAAATGTAAGGGCATGAAAAAATATATGGATTGTAATATTGAAATTGGTGGAAATAGATTTCACTATGACTTCATTGTGTAATATATTGATGAATTTGACATGAATCTCATAATGGGTAGGTTGATCAAGTTTTGAGGCCATATTAACTAATATATCTTACATGTGTTGTTTATATCTATTGAGGGTGAATTTTTTTTGATATAATATATTGGGAAATACAAAAAATCATGTAGAAATAGATCTAAAATAGTTATATGATATCATATCCTTGGTTTCTTTCTTTATTTGAGATGATATGGAGATACATCTGATAACAATTCCATATGTAGTCGATTAGATCCAAGATGTTTTTCTATCTTATTTCTCAATAATTCCACTTATTCGAGAGATTGGATTTTGGATCCATGTAATTCAATGTGTTAAGAATATATATATTCTAGAAATATGGATACTCTATATTATTGAGTGTTATGTCCATAGTTATGTAAATTATGAGAGAATAGGCTCAGGCAAATGAGTGTGTTCCCTTAGGGTGTCAAAATATATTTATATAATATGGGGGATGGTTCCTTGGTGTTATACATATACCATAAGATGATAAATTAGGATATGTTTACAAAATTATATCTAATATAGCTTATTAATGACTTTTAATCGGTTAAAAGAACCCAATGTTTTCTCTATTTATTAATTTAGATCATGAAATCGTTGACTTAAGGTGAATCCATATAACATAAATCACATTGAATTTAAGAGTAATCATATCATATATGTGTAATTATTGATATCATTCTATTTTGTGATGGTACTATTAGTGTTTATGTTCCTAATGAATCAGTTATTATATCTATATTTGTATACTTGTTTAGTCACCATCATTGATAATAATCTAATATACTCTAGGTTAAAAGATTACCATGCATGAATCATAGAGATTGTTATGTGAACATAAAGGGAGAATCAAATTCATTATGTGATCTCAAAGCTTATCTTTTTGGATGATAAGTTGAACATATTGGGAATGAGAAATCATAGAATGGGTTATCCATTAACCATAATTAGGTTTATGATTTACTTATTGGGATACACTCAAGAACATTTTTTTGTTACATTATTTTTTTGGAATGGCCAAATATTTTGTGTAAAGACCTAGAATTTCCATGGAAAAGTTTTCCTTAAATACATGGGAATTTTACGAGTCTGTGAAAACTAACGGCACATTATTCTGAGGCCCGGTTTGCGCGGAATAATTTTTTGAACTATGTTCAGGTAGGTTCATTAAACATATGAGCGGGTTTCTATAACTTTTGAACTGGTGCTCAGAATTTAAATCTAATGGAACCGTTGAACTCACAACGCCTATATTCACTTAAGAATACTTTCACTTTGATGGTAGTTGGTCGATAATAAAATATAGTTTTGGGGTTTTTATAGAATGTTTTAAATAAAAATAAAGTGTGTCACTTTATTTTTATTCGTTGGTTAAAAAATCTACATGGAAGTTGGAGGTGGGACCACCACACCTTAACCTCCCAATAGAGGTTATGGGGGTGGGGGCCACTCGAACCTAACCTCCTCTTCATATTTAATATGGTGGGGACCACTCATGATTAAAAACTCTTAAACTCCCCATTAAGTGGGGAGAAACCTCTTGAGATCCCCACATTATGGTGTCAAATCCTCTCAATTAATTAATTGAGCACATCAATAAATTAATTTGAATATTTTTGAATTATGTGCCAACGATTAAATAATAGGTAAGAATAATCTATTATTTAGGGGTTGGAATTTGTCTTTTGGGAGGAACTTGGGAGAGGGGAGAAATTTGAAGAAGGCTCCTGTGAAGAACGTGTTCCACCGATGAAGAATGCTCCAACCGAAGAAGACAATGGACCTCAATCCCGACATCAACATCCTTCCTCAGAACCTCCTCGATGCAGGACGTGTTCGTCTACAATGAATCAACGTCTGCCTTTCCACGACATCATCATTGATCAAAGAAAAAATTTAGGGGTACAATCTTTGTTAATTGTTTCATGTTCTTCATTTTTCATCATGGATTATAATTCGAAGCCGCATGATATCACCCTAATGTGGAGGGTGTGGGCCAAACAAGAATGGCCTGACCCCTCTGCATTCTTTGTGGAATATGACGCTAAATGTGGCATGAGACCAGGATGAGAGATTCTCATAAAAATTGACGGAGGATTGAAGGAGAGATACCAAGGAATGTGCGGCTACATCTAGAATGATAATCGGGCCACCAGAACTCGTCAGGTGTCCTGTGGAAAGTTCGTCGATGGATGGAGCGACAACTGTCACCGCATGGAAGGCGGCCGCGCAAGAACTCCACCGGAGGAGTAATCCATAGTATACGGGCCGCGGCGGTGATACAGTGTCTGGCGCAAGCCCGACCATGAGGGAAACCAGCGGCCCGAGCCACTGGGTCGCTGGAGAAGGCATGACGCAACCGCGCCGCGCGGTGCAGGAAAAGGGGGGGGGACCCCCTTGTTGTGGTGGTGCAGTGTCGACAGACACAATTCCAGTCACGAGGAAGACCGGAGGCCCGAGCTATCGGGTCACCGGAGGGGGTGTGGCAAAAATACGCTGCGTGGGAAGCAACTGGTCGCTCAGCCAAATGGGAGGATCAGGACCCGTCGTTGAGTCCCGCACCATGCAGACCAGCACCATGTTGCGCTTGTTTGACTTCCACCCAAACTGCTAAGCCGTTCAAGATTTCTTGGGGGCGTAGCCTCCCCCCTGTATGTTGCTAGGGTGGACCCCAAGGGCCGTCAGTTGTGCAGGACAAACCCCACATGGGACGAGCTGCCCTCACTGGCTTGGCCGCCCCTACGGACCCGGTTGGGCCAGGTTTGTCCGACTGGGCCAGACCGAACCTGGACCCGTTTGACCTGTTTCCACTATTTTTCTTGTAACTTGAGCAACATTAATATGATTGATGAACTATCTATATAAATGGAAACCTTGGAAGGAGATAGTTCTTTTGGTATACCTCAATCGAGGTTTGGACATAGTTGGTGTATGGCTGGGTTGGATCGAATGTAAATCCAAACGGGCCCTTGGAACGGAAATGCCAATAACTCTCAGACCGGGTTTCCAATTGATGCACCGTCTATTGAGTTGAGTTTCTTATGGAAAGATGGATCTTTTGGATAAATCAACTTGGGACTTCATGGTAGTTGATTTATCGACACTTGGCTTGAGGAGCGGACCCTCCCGGAATCAATCATGCTTTGTGTGGAACCCTATAGCTGGCTACGTACTAATGACTGCTCCTAGATCCTATGTGGGTTTGATGGCACTGATGACTGTTCCAAGATCCAGTGTGGGTTCGACATCACTTAAAACTATTCATGGATCCTGTGTGGGTTTGAGAGTTCCGATTTCTGTTCTTGGATTTTGTGTGGGTTCGACAGAATAGATTATTTTGTTGCTACATATGATCATCTCTATCTCTCTACATAAGATGTATACCTGTGTGAGCTGAGTCGGTAACATTGGTTTTTCCTCATGATTGATATAGATTACTTGATAACATAGTTATATGTATGGGAATATACCTAAGTAGGGTTATATGTTGATTTCATACATTGTGGTTTATCCTTGATAGATTTTTTGCGACCTTGATGGTCTTGGGGTCCCTATAGTGTATCGTTATACTCACCCCTACATGGGCTATGCCCACCGCTCATTGTGTTGGATGCAGACGACGGACAACGCCGACTGAGGTTGAGTGTACTAGGACTAGAAGGTGCACGAAGGTGGACCTCACGACAAGTCAGTACATGGAGGAAACTAATAGATGTGTAGTGATGAGGAGGATATTTGTACCTACCATTCAGATAGGATCCGTGGTTGATGGTCCAAGATATACTTTTCATCATTTAACTATTTTTCCACTTTTTAGTTGTACTTGTACTTTACAGTTGGGCTTGTATTTCCAGCCCCTTTACTTTTTAGCACTCTCTTGTTATACAGTTTTTCTTAGTGTTTTGTATCCAAATGTGTGCTCTATTGCATGTGTTTATAGTTATAAATGCAATGCCTTGCCATATTTGGGGAATTACGCCTTTTGTGCTAGTCTCCAGCCCCTGGCCTATGGAAGGTGGGATTTGGGTAGTCACGGAACGCGACCCAGGGGATGAGTCGTGACAAATTGGTATCATAGGATCAGTTCTACCACTGAACATAGGAATATAATATTTTCTCTGAAGTAATAGTGATAAGGGTACTGAGTGTTGTTTTCAGCATAGGGAGTCCTGTGTTGGTGTGACAGCCGATGTATCCATACACCAGGACCCTGAATTCTGATTTCCGACTGAGTGCACAAAAACACTAATTGCGTGTGTGTTTTGAAGAGTTTTCTTTGTGATATCTTTGAGTCAGATCACTAGGTATAACTTTTTGGCCATGAAACACCTATTTCTTTATTGGATGACCCCACATAGATAACCAGTTAGGGTTCCAAGCTTTGTATGAGATAGCAGCCCACCGAGCGATGAGGCCTTGGTGCAGGGACTTATCACAGTGGAGGCACCTGTTGTACCACTACCTGTTGGGCCAACGATGCCACCCACCCCACAAGAAGAGAGTGCACAAAATCTGAGCACGTTTCATGAGGTCTAGAGCCAGAACCTACCCCTATAAAGGGGTGAGATGGACCCGCATGGGGCTGAGGATTGGCTGGAGCCTGTGGTGAGAGTCTTCAGATTGGTAGGGAAACCATCAGACCTTATGGTGACACTTTCCACGAGTTTCCTTCAGGCAGCAGCAAGGAGATGGTGGAGCCTGATGCTCCAGGTGCATTATGAGGTGACATTACTCTAGGTAGAATTTGAGAGCCTGTTTTTGGTGTTGTTTGTCCCAACAACCCTATGAGTAGTGCAGATACAAGAGCTACTTCATCTACAGCAGGGTAGCATGACGATCGCACAGTAATTAGTGAGATTAACCGACCTCTCACGCTACCCTAAAGATATGGTTCGAGAACCATTATTCATGGCCCAAACCTTCGAGTTGGTTCTCAAGTGAGAGATCAAGGATTCGATGATCTCCCTTAGCATCCTGACATAGGCGGTGGTGTTGGAGCGAGCCCTCTTAGTGGAGAGTTTCCTTTCTAAGTAGTCACCAACAGCAAGACCTATCATCGATCATCACGTAGAGGAGTCTTCTGTAGCTCACATCAGACATATGTCATAGAGGTACAAGCGGACCATACTATCTGGTGGATGACCTCAGGACATGAGTTCGGTTGTACAAGGCACACAAGATAGAGCCAGTCATTCGAGGAACATGTAGTGTTTCACAACCGGCGGGTAAGGTCACATGGCTCATGACTGTCCGACCCGCCGTTCGGATGATCAATAGACAGTTGAGGAACCTCCCAGGCAGAGGCATAGGTTTGATCGAGGTGATTCGTAGGGCATAGGTGGATGTGGCAGAGGAGTTGGTCATGCAGCTGGAGGGGGACAATGTTACCAGGTGTTACCACCATCACCACCACCACCAGGAGGTCCACCCCAACCGCATGGAGCTGGTTGATAGGGGAGAGCTCAGATCCAAGCATCTGAGGCATAAAATCATGGTTCTCTGGAGATGATTCGAGGTACGATCTTTTTCTACTCAACCATAGTTGCAGTTATTATAGACACAGGTTTTAGTCACTCTTTCATTGAAACTACCATCGTTCGGAGCATAGAGATTCAAACGGAGCTGTTGGCTTGATCCTTATGCCTAGAGACTCCTACGGAAGAAGAATCGACAATCACACAGTAGTGATGGTGGTGTGAGATTACTCTAGGATGCGAGAGCTTCAGCTGGGATCTCCTCGTAGCAGCGTCGAGGCAATATGATGTCATCTTCAGTGTGGACTGGTTATCTACAGTCCATGCTCTGATCGACTATATTAGGTGCAATGTGTGGCTTGTCCACACAGATGGGACTAGGTTCACCTTCACTAGTGAGAAGGGAGGCTTTGTAGCACATGATAGACTTACTCGGAGGATGGTCCACCTATCACTCATCAGTTGGTCTTCCTTACCCTTAGAGTAGTTGATGTGGAGAGTCTGAGCTATCCTGTAGTGGTGGACTAGTACGCAGATGTTTTCCCGGATGATGTTCCAAGTCTACCTCCTCATAGAGAGGTTGACTTTTACACTTACTTGTACCCTTGGACAACACCAATATCTGCACCATTATATCAGATGGCTCCTACTGAGCTTCGTGAGTTGCAGGTACAACTAAATGACTTACAGAAGAAGGGATTCATTCGACCAAGTGTTTCTTGTTGGGCAGCCCTGATTTTGTTCGCCAAGAAGGTGAATGGGACCTTGAGGCTCTGTGTCAACTACTGTCGCCAGAACTAGGTGACTTTGAAGAATAAGTACCCACTCCCAAGGATTAAAGACCTCTTTGATCAGCTGAATGGAGCATGGTGGTTCTCGAAGATAGACCTTAGATCAGGTTATCATCAGCTTAGAGTTCGAGACGAGGATGTGCAGAAGATGTCCTTCAGATGTCAGTACGACCACTACGAGTACGTGGTTATGCCTTTTGGCATAACCAACACTCCAGCAGTGTTCATGGGACTCATGAACAGGATTTTCCAGCCATACCTCAATCGCTTTGTCACAGTCTTCCTCAACGACATTATGATCTACTCGACTACGGAGGAGGACCATGCCTGCCATTTGTAGGTAGTACTAGACACACTACAAGAGCACCAACTTTGTGGTATGCTCTTTAAGTGCTAGTTTTGGATCTGATAGGTTATGTTTTTGGGACATGTCATCTCAGAGGATTGATTTTCAATAGATCCAGCTAATATTGAGGCGATAATTACTAGGGAGCCACCCAGGAGTGTGATGGAGGTACGAAGTTTACTAGGTTTGTCTCTTTATTTCCAGAGGTTCGTACCAGACTTCTCCAGAGATTCAACACCACTATCAGCCTTGACGAAGAAGGGGAAACCCTTCATGTGGTCGAAGAGATGCCAGTAGAGCTTTCTAGAGCTAAGGCATAGGTTGACTAGTGCCCCCATCTTGAGGCTTCTAGAGGTAGGCATAGGGTATGTAGTTTACTACGACACATCAGGGACCGGACTCGGATGTGTCCTAATCAATGAGAGAGCAATGATCTCTTATGATTCTCATCAGTTGAGACACCATGAGAAGAAATATTCCACCCATGACATGGAGTTATTAGTAGTGGTCTTTACATTGAAGATGTGGCAGCACTGTCGGATGGGGGAGCATTTCACAGTCTACTATGACCACCAGAGTCTTAGGTATATCTTCTCTCAAAAGGACCTAAATCCGAGACAACGATGTTGTCTCGGGTTCATCCAGGACTATGAATTTGAGATAGTATATACTCCCGGAAAGGGGAACGTTGTTGCTGATGCCCTCAGCAGAAGATCTGGTATACAACTGCTAGGTGAGGTGATCGAGTAGCTGACCAATTTGCAGATATCCTTTATGGATTGAGATGGAGAAACTTTCCTTCAGTCCCTTATAATCACTCCCACACTTCTTCAGTGAGTTAGGGATGTGCAACATGGGGATGATAACTGTGAGACACGATGTGCTCAGATATCCATAGGGCAGGCAACTGATGGATTTTCTGAAGGTGGGGAACATGTCATCATCTTCAAAGGACAAACTACGGTACCAGTGTCACTTTTGGAGGAATTTTTTAGGGAGTTCACACACATCCCATTTAGTGGTACATCCAAGAGTATCGAATATGTACCAAGACCTTCGATGACAACACTAGTGGACAGGTATTAAGAAGGTAGTAGCATAGTTTGTCTCCTGATTCCTCACTTTTCAGAAAGTGAAGGCAAAACATCAGGTACCATCAGGCTTGGTTCATCATTTAGTGGTCCTAGAGTGGTAATGGGATGGGATATCCAAAGTCTTCATGAAAATTCTTCCATGTACATCTAGGGGTCACGACTCGATTTGGGTGATCATTGACACACTCACCATGTCGGCCCACTTCCTACTGATCAAGGAGTAGGGTTCAATAGAGAGCTTGGGATGCCTCTATGTGCAGGATATTGTGTGGATACATGGAGTTCCTTCTTCTATTTTCTCTGATCGTGACACATGGTTTACTTCCTGGCTATGGAAGGGGTTGCAAGAGGCTTTCGGGATGCAGCTTCATCAAAGAACTTCCTTCCATCCTCAAACTGATGGCCAGACTGAGCGGACCATTCAGACTATCGAGGACATGCTGCATTCTTTTGTCCTCAACTTTAGTCATAGTTGGGAGGATCACTTACCTTTGGTGGAGTTTTCATACAACAACAACTATCACTCCACCATAGTGGTGTCACATTTTGAGGAATTATACGGGCGACCCTGTAGATCACCCTTGTGCTGGACTAACCCTTGGGAGTTAGCACTAGTTGGACTAGATATGGTTTGATCTACCATGGAGATGGTGTAGATTATCTTGGAGTGGATAGAGACTACACAAAGCAGATAGAAGTCATATGCTGATAGGAGACATAGACCTCTAGAGTTCAAGGATGGTGACCACTTCTTTCTACAGGTCTCACCTTGATGAGGATTACAAATATTTGGCCAGGTCAAAAAGTTATCTCCACATTTCATCGAATCATTTCTTGTTCTCAGTAGAGTTGGAGAGGTGAAATACCACTTATCTCTTCCACCTCATTGCACTGGGTTCAATATTTCTTTCATGTATCCCAGCTGAGGATATGCGTGCATGACACTTCTCACATCATCAACCATGGAGATATGGAGGTCGAATATGGGTAAAAGTTTACGGAGGTTCTAGTGGAGATTGAGGATTGATATGAGTGGGTCCTTCATGGATGGTCGATACCTCTGGTGTGTGTTCGTTGGCAGAACCAGAACCTCCAGGAGAGCACTTGGGAGCAGGAGGCTCAAATGCATGCTCAGTATCCCAAATTATTCAATTAGTTCCAGTTGGAACTTACTGGGACATAATTCCCTTGAGGTGGGGATAATGTAATGACCCAGAATTTCTATGAGAATTGTTTTCTTAAATTAATGTTAATTTTAAGAGTCTGCAAAAACTGATGGCACGTGATTACAAGGACCAGGGTGCTTGGAATCAATTTTTGAAGTTAGTTTGGGTATGTTCAGTAAACATATGAGCGGGCTTTTATAACATTTCAACCGGTGCTCAGAATTGAAATCTAACAGCACCGTTGAACTAGCAGCACCAGTATTCACTTATAAAAACTTTAAACTCGACAATAGTTAGTTGAGAATAAAAAATATTATTGGTGTTTTTAGAGATTGATTTAAATAAAAATAAAGTGTGTAGCTTTATTTTTATTCATTGGTTAAAACCTCCACATATAAGTTGGAGGTGGTACCACCACACCTTATCCTCCCATTAGAGGTTATGGTGGTAGGGCCCACCTGAACCTAACCTCCTCTTCATATTTAATATGGTGGGGACCACCCCAGGTAAAAACCTCTTGAACTCCCCATTAAGAGGGGACAAACCTCTTGAGCTCCCCGCTTTATGGGGTCAAATCCTATCAATTAATTAATTGAGAACATCAATTAATTAATTTGAATCTTTTTGAATTATGTTCCAATGATTAAATTATAGGTAGGGATAATCTATTATTTTGGGGCTGGAATTTGTCTTTTGGGTGGAACATGGTAGAGGGAAGAACATGGGAGAAGGCTCCCAGTGAAGAACATGTTCCACCGATGAAGAACGCTCCATCAAAAGAAGAACGTTAACCTCGATCCCGACTTTGACTTCCTTCCTCGGAACCTCCTCGACATATGACACGTTCGTCTACAAATAATTGACATAAACCTTTTCGTGACTTCGTCAATTATGAACGAACAATGGTAGGGGTAAAATATTTGTTAATTGTTTCATGCTATTCATCTTCCGTCGAGGATTATAATTCGAAGCCGCATGATATCACCCTAATTTGGAGGGTGTGGGATAAACAAAAATGACCCGACCCCTCCACCTTCTTTGTGGAATTTGATGCTAAATGCGGCATGAGATTGGGATGAGTTATTCTCATAAAAATTTATTGGGGATCAAAGGTGACGTCCTGAGGAATTCATGGCTAGTTCTGGAATGAGAATCGGGCCACCAGAACTCATCTGGTGACCTATGGAATGTTCACTAACGGATGGATCGACAAACATCACCACATGGAAGGCGGCGGCGCAACCGCGCCGCTAGAGAAGTAACCCTCAGTCGACGGTTGCAATGGTGTAGCGACGGCAAGCGCAATCCCAGACGCGAAGAAAACCAGCTACCCGAGCCTCCGAGTCACTCGAGAAGGCGCGAATTAATTGCACCGCGATGTGGAGCAAAAAGGGGGCCGCGACCCCCGGGTTGTGGTGGTGCAGTTGCGGCCGGTCACGAGTAAGACCAACGGCCCGAGCCACTGGGTCGCTTGAGGAGGCGATGTGAAACTACGCCACATGGGAGGTGGCTAGCCGCTCGACCAGTCGAGAGGACCGGGACTCATCGCTAGGTCCCGCGTGATGCGGAATGACGCCACATGGCACGGGATTGACTTCCACCCGAATGACTAAGCCATTGGGGATTTCTAGGTGGCACGGTCTCCCCCCTGGACACAGCTAGGGTGGACCCCACAGGCCAGAATCCAAGTAGGATAGACCCAATGTGGGCTGCCCCTGTGGGCCGGGCCACCCTCAAGGGTCGGGCCACCCTCACGGTGTGGGCTTCCCCTGCGGACCGGGTCGGTCCAACTGGCCCGGACTGAACCCGGACCTGTTTGACATGTTTCCACTATTTTTCCAGTAACATGAGCTACGAGAATCTGATTGATGAACCTTCTATGGTGATAGAAAACATGGAAGGAGAAGGTTCTTTTGGTTTACCCCACTCGAGGTTTGGACACAATTGAGGTACGACCAGGTTGGATCGAACATAAATCAAATCGGGCCCTTAGAGTGGAAATGCCAATAACTCTCAGACCAGGCTTTCGATTGGTGCACCATCTGTCACATTGAGTTTCTTATGGAAAGATGGTTCTTTTGGATTCATAAACTTGGGACTTTTTAGAGGTTGATGTATCGACACTTGGATTGAGGAGAGGACCCTCCTAGAATCATGCGTGCTTTGTGCGGAACCCTGTGGTTGGTTGTGCACTGACGATTGTTCTTGGATCATGTGTGGGTTCAACAGCACTGACGACTGTTCTTGGATCCTATGTGGGTTCAATAGCACTGAATAATGTTCCTGGATTTTATGTGGGTTCAATAGGTCTGATTTCTGTTCCTGGATCCTGTGTGGGTTTGACAGCTCTATTTACTGTTCTTGGATCCTGTGTGGGTTCGACAATTATGATTTCTATTCCTGTATCATGTATGGGTTTGAAAGAATAGATGATTTAGTGGCTACATATGATCATCTCTGTCTCTCTACTTATGTTGTTTACCTGTTTGAGCTGAGTTCGTAACTTTGTGTTCTCCTCATGATTGAGATGGATAATTTGATAACTTAGGTATATGTATGGGCATATACCTAAGTAGAGTTATCTGTTGATTTCATACCTTGAGGTTTATCCTTGATGGATTTTGTGAGACCTTGAGGGTCTCTGGGTCCCTATATATTATCGTTATACTCACCCTTGCATGGGCTATTCTAGCACCTTGTTGTGTTGGATATAGACAATAGACAACACTGACCGAGGCTGAGTGTACTAGGACTAGACGGTGTTCAGAGGTGGACCTCCCAATGAGTTGGTACCCGGAGGAGACTAACAGAAATGGAGTGCTGAGGAGGATATATTAACCTACCCTTCATGTAGGATCCATAGTGAATGATGTAGGAGCATCTTTTTATCTTTCAGCTATTTTTCCCTTTTCAGTTCTACTTTTACTTTACAGTTGGGCTTGCATTTCCAGCCCCTTAACTTTTTAGCACTCTCTTATTATACAATTTTTTCTTAGTTTTTTGTATCCATCTATGTGATCTATTCTGTGTGTTTATAGTTATAAAGGAAAATCCTTCCCATATTTAGTGAATTAGGCCTTTGGTGCTAGTCGCCAATCCATAGCCTATGGATGGCGGGCTTGGGGTAGTCACGGCACGGGCCCCGGGGGACGGGTCATGACATTTTGGGTCTCTGATCTAAGATTTTTCTTAATTATAATAGTTGAAGAGATACTTAACCATGATGGGGTTTACAATGATACACACGCTAAATAGATAGTTTTATTCATTATTTTAAATCATTAATCCTGTTATATCACAAGTAGTCACACAAACCATATAATCAAAGGTTAAATGTCTTGGATATTTAGAAACAAAGATATGTAATTTCACAACACTCATTAAAATTACATCATAAACCTTAAACAATAAACTCCCTTATAAAAAACTCACATTTAAAACCCAATTTCCTGTCATTGGAAAAGAAAAAATAACAATTTAGTGATATTAGATGTTGAGTAATGAAACATATGTGGTAGAAAATGTTGATCTTATGTTATAAAAGGTAAGTATATGAATCTAAGAGAATATTCAATAACCATGAAAATAACATTATAAAAACATTCATATAGACACTAAATATTATAATACATGAGAAAGAATAATAGAAGTGCATTTCATTAAATTTTTCCGTAGAATAACAAGAAAATAGGAATCAAGAAATAGTGCATCGGAAATCACAACCGATTTCCATTAGAGGATTCATATTCACTCACTTTTTCCCCTTAGTGGATCATGATTCAATAACATATTTCCCATGGTGGATCAAGATTCAAATTACTATTTACCTTGGTGGATCCTGATCCCAACCCATATCACATTATACATTATATATAAATATTTATCAAATACATGAGAGGGATATATATGGGTAAATTGTCACCTCATTTAAAACCATTAATATAAATGTAATATTATATTAATATTTCAACATATGATGAAAATACATTTTAAGAAAATGGGTTTCAGTCATTAAATATTATAGTAATAGTGAAATCAAATATGGCTTTCACAAAATTTCTATATTTTATCATAAAAATTGACCCCAAGACTGCAAATATTGTATACCCAAACTCCAACAACACCAAAAGTGTATTTTTATGAACATATAGAGGGTGGTTCATAAAAAATAACTTCTATGGATATAATGTACTTAGAGATAAAGAAGAATATTTTTTTAAATAAAAAAAAGTTTTTTTATAACAAGAGTATATATTTGGGGAAAAAATGATATTAGAGTCACATAGAAAGACCATTTCAAATAATTTTATATGAAAAAATTAAGAAAAAATATATATTTTAAAAATAAAATTCAATAGTAGAGTCAGAAAAAATTCATTACTATTCCAAAAAGGTGAAATGAAATTTATTTTGGAATCTATTAATTTTTTAAAATGATATTCAGTAAAGGATACTTTAAAAATGAATATTTTTTTCCAAATTTAAAGCCATAACTTTTGGAAATTCTTACTTTTGAAAAAGAATATCAATAATCGGTACATGAAATTTCATAGAGTTTATAAAATTAGTTGTGTTGATGATGATAAAATATTTTATTTTGAATAGATGTGTTAAAATTATAAAAACGAATTATAAAAACACACATTTTAACAAATATAATAAAAATTAGTATTAGAAGGTAGATAAGGAAAATATGAATGTTAAAATTGATAAAAAATAATTATGTTTTTATATATAAAGGATAACATTGGTGGAGTGGGATACATGGAGATGGTGAAGTTTCCATCATCATAGAGAATATAAATTATTATTAATAATTATATACTTTTTGAGAAATATGTTCATCAAGGTAGAAGATTAATATTAAATAATAGTTTTTTTATAATGATGAAGAGAATTTATATGGAAACAAAAGCATAATTTGGATGATACCAATATTAGAAAAAATAATATTAGGAACAATCATTATTACTAAATGAAGTGGCCTTAATTTACAATGACCTGATAGAATTGGTATCCTCTAAATCGAATTCAATTTAAATAATGAAAATTAAATATCTCTTTATACCCCATGAGTTACATGAATATGGGAAATGAAATTAATTATAAAGGTATCACACCATATCACGTTTTTCATAGTGAACAATAACAAATATGTCACATTTAATTAAATTTTAGACCAATAACCCCTTACATTAATTTATGACCTCTAGTAATGTTATTCAATCTCATATATTAAAAAAATTAAAATATTAATAACATATTTCATTACATTATTCATATATTTAAAATTTTATGGTGTATCCTTACAATTGAATGATGTTTAATAAATAAGAAACAAACTAAAAATGACATATGATACTTTAAGGACGAGATAGAAGGAACCACACAAGATTAAGGTATTCATTTCATGAAGAATGGTGGGATAAAAGTGGGATTATAACATTTATATTCATATTAATAAGAATAATATATTATCTAAATTTACTCATTAATTTCACTTTTATAATCAGTGAAGATATGCAGGGGTGAAAAGCCCGAAGGTGTCTGTTTGTATAGGAAACAATTTATGCAACAAATAAATAGTGGTCTTATTTTTCTTAATAGAAAAGTGGATATGTGGTAAATAATATATACCATATCATAGTAAAATTATGTATAAAAATACTATTTTAATTAAATAAAAAGCCTAAAATTTTATTTTGAAATGCAAGATAGAAAGGATATAACTTAAGGGAGAATGTGTACTTACATATTAATATTTGTTCTTTCTTAAGAGGATTCCAAGGAAATGTGGATATTAAGAAAATATATTTTTTTTGAGGGAAAAATAAGGAATAATATTATAGGGGAATTTAATTGGAAACTATTTTAATAGGAAATCAATTTTTTATTGTGGTTTAGAAGGGGTGGCTATCAGCCAATTTTATAAGAGGCAAGAAAGGAATTTGAATAAATATTTTAAATTAATAAAATGAGAGAAATTTTTTCACCAATAATGTATAATCCAATATAGAAAATATTATATTAGTATAATAGATAATATTTATAATAATGTATCCAATAAAAGTGTCACATGTTTAAAATACATTAGGCCCTACTCATATAATAATCACGATTATCAATTTGGATTTGACTGTAATAACTTACATTTAGCAATCAAATTTATTTATAATGACAAAAAAATAAAATTCACAATATTATATAATTTCATAATAAAAATTTCAAATATAAAATCCATTTTATCAAAAAAATATTATTTTTGTAATAAAAATCAATTATAATAATAGGGCATGTAAACTGTAAAAAAAACTTTTTTGAAAATCTGCATTCATAATATTTAAATTTATATTTAGGATACAATAATAAATGAATTTTATTTTAATTATATAAAATTTTCTATTAAAAATATTATTTCATTAAAATAATTCCATTGAAAAATTTAAAAATAATAATATGTAATTAAAATAAAGGATAATATATTTTTATTTTATTAGATGATATGTTTTAGGTTGTTAAACATGTGTTTTCAAAATTTTCAATATTTTATAAAAAATTATATATTTATTAATTCATACAGACATTTTCATGATTTTTTTATATTTTTTTTATTTTAAACATACTTCTATATATTCTCATAAACACTAGGTTTTTAGTAAAAGATATTTTTTTCACAAACCACCCAAAACAAAATTATTTTATTAAAAACACATAAATTAACCAGAGGATAATATTTATATGGGGAATTAAAAAAAATTTATTTTGAAAAAAATAATATTATGTTATTAAAAAATTAAATTTTGAAATTAAATTTCAAAATATTATGGAATACTACTTTTTTGAAAACTAACATTTTTAACCATTAAGTGTCATTAATATTTTTTCATTTCAGTTTTTATTTTTACGAATGTTAATATATTCATTCATATATGTTAATAATATATATTTTCATAATAATCATTTATATGTTTTTGATTGAATACATTAAATACTTCTTTGAGTGAGAACAATTATATCATATTATTTATTTATCATATAAACATAAGAATTTTTAATTGAATAAAATATTTTTATATAACATAGTTTTTTTTTCATATTTTAATTTCATAATAACTTTTTTCTAATATTTCATTGAATAGAAAGTTATATTTTCCACCCTTAAATAAATCACGTCTTCCCGAATATAGTTTCCCTCATTAGTGAAATTTATTTTAATTTTATTTATATGGTCCTGACTCGAGACATAACATAAAATGAAATAACAAACTTACTAACCTGGGTATGACAAGGATTATCGTCTATTAATTTTTCATTAATATAAAAAAATTAGGCACCCATTTCTAGTTATAGTCTTAGGTCATTCTAGATACGTCCCTTTAAAAATAAATATCCACAGGTACTCTAATTTTTTTCATTAGGTGGATTATAGATATTTCATTTCATGTATTTGAGTTGATACAATTAATCATAAGAACTCATGGAAATTTACAATATGACAATGGTTTTAAACCATTGATATATCTCATGGAATCATTGGTATAGGCTATACCAATTGTTCAAGGAAATATTGGTATGTGGGCTATTGGTATATCCATATAATAACAATTTCTATAAAACTATTTGTATATGACATCTTAAGTTACCCTATTCTAATAGTTGATGAAAACCATTGGTAAATATGGTGGGAAAATATGAATAACTACAGGTTTTAAAATAAATGGCATAAATATATACCAAAAGTTCAACACCCGTGGGTATACATATTGCCTAGTAGAACTATTTTACAATGGTTTACAGAACCATTGGAATACTATCCACTCCCCAGTATGAAAAGGATGTCACCAATAGTTTAATGAATTGTTGTTATAACCTCTTCTCCCTATAAAACATAGTAGGTCCATCATGATCCCATTTGAGAACATGTAAACATGAAACAAACCAATGTACACATTGATTGGAACCACACAGTTTCTTATGCTGACCAAATTTTAATTATATTTTTCCAACGTGGGAATAATTACCATGCATTATATCCCATTATTCCCTCGATAAGATTCCATGTTTTCAATGGAATACTTTATTCTCATCATAATAGTTTCACATTTATATGGAAGGAAATTTATAAGGATGAAATAATGATGAGAAAATACAATTGAAGGTGATCCCTATGGTGAAAATAATACCAAGATTATGTATATCAGGTGGTTTTAGAGGAGGGATTTAATACCCCATGGATGTATTGAGCAAGGGTGAATGAATCCATTGAATAAATTTCAAGATGACGATCCTAGAAATAAAATGATGGTAAATGGAATGAAAAAATGGATGTATGTATTTAAATTTTTATTGATAATAACATGAAAAATTCCATAAGATGATTAAATTCTATGTGTTTAGAAATTATTAAGGAAAATGAGATCATATACCATACTTGAGGTTGATCATCACAACAGTATTTAATGGGATGCTGCTCCACATAGTCTAAACATATAGGATGTATCCACGAGGGATTTCTAAGAAGAATATATTTTATTTTTCATTTCATATAAGGGAACAAACTATATGGGTTACTCTTAGAGTTGTGAGATATGCTAAGTTCGAACATTATGTATGTGAATATGAGAGGGATGCTCATAGAGAAGAGACCTATGAGTGTATTTGAGGGATGATGGAACTCCTCTTTTCTAAATTATATAAAAGGATAACCCATTGGGGATACTTGTTGAGAAGGGATACATGACGATATTGAAAAATGATGCTTCAAATATTTTTTTAAAACACGGATTGATTGTAGAGGTATATATGAATCCTAGGATCATGAATTAACCATATGACTAGGGTTTTCTGGGAAACTACAAATCATGATTTATTTATCTAGCTATTTTTCTAAGGGTTCCTCCTAGACCCTGATTGGGAAATCTCTATCGTCCTCTTTCTCCCTCTATATTTTTCTATCCCTAGGAAATGGTTACATTTAATATTTATTGTTTATCCCTTAGTCAACTATTTTTCAAAATTGGAGGATGTGTAGTGGAATATATACTGCTTTAGGGGGTCTCTACTGAGTATTAATTTATGTGTAACTTACACTTAATATGTTGGTGTCCATGTGGAATCCTATCATCATCACATGTATTACTAATTCCTTTATACTAAGTTGGTTTATCCATGGTAAATTTAATTTTACCTCATGTGGGGAGTATTCCCTTGCATAATATCACATTTTCAACCCATGTAAGATGAATATTCTGGAATAGTGAACATATCATCACTCGATGTTGTAAGTGATCTCTCTTATGGGATCATTCCATTAGAGACCCCATGAAATCATTCCACACCATTTCATATACTATAAAGTTTCATACTATCTTCATTTATTCATCATGGTAAGTCTACGGGTGTCAATACCATTATAAAAGAATTTTATTTCAATTGAATAGGCATCCTTTGTTATGTTCTTCATGATATTCATGGGAATGGTTTTTCTAACTCTTTTCATTTTTGTAACACCTTCATAAAGTATTTCTCACATGGTATCTCTTTGAATATTTCTATCCTTCCTCTATCTAATTTTATCCTCTCTTCTTTTGGGAATTTGAGAGATAAATAATTATTCATTATCTATACTCTTCTAGGAAATCACCACCAGTGCATCAGTAATAACTTAATTTTACCGCACAATTAAACATGTTATTTCTAAATAGATTATTATAATTCATTGTATATTTATTCTCTAACATTTCTAATATCCCCATATAAAACATATTCCCCCATAATTTAGGATTTAATTTAGTTCTTAGTGGGGTTTTATTATTCTAGAAATTTAATTCCTTATAACCAAACCTATAACAGTTCCATGAGTTCCATATAGACCCTGTATTTTTGTATGAATGATCTATATAATTATTACAACTGTAAGAATGTGGGATTTAAGGAATTTATACACTATTTGGGATTCTTTTCGGGAGAAATATTTTATCCTTACTATTCTATAAATGATTGACACGATTGAATAATTATCATCATTTCCCTCTTCTATTTATAGATAATTTATTCTTTAAAATCAATATTATCCAGGAATTAATAATTATTACAATCAATAAATTTTAGTTTGGATCATTCCTTTAATTTTCAAAAAGTATGATATTGATCATTATGTTTATAAAAACATTCATTCAATTAGCCTGAAGTTTAGTATTATAGGATTTCAATTGCATCCCCCACTCTTTATATAAAGAAACTACACTCTTCCAGATTCTTTCCATGTTTTAAATTGATTACCACGCCTCAATAAATTGGGATTATTTTATCTTATGATGGAATTAATTTTTTCTCCCTTTCACTTTTTATTCATGAAAGTATCACCACTTCATATTTGAAACTAATTATATATTTTTGGGTGTTTTTGGAGGGTTTCCAAATTCTTCTATCAATCCATTTGAATTTAAATTTAGATTCCTTGATTTCTCATTGGTTATTTTTGTAATGACTCAAAATATTATCCATAAAATTTATCCCTTCTTGTAGTAATTTCATATAGTATAATCACATAAAATCACATTGGGAAACACAATGCAAAGTCATGCTTAAATGAAAAACTAAATTCTATGTTTCTTTTAATCATAATTTTTCCACTTCTATTATTTGAATTTCTAGAATCTATCATAGACAGTTTCAATCTGTAAGATGTTTAGAGTCTGATAGGAAAATTTCAATTTTTAGTGATTAGTAACTTACCCTCTAGAATAGTAATATTACCCTTATGAATAGTAATATGACCCTTATGAATAGTAAATCATCCAAGTGAATAGGAAACTTACCGATTAGAGTATAAATAAAATTCATCCATCCTATAAGTGACAATATGTTGTAATTATATTATATTGTTGGTATTTTTGTAAGGTATGAATATTTGAAGAATAATTTAATAAATTTAATTTTTTTTAATACAAAGTATTCAATAACTATTATTTTTAAGTCTCATGATTATATGGTAATTCTATGAGCCCTTAATTTATTTTCAAAGAGTCAGAAAAACTTTTTTTTAATTTTTATTTTACATATAAATTATGATTTTAATTAAATATTAAATCAATAATATTTATAAAATTATTTTCATAAAATGCAGTTCATTTTTTAATTATACACATTAAAAAATGTTTAGGGTGATTTTTTGGATATTTTTCAAAAATACTAGAAATTTTTTTTGAATAGTGAAATTCGATAATTTACAAAAGATGCTTAATAAATGAATTTATTCATCATGCTTGAGTCACAGATGATATAAATGGCCATTGGTTCAAACTCATAGCCCCTATTTACTATATTTAGTCATGTATTCGTCACTATTTATTCTCATGAGGGATATTGATAAACTAATGAATTAAATATTGAGAAAACACACCTCCCCTCCACTATAAATACCACCCCCACTACCTAATTTTATCACACCTATAAATCCTTATTCCTACAATAAATTCTTCTAAAATATCTTCACAAGATCCCCCCCATGTACAAAAGACATTTCTCCCATTAAAATACTAAACCCTCTCCCCTAAAGAGGATCTCAAAGAAGATATATTCTAGATGTAATTTCTCCCTCTTTTATTTCTATTTCCTTTCAAATTTCAGTTCTTTTCTTTTCTTATACTTAATTAAACTTATCCATATGTCATGATAAATATTTTATGATTTATATACTGTTATTATTTCAAGTTAATGGAATAATGTTCATTATACTCCCCTTCTCTCTCTTTGTTTATAAAAATTGAAATCGCCACCTCTGATGTGTGAATTTGACTACATTGTGGGTGATACACTTCCATTATCCTTCAAATCCTTGAAGGAAGTCAATAAAACAATTATATGGTTGAAAAAAAGTGTTAATATTTATTTCCTAACCTATTTTATGTTTTTTAAACAATATTTATATATATTACTAAATGAGAATACCAAACATGTTCATTTTAATCCAAAAACCGCCAAAATTATCCTAAAATGTTCATCATTAAATTTTAACTAATGATTCTTCCTCGTAAAAAATTCATTATAAGATCATTTAAACTTTTGTAAAGTCATTAATATCATGTAATAGTAATTATTTATGTTTATCAGTGTTCTATGTAGACATCAATTCATGTGTATAAGTGAACCGTTCATGAAAAATAACAAAAAGAACACTTCTGAAAAATGAATTTAATCTCTATAACTCATCAAAATTCCTATTAAATAATACAATAAAACCATAATTAATCATAATAATGTATAAAAGGGTTTTTCGTTTTTAATTAATTAATCTAATGTCATTCTGTAGGTCATTATAGTGATGAAATTGTTCAGATACAAGTTAAGGGAAATTCTCAAACCCAACTTTTTTATTCAGGTTATCCCTTTTTACACCATTTTCGGTAAGGTTATTCCTTAAAATAATTTATTCATCATTATATTACATTTCATGGGAAATACATGTTTTACAGTGGAGTATATTTCTAAGATAATGTGGTCCAAAATAACTCTTCTTTCAGAAACACACATTTTACTTCTCACTCAAGGTTGATAGTTCTTGTATCAAATTTGATATTACCTACTTCATTTGAGAACCCAAATTTTATTAATGTATGATTTATGAGGTGAGACTCATCCTATTCCACAATTTGTTTTATGTTAAATATTTATATATGTTCTATGTCTCATGAATGATAATGTAAATGTTATGATGTGATGGGTACACCTGGAATTATATATTGCTAAAATTCATTGGGTAATGTGAATAAACGCATGAGTAAAGTTTATTATACAGGAACATGATGATAGATTTGTTCAAAACTATGTTTGATAGTTTACCACTAAGACATGATGTTTCATTTTTATGTATTTTTGTATTCCAAGTCTTTTCGTAGTGCTTCTTCTCACAATTATTATCATATTCTTATGTTACGATGATAATGATTATTCTCACTCCATGTTATAGTGTTTCATTTATTATATATCCTCTTACTGGGATTTTATCTTACACTTTTTGATGTATATCCTAAAGTTAATACTTATACTAAGGATAATTCAAGGTCCATTAAGAAGCTAGAGAAGAAGGAATTAAATAAATTATTATGTTTTAATAGTTTTGTATCGTCCTAGTTTTCCAAAGACAATAAGTCGTTGGATAATCATTATGTAATGATTTTATGTTTTTTATTATTAAAATGATATAAAAGTAATTTAGGAAAAGAATGGTCTCAATAGCTGGTATCAAAGACATGGTTTAGTTAACATGGGTATTAGGATTAGAGATCCTTAGTAAAAACCCTAGTATAAGACTAAGTATATGTAAGCACAGAAGAAGATTTTATAAACATAGGGATCCCATAAGATATGATTTTAGTCTTAATTTCACAAAGGAATTACTTATTTATTCCTGAATTGTTAACTTATGTTTTCCCCTAACCTTTTATATTTTATGAAATGGTGGGATCCAGGACAAACCAGGATAATAACCTATGTGAGGGACAATACAATGATTGCTCAAATGACCTCCCCAATGATTTTTTTGTGGAGTTAACAACATCATGGAGATGCAGACCTAGTTATCTAAGGTTATGAATAATATCCTGAATAATGCGGAACATCATCCTTCACCCAAGAGAGACAAACTATTTTTCAAGTGTTTTTGTGGCAATGACCACAAATATTTAGTGGATCTTCCGATACACCAATTGTAGAATAATATTTCAACTCGATAGAGAATATCTTTTCTATGTATCACTATTCTGAGATGGAGAAGGTGAATCTAGACATTTACCATCTCAATGGAGAAGTTGACCAATGGTGGAATTTGATTAAGAACACCCAGCTAAGAGATGAAATTGAATAGATTGAGTGGAAGGATGTTATGATAATTTTCCATAATAAGTATTTCACATGAACACGTTGTACCAATATGGATAGAGAATTTCGAGAGCTAAATCAAAAGTATTAGTAATCAATTATTTCTTATGAAGTGAATTTCACTATGCTTTCAAGGTACGCTTCAAGTTCTATTATAAAAAATGATAGACAAATTCATGGATTATTTAGTGGATTAAAACCACAAATTTTAAAGGCTCTTCAATTCAAGACTTTGAGAGTTATGAAGAATTTGTTTGAGGTTCTCTCAAAGTGTATATGGAGTTTGGAGAATGATCCCATGGATATGGTGATAAAAAAGGAAATATGGAGTTTTATGTTGAAGGTTATAATGAGAAAGGTGGAAAGAAAACTCAACTTATCACTTATCAAAAATATGGGAAGAAGCATCATGGGGACTGCCTAAAATGGGCAAGGAAATGATTCATGTGTGTGGGAGAATACCACCAAGCTCAAGAGTTTTAAAAAGATATGAGAAGGCTGGAGAATGTGGTGGAGGAATGGAGAGCACCATCCATTGTCCAATACTACAATTTTAGGGAGTAAGGGCACTATACAAGACAGTGCACTAAACCTAAAGCCCTCATGGGTAATCAGTGTCATTAGCCACCAAAGACAACAAAACAAGGGAAGGATTATTCTATCACTACTATGGAAGTGGAGCAAGAAAATGAATTCATAAAAGGTACAATTAATATTCACTCATCAATCGAAAAATTCTTATGTAATTATATTTCTATTCATTATTTTATATCACACATGTTTTCTAGAACTAAATAATCAAATCCCTAAAACCATAAAGTAGTGATGTTTGTAAAAACACCAAGTTGTGCAATCATTACAACCCATGTGTTGGACTCTTATCCTGTTTTCATATTTATGGATATTTTTCCACCAAATCTCATGATTCTTACCATGGTGGAATTGGTCACTGTGATAGGAATGGATTGGATATCTTTATATAGAGCATATATCAATTTTTAGGAAAAGGAAATATATTTTCATATTCCAAACCATCCACTTCTTCTCAAAAAATACATGGAGGATCATGGATCTCATTTAAAAAATCCTTCAACTGTGTGGGTGTTGGTTCCATGGGATAAAGAAAACCTCTCACAACATGATGCATAAAAGTAATGTGTCAACCATGAAAAGGATCCCATCATGAAGGAATACATTGATGTATTTCTGAAAAAATTACCTAGAATTACCCTAGACCATGAGTGAGAGTTCTCCATTGAACTCATACCCAGAGAAACTATTATCTCAATGTGTCCCAATAGGATGGATCCTATCGAACTGGAGGTGTTAAATAAGCAGTAGAAAAAGAATTTGGATAAAGGGTTCATACACCCTAGTGCCTCCCCTTGGGGTGTGCTGGTGCTATTTTGGAAGATGAAGGATTGATCAATATGGTTGCATATTGAATATCAGGAACTAAACAAGATCACCATAAAGGACATGTATCCACTCCCAATGATTGATTTTTTTATCAGCTATGAAGAGATCATTACTACTCAAAGGCGGATATTTTTGCTAGATATCATCATCTAAAGGTTAAGAAGGAAAATGTTAAGAGGACTTCCTTCTGTACAAGGTATAGAAACTATGCGTTTAAGGTGATTCCCTTTTGACTTTATAATTCCCCTATAATCTACCTTGATTTGATTAATGTCATATTTATACATTACCTCAACCGATTTTTGGTATTGTTTGTTGATTATATTCTCATCTACTCTAAGATCAATGAGTAACATGAAGAACATCTATGACTTGTTTTAGTGACATTGAGAATGGAGGATTTATATGATAAATTTAGAAAGTGTGACTTTATAATTAAGAAAGTCAAATTCTTGGGACTTGTGATCACAAGTGACGGAATTTCTATATACCCTTAAAAAGGTGATTAATAAATGGATCATAACCTCCAATATCATAGAAATCCATAGTTTTATGGGATTATATTGGTACTACTGACATTTTGTGAGAAATTTATCATGATTTTAAATCCCTCTAACTGAGTTAAAAATGAAAGGGGTAAAGTATGTCTTGGTGGAAGAATGTGAGGAATGCTTCAATGATCTAAATATAATGCTGATAACTGCACCAGTACTCACATTACTGAAATATGGTGAAAGTTTTGCAATATACATTGATGCTTAGAAGAAATTATTGGGTTGTGTACTCATGAAAAATGATAATGTTATAGGCTACACCTCATGTCAGTTGAAGATCCATGTATAGAACTACCCAACACATGATCTGGAGCTCGCATCAGTTATTTTTGACATTAAGTTCTGGAGGCACAACCACTATGGTGAGAAGTGGGACATATATACCAATTAGAAGAGGCTAAAATATATATTCACACAAAAGGAGCTCCACATGAATCAAATGATATGTTTAGATCTAATCAAATACTATGATCTCTCTATTCACCTTCATCCGAGTATGGAGAATAAGGTAGTTAATGCGCTGAGTAGAAAAGAACCTACTACTCCATACAAGTTGTAGATTGAGAAATACCATAACTTCATAGATAATAAAAGGATATATTTAGAAATCATAATGGTAGGTAATAAATCCTACCTTTACCAAATTATTTCCCAACCATCTATCAAAGAGAAATTAAGGAGCCACAGAATGATTATCTGGAGTTTCAAATGAAGGTGAACACTATAAATGAAGGTAAGATGCAAGAGTTCCATATCGATGATGAAAAAATGATTCACTATGGATAAATTCTTTGTGTGCCTTAATCTCCTGGTATAAATTAGTGCCTCTTGGAAAATTCACATAGATTAACATTTTATATCCATCCATATAGCATCAAGATGTACTGAGATCTCCATGAACAATTTGGATGGGATAACATGAATAAAGAGATTGCAGCATATTTCTCAAAGTGCTTGATATGTCAGCAAGTTAATGTAGAACAACAAAAGTCAAACAGGATGATGGAACCAAATCATATACCCATGATCAAATGAGAGAATATCACTATAGAATTTTTCATTATTCTCATAAATAAATCCAATGAAAAAATGTGATACATGTTGTAGTGGACCGACTCACAAAGAATTCCCATGTTATCACTATTAGAGAAGATATCTCAATTGAACCACTTGCATAGATATATGTGAAGAAAGTGGTGAGAATTCATGAAGATCCACTCTCTATCATCTCATGATCCAAGGTTCCAATCTAAATTTTAGAGGAGTCTCCAAAATTCCTTGAGTATTAAACTAAATTTTATCATGACATATCATCCCCATACTGATTGCCAATATTAAAGGAATATTCAGATTCTTGAGGATATGGTAAGATCCCCTTCATTATAATTAAATGGTGGATGGGATTTGTATCTCATATTTGTTGAGTTATCATATAACAACTGCTTCCACTCGATTATTTAGATGGATCCATATGAAGCTCTATATGAAAAGAGATGTAGAGGTCTAAAATATTGGGATGAAGTTGGGGAAAGAAAGCTACTTGGACATGATCTTGTGCATGATATGACAGAGAAGGTTAAAGTCATTTTAGAACCGTATCAAATCTACTCAAAGTCAAAAAAAGATCTATTTTAACAACTATCGAATGGACTTGAAGTTTTTCATTGGAGATAATGTCTTCCTTAGAATATCACCATGGAAGAGCATCATGCGGTTTGGAAAGAAAAGGAATCCATGCCCAACGTACATTGGACCCTTTGAGATCCTTAAAAGCATAGGATCTATGGCCTATTAACTTGAAATTCCACCAAATATGGCTCATGTTAATGATTTGTTTCACATATCACTCCTGAGGAAGTACATACCAGATCCCTCACATGTATTGAACTTAGAGGTGGTACATCTATCAGACGATATCTCTTATGAGGAGAAGCTAGTAAAGAATCTAGATAAGAGAGATAAGGTTATATGAAACATGGAAACCCACATTTTCAAAGTGTTTTGGAGGAACTATAGGTATGTAGACGAATCTTGGGAACCAGAGGATGAGATGAAGGAGAAGTACCCTCACATGTTTATGTAAAATGAAATTTCGAGGGTGAAATTTCTAAAGGGGGAAGAATGTAATGACCCAAAATTTTATCAATGGAATTTATCTCTTCTTATAGTAATTTCATGTAAAATAATCACATTAAATTACATTAGGAAACACAATGCCACATCATTCATAAATGATCTACTAAATTATATGTCCTTTAAATATAATTTTTCCTCTTTTTATTTGAATTTCGAGAATCTGACATACACTTTTGTGATTAATAAGTTGTTTGGAGTCTGATAGGACAATCTTATTTTTTTTGAATAGCAACATACCATTATGAATAGTAATTTCACCCTAATTTAACCCTTATTAATAGTAAATCATCCATGTGAATAGGAACCTTGCCAATGATAGTATAAATAAACTTTATCCATCTAATAAGTTACTATATTATATAATTATGTTATAGTGTTGGTATTTTTTTATTTTATGAATATTTAATGGATAATTTAATAGTTTTAAAATAATATTTTTATAAATTGTATTAAAAAACTATCATTTTGATGTCTTATGATTATATTGAAATTTTATGATACCTTAATTAATATTTTAAAGTGTTATAAAAATAGTTTTTTAATTAGTATTTTTCAAGAAAATTATGATTTTAATTAAAAATTAAATTACTCATATATAGAAATTTATTTTATAAAATGGGATTAATTTTTGAATTATACATGATGGAAAATGTTTCGGGTGAATTTTTGTGTTTTTTATGAAATACATGAATTTTTTGTCACCAGTTAAACTTGATAATTTACAAAATATGGTAAATAAATGAATTTCTACATCATTCTTGTGTCATGGATGATCTAAATGAACATTGGATGGAAATCACATGCCATTTTTACTTTATTTAGACATATAATCATCAATATTTCTTTTCTTAAGGGAAATTAATATACTAATGAATTAAATAATGTGAAAACACCCCTCCCCACCACTATAAATACCACCCCTCACAACCTCATTTCCTCACACCTCACAAGCCTTATTCATTATACAAATTCTTCTCAAATCAATTTAGAATATCCTCCCCCACGTCCATATTCCCTTTAATTCATAAAATACCAAAACCTATTCCCTAAAGATGCTCTCAAAGACTATATATTCAAGAGGTAATTTCTCTCTTTTTTTAAGTTTCCTTTTAAATCTTAGTTATTTTATTCTCTTATCCTAAAATTCTCTTATCCAAATTTCATGATAACTCTATTATGAATGATTTAATGCCATTATATCATTTTAATTTAATATTATTCAATATACTCCCCCCTCTCTCTTTGTTTATAAAAAATGAAATTGTCTCCCGTGATGTGTTAATTTACCTACATCGTGGGCGATGCAATTTAATTTTCCCTAAAATCCTTCAAGTATGTCAATAAAACAATTATATTTTTTGAAAAAAGATTTTAATATTTTTGTTTTAATCACTTTTATGTTCTGGAAACCTGATTTATACATAATAATAAATGATAAAACAAAAAATATTCATTATAATCCAAAAACCTCCAAAATTAACCCAAAATGAACATCACAAAATTTTAACTAATGATTCATCCTCATAAAAAAATTCATTATAATATCATTTAAACTCCAATAAGATCATTAACAGAATATAATAAAAATTATGGATGTTTATCAATGTTCTACACGAACTTCTATTCAAGTGTACAGGTGAACTGTTCATGGAAACTAAGAAAAAGAACACTCCCGAACAATGAATTTAAACTCTATAACTCATAAAAAGGCCTAAAAACAATATAATAAAACCATAATGAATAATACTCTTGTATAAATTTTTTTGGATTTGGTAATTAATGAATATAATTTCTTTATATAGGACATTAAAGTGAATAAAGTGTTCAGATATATGGTAAGGGGAATTCGCAAACCCAACATTCTTTCTTCGGGTATTCCTTCCTAACTCCATTTTAGGTATGGTTATTCCCTAAAAATAATTTCGTAACCATTATAATAACGTTTCTAGGATATAAATTTTTTCCACTAGAGTTTATGTCAAACATAATATTTTCTAAAATAAATCTTCTATAAAAAATAAACCTTTTACTTCTCACTCGTGGTTGATGATTCTTGTATAAATTTTGTTATTCCCTCATTCATTTCAGAACCCAATGTTTATAAATGTATTCTTTATGAAGTGAAAACCATTCCATTCTATGGATTTTATGTTGTTTAATATTGACATATCTTATATTTGGCATGCAATATAATGTAAATGTTAGGATGTGATGGGTGAACCCAACATTATTTAGCACAATGAAAATGTTGTGATGTGACAGGTAAAACCAGAATTATATAGAACATCAATGGATTGGGTAATATGATGAATCTCATGAGAAAATTGAATTGTACATGAACATGATGCTGTCTTTTTTAACAACTATGTTTGGTTGTTTACCATTATGACATGATGTTTCATTTTTTTGCTTTTCCATATTCTGAGTCCTTTCATAATGCTTCCTCTCATGAAAATGTTTTTATGCATGTGTTATGAAGAAAATTATTATGCTCATCCCATGTTATATTGTTTAATATTCTTATATATCATATTTTTGGGATTTTATCTCAACCTTTTTTTAATGTATATCCTCATGTGACTACTTGTACTAAGGATAATTCCGGGTCCATTAAGATGTTAGAGAAGAAGGAATTAAATAAATGTATATGTTTATATTGTAAATGTTTTGTATTGTCCTAGTTTTCTCAGGACACAAAAACATTGGATCCTCATTGTGTATTTTTATTATGTTTTTTATCGTTAAAATGGTGTAAAAATAATGTATGAAAATCATTTGGACTATAGTTTTTATTAATCCCTATAGTGATTCCTCACATCCTGAGAGTTTATCTTATACACCTTATAGATTCTCTTAAATCATCATTATTTCATGGCCATTCTCAACATAATTGTAATGATGTTCTCAATCCCCCCTAGTTATTCCATTTTTCTTGGGCCTTCCCATGGTTCAAACATAGTAATGAACTAGTTAGACTGTATTATATTAATGACTAACATAGACTAAGTTGTATGGGCTATTATAATGAGTTGTCAAAATTGTCTAGGCATTAAAGATTCCCCACTTGTGAATGATTTTTCCAACTAATAATTAATTAAAACAACAACATATTATAAATAAAATTTTTTCATGGCCCATATGTATGCCATAAGTGCATGCTAAATGAAAAATATAATATTCAAAATAAATAAAGTATAAAGGGAAAAAATAAAACTGGATAATTATTCCCTCAACTTCCCTAATCTCCGTCCCATGTAACAAAAAAAGTGTAGCCTCTTCTGGTTCCCTTCTATCCTTCTTCATAGAGTATAATTACCCTCCATCCATAGAAATTGGTAAAAATCTAATGTGTCCTATGTGATAAATAAAATAAAATAAGAGCTAAACAATAACATACCTATCTACTATGACTAAACAACCCACTGCATAACATATGAGAATAAATACACCCCATGGGTCAAATCAATTTATTGAAAGTAAGGTGGAAACAAATTCATGTTTGAAAAAAATACTATCAAACAGTAGCTCCCTATTAAATAACAATTACTCTTCCTATTAATGGTACATAATCTGTTTTTATTGAGGTTCATCTTAGTTTTTTTATGTTTGATACATGTTAGTTTGGGATATTTTCAGTATATTTAGTTTGTATAGGTTTTGATTATATTAACTTGAAAAATTTTATACAATTTGGTTCCAACCGATTTAGTTTGATTACATTTGGTTCATATAATTTAGGTTTAGTTCATTTTAGTTTATGTCAGTTGCAGTTATATTGGATTGAATTCATTATATTTATCCCAATTTGATTAAACATTTTTAATATCAGATTATTTCTAGTTAGATTAGTTTGATTTGGTCTAATTTAGTTTCATTCAATAATTTCCTATTTGAATTCTATTTTCTTGATTATGATGATTCTACATCTATTTTTTTGATCTCATTTACATTTATATCATTATTTTTCACTATGTTTGGGATTTTTTAAATTATTCATTATATTTTTTATTTTTTATTCTATCCAATAAGTGTTTGTATGGTGCCAATTTATTTAGTTCAACTCCTTTTGGGTATAATCTTATTAATCCTATTTTGTTTGGTTTCTAGTGGTTCATAGTTATTCATTATGTTTAATGAATTCCTAATTAAGGAAGTTCATGAGAGGTATAAATGGATTATACAGATTTTTTATGATTCAATTTTGTAAAACATGATATGAATTGTATTTGATCTAGTTTGTTTTACATTATATTTTAAGCATAGTGTAATTAAATTTCTTCACAAATCATTCAGGAATATTCAGTTTTACTCATTATAATTTATTTTAATTTGAATTAATTTGGTTTTTCCTACTCATATATTGAAAATTTTCATCTAATTTAGTAAAATTCAATGTAGATAAATTTTATATCAGTAAGAGTGGTTATCTTTAAGTCTATTAAAGATAATAAAATTAGTCTGCAGTATTTTTGTTTGTTTTATTTTAGTATATTTTAATTTATTAAAGTTCATTTTAGTTTTATTATGTTCATGTTGGTTCTATTAAATTTGGTTTTTTTATTTGGAGTGCAAGGTTTTGTAAAAAAATCAAATAATCTAATACAAGGTGGAAAACACATAATTCATATAAAACAATTATTCTAAAAAATATATATCACTATTTACTACAAAAAAATGTTGTGGAATACATGAAATAAATGATTCATTAAATTTAAATGAAAATGTATACAAAAACCTTCGTCAAACTCATGGCGCGCTACTTATGATAATGGACACTCAAATCTTCACTATTCCACTTGCACACATATGCACATTAAAATACATATAAGGACTCCTAACCCCTATGTAAATGTTTTTATGGCCAATATACACAAGGGTATCCTTACATATATGTGTATACAAGCATATACCCCTTTACCTTACACACAAATTCATTTATCATATATATATATATAAGAACACCAAATCTCAATATATATATTCATTATTCCATTAGTGAATATATATATATATGTGTGTGTGTAGGGGATCTTATATTTGTATATTATTACATATATATACATGTGAGTGTATCTTGTGTCAATGAAAAACCAAAAGCACTACAATGAGGTCTAAAATACTCTAGGAAAACACCAAAATCTCAAAACCCCAATACATATAAATTAAAAAATAAAAATAATTCAAACGGAACAAAACACACCCAAAACCCCTGGAAAATATTAAATTTTTCCAAAAAAAATAATTATTGGATAGGGCTATAATTTCTAATAGAAATTTGTGGTCCTATGAAATAAATAAAAAATAATGTAGTTTATTTACAATAAATAATCCAATAAATAATGATTAGGGAAAATCAAATGCATTTATTTAGGCCATGTGGATAATTAGACCTATTTAATGAATGTGGGATTGAATACTTCAACAATTGGGGAGTATTTATGTTTTTTTCATTGATCTAAAATGAAATGAATAGTTTAGGGAAACCAAAAATAACATATATTTTGATCCATCATAAAGAAAAAAAATGTTACAAAAAAACTACTCTTTTAAGAATTTTATCATTGGGAAAAAAATAGGAGCACCCACTAATTTGGTGTCCCTAAACATCAAAAAACAATTATGAAGATTATAGAAAAAATCCCACCTAAAAAAAATTATATTCAAATTTGACTTATAGATACTCAAAAAAATAGTTGCCAACATGGAATTCAGATGCAGAGAATACTAAGAAATCATTTTTTAAAACGTGTAATAAGGAAATTGTGTTTCAAACCTTATAACATGCATCATCATTTCATTTCTATAAAATTAATGTGGGAAGACAATAAATTAATAGAAACCAAATAGTCATTCATATTTTAACTTTGGTTTTGATTTTAAAATATTTTTTTACAATAGTAAGTACTTGGGAAGATACCCAAATTTGGGTATATTTCTATAAATTTTAGTGAAATAAAATAGTATATTGGATAGGTACCATATGAAGAACATTCCCATTTATCCATGTGCATTTCAGTAGATTGGGTAGATAATAAATCAATAATGTATTATAAAATTATTGTCTTATATATTAGCTATCACATCTAGTAAAATAAATGGGATGGTCCTCCATTAAAATTAATTAATATAAACAACATCATGGATTTAAAAATCATAGTGCAGAATAGTAGACAAAAAATTAAATAAGTAGTTTATAATAGTAGAGTGTATTAAATGATAGTGTATAATAATAGACAATATTAAATGATAGTTAATAATGGTAGACATTAAAATTTTGATAGTATATAAAAATAGACAATATTAAATGACATTTTTTTAATATTATACATTAAAAATATGATGGTGTATAATAGTATATAGTATTAAATGATAGTACATTATATTATAAATAAAACATTCATTTATTGAAAAACATCAAACTGTCTATAGAGTAGAGTAGTCTAGAAAAGGATATTGTAAATTTTTCTTTTTGGTAAAAGTGTCCCATGATGATGCTTACAGAGAGTCTATTTGAAGAAGGAAGACTTCGATTATTGTGAAATTTATGATGAAACAGAATATCACAGATCATATAAAATAATTAAATATATATAAATTAATACATAATAAAAAAGAATTTCAAATTCCAAATATGCATAAGATTTGATATTATTTGTCAAAACAATTAAATAATCAAAAATCAAGTATTTCTTATAGTTAGATACAACAATAAGCTAATCAAATCTCAAAAATTCAGTCAGCTCATCATATGTATAACTACAATGGAGAAAACGATAAAGGGTTAAATAGCATCTTGTGTTTAATGAGGGTATTTTACTATTCATAATATCACATATAGTGTGAAACTGGCCATTAAAAACATAACAGTCATGATTATGAGCTAATTTATATATTTCATTAAATTACTTGAAATATAATTTCAAACATCTCTTAAAAAACCAATTAAAAACATATTGAAAAACATTTAAAAACATTGGTTACCCAAAAAAAATTGGGATATGAAAATTTATCTCAAAACCTCCATGGTTTCAAACATCACCATTTAATTTAATTCATGACCTAAATGGGGCCAAACTATTTGAAAAACTAACATTTCATAAAAAAAATTCATGAAATGTATTTAAAATAGATTTCTTTTAATGTATCACATGAAATTCCAAGTGATATCTTTAAGAAACACATTGAAAGACTAAAAATATTTTTAAATTTCAGATATTATTTTCAAAGTCCATTTAAACAATCTCATAAATGCATTGTGTTAACAGTCACACAAAATTAGATTTGGACTGGCCCTTCAAATAATAAAACCTTTCACATTAAAATAAATATATGATAAATTCAACTTTTTAACTTGTAAATCCAATAACCTTAATTTAAAATATAATTTAATAATTAAACCATACATTCAAAACACCAAGGAATCAATAGTTTCAAATTTAAAATTTAGAGAAAGGTAAAACCTACCTGTAATCAATGACACATGATCTGTAATTCCCAACTTTTGATTGTGGATTTCCAAAAAACCAATAAGAATAAATCATTAATGTTAAATTCTAAATAAACACAAAAATTACATCAACCCCATCCACAAGTGTTTGACAAAACAAATAATGACAACATAGAAGGAGAGACCCACACAGAAAAAAGGAAATATGTTGTGGAGACCAAACCTTGTTGAGACAACCATAAACCATAACGATCATGCCATAATCCTCTATTTCAAAGAGTGTTGATGGGGAAGATAGAAGCTGAAGCTGGAAAATATTAATCAAATGGGAGAGGAACATCTAGGAATGGGTTCCGAATTTAGTGGCATGAGCATGATATATGATAGATGGATCAAGGGAGAAAAGGGATGATGGGGGAGTGGAGAGGGTTCATGCAGGGGATGATCCTGATGGAAAAAAGATGAATCATGGAAGAATAGGGTTGGTGTGGGTGATTAGAGATTTCATATGAGATGAGAGAAATAGAATTGGGGGATTTGGGAATGTTATACTGATTTTTTATATCCATCAGTATATCTTTATCTAATAAATATATCCCTAATGTTCTTCTAAATTTTGGATATAGGTGTTTGGGTATTGACACATTTTTCAGTACTGAAGGAATATTAATTTTTTAAATTCTTATTCCCATGCACAATGATGTAATACTAGTTTAATTAATCATGAGACATAATGGAAAGAGATATATGATTGTGGAATTTGAACCTAATGTTATGGAAAATAATTACAAGCCTGTTTTCAACCCAACCATAGGATACTATTTTACATAAGTTTTTTGAATAAGGTTTTTCATTTCTATATTAAAAAAACATAAAATAACTAGAAAATATATATTAATCAATGGAAAACATATATTTCTGAACAAAAATGGATCAGGTCCTCTGTCTGATTATTATATTGTTAAAATTTCATAAATTTTCATTTGGTATTTTAAAAAATGTGTAATATGGGATAGTTTTTTTTAAATTTTTTTTCTAATTTTCCTGATGATCCTTTATGATATAGATGTGCATAAGGTGAATGGGATATATTATAAATATAATTTCATATAGTATGATTGATGGAAAAGGGTTCTAAATATCTTGATCAATATATTGAAATTATTATTATAATTACATTGAATTTCTGAGAAAGGAGTGTTATGTGAAAATTACACTCACATATATCAAGGGATACTTTGAAATTATATAAATTATTATAATTTTCTGGTTTCATTGTATTTTTTTCATGGTCTTTTCCTTTTTCACATGTCCTATGTAGTTATTCTTCCTCATCATCCTTGTTGATCATTAGATTTTTCCATTAACTATGATAATGCTAAAGTTACCTATATTGAACTAATAGTTGTACATAAGTATGAAAATTATTCCCCCCTATAATGTTAATAAATCTATTCATTTTTCATATGTAGTTTTTTCACTCAATATCATTCCATTAAAAAGTTAAAATATATTCTTGTTTCATTGAGACATTCCCCAGGGTGAATATTCCTATAATTTTTTACTTGGTGAAAATTGAATCACCTTTCCTACATCACCTACATCACCTAAAATTATGTGGGACTTAATACTTATCTTGTTAAATGTGATTGAAAACTAAATTGATTATGAAATTTTAATAATTATTATTTATTGGTTTGGCATAATCACAAGGTTTATAACTCAGACACTTTCCCTAAAATGATTTTTATTTGAAAAATATCCTTTTTATCCTTGAATACATCACTAACATTATTTCATCAAGATTCATTCATTACTATAACATAAAGATGTTAATATGGGTGATAAAAAATTAACACCATAAGATAATTATCGTAAATGAACATAAGAAATTATTAACATTGAAATGACATACTCTTCAAAACTATCAGATTAGATATCATTTAAAACCATGTTACCATTACTTCACTATACATATATTTATGTTTTGTTTTCCTATAATTATTAACCAAATTAGATAAAATAATAAGTTATTTTTAATGGATCTCCAAGAGAATGTGATTTAACAAAACATATCCCCTAGCATGTCCAACAATGTGTGTTGTTATGCTCTTTATCATACATTGGTAGAAAATTGATTTATTACACATTATGCCCCATTAATTATTACTATCCAAATTTACATATGTGATAGAGACTATGTCCACTTGTGTAATCTATATATGGATTCTCTTAATCTGAAAAAATAGAAAAACACAAACATTATGAATATTCTAGGACATTATCCTACATATTTTCTTATCTCTCAAACTTATTCACTAAATGTTTTATAATATACTCTAATAATAGTTAAAAATATGAATAGAATTATACTAAAACATCATTTAACCCTCCGTTGATAAAATATAAGTTTCCTTGGTCAAATAAACACATTAATTAATTTTTCTACATTAATATTCATTTATTCTCTCAAATAGTCACACAAATTGGAGAACCAAAGTGTTAGTGTGTTAGAAGATTAGATACATAATTAAGTAGTTTTTTAGGAATTTTTAAAATTTATTCATCGCTTCACAACTATAAAATAACTTTTAAATATATCACATGTAAATCCCATCTTTGTATCA
Source organism: Viscum album (assembly GCA_963277665.1). Lineage (NCBI taxonomy): Eukaryota > Viridiplantae > Streptophyta > Magnoliopsida > Santalales > Viscaceae > Viscum > Viscum album. Next base: position 255,388,134 of record OY728123.1, read on the forward strand.
AAGGTAAATAAAACAAAATAAAGGAACGATATTATATTCTTAGTAAGGGAAACATAAGAGATAAATAAATATGACCATATGTTTGAAATTGATCATTATATGGGTCTGAAATCATAATCAAGAATCATTAATATAAAATTTGTAACTAAAACCAATATAAAATATGGGACATATTAAATGATAAATATTTAAATGATCTCATTTCAAAACTTAAGAATATGAAAAAACATGGCCAAGATCATCTTAACATATTGGATCAGGTACCAAAATACTATTGGATTGTTGGTTCATGAGCTTTAAACTTGTTTAACTTCATGTATCATAATGTAATCACCTATTTACATTGATGGATCAATCATCACTCCCCATTTTTCCTTAGAATATCGAGCCATACTCACCTTTCTTTTTTTGGTTTACCGACCATTACAACTTTTCCCCATTATCTCATGAGACAAAATTCTTTACAAAATGCATTAGATGGATATATAATTCAAAAAAAAAATAATTATTCAAAACTATAAATATATTTTCCATAATATATTAACCATTATATATATCTTGAAAACCAATGGATGAATATAGTTTACAATCTTGACATCCAAAAAATCCCAGAAATGAAAAATGGGTTTTTCAACATTTCTATATGGTATTAAAACATTTACCTGAAAAATATAAATATTCATTACCAAATTTAACATCCCAAGACTGTACAATATTTTCCTTTTTGAATAAATTTAATTTTTTTTGATGTTTTATTTAAAGGATTCCCTATGTTGGTTTTGGTTACCTACTATATCGTGTTCCTTCGATAGCTTATCAAAAAGGAAAAACCAATCTTAGATGTGAATATAATATCCCAAAAATTTATGATATATTTATTTTTATATCATATAGTTAATAAAATGTTTTTAAATTTATCCAATATAATTTATACATATAATAAGAACAAATCCATCTTTACACATAAAAAGTTGTATCATTTTATGGTCAATTTTGCCACCTTTTAATGGAACACAAATATTAAAACATAACTTTGAGACATTTATAAATTTTATTTATAAAAATAAACATCATATTTTAATTCATAATGTAAAAATTATTTAAGGGTTAATTTTTCGTATTTTCCTAAGGAGTTTCATTTTTTGATGAATAGTGAAAAATACAACATTTTAGTTGAAAACTGCCTTTTTGTTTAAATAATTATTACTAATAAAATATATTTTAATTTTGTTTTAAAGTAAAAATAGAGAAATTATTCATCTATTAGTAAAATATATTTAATTAGAATAATTTTTATTTTGAATGTAGATATATAAAATTAATGAAATGTTAAACATTTCCACATTAAAAACCCACTTTCTCGTTATATCTATGGGATTTAATTTTAATTTAATTTCTCCAATTTTGAGAATTGATTTTGAAAAAAGTATATAAATAATTTTTATCAGGATAATATTAACATTATAATAATATCAAATAATTTTTTGACCCAAATAATTAGTTAATTTAATTAAAATAAATTAATGCAATTAAGGAAAACCTTAGTTTACTTAAAGGTTAATAATTAATATTAATGGACTAAATGACCTAAACACATGTAAAAAATACATGGGCTACCCATATTGAGTACATATCCCCTCTTTTTTATAATTTTATGAGTTAGCTATACTCATTTCCTAGAAAGTGACCTACATAATTAGTTTCGTAAGGAAAAAGATAAAAAGGAACCTTCCTTACCTTTTACATTTATAAAGACTTGAGATGTGGAAAAGCATAATTTTTTCAGTTATACATATCATTTTGAAATATACCTAAATTATATTTTTCATAAGACTTTATCAGTATCTTTTAAGAGATGAATAACATACATAAAATATTTACGAAATGCCAACAGAGTGATTATTTAGTTAATAATTAAATAAAATAAATGATAACCAAAATATTAAAACTAAAGAAAAGTGAATGAATTATTATGATACCTTTTTTTGTTAAACATTTCATGTTAAATATCTGTGAATTTAATATATTTTAATTTCATCATTCCCATGAAATTTTTAAATTTTAATTTACTGAATAATTTCAAAATTGACATTTATGTTATTTTGTATTAAATTATATTTTATTTAGAGATTTTAAATTTATCAAATATACTATATTCTAAAAATTTATTTTTAAATATTAAAAAATATAAAAAATGTTCTATTTAGGAAGAAATTTGTATTTTATAATTATCATATTGATCCATAAATAGTAAAAACATTATTATCACTGTTTGGATTAATGTAGTGCTTTTACGTGTTACAAAAACTTGGTTTAAAATAAATTAACAATAGACATGGAATTTTTATTTTCTAACTTAGCAATAATATTTAAAATTCAATGCTTTTATATTTTCTAATAAATATCACATTAATTTAGTCTTAAGGGTAAAATTCATTTGGTTAGAAAACTAGTTACATTAATAAAAAATGGTAAATGTTGGGAAACATATAAGATAAGGCACAAAATTATAAAATTGGATGTATTTTTGTGTGGTTGAGGTCTTTATTGACCATAAAGGCACCTTATTCCATTATTATATAATTTTGGTGTCACATGAGGTAAGGGAGACCTCCAAATAGTTTTTTTCTTTTTATATTTATAATAATTCCCCTCCCCCTTCTCTATAAAAAGGAATCCACTACCCCACTTATTCTGTACTATAATAAAAGTTTTCTCATCCAAATACTTCCCAAATATTCTCCAAATATCCAAACACTTATCTTGGAAAACTGAATTTTTTTTATAATGCAAACCAAGGATGTATTATGGTATAAACCAAAAGGATTTACCCCAAAAAGAGGTAACATTCTACAACAATCATGTTTGTTTCATTCCTTTTTCAACCACTTATGTTCATTATATATCTTGATTATATAATAAATTAAGTATCATAATTATATTTTAATGTCTTTATGATAATTTTATGACCTAAAATCACACATACTTAAATCTAATTGGATTCACAATTATCATTCATGTGTACGGAGGACTATTTCCTCACGAACTGATGTCATTGATTCTTCCATTTACCACCATTAAATAATGGTAATGATGATGGAATTATAGTTTATATATCATTAATATGATATTTAAAATTTCATTATGCCTATTTTTTTGTTTTATAGCACATACCATTATGTTATCCAATTAGTGGGAATATTATAACATCGCTTGTGAATGTGTGGACTACTGCCACCTCAAAGCATTGTGATTCATTCACTTTATAAATAGAATCTATAAAAATTGATTTTAATAAAAATATGTGATATATATAATAAAAATATTATACAAGAATAATAATATACAGATATACTATTTAATTATCATTTTTCTTATATGACTAGAAAATGAAAATAGTGTTCATCTGTACTTACGTCTTAGCATCTCCATAAACAGTTCATTTTGATTATCTTTCAAATATTTATGATAAGTACATATATATTGAATATTTATAATATTTATATATTTTCATATTCTGGATATGGTGGAATCATGATCCATGTAATAGTAATGAAAAATAAAAAATTGAGGCATACTCATAAGTAAGGTAATTAACACATAAAACAGTAAAAATAATGAAAGAGTATTAACAAATCAGTAATAATATATTATAAGAGGATTTCATATGATATCAATAATACTAATATATTTTAGTAATAAGTTAGTAACAAGATTAATACCACGATATAGGAGGATAAATAGAGTTCAACAAAAAGAGATCACATGGTAAGGGGTTTTCCTCTCACTTTTTAGATCATTGAGATAATTGTCATATTCACCACATAATTATGTTGTATATTGTATATAATACCCATTTTGAAATATTATATCCTTAATAATTTTATTTTCATGGTATTTAAGGTTTTACTTTGAATTATCTCTTTCAAAGGGTTTTCATTTTAAAATTAAAAAATGGTAAAAGTTATTTTGAAATCTCAGATTCTTTTGTGATTGATGAATTTCTCCTTAAATAAACACATTATTGTAATAATTGTTCATTTTACATTAAATTTATAATAAATTTACAAAATCATGTATGATTGATATGATTATTTCTTAAACCCTATTCTATTTTTACATTTAGTGTTTACATTGAAAGTTATTCGATTTGGTGGGGAATTATTGATAAATCTGTATTATTTATTCAATATAAATATTTGATGATAAAGAATATTTTTTATTAATTTAATAAATTATTTGATATATAAGGAATTTTTTTGAGTTGTATGACATTGATGGGGTGAAATGAACTAGAATTTTTTAAAGATATTTGTTTTTAGAAAATGTGTATTATATTATATTTTACACAACCAATCCATTACTCTTTTATAGTGATGTTAGTATAAGAGGGAAATATGAAAATCAAGATTCAACCGTGATATGTCAATCGATAAATTTTGACTATTGTTCAATAGGACCATTGGAATCTATACACTTTTAAATATTTTTAATTTTATAAATAGCATTTATATGTAGAAATGACAAAGGATAATTAATACGTAAGGGGGAAGATATGACCTCAACTAGTAGAGTCGTGCCATATGATTCCATTTTTTCAGAACATGGGATGAAGGTAGCTTCATGGGTGGTTTTCATTGACCAATCCTAAGATTAAATTTATGAGGTGAATGTTTACTGAAATCTCATACAGGAGAAGTTTATGTTAATATGAATTATAATATGGTAGATGTTAGTCGAGTTGACCCATGAATATATCAAATTCACAAACCTTAAGCATAGTTCATACATGGGGTTTATAATAGGTTACATTTCCTAGACATAGTAAAATAATTTTTAATTCAATTTTATAAATAAAATTGTTATTCCATCTTTTCTATTTTAAGAATATTTTTCTCAAAACAATATTGGTGAAATTTGATGCATTGACTTTTAGATTCCAAGTTGTAATTTTCTTAAAATATAATTATTTCTAATAAACTAATTTATTATGATTAATACATATTTTAATGAAATTTTATGATAAAAACTGTTCTAAATAAATGTAATTGATAAATTTATTTTATTTTGTCACTAGAAAATTTTAAGTGCCTGATATTTTACTATGCATATTTAACAAATTATTTTTTAAAATATGTAAGGATTTATATAGTTAAAATATAATTTTATCATATTTAAATAATTTTTATGATTAAATAAACATCATTTTTGTAATCATCATGTTGAAATTTTGTTATGGTTAATTTATGATAATTTTATAAAATATTTTATTTTTTTTGTGAGTAATAAAAAATACAATTTTTGTTTTTTGTTATGTTTAATGTCTTCATAATTATAAAATAATTATGTAATAATTAGTAAAAAATAATACAAGACTCAAAAGATGAAATTTTAGTAATATAAAGTATATAAATATATTTTAATCAATTTCCAAACTAATAAGTTACTTTTCTAAATCTAAAATGGAAATTTAGTCATTAAAAACATTATTTTGTGAAAAAACTATCTTTCCTTTAACAAAATTTAAATATAATATAATGATAAGTTATTATGGATAAAAATAAAATAAAATATGTCCCAAATTTCCAAATACATGAGGAATAACCATTTGAAATCCCATGGTTTTTCATTTTCCACAACCTAATTTTCTAGGGATTATATTTGGAAATTATTAAACAAATATCACACATTTACTATAAATAACCACCCTTTCCTCCATTTACATTAACTAAAAAACCATCCTTCACAATTCTTAGGTATTTTTACCTCCAAAGGAGTCCTAGAAGGTTTCATCAATCCACTATGGTTGTTTTCCTTAAGATTTAGTAGTAACTCTTCATGGTAAGGGAACTATCATTCCTTTCTCTTCAATTCAAGAAAATAAATTTTTTATATGTATTATAAGTTTATGATTAATCTCTAATATATTAATTTTTATCATACCCTTAGTGAAATATTATGTTTTATCAATGGGATACAGTTATGTCCTCCCATTTTACCTTTTTCACAACCCGACCCGTGCCAGGGCTCGAGCCACAACTACCCCCAGCCTAACTATATAGGAAAGGGGTTAACGACTAGCACTGAAGGAATAGAAAAATAGGGAGGAATTTTTCTAACCACATATAAACACACACATATCCAACATAATGAAAAAGGGAATATAGAAAATAAATAAAATATGTAACTACTAAAAAATAAAATGAACATGCATGAACCTCTAGACAATACAAAGGTATGGTAGTGGATACTGAAAAGTAAAGGGGAAAAACATACGTCCAAACCAGAAACATGTCCCAATATGAAGGAAATTGAAATGGAGTAACAAAAAATATAACCATTCTCTGTTATCCCAACTAAGACCGTTGTACATGGTCCACACAGCTTATATCCCTTTGCTCCTTTGAAATCATGATCGACCTGTCTGTCACCTACAAAAGACACTACACGTGTTGGGTGAAACCCATGAAGGGTTGAGTGTATACATGCCTATTATAACACATTATAAAGGTTAATGGGGCCACAATACATATAATTAAGTTGGAAGAATTATATAGGATACGGTATAGAAAAAATACTATTTCTCAACCCAATAAGAGAGTGAAGTAAAATCATCCAAACACAAGAAGATAGAAATGGTGATAAGATGAACATCTCATTGAGTCGTCGCTTCCTATTATATGAGAGTATACTCAACCCAGCATGGGAATCTAGACATAGAAATCACATGGTATACCTCTCATGTCTTCATCTCTCTTAGAAGGAGAGTAGCCAAAACCCAAGGAGTAGGAACGGGAAAAGATTATTTATATATATATATATACATGCTCTATAAAAGAAACATGAATGAGGGTGTAAGGGGATATCCATATCACAGCTATGTCCATAAATTTGAGTGACCAACAAGGCTATATGTAACCACCATTGATACCCATTAAACAACACGTCTTCCTTGAACTACAAGTCAAAGGGACTCAATCACCCCACCTTTATATTATACTCTTTGGGTAGCACAATCTCGCTTGCACAGTTTTAGGTTGCGTCACAAGGATGTATCATGGTGGGAAAAGTTTCCCTTTTTCCCAAGAGTTTAAAGTTACATAAAATCATGTCACTTCATGATTTGTTGGCGAACAACACTACCCAACCCTACTGGAGGGTAATATCATAATAATAAACGACGAACCCTACTGCCCAGCCCCGATGAAGGGTGACACATTGGAGGGTAAGCCCTGAAGAGTAAATGAAAAATGATGCTACCCAACCCCACTGAAGGGTAATACACTGGAGGGTATGCCGGTACTAACCTGGTGATTCTGAAAGTATCACTAATGTTACTACTTTCATCAAACATCGCTAGATGAGCATCAAACTTGGAACACATTGAAATGGATCTTCCACCAATATTCCATTAATTTTTCCACAACTAAAGAGATCCCAAAAACTTCTCCACACATAAAAATGGATCTCATCATTCTGATCCTTGTGAAAAAAACACATGTGGTAGACTATCCACTAGCTCTAAATTGGCATTCGATGAAAAAGTTGTACAATGATGCATTACACTCGAACGGTATCTCGTAGGTCCCATGACTCGGTCTAGAAATTAATTATATAGATCACTATATTGAGATACTCTCAAAAAATCACACATAACTGACTAATCATTCATCCAAAATGTATACATAGTAAAAAAAAGAAGCATTTCACCACAACACACGTGAACCAGGCTAAGTGTGTCCTACCAATCATCTTCGGTTTACACTCATGAAATTGGTCTTGAAACTTCCACCTCTATTTCACATTCAAAAATCAATTAATGGCTCACCAATTCGATGTCGTATACAGGGGTTATGGCAAGTCCAAGATATAATAATAATATAAAATCTATTATTTTACTGGAATTTTGTGGGCCCATGAAGCAAGTTGGATAAATATATCTGAAATGGTCTTAAAATGATCATATCACAAATGGGGTCATACCTCCACTGATGGTGCATCAGTCATACTCCCTCGATTGAGAGTTATGGGGTTTAAAAGATTAGTAATAATAATATTATTATTTTCTTGTTATGTTTTTTTACTTTTCCTTTAATTTTATTTATTTCTTTTTTCAATAGGGTTTCCCCCTTCTCCTATTTTCCCACACGAGCATGAACCTGGCCCCTATGGAACCTATAGGATATGACACACCCAGCACTGCCACCTCTGGCATACTGCCTCCCCAACCACCACATGGCCACTATTTTTGAGAGCCTCCTCGGCATCTTGGCCAGCTACACCACACCTGACCAGACCAGCTCACCCTACTACCTTCATCCACACCAAACGACCTCAAATAAACCATGCACCACTGCCATCATGGCATGATCCATTTGAACCGTGCATGAACACCATCCTTCATGCCACTGGACTACCTAGAGACATATTGTACCACCATCCTGACCTCTCATCAGAGTCAGCCCATGCTGCCTTGACCCCACCAGACCGCTTGTCAGCACTACCCCATTCATCGCCGGACCGTAAAATGATGACATAACATCATTCAGCCACTTCACCTTCGATTCTCAATAATTTGATGAGGATCTTTCATATTCTCCATCCTTTCATCGTGATGATCCCATATCTATGCTCCACTTGGGATTTTGTCACCATTCTATGAATCCACCCTGAATATGGGCACCTGATCGAGCTCAGGTCACCTGTAAATTGTCGATCTATGAACTACTTAGTCCATCTAATGAAAAACACCAATATTAGAGGCAGAAAATAACCATAATAAATGGTTTTGGATTGTTTTCTAAGAATTATTTGCCAACCGATCATTAAGATGCATCCGGGTAAGATAAAAAATTTAGAAAAAATATAATTCTAGCAAATAGGTAGGTGAAAGGGGCGCATATTGATGAATTAATTGAAAACATACTCAATGATAAATTAGAGGTGTAAAACACCAAATAAGAGTGCTACTTAGATCATATTGATCATTATTGTTGAATATCTCACTTGCAAAATGATCAGAAGAAGCTGCTGCATTCTTCGTTCTTTGATCCACCTGGATCCAAGGGTTCATCGTCATTCTTCATTTTTCTTTCAGCAATGGGAATGAGCAGATATAAGAGGGTGTTTTCATTATTTTTAAAATAGTATTATGATGGAATCCATATAAAATGAGAATTTATAACCCTAAATTATGTTACAATATTAATCAAATAACTATGTAAATAATTATTTAATTATTTAATTATTTTTTTACGATGGCACATAAGCCGATATCCTGACACTTAAAAGTGTTATACCTCACCTATGGTAAAACCAAAATTATCAACTCAATTATGGTCTCATAAATATCATCTAAGTCACTATATGTGAGTTATTCGGGGTTGAGCTATTAAATTAATTAATTAATAATTTAATACATCCATTTGACACACTACCAATGAGGGAGGGGTCTGAACATCTTACACTGATTCATTTTATATCATGCCAAGGGTAAACACCACATTCCAGACCCAACTATGGTCTCATATTTTGGATCTGAGATACTATTTGGGATATATCACATTACCTTTGTGTGAATAGATTAGAATATACTTAATATTTTTTGAATAATTTATTATGGGCACTATAGGCCTCAGAATTGATCATCATCTCAATTCCTAGATATGAAAATATATATAGACATATTCCAGAGTCTTAATTGGAGAATCCTAGGTCTCTATATAATCCCCTCCTTCAATATTTTTTTCCCTAAAAAGGAAAACCAAACAAACAATTTAGGATACTGATCTCACACCTAGCTCTCTCGCTCTTGGGAAACCTACATGTTTTCATGCTACCATAGCTCATGAAAAATGGGATGGTCCATCCTCATTTGGTTTTCTACTATCCGTGACATTCATAGAAACATACATGTATCTCCCCAGATGTGATATGTGGAAGATGTTGTTCACCGATCCAGCTATTAGTGTAGAGAAAGGCAGTCGACAAACTCACCATCCCCTTTTATGGTCTCAAATAGCCTGATTCAACTCAGGGGATAGATTGCCTCCCCATCCAAACCTCTACATCCCACATCATGACTAGAATCACTATTTGTTCCTGTAATAGATTCTCGTGATTCCCTCATTTAGAATACCCTTTTAGTGAAACTCCCAAGGATATCTTGTTACAAACGATTTCACTATCAATGTCTCATAACATAGACTCTCTTACACACTCCAAAGGTGAAGGATTCAACACCATCAATTGAAGAAAACTATACCCTCCTTCTCCACCAAGGACAGCTTTAGGGAAGTTAAATTTTATGAAACTTCCCGCATTATTCAATCCTGGGAATTTATGCTAATGGTATATGCTACAACGTTTCCATTTCCTAGATTAAATACTATCTCGAAGTCATAGTATTGTAGGAATGTCCATCCAATGATGATTCTCCCTGGGTAATGATATATCTTAGATTCTGGTGGTTTATACAAAACAAAAATCTTTTTGCTAGAAGGTAGTGTCTCCACCCCCTTAGCTCAATGAATATTTCCTCCATCACCACATTGTGAGTCACGTAGTTCTACTCATGTGGTCACCATCAACTCAATCTATAATTTATAATTGTTTTACCAAGGTTGATGTTGATCATGTAATGGTACCAAGACTGCCTCCATAGTCCAAGGTTGGTGATGAGTTTTGAATGCATAAAAAATCAGGGAGGCCTTTTCCTAAACACCAGTACTCACAAACAACCAACTCATTGAAAAAGTGAATTGGGAAAATAAATAAAACATGTAATTTCAATAAAATAAAATAAACATGCTTGAAATTGTATGTAGTACAATGGTACGATAGTGTATAGTGAAAATTATAGGGGATGACATACACCAAATCAAAAAACCTATCCCAACCTAAAGGAAACTAAAAAAGAATAACAACTGAGTCAACCCCGCTCATGTATCCCAACTACGACCACCATACACGGTCTACATAGATTGTATCCCTAAGATCATATGAAATCATGATTGACCTACCAGTTTTCTATAAAAAACACAACACATGTTAGGATAATCCCATGTAGGGGTGAGTATAAAAATACCCAGTAGAATGCCCTGAAAAGGTATAGGGGGATCCATAAGAGATTCTTTGAAATTGAAAGCAGTGGATATGATAAGGTACATAAAAAGGAGTGTATCTCAAACCAATAAGAGAGTGAATTAAGATCATCCAAACACATGGAGCATGAAATCATGAGAACATGAATTTCTCATTGAGACATTGCTACCTATAGTAGGAGATTAGACTCATCCAACAACAAGAATCTATACATGGAAAGCTCGTGGAATACCCCACACATCTTTACCTATCCTGGAAGGAGAGTATCCAAATCCCATAGAGTGGTAACTGGGAAAGAATATATATATGTGATCTCAGTCAAGGAATCCTGAATGAGGGAATTAGGGGATATCAATCTCAAAATATAGTCTATGAAAGTGGGTATCCAGCAATCCTAGAATTAACCATCATTGATTCCCAGCATCCCAAATGTCTTCCTTAAACTACAAGTCAATGGGACTCAATCACCACACATTGATACTCTCCACATTGGGTGGAACTACCTTGTTATCTTGGTTTAATGTTGCATCACAAGGACACTTCTTGGTTCGAAAATCATCCCTCATTCTTTTGAGTCTAATGGTATATCCAAACATATCTCATCCTGATTTATTGGTGAAAGCCACCACCCAACACCACTAGAGGGTATACATAGAATAGTAAATGGTGAATGCCCCTGCGCATCCTCGATGGAGGGTAATCCCTACAAAGTAAATGAAAAACTCCACTACCCATCCCCACCAGAGGTTAATCCCTAATGAGAAAATGGATAACTCCCCTACCTAGCCCCTCTAAAGGGTTATATGCTAGTGGGTAAGGACTGAAGATTAAATTGCTGACTCCACTACTCTGCCCCACTAAAGGAAGATATGTTGTAGGGTATGAGTAAATAGAGAACACCACTACCCAACCACACTAAAGGGTTATATGTTATATTTTAATACCTAAATAATAAATGGTAAAATACATTCCTCAACCCCACTGAAGGGTGATACACATGATGATAATCCCTAAATAGTAATCAGTGAACACCACTGCCTAGCCCCACTGAAGGATGATGCGTTGGAGGTTAAGCCAGTACTAACCCGGTGATTCTAAAAACAAAACTTCCATTAATTCTATCATCGAACACCGCTAGACGAGCATTAAGATCAAAGAACATAGAAAAGTAATTTACAATGATATTCCTTTCATGTTTCCACAATTAAAGAGATCACTAAAAAGGAACCGTACAACCAAAAAGATCTCCCTATTGTGAATTTTGTAAAAAAACTGTGACGTAGACTGTAAACTCCCTCCAAATGGACATATAATGGAAACTTTGTACCACACCATATTATGCATGAAAGGTATATTTTGGGGCCCATTAATCGGTCTCAAAATTAATTATACGTATCATTCAATTCGATCCTCTATAAATAACCCATTGAATTGACTACCCATTCATCTAAAACGGATACCCGATGAAAAAATACATTTCAAAACAACATGCTTGAATCGGGATAAGTGGAACCTACACCTCTTCTTTTGTTAAACACATGAAATTAGTCTTGAAAATTCCACCACAATGTCAAGGTCACAACACCACTGATGGATCGCCAATCTGATGTCATACACAGAAGTTATTGTTAGTCGAAGATTTAATAATTTTATTAAATCTATTATTTCACAGTCATAGCATGGTTCCATATATTATGTTATATAAATTTATCAAAAATGGTCATAAAATTTCTGTATCACAAATTGGGTGATACAGCCATTGATGTAGCATCAATCAGACTCCCTGAGTGAGAGTTATAGGGGTTTAAATATTAATTATATTATTATTATTATTCTTTCCATTTTAATTTTCCATTTTAATTTCTATTTTTCTTTTTTCATTAGGTTTTCCCCCATTTTCTCTTTTCCGACATAGGCCACTATATAGAACCTGATGAACCCACCCTATTTGCTGCACCCAGCACTGCCACCTTCAGTCTGCTGCCTCGCTAGCCAATGCCTCACCGCCGTCTCTAGAAGCCACCTTGGCTAACTGTTCCTCGTTAGACCAGACTGACTTGCCACGTTGCCTTCATCTATGATGGATCACCACAGATGAAATGTATGTCACTACCTTCATGGTCTTCTACACCTTTAACATGGACTAATGTTGTCCTACTCGTCATCGGACCGCCTGGAGCTGCACAAGACCATCGTCCTGACAGCTTACCATAGTCTCCCCTGTTGCATTGACCACGTCAGACCGCCTACATGTGCCGCCCCACTCATCGTTAGACTGTACGATTCCACCACACCTTTAGGGATCCACCTCTCATTATATTATCAATATTTTAATGATTAACCTTCTTATTTTCCATCCTTTCATCGTGAAGATCCAAGATCTATGCTCCACTCACAATTTCGTCATCACTATGTAAATCTACGCCAAATCTGGGTGCCTGATTGAGATCAGGTCACCGAATAATTACCACACCATAAACCACAGGGTCCTGCTGGTGAAGATTAGAGGGATAAGAGCACCATAAGCAATGTGGTTGGATTGTTTTCCAAATTTTCTTTCCCAACCAATCAAAAACGAGCAACTGTGTTTGATTAAAAAATGAGAAAAAAAATATTTCTAACATTTGGTAGGTGAATGAGGGTGTAGATTGAAGAATAAATTGAAAACATGGTCAAAGATTAATAAAATGTGTAAACACCAATTAAAATACCTACCTGGATCATATTAAGCATTGTTGATGGAGATCACACTTACGCAATGATCAGAAGAAGCTACTACATTCGTATTGCTTTGATCCCCCTTGATCTAGGGGTTTGTCATTATTCTGCATTAATCATTATTCAATGGGAAGTTGTGGAGAGGATAAAGGTATATTGTCATTCGAAAAATAGGATTATAAGGGTATTCCTATAAATGATAATTTATAACGGTTAATTGTGTTAAGATATAAATCAAATAACTAAATAAATTACTTTTTTATTTTTTGATTATTCACCCACGATGACACATAAGCCAAACTCCCAACACTAATAAAAGATATAACCCACCTAGTGTAAAACGTACGTTCTAAACTCAACGATGGTCTCAGAACTCCCATCCAAGTCCATGTCTATGAGTTATTTGGGTTTAAGCTATTAAATGAATCAATTAATAATTTAATTCATCCATTTAACACACTACCAACAAGAGAGGAGTCTGAACATCCTATGTCGACTCATTTTTTGTCACTGAGGGGGTAAACACTACTTTTCAGACCCAACTATGGCCTCATATTTCTGATCTATGCTACCATTTTGGAGATATAGCTTTTCCATTTCATGTATAGATTAAAATATACATAATATATTTGTATAATTTGTTATAGTATCTTCGTGCCTTGAAATTACACGTCATCTCAGCACCACGATCTTGAAATATATATGGAAATATTTCAATGTATTCCATGAAAAAACGGGTCTCTACAACCATTTTCTAAAAACACATTTTATACTTGTATGCTATCTAATTTAATTTTCAAAACTTTTCTATTTTTCTTTATAAATTCTCTATTATTGTCAATTTATGAAATCCCAATTACCTTTATTTTCTAAAGGTATTTACCTATATATGAATATGATTTGTTTTATTATGTTATTTACACATATTGAAATATACACTTCCGTGTTTTGGATAAAAATGACAAAAATGATCATGTTTTTATGAAATTTTGATACTCTATGGTTCTGATATTAAATCTATTTTACTATTCTCCATAGGTTATTTATAAAATGATCAATTTTAACCTATGTGTCTCACATTAAATTATAAATAACAAGGGTTATCCCTAATAGTACTCCAATTAATTGGATAAATAATTTAACCTCTAAATATGAAATTTTTTATGGTTCCATGGTGAATAGCCATGGTAATTTTTCATTTATGACACCATGGTGATTAAAAAACATGATATGCATATGAATGTCTAAAATAAATGTTGATGAAATATTTCCATGTTATGAAACATGTTATTTTATTTATAATATTACAATTTTTCCATTTCACATATGATAATGATATTCATCATGTTCTTATTAAAATTCATCATAATCACATATAAACTATTTTCCCTTACCAAGTCTCTTATTTATCCCCTCTCCTTTGATTTATGTACCCAGGATATAAGATATAGTAATTCCACAGGGTATGAACCTATTAATAACACCTTAAGAGTGTATTAGAAGAATATTTTACATTTTTATCTACAATATTCCTTACTTATATGAAACTAACTATTAAGAGATCCTCAATTCTGAATGATGTAGTGAATTTTTAGGTAATAAAAAGGAGGGTTTCCGTAGTATGAATTAAAGGAATATTTACTTATTTGTGTAAATTATCATTTTAAATTTTAGGAAGAATCTAGAGATATTTTTAAATATGGTATTTCATATTTGTATTTTGGTGAAGAATTATGTATGTGATTTCTGAGAAAAGAAATCCATGCTTGGATACAAACAAGTGGATATGGCTCTGAAATAGATGTATCTATAGATAACACTAGATGAAATCACTTTTAGCTAGACCCAAATGGGAACTAGTGCATGAAAATGGACTTTTCTGTACCCCTGGTTTGAAAATCATGGCAGATATGTTTGGTTAATCAAAATAATTTTTCAGAACAATTATGCATTATTTATAAAAAAATTATTTAATGTTATGAATAAAATGATTATGTATGACACTATAAGACATAACATTCCTTTAGAATAATAAGATTCTTAAAACAAAAATGTTCATCCCAATGTTTTTCTTCTTTTAGAAAATCGAGATAAATAAGAGGACCCTTGTAAATGATGAGTGCAATAGACCCTGCATTTATGGCCCTACAATGGAATCCAAAATGAAAAAATTAAAGTTAATAATGAATCAAATAACTCAAGTTGTGAATAATATCTTGAATCAATCCAAAAGACAAGATTCACCTCAATGTTATCAAAATTCCATTGAATCTTTATGTATCAAGGTAAAAATTATTTCTGTTTATCTACCAACCCATTGATTAATAAATAATGGATAACATATATAAAAAATATCTTTTCAAAACTCTTATATTTAGATCAAGAAAAATTCAGCCTGAATATTTTCCTCTTAGAGGTAGAAGTAGATCTATGGTGGACATTGATCAAAAATATGAATCCAATAAGGGAGATTGATTATATTAACTGGGAAGAGTTTAGGAGATCCCCTTTCAATAAATATTTTTCTAATTGGATGCAAATTAAAATTGATAATGAATTTCCAAAGTTAAAGAAGATGGAAAATGAATCGGTTGGAAGCTAGGAGATGAATAGTACAGTACATTATCATTATACCTATAGCTTCATTATGGATACTAATGGATTGGTTGGTAAAATATTTAGTGGACTAAGACCCCATCCATGGAGGGATCTAGGCAATAGAGACTGCGAAAGTGATAAGAAGATAGTATGATGTGATATGAAAGATGAAATGCAGTTCGAAGATGCGCAATTGTCACACAAATCAATTGAGAAAACTAAATATTTTTATCCAAAAATACGGAGGAACATTGATCATATAATAAGAGGAAATAATGTTCAACCATCCACATGAAACAAATGTGGGAACAAGTAGTTTTTGAACTTCTTTCTTGAGATTGGAAAACATTAACTATGTGGAAGAGATGGACATATAACTTGGAACATTCATTAGGAGGTGAAACCTCAAATTCTCAACAATAATGATAAAGGGAATATGGTTATGGAATAATTTAAAGTAAAATTCAATAGGTTCAGACATCTTTGGAACTTCACTAATAACCATTCAAATCAAAATTTGATTGAGGTGAGTCACCATCAATCTAAACAAATTATAAGAGATCATGGTTTGTAATTGTTTATCAAAATGACTGATGTAGAGGCTCCACATTATGTGGTGGTAAGTACTCCAATTTTTCTCTCATATATAGAAAGTATATTGTTTGATTATGGTTATACACATTCTATTATTTCATCTATTTTTGTAATGAAAATATAATCAATCCCTAAATTTCTAGATGTAGAGTTTTCGGTCAAGACTCTTGGAGGGATTATCAAAGAATAAATAGTGTATAGAAACTCTAGTATTGACACTAGAGAGAAAAATATCATTGAAAATCTAGTAGATATTCCCATACTATAATTCAAAACTATAATAGGGATGGATTGCATCTTAATATATAATTTCCTGATCAACTATAGTTGGAATGAATTTTATTTAGTAATGAATGGAAAACCTATAGTATTTTCCAAATATATATATCACAACCTAATATTTGTCAAGAAGGAACTCTTGTAAACTTCTTTATAGATATGGTCAGTGATGAGGAAGAATAATATGTATGTATGAGAATAGAAAATGACTTCATTAATTCAGAATAAATTGACGTATTTCATAGGTAGTCACCTGGACCTCCCCCCGAAAGATAGGTATATTTATCCATTAAACTCATACCTAGATCCAAGATGATATCAAGTACCTTGTATATAATGGGAAATGTGGAGCTAGAGGAATTGAAGAAAAAATTTCAATATCTTTTATGATAGCCTATATTCGACCAAGTGTATCTCATTGGGGAGGACATGTTCTCTTCGTGAATAAGAAGGATGGATCAATACAGATATGAGATGATTATATAATACTTAACAAGATCATAGTAAAGAATACATACCATCTCCCAATGATTGATAATTTGTTTGAATATCTTCATGGGGATCAATCATTCTCAAATATGGATCTCAGTTCTGTTTATCACTTATTGATGGTGAATAAAGAAGATATTCCATAGACCACCTTCCAATCAAGATATGGTCCTATTGTGTTTTTATGACCTTTATCTAGAAAATTTATCCTTCTATATTTATTTATTTCAATAGTTTAGTCTTTATAAATAAATTGATAAATTAATGGTTGTTTATATTAATGATATTATAATATATTCCAAAACACATGAGGACTATAAGGATCATTTATGGGTTATAAAGAAAACACTTAGGAAGGAGAGGCTATTTTTAAAATTCATCAAATGTAAATTTTAGTTACAATATGTTGATTTATTAGGGAATATACTAACCAATGAAGGAATATTAGTTTAACATACCCAGACAAGGGTTGCAGAATAGTGTCCTCATCCAACAACCGTTACTGATATTCATAGTTCCGTTATATTAGTAGGATATTAGAGGAGGTTTGGAAAACAAAACATAAATTTATAATCCACTAACCATGTAAAATCAAAAAGGGACTATGTTATTCAATCTAAAGGAGTGTGAATAATGTTTCTATGAGTAAAAGAAGAGATTAGTTACTACACCTATGTTAACTATATACTCTAATAGATTATGGTACATTATTTTTATTGATGCATATCTGAATGGTATTGGGTGAATCCTTATGAAAAATAAAATGGTTATTAATTATGAATTTCAATAGTGAAAGACTCATGATTAGATTTATCCAACACATGAGTAATAAATAGATTACATTTTTTTCTCTAAAAATATGGAGGCACTATATTTATGTTGTGAATGTGATATATACATATAACATGAAATTTTGATGTATATATTCACATAAAAGGAATTGAAAATCAGACAATTAAGATTTATTGAAATTTTTGAAGAATATTACAATTTAATTCATTATCACCCTAGAATAGAAAACAATATCATTGGCACATTATAAATAAAATACATGGATGTGCTGGAAATGATGATGGACATGGGAATCGTAAGGTATGGGACTTCACAAAACCTATCCCAAATGATTTCCAAACCATCATTACTAGAGTACATCAAGAAATCTCAAAGAAAATATCACTCCTTACAAAGTATGTTAGATTATATGAAGAGTGGGT
This sequence comes from Viscum album, assembly GCA_963277665.1. Classification (NCBI taxonomy): domain Eukaryota; kingdom Viridiplantae; phylum Streptophyta; class Magnoliopsida; order Santalales; family Viscaceae; genus Viscum; species Viscum album. The sequence continues at coordinate 255,407,129 of OY728123.1, forward strand.
TGTTTCTAGAGTTCAATATTGATCAAGAAGGTGTATTGAAATTTTATACAAGATACTACATTCCATCTATTCTGGTGATATAAAAGGAACAGATGGATGATGCTTATAGCTCTACATATTTTATAAATATTCGAATAACTAAAATGTATAAGGACCTTCTTGATCATTATTGTTGGGATAACATGAAAAGGGAGGTTGGTGACTATGTCAACATGTGAAGATAGAGCGACAAATAATTATAGGGATATTTTTACCACAACCCATACCAATATGGAAGTGGGGAAAAATCAAAATGTAATTTTTCATTGGTTTCATAATAAGATCAAAAGAAAATAATGTGATATGAGTTATAGTGGACCAACTCACTATGATTTCACATTTTAACTCTATTAGATTTGATATATCTATTAAAAACATATAATGATTTATCTAAAGATAGTTGTATGGTTTCATGGAGTACCATATTCTATTGTTTATGACCATGATCTAAGGTTTACATTAAACCTTTTTGAATTATTCAACATCATCTATGTACCAAATTTAAATTTATTTTGACTCATCACCCCCAAACGGATGGCCAATCTAAAATTAATTTTCAAACACAACATGTTGAGCTAAGAACATGATCAATGGAATTTAAGGATTAATGTGGTCATCATATCCCATTAGATGAGTTCGCATAAAACACAATTTTTCATTATAGTATTAAAATAGAACCATATAAAGATCTATATAAGAAGCTATGTAGAACTCCTACCTATTTGGATGATGTTAGTGAGGGGAAGCTTCTTAGGCCAAATATTTTCCAAGAGATAACATAAAAGGATCATGTCATCAAACAACATATAAAGTCTCAACAGAGTCAGAATAAGATCTTTGATGATACCCATTAAACGGACTTGGGGTTTGATGTTAGTGACAAAGTGTTCCTTTATAGATCGCCATGAACAAGAGTCAGGTGTTTTGTTAAGAAACAGAAACTTGTCCCCTAGTACATTAGCCCATATGAAATCCTTGATCACATAGGAGCAAAGACCTATGGGATAGAACTTCAACCATATTGATCTCAGGTTCATGATGTATTCTAGGTATCTCTTTTAAATTAGTACATATATGATCCTTCACTTATACAGAGTCTGGAGGTGGTACAACTGGAACATGACCTCTCTAATTATGATAATTCAGTGTATATCTTGGATTTTAGAGATTAGGTTCAACATAAAAAGACTTCCCAGCTTTTCAAGGTTTTGTGGAGGAACCAGAAATATGAAGAAGCGATGTGTGAACTAGAGGATACAATTTGATCGAATTAACCACAAATTTTCACCCATGAGAGAATGATTTTAAATTTCAGGTATGTAATTTATTAAGGGGAAGAATGTAATATCCATGAATTTTTTAATTATATTTTTTCCTAAAAATATGTGTTATATTATATTGTACATGACAAAATTATATATCCTTAATAATGAAGTGAGTATTAATGGTAAATGTGACCAAATATTTTCAACCATTATATGACCACTGGTTAATTATTAATGTTGGTCAATATGACTATTTAAAAACAATACTCCTGATAATAATTTTAATGTTATAATTAGTTTTTATAAGTACGAATTACAAAGGATAATTAATGTAGAAAGGAGAAGAGATGGCCTCAACCAGTAGATTTGTGCCCTATGTTACCATTTGTTAGAACATAGGATGGAGATAGTATCACTATGTCTCTATCTTGAAAAATCCAATGATGGTATTGAAATAGTCATGCCTTAATGAAATCTCCCATTGGAGAAGTTCAAGATAGTGGAAATTACCACTCAGATGATGTTAGTCGAGCCGCCCATGAATATATCAGCCACACACACATCACCCTTACATCATACATGGGTATTATAAGGGTTTATGTTTATTGATCATAGTTATATAAATTTTAATTACTTTTTATAATAAAACTATTATTCCATATTTTCTATTTTAAAAATAGTTTTTCTTAACATAATATAGGTATAATTTTATTAATTATCATTTCAGACCCAAATTGTACTTTTCATAAAAGATATAAATACCAGTAATAGGATAAGGTTTTATGAATAATACTTATTTTAATGAAATGGGATGATGAAAAATAATTATTTAAATTTAAATGATAAAATGATTTTATTATGTCCTTAAAAATTTATATGTTTCAAAATTTGTACAAAACATATTTAACTTGATATTTTGTTAATAAATAAGGACTTTTATTTTTAAAAGATAATTTTATAACATTAATATAAATATTATGATAAAATAAAAATCATTTCTGAAATAATTATCTCCAAATTAACTTACGGTGAATTTATAAGGAATTTTTAAACTATTGTTTTTGTTCATTAATATTAGAAAATATAGTTTGATGTTTTTTGTATGTTTAATGAATTTATAATTATTTCATAATGACGTAACAAGTATCTAACCACAATAAGTGAATCAAAATATACTATTTTACTAATGTCAATTATTTAATATATTTTAATTAATTACCATTCCTATAAGATACATTCTAATTTTTAAAATATAAATTTTTCATTAAAAACATTATTTTATGAAAACATTATTTTAACATCCAAAAGAAGTAATATAATATTTTTTCAGTTAATTTGGGTTAATATAAGTTAAAATATATCCCAAATTTCAAAACAAATTGGAAATATCCAAAGAAAATTCCATGTTTTTTGTGGCTTCCATACCCTAGATTTCCAAGGCCTTTATTTGGAATTTATTAAACAACCCCCACCCCACCCCCACCCTTTCAATAACTACCCACCATTTTATGCATTTAAGTTCAATAAAAATACATAATCAAAAAATATTTGGTAGTTTTACCTCTCCATGAGCCCCCCCAAGATGCCCCCAATCCCCCAGGGTTCCATTCATCATGATTTTAGATTAACTCTTCATGGTAAAGGGAATTATACTTCCTTTATCTTCATTTGAAGATCCTATTTAAATATATATAATCAAATTTTTTTGTTAATATATTTTATTACTCATAAAATTTTTCACCTTATTTTTTATCAATGATATACCCCTCATCCCTCTCAATTAACCATTTTACAAAACCATGTTTTATTCCTGATCTATTGTCAAATTCACTTATCAAAACTTCTACATTCTACATAAAAAATTCTGTTTTATTTTATTTCTGTGAAAACCCAAAACCTTTTATATTATAGGTTTATTCACCTATATGTGAATATTATTTATTTTAATCAGGTATTTACATATAATAAACCCACAATTCCTTTTCAAGGGTCAAAATGACATAATTATCATGTTTTTAAGATCTTTTAAAACATTATTCTATTGATATGAAACCAGGTTTTTATTCACCATAGTTAATTAATAATGTGGATGATTATGATCTATGTGGCTAAAATTAAATATGAAATACAAAGGGTGTTCGCTTATAGAGCTCCAAATAAATTGGGTAAATAATATATTCACTATAGATGACCTGTTTTATGATACCTTGGTAAGTTTTCATTTTTGACAAACTAATGATTAACCATGGTGATATGATTACAAAATTTTTAAATAAATGTTTCAGGAATATAACTATGTTATGAACCATGTTATTTTATTTATCATGTGCCTCTTTTTTCTTTTCTCATTCCATAATGATATCACTTTTGTTTTTATTGATATTACTTATGATAACATGTCAATTGTATTCCCTTTCTACGCTTCATGCACACCTCCCTTTCCTTTGATGTATTCATCTAGGATATTATATGATGTAAATTTATTTACGATGAATCTATGGAGAATATTTTTAATTAGATAATATTTTTTCATATATTTAGGTACTATGTCCCCAGTTTCTATGAAACTAAACATTAAAAGATCCTCTGTTCTGTACGAAGTAATGAAAAGTTTCTGTAATTATAATTCGATATTCTATAAGGGTCTTGGTTATAGATAGACCCTCGATGCATCGATGGGTTCTCATGAGATGAATCAGTTGAAAAGATCAGAGTAGTTTAAACTAAATTTTGAATAGATCTTATTGGTAATGTTATAATATACCCATGAAATATGGCATCCAATAATCAATAATTTCTTCCATTAATATTTAGTAATTATTTATACATAATATTTTTTTCATTTACATTATCTATGTACACATTTCCTTCACATTTTATTGATTAAATATAACATGCTTTAGTAATTTACATTTATATATTTATTATTTCGTATTATTTTATTTAAATGGAAAGCGTTTTTAGTTTATTAGCATTTTATATTGATTGTGATTAATAAATCATGAATAATTATATAGCACCCTTACACAGACTGAACATTTGAGTGCAACCTTATTTAGATTCCTTTCCCATGGATATGAATTTTAATTGTTGTAATGAGTTTCAAGGATGTAAATTATTTGTCTGGGTTATGTATTATATATTATTTTCTTTTCCCAATGTAAAATGTGTATCATATATGTATTCTGGGTTTACAAAACTACTAAACTAATCAATACTTAGGGATTTTATACCATCTATCCAATCCAATGTAATAAAGTATGGAAATTTCTCTAGAATTCAATTATTGGGTATTATATTTTGTATTGAATGAGATTTAGAATAAACCTTGGAAACTAGATTTGGTGTAAATAATTTTGGGAACATATAACTATGGTATAAATAGAAGATAATTAAAGATGAACATCCAAAATAAACCATTTTTATGATTATGATATTTTCTATTAATAAAATTTTTAATTTATGTTATGAATTTCAGTAGTTTCGAGATTTTACATGATTATATCCAATATTGTCTATCTCATAATTTAGAAATGGTTCATATTAGAAGAAAATGTGAATCTCACCAATTTACATGATCCAATGTCTTAGAATAAAATTTATTGTATGTTTGTAAGCCAAAATTTTGAAGGGAACAAGTCTCTCAAACTTTCTTACCATAAGAGGACATAGAATCATGTGATAATGAGACTGAGATGTAATTTTCTATGTCTTATGACATCAAATGGAATAAATAATTGAAGAATAAAATAGAGAAGATGTTAGATAAATTAAAAAAGGGAAATAATGATTTTACCACATGTGATAATTGTGAAAATAAACACCCTAGTACTTTATTAAAATAAATGAGTGTTTTATATAAGTTAACATAGAATGAAAAACATGCATTTGAATGCAATGGTAAGAAATCAAATATTTCAATATACAATTATTCAACTGGAAAGAGATAAGACATAACAAAAATCAATATCTGAATCAGAAGAGGAACATACCTCAAAATATTTTAATAGATAATGGTCATGATTATGCTACTACTATAAGAAAAGTGGAGTGGCTAATATTATTATGATCAAATTCAATAATTATATAAATTTGGGGATGTATTGGGTTTAAGAATAATGAAATATATAATTATTCTACTGTAGTACATTTGTATTAAGTATTTGAAATTATATGTTGAACGATATCAATGAACAAGAAAAATGATTTAATGATATGTTGAAATTCATGGAAAACATATGATTTTAGTAAATAAAACCCTTAATATGTTTCTAATGACGAGATAATTTTTTTTAGATGAAGATATGATTGATATGGAAAATGTAAATTGATTACTACTAACTGCCTTAGAACTTATTTTAATGTTCTAGATAATAATATATGGATGTTTCGTATGGATAACCATTTATGAAATTGTTTATATTTATCTTAGTATGAGGTTTAAAATATTTTTGTATAACTTCAATATATAACGAATCATGTTCAATGAAATTAATAATAAATAGTTCATGGAACAACCAAAGGATAAAAATGTGTTAATTGAAACATATATTTAGTTATATTTTTAGAGGGTGATAATATTACTCAACTCTAGGTAATGTTTTTTGAAAAAATCCCATTATCTTCATTCTTTATGATATCAATGACCTTTTTCATGATTTTGGTTTAAGGCTTTGTGGTCATCAACATTCAACCGAACATGTTCTACATCACTCTCCATCAGAACATGATAGTTTTTTTCTCTTTTATGTCAATGTTTTCACTAATTTGATCATATATAAAAGACTATTTTTTGCGACCTTCTCATTTCCTTTCCCTTCTCATTAATAATTTTTGTTATCAACCATATTTATGACATTATTATTTTAACAATAATATTATCAAATATCAATCCCTTGATTACCGACAGAAAGTATGAATTGTGAAGATAAAATTTCATTAATATTGCAAGAATTTTACACCCCAAGACTATTAAATATTTTACTTTATAATAAATATAATTATGTTTCAACTTTTCTTTATATGAAACAATAAGTTGGCTTGTGTTACTTATAATATTAAATTGATTTCATTTCTTATAAGACATGTAAGACCAAGCATAGAAGTTTATATAACATCATAAGGAATTATGACTCATTTATTTTTATATTATATATTCAAAAAAATGTTTTTATAATAATAAAATAGATTGTATAGACATATGATAAGAATATATCCAGTTTTATCCATAAAAATATCTATTTATTTATAAGTAGTTTTTCATCCTTTTAATGAAGAACCTATTTTAATACAAAATTTTGATGATTTTTTAATCCTTATTTCGTAAAATATACTTCATTTTGGAATTCAAAATGTAAAAAATATATTAGTTTGCTATTTTGATATTTTTTATGAGATGTTTTATATTTCAATTAATAGTGAAAAATACTACATTTTTGTAGACAATAACCCATTAGTTTAAATAATGATATATGTTATATTATTTTATAAATAATTTAAAGAAAATACATATCTATTATTCATATATATCCAATTTATATCATTTTAATAATTTCATACCAAATTTAGATATATAATCATAAGGAAGGTTTCAACATTTTCATTTTAAAACATCGCTTTCACTTCCCGTCTATGGGATTTGATTTAAATCTAAATTTTCCAGTTCTATGAATTGAATTTGAAAATATTAAATGAATAGTAAGAATCTGTATAATTTTTATATTTTAATAAGTTAAAAATAGTCTATCACTAAAATTATTAGTGAAATTAATTATAAATAATTATAGGGATTAAGTTAAAAATTAGTTTTTGTAGTGGTTAATATTTAATCATATAGGGAAAACTACCTAGACACTTTTTAAAAAGTCATTAGATTCCCATATTTGAAACATTACATATTTTTTTTATAATTTTACAAGTTATTGGGATACTATTCCATGAATGTGACCTATATAATATGTTAAGTATGGAAAAATACAAAAAAGTAACCTTCCATACCATTAAAATTTATTAATCCCTAAGATATGGGAAAACATCATATTTTCTGTTATAAATATAAGATTGATTGATAAATGAGTTATTTTTATTATAATAATTTATAATAAATTTTTAGGAGATGAATTAGTTACTTAAAGAGCATTAGAAAGGCCAACACATTGATTATTTATTTGATAATAAAATCAATAAATGATACAAAGAAAATTAATAGTGAATAAAAATGAATTAATTAATTTTTACTGAATTTCTTAAATGAATATTTCATTTTACTTATCTATGAACCTACTATATTTTAATTCCATAATGACCTTCATATTTTTTAATTTTAATTATTAAAATAATGCCTAAATTAACTGTAATTTTCCTTTATAGTAATTGATATTTTATTTAGAGATTTAAAATTTACCAAAACAACTCATCTACAAATTTTACTTTTAATTGTTTAAAAATATCAATGATTTTATATTCATTAACCAATTAATCCTTTTTAAAGATCTTATTTATCCCTAAATACTTAAAACATTATTATCATGGTTTAGGTTAATGTAGTGCTTTTGTGTGTTATGTGCAATTATTTTAAAATTAATTTCTAAAAAACAAGTTTTTTTTATTTGGTAAATTATATATCATATTTATTTTTATTTTTATATATTTTATAATATATATAAGATCAATTTAGTCTTAATGGTTAAATTACATAGGGTTGTGAAAATGTTAACTTAATAAAATCCAAATTGGTAAAAGTGGGGAAACATAGAAGTTAAGGAAAAAATTATAAAAAGTATCCTATTTATATGGTATAGAGGATCTTATAGATCATATATAAACATTAGTCCATTATATTTCTGTTTTTGATGCACGTGAGTTAAGGGTGACATTCCAATATTGTTTACCATTTTATATTTTCAAGAATGCCACTCCCTATTCAATATAAAAAGGCATTTAGTCTTCTACTAATGGTCCTCTCTAGAAGAATTTATCTCATAAAAACCCTAAAAAAATAATATCCCATATTACAACCAATAATCCTAGAATACTAACTTATGGAATAATGCAAAATAAGTAATTATTTTGGTATAAACCAAAATGAATTACTCGAATAAGAGTTTATGTTCTTCAATGATCAATTTTGTTTCATTCCTTAATCAAGATCATAAATTCTTTTTATATCATGAATATATAATAACCTCATTATCCACAATATAAATAGATTATTTTTGTCAACATTGAGTCCAATAATCATAGAAACATCCAAAAAATTGGATACATAATCATTGTTCGTGTGTACGGTGAACTATCACCTCATGAACCTATGTCATTATTTATTAAATTTACCAACTTTAAAGGTTGTAAATAATCATAAATTTATTGTTTATATATTATATATGATATTTATAATGTTTTTATGAATATTCAATTCTTTTTGACACATAGCTTCTATATTTCCATTTTTTGGGAATATGGTAACATCGTTTGTAGATGTGTGGACCACCATCTACTTGAAGAGATACGACTCATTCATGCAATACATGGAATGAATAAATAATGGATTTAGTAAAAATATTTGATATATATGAAAAAAATAATAAATTTTATTATATATATATATAATTTTTACTATTCATTATTTTAATATTATAAAAAAATGAAGAAATCGTTCAGGAATACATACGACCTACCAATTCTATGATTAGTGTATTTAATTTATATCTCCAGACAATATATATTACTGTAAATAAATATATAATGAACACATATAATATATAAATAATTTTTTATATTTTTTATATGACGAAAGTTTTATCTATATAATAGAAATGAAAAACAATAAACCAATAAATAATCAGGAAACAAGGAAATTAACACCAAAACATTGAAAACAATGAAATATTATTAAGAAAATAAGAATAATATGTTATAAGGGGATCATATATGGTATCATAAAAATCATATTTTTCTTTTATAAGTTAATATTATTATTAAAACCATTATAAAATACGTTAATGAGTGTTCAACCAAAAAGGAGCATAAGGTAAGGGTTTTCATCTCAAATTTTACATATGTGAGATAAATGTCATATTCACCACCAACTTCTTTTATGCAGAATATATAAAAATCCTTATGATATGTTAAATCAAGAATCCTTTAATCATACTAGTATTTAATGTTTTACATTGAATTATCTCATCCAAGTTGTTTTAATTTGAAAATTACAATGTGGTAAAAGTAATTTTGAAATCTCACTTTTTTTTTGTGATTGTTAACTTTCCCTTGAAAAAATAACATTTTTGTAATAATATTTCATTGTATGTGACTTTTCTTTTAAATATAAAAATTCTTTTTGGTGGATATGGTTATTAGTTAAACCTTAATCTATTTTGACATAAAATGTTTACTTTGAATTTTATATTATTAACTATGGAATTATCGATTATCTGTATTATTTATTCAATATAGATATTTGATGATAAAGAAAATTGTTTATATATTAAATTTATTATTCGATATATGGGGAATCGTTTAGACTGTTATGACATGGGTGGGGCCTAGTCCTATATTTCCCCTTGATGAATCGATAGGTTCCCATGAGACAAATGAGTTGGCCAAATCAAAGTAGATTAAATTCTCTTGAGAATAGATCTTAAAGGTAAAGGAATCATGTACCTCAAAAACATAGTGTCTAAAAATAAATAATTTCCTTTCTTTATAAATAAGTTATTATTTATCAAATATAATTAAAATTTAACATTATCTATGAATACATTAAATTCATAGGTTATTGATTAAGTATTATTTCTTAAATTATTTACCTTTCCATATTGATTATTCCTTATCATGTTGTTTAAATGGAATGTGTGTTTAGTTGTTTACCTTTCATAAATTATTATGCTTGTTGATTTTTTATTATTTACTATGCATACATACCTTACTCATCATTTGAGCTCACCCTTATTCTTCACTTTCCCAGTGATTAGGAGATGAATTCAGGGAATGAGTTTCAAGAATGATATTTATTTATCATAGTAATATATTTTGTTTTATTTTCTCTTCATATTATAAAATGGGTATCAGGTATGTAATATAATTTTCCAAAACTATTAAATAGATCCTTGAATCTGGATTGGATTACTTTTAATCATACCAATGTAGTAAATTAAGGCACCGACTCTGGGATTCTCATTTCTGGGTGTTACATTGAAAATCAAATACCTAAAAAGGAGTACGTAATAAGATAATTTAGATGGTGTTTTATGAAAAATAACACCCATGAATATAATTCCTTTAGATAATAATATTAAAATGGTAGTGAAATAAAAAATTATTTCATAGTAGTACTAAATAATGTTTTTCTATCACTATTAAACGTCATTTTTAAGGATAAAGTTAAAAAATTAAAAATATATATTATTTTTTAAAAAAATAAATACTTTCGGCTTGTAAAAGAAATAATGGTTTAATAAAAGTGAGTTCAACTCATTCTGACAACTTTAAATTACTAAATATAATATTCCAATAAGTATCCTTGAAAATGATAGATTATATTTAAAATGTGAAGGTATATCATTGTAAAGCACATAAATTTTAAAAAGAAACATTGATAAATCATCTTTGAAAATTTATTCAGTTTATTTAAATAAATAAGTAGTGTAAGATAAAAAATATTATTTTGAAAAGATGGAATTATATTTTGAAATAACATTTAAAAATAATAATTTAAAAGGAATAATAAAAAATAATTTTGAAAATAAATGTAGGGAAATATGAATTTTAAATGACATAAAATTATGTTAGGAATATAAATATATATGGGAGAAAACTGTTGGGTTTTAAAAAAATGGACATTGAGGAGAATCCATCATTAATGAGGATGGGAAGTATTCATTGCAATGATATACATTAAAAAAATAAAGTTATAATATTTTAACTTAAAATTATTTTTACCATAATAGGAATTTAAATTATCATGGATAGATAATTATAGTGTTTGAAACCAAATATTGATGAATGATTTTCTATATGAAGTATTATAACTCAACAATGATAGATTTGTTAAAAAATACCCTTCAAAGCATGGTATTCTTTGATTCAAAATCCATTTAAATAAGGAAAATGTTATAGATCTACAAACCCCATGAATTACATTGATAATTTATAGGAACAAAATTATGTAGTAATTAAACCATCTCAAGGATTTCATGGTAAAAAAATAAATTTTATCTCAAGAAATAAAATTTAAGATGAACTAACCCTTTCATTAATTCCTAATATCCTGAAATTTAATTGAGTATTCTATATAAAAAATTAACTATAAAAATAATCTACTATATAAACATATTCATATATATATATATATATATAATTTTAGAACCTTTATTTATTATTATTCCCTATATAAATATTAGAAAGATAATATTTATTCTGAATATTATATGTCATTAATCATTATCATTTTGAATTAGTTTGATAATATTGATGTTGTTAAATTTTACTCAAAAAAGTTAATAATTATAATATAACACATCTTACTATAATTTATGATTCATGAAGGTTTTTATAGTTATAATTTCATTTAATTATGTTTTTTAGGTTCTTATATAATTTTCTTGTGGAAAATCATGTTTTGATGATATTTAATAAATGAACCAAGGTAACATAATTAATAAGTATAAAATTAATTATACTATTATAGAAAAAATTAAAACTATTTTTAATCGGTTTATAAAAAATATTTTCATTGAATATTTTTTATAGTCGTCGATTATATTATTTTATCTCATTTTCCAAGTAGGTTTCTAGAACAACCCAAACATGATTATAGAACAATAAATCTAAAAATTGTATTATATATGTTTTTTATTTTGGGAATAATATAATTATGAGAGAATAATAGTGTTATTAGTTTTATACTTCTAATGTATAGAATAATATTTGAAGATTATTTTATAAATATGAGTGAAACTAAATGAAAAACGAGATACATTACTTCATAGAGGTAATACTCCAGACAATGTTTATTTAGAATTTTAATTTTCAAATGAATCAAAGAGAAATAAGGTGGATTATAATATTTATATTATCAATTATTATTATATAATATCATTCAAATTATTTCCTCAAATTCACATGATTAATTATTGAAGATATGCATTAGTTAAAAAGAAAATAATTTGTTGCTTTATAGAAGAATCTTTCCACACAATTCAAAAATGAATGCTTTATTTCGATTAATAGAAAACGGAAATGGTGTTAATTTTTAATTCCAAGGAAAAAATATTCATTATAAGTATAATAATTATTTCATTATATAGTAATGATAAAATTATATTTGCAAAACAAGATTATAAGGGAATAAGTTTTGGAAAAAATGAGTATTTTCAATTAAATCATTGCATTTTCCATAGAGGATTATTAGTAAATGGAGGAAATTAAGACTATATCATATAAAAATAGGCTCATGTATAGGGAATATTATGATATGGGATGATAAAATGGTATTATTTTAAATTAGAAACCAAAATGTTATGGTTGTTTTTGAGAGGTGGTGAGATGTCCATTTTATAAGTAGTGATAATGTAATTTATTTTTATATTTTAAATAAATATTAATGAAAAACATGTTTCACATGAAAAAAGACTAGAAAATAGAAAATATTGGATATGGATATGAGATATGGTCTTCAATTTCCCAACAATTCGTTTTCATAAATTTTTATAAACTTGTTTCAATGTCCTAACTCTTTGAATATTCATAGTTAGAATTTTTTATTTTACAAAGATAACTAGTTTTTACCGATGTGATTTTGATTTAATGTCTAATAAAATAAATAATTAATTAATTAACTATGGATAAAAATATAAAACCAATATTACCAAATCAAATTCATATCTGTATGAAAAGTCTATTTTAAAATTAGAGAATGTGACACTTAAAATCATATCTTTAGAAAAATTGAAATTTTTATCATAAATTTTGTGTTTAGGATACAATTACCAATTTATTTTATTTTCATTATATATAGAGGTTTTTTATAAAAAAAATAAATCTTATGCTAATTTTGAATGACACAAAATAAAAATTTTAACAAAAAAAATATCTATTAAAATTAAAATACTGAAAATTGACTTTTTATTGAACAAAATTTAATATATAATCTATAAATAGTTTTATAAATTCATATTAGTATTTCATGAATAATATATTTATTCCATAATATATAATTCATCCTGAAATTTTTATAGGTTTTTAAATTAAAATTACATCATAATATTGTCAAAACCACAAATTTTTAGTTAAAAACATAATTTTCCCTATTAACATTAAAATCAATTATTTCATAAAAAATAAAATATACAATTTGGAATTATATAGGTCTTTGTAATGAAATTTTTATATTTTTATATTTCAAATTCTATTATTTATCAATTTATTTTTTAAATGAAAACTAAAAAATCATACTAAATAAAAATTTATTGATTTTGTTTTTGTTTTTGAACATTAACTGTGATTGGAATTATGTAAAGTTATTTTATTAATTTAAAAATATTAATATATTAGTTAATATATTTTAATATGATAAATTATCATAGTAATAATTTATATGTGTTAAATTTAACACTATAAACAATTAATTTAGGAAGAATAATTAAATCCAATTATCTATTTTCCACCAATGAAAGTAAATTTTAAATTATTACTATATAATTTTTTAAAGGAGGTTTTATTCATTTTTATTTTTTAGAAGGATCATATAATATATTGTGGCTCATTTTTGTTCATTTTTTCAAATGGATCTAGATATTGAACTTAATTATTATTTAATGAAAAATTGTATAGTAAAATATTTCTGTTTTACAACTGATGTGTGACTATTCAAATTCTTATAAGATAAAATTTTAAGAGTTCTGGTAATCCTATAAGTAATTATGCCACCAAATGTAATATAGGTACGGGTTCCACCATATATTATGATCCATCAGTGTCAGTATTGGAGTATTTTTGATACAGGATGACTAGGTGATCACTTATGGTTCCAGGCAGTTATAGAAATATTTGTGGAACTTCCTAAATCATTATTTAGAGATATTAGTAGTGTTTCATTCCATGATATGTTGGTGAAACTAACAATTGAGAGGGATATTTTTTATTCTCATAAGATAATAACACGAGAAAAATTTTATCACACTGATATCCAATCTGTTGGTAATAAGGCTTGGTCAAGTACTTATCAAATTACGATTTCTATTTGACATATACCCATGGAATGGGTAACATCATGGTTGATTCATTTTCTTGGAATACTCAAACATATGTGGTAAAAGGGTTAAGTATTCAGTAGGAAATGATAGAACTCATTGTAGAGATTACTTTGGATTCTTTGGAGTATTAAGGTTAGGTGACCCATATATCACTCTTTATCAATTTACTTATCCTCTAACAGGTGAAGAGTGTTTATCAATCAGATTCATACTGTTTGGATATAGATGATATTTTTTATTATTAGGAGATTCTGCAGGATAACTCTCTTGATGATTAAAATGTTATTTATGTTTCAGAGTGTGTTTTTTCACTATGATCATGCATGAATATATAATAACAGAATCACATGACTCGAGATGGGATATTCAGATGGGTTTAAAAAAGTATAACATTAAATATTTAGGAAATATTTGTCATATTTTATGTAGATAGTGACATCAATTTTTGTCAAATGGTTGTCATATTATCAGTCAATGAAGGCTATGAACCTTTAGCTCACCATTTTTATCCATTTATTACGGATTACTGAGTAGAAGTGGTATGATTTTGCTATGGATTTAATGAATAAGTTTTCAAGGACTCCAAGTGGTAGTAACACTGTTTGGGTTATAGTGGATTAGTTTATTTAGGTTTCATATTTTATATGGATTTAAGAGACATTCTCAATTGAAGATATGGGAATTATCTATGTATGGGATATAGTTTACTTATATATTTTTACTCAGAGTGTTGTCATAAAAAATCATCCAAAATTTTACTTTATGCTTTAGATGAGGTTCAATGAAGGTCCAATAGACAAAAGTGCATCTAAGCATTAATTAACATCCATTAAATGATTTATATATTAGTACATTTCAATCTTCACGGTGTTGATTGGAAGTTGAGGAATCATTGATTTTTAGAAATACCTCACGTGTGGGACATTAGATCCCATTCATTTGACCTTGAGGTGTTTAGTAATAACTAATAGTAGGATGAGTCCATATGAAGAGTATCAAGGCCATCCTATGTATATTGGGGTAGGAGATCAGGTATTTATATGTGTGTCCCCTTGGATATGAAATCATTATGATCAAAGGTAAAGGAAGTTGGTCCTTAAATATATGGAGCCTTATGATAACATTGTGAGAATGCGTTTAGTGACATACTTATTAGCTCTCCAAAAAATGATATTATTATAAAAAAATATTACTTGTGTCAAACATTTTTCTATATTAACTTGATCAATCTCATTAGATATATGTTGTTGATTTCAAGATCAAATTTGATGCATTGTCTTGTGAGTTTCTAGAGAATATTGTGGATCAGTGTGAAAAAAGATCTATGTGGGGATATAGTCCTGAAATTATGGGTATAGTGCTAAAATTACCATGTTCTGGGGTAATCGTGGGATTATGAGTTTGAAATATGAAACTAATGGTTATATTTTTCTATCTATGAACCTAATTTCGGTTTGGGAACAAATATTTCGGATAAACAACAATATATTGTAGAGTATTGTTAAAACCTAAAACCATTGAAGGTAAAAACCTCTTC
Source organism: Viscum album (assembly GCA_963277665.1). Taxonomy (NCBI): domain Eukaryota; kingdom Viridiplantae; phylum Streptophyta; class Magnoliopsida; order Santalales; family Viscaceae; genus Viscum; species Viscum album. The sequence continues at coordinate 255,423,223 of OY728123.1, forward strand.
AAATATTTCCAAACATACTAATTTTCTTTATTTATAATTTTTTTATGGTTTTTTAAGAGCGGGGTTTGGTATGTTTTTTGTTCCCTACAACTAATAATAGTTTTCATGTATATTGTTTCAATTTTTGAGCATAGTGTTGTGGTGTGATGCATGGAGTGGGGATGGTTCATGGTGTTTATCTTATGGTGTGTGCCACAATGGTATCTTGATATATGGGAAATCTATATTCCTTTAAAATCTCATTATATAACATTTTGGGGTGGTGTTGTGAGGTTAACAGGACCAAGGAGTTGGACCTCTATATAGATATGGTCACACTATGACCTTGAAGGTTTATGTCATGATCATGGACGACGAGAGTGTGTTTCACCACATCCTTTAAGGTATACATGTGAATAATTAAATGGGAAGTAAATTTTCAATATTTATATTTATAATCCCACCATTTATTACTATTTTACATTCAATATCATCTAATTTTAGTCATGCTCGATGTTTGTTGATGTTGGAGCACATCCTTGGCATTATATGCCCTTTTCCCTAATCCCATTTCCAATTTAAGATGGCATTCATTGATATGTTATTCATCTTATATTTCATAGTTTTTGTAATCCCTATAATCATCCTCCCACAATTTATTCAATTTACATTCTATGAAAATAACTTGAGGGTGTTAGGGAATATATCAGTTTTTTAATGATTGGTTGTGAGAAAAAGATCATATAATAGTTTTCATGCTTTACCATCCATATGGTATGAAGTATTTATGTTACATGACCAATGATTTAAATGAATGATTTATATTTTTACCCTTCTGAATATCCTATCCTCAAGCCTTGATCTTCCCATTGGTAATTTTAAAACATTTTATTTCCCATAAAGTGAGGTGAGGCATATCTATGTGACAAATAGTAAATTAAAAGGTAATAAAATGGGTTCCCTAATAGAAAAAATATTCCAAATGATGATACTTATGATGTAATGACTGATTTTAAGAGTTTGTTGGATGGTAGTTTTTACTCCATGAAAATTTAGTATAAAATTATTCTTTTCTTAATTACTTTCATAAAATGAAACATTGGGAATTATGTGAAATGTGGTATAATATTAAAATATTATTATTTAAAGGTGAATTTTATAGCCTTGTAGTTATATTATATGATATGAATAGTAATAAAAATAATAAAATAATATAAATAAAGGTTTTATATATTAAAAATATATAGATTAATTCCTAATGATTAAGTAATAACTTTCCCAAAAAATCATTTTTTTCTTCAACAATTTATTTTCATAAAAAATGTATTTTATTTCTTATTGTGAGAAAAAAAAATTCAATAAATTTTTCCATTTATAGTAATTTTATTTCATAAACTTGTAAATTTTTTTGAAAATGGCATGTTAATATTCTCTTGGGGTTAAATATTTAGATTTATCTAATATCATTAATTTCTCACTGAATAGAGAAAATATATATTCGATAGAAACTTATCTTTCCCATATATGTTTTTATAATTCCATATTATTTGAATTGTTTTTAAATCAAAATTAGTTCACTTTTATTAAACATAATTCAATTAAGGCTGTTGAATTTATCTTTATTCTTAATTATTATATAAAAATATTTTTAAACTAAAAAATTAATTTTTAAGAAACTATTTTTCATCATTTTTTGTACTAAATTTCATAATAATTTATTAAATAGAATGAACAAAAAAGGGAACAAAGAAATACCGACTTGAAGAACAACACCCTACACACAAAACAAGAAAGGAGGGTGGAGGAACTAGAGAGGTATAAAGTAATAGAGCCCAAGGGAATAACATCTAGTGATATTATCCCTCTTAATAGATAATAAGTGTGTGTATGATGGGCCACTAGAGAAAAAATGTGGTCGGCTAATTTTTTTCCCTACCCTCTAGGTTTTTTAGACATTTGTGGAACCACTGATAATGGATTTTCATATTCTAATAATGTATGAGATATACCATGGAGTGATAATGGATCCTTGTAAGGAATCATGAATAATTATACAATCTGTTTCTACTACTACTAAAATGATGTCTCATTCACTACATACTTCAAGCCTAGTGAGAAGGACCATTAACTCAGCCATCAGAAAATTCCTAACACCACAATTAGTTTTGAAATCAATAATAACCCATCCCCTTGATTTTCGGTCCTCTCCACCACCATAAATTTCAATTATAAAACACGCCCCATTGATATTAAATTTGGATCTACTAGGATGTAGAGTCCAACAAACCCAATGGATGATATTATCCAAGGAAACTGAGTTATAACTCACATGGAGTGCTCTATGTGAAGGGGCCTCATGCTATTTCCGGAAGAGTCACACCATGTCTATCAAAAGGTTCTTTGTCCTTATTATTAGAGAATTTCCAGAGCATACCACACCCTCATTCATGGATTTGTTCATATCGTTCCAGATGTACCAATACCCAACCATAAAGATCATGCCAGAAGCCTTTTTGTCAGACCAACATACCTTGTACCATGGAACCATCATTCAAGAAAGGTGTGGTCCATTAACACTATATATGTGGCACCAATGAATTATATGTAGGCTCCTCAAACATCACTATACCATTGACAGAAAAATAAATGATGGTCCAAAATTTCGTCTTTGTAATCCCTCCAATAGATACACCCCGAAGCCAGATTAATACCAATCATGTTAATATTATCATCTATAGGAAGATCCCGAGTTCTAATCCTCTAAAAAAGAATTTTAAATTCATTGGAATGTCTTTAATCCATAAAGACAAACTGCAATCATCATGATTATTTTTTTGGTAGTACCCCTCTCGTTGTCCATTATTGAGAAGGCCCCGGAAGAAGATATAATGAACAAACATTCTTCAAGATCCTCATTAATATCAATAATATCAAAATACTCTTGTTGATTTTCATCCAAAACTACATTGAAAAATCCCAGGAACATGATTACTATTTGAAGGATATACTATGAGCTAGAAAACCTTGTAATTTGTGCTTCGAGCCAAACCCAATTATTAAACAAGAATGAAATATCTCCACTTCCGACAATCCACTAGGAATAAAGTTGTAGATATTGAAAATGGGGAGCGTTCATGGACCAATGAAAAGAGGTATTTAATCCTTCCATGATACTAAATCCTCTAGCTTTGGGACCCATGAAATTACCCCAAATAGATTAATCATTGATAACTTCCTATTCCATGTTATTCATCCATGACATGTAACGTGTTCCATGTACTCATGACTCCAATACCACCCTTCTGAATGGGTCTCACCCATTTTTATAAGAGGCTTAGTTCCAGAAACTAACTTCCTAGGCATCCCAAATAAAAGATGATAAGATATGGTTAATTTTTGTAATCAATTTCTTCAGGGATTTAGTGGCTGATAAAGCATGGCTTCGGATAGAAGACAAGATGCTATTATCCAGAGTGATCCAACCTCCAAAAGATAAAAAATGGTTCTTCCAGTTAATTCTAAGAGTCATTATTCTTTCCAATATATTATCAAAGTGTTGAATTTGGATTCATATCAAAGAGATCGGCACACCATGATATTTCACAGGTAGGCTCCCTCACCGCATACCCAACCTACTTCTCAGCCTATTGATCCTTGTGTATGTGCATTTGTTCGAGGTAAAGAAGTGGGTCTTGGTGTGATTAATCAACTAGTCACTCTAGTGGATTTTATGCTTGGAGGATTTCATTGGTACCCCATATTGATCTTTTAGAGGCATTGATGAAGAAAATTGTTTCATCAGCAAACAAGAGATGAGAGATGCAGATAGAATGAGTTTGGAAATGATAAGGCTGGATATTCCATACCATAATTTCTCTATTTATCATTATGCTGAGGACATATTGAGAGAAAAAAAATAATAGGGGATAAATTATATTCTTTATTAAATAGGTGAACAACCTTAAATAAATCGTGATTCCCTCTTATGAAACGAACATAAATCCATGAGGAATTTAAACACTTGAAAATTAAATAAGTGGACCCAGAGGAGAAACACATACATTCCACCAAATTAATTATGAATCTACATTCAATTATATCATATTCTATATCTATATCATGTTTGATATCCATGTAGGACCCATAAGTTCTAAAAGTAAGGTCACTGATAACCTCCTGGGCTAGAGCAATGTATCCTTGGATTGATATAGATTCCAACACCTTATAGGTAATGTTACACATAATAACTGGCTAATATTGCTTTATGGAAGAGGGGGTTTTGATTTTGTGGATGAGGACCATGGTGGTAGCAAAATAAGTACGTGGAATACTACCATAATGAAAAAAAGTATTGGACAATTAATATCATCTCCACCATGATTGTGTCATAGGAACCTCTGAACGAGCCTGAAAACCCATCCAAACTAGGAGAACTCATTGTGTTGAGGCGATTCAAAGACTCAAGAATTTATTCCTCATTAGGTAAAGACTTAAATAATTAAATATCATTCCTCAAAACAATAATATGAATCACTTGTGTGACCTCTTTATGACCACTAAGGAAACCATTATGCATTCTCAAATTAGGGCATGTAAGAATGTTCTTAAAGAAAGCCTATACATTCCCCTATACACTATAGAGTCATAATTGTGGGATCCATCCTTTAAATTAATATTCAGACTAGAAGACCTCCATATTTATTTAATGCATTCATGAATATAAGTTGTGATCAAATCCCCATTATGAATGCATCTAACTCTCAAATTTCTTTGAGATATTTTTTTGTTCCTCAAAAATATTTCATCCAGTTGATCTTCTATATTGTTAAGATCTCCAAAAACTACTTTGTTCCAATAATATTCCAAAATGGACTCTAAAAGGTCAATATCCATCTTCACACATCCATATCCTACGTGTTTGGAGGTGGATCGTAGATCCACTACAGAATTTCCCCTATTACTCTTCTATTCTTGTTTTGTAGCCTTTCTCAAGAACTTTCAAGAATTTGATTATTCTCTGAGTCATTCATCATCTAATGATAAACCTCTTGATTAATCTATAAGAGAGAGTAGGCATAAAATTCTCCCTATTACTATTTTTTATAAATAGAGATCAAAAGGGGGAGTGATTGAAGATACTACTTGTTAGATGGGTGACTTAGAAAGGTAGAGATTGCATGAATATTTTCTAGACAATGATCCCATATGCACCAGTTATGAAGACTCCCTCATTCATTATAGCACCAGCCGTAGCGACTCCCAAAAAAATATGTGTCCATGAGTCTTCTACAGGCCCTAAAATGGGAGAAATATATGAGGGTGTTGTCAAGTAATTACCCTCTACCATTCTTCTCATTATAACAATCCACCAAATTAAAGTTTCCAATAACAAAATAGGAGGAATATCTATGATTAAAGGATTTAAGATCATTCCATCGGGTTGCTCTCTTTTTATTATCGTAGAATTCATAAACAATGGAGAATAAAAAAAATGTTCGTATCGGAGGTAATATTCTTTGTCAAAAACTAATCTGAATCATGAACCTATTCCACAAAAATTTCTAAACTCTAAAATAATCAAATATTACAGTTATGTGGGTTAAAATGCTTAAGCCCATTCATTTTTATCCCCATTAAAATTCCCCTATCCTGGTATGGCTTTGTTTAGATAGATCACTGGAATTAATTGCACTTGATTTTTGTGGTGATTACACTGTCTGTTTTCATAGGCTTGCTGGAAAGAGCTATGATGAAGGAAACATCATTTGTTAGTAAAGTTTTGTAAAGATACCCAAAAAATGGAAGAGTGATTGATCATCCTAAGAAAGAGGGGATGCATATAAAATAACTTTTTCAACTATGGGTTGCTGAACTCCTGGACCTAGATCATGGGAGGAGGTGGGGTAACCTTGAGGAGGTTCTAAGATCACATTACCTTTGGAAAAAAACAAATAATACTGAAGAGGATGGAGTAATGTAGATAAGGCACGGAAGAAAGGCCCTTATACGATTCCAAATCCAAAAACCATTTTTCAGGGGCCTACTTAATTGATGGATTGGGAAGACTAGGACTCAAAAATTCAATGTCTCCTTGTGATGAAGAGCTCCAGAAATCATAAGTTGGAGGGGTCAGATGCTTCAAAATATGGACTTCATCTGGAACATTCATCATATCTCTATGCTGAATGACTAGAAGGGAGAACATTATTGGATCCTCTAAATGACTTCTCTTGCAAGCAGTCAACGAGTAACCATGAAGATGAAAAAAGAACAAAACATGGGAACTACAGGGTAAACATGATCCTGACACCATTTAAAGGAATCTTGCATGCGAAGAATGATCATGCGTCCAATGAAAATGGCATGATCCACGGTTTTAAGAGTTTGTAAAAAACAACCATCTTTTCTCCAGAATGATTAAAATATTTTGGTGCTGGAATCACCACCTTTGAAGGTTCGTCCATAGGATACCTAATGGTTGCAAGAGGTTGAAAAGGAGGCACATAAGGCTCATTAATTTTTGATGAATAAAAAAAGATTTTCTTGATTCATTTTTGTGTATATTATAAAATAAATCTATTTAATAAACAGAATTTATTTTCTAAATGGGGTTTCATATTTGTAACCATAGTGTACAAAGTTTTTTAAAATGATAAATGTTTTATTTGGTCATTATGAATAGTATGTTCGGTAAATATCAATAACCACTGTTATGATAAATTAGGTTATTAGTGATAAAAATAATATAATAAGTCATTAAAAAATTATTACTCCATCAGTATGTCTATTGGATGTGTTATTTAGACATTATTATTCAATATTCAATTATATGAAAACATGGTTCCATTATTCTTCAATAATGAACAAAATATTATTTTATGAAAAGAATAAATTAAAAACATCGCTCTCATTGTTTTAACAACTCTAATAGTTTTCATAGTTATAATAGAAATTTATTTTCATTTATAAATATTTATTGAAAATATTAATGAATTTTATCAACATGGTAAAATATTAATTTATTTTAGAGATGGAATAATTACCTTAAATTTTAATGGAGCTTGGACATTGTGTTTGTCCAAGCGGTAGATAAAAAAATGAATTTTAAAAAATTGAATGTACCATTTTTTGGGAGATTAATAGTGTTCCATGAATTTCTAGGATAAATATTATTTAATTGGGAAGTATTAAAATATTATTATGGAATTAAATTACTATTGTAATATTTCTTTATTGTCAAATTTTACAAATAGTATCGAAGAAAATATTAATGGTATTTTATGTCAATAAATAATTTATTACATGAATTTTCATTCATTAATATTTTATATTATTCATGTGAATTTTATATACTGTATAATATCATCCATTATCATCTTATGGATAATTTCTACTTCGATTGAATCTTTTTTGACCACTAGTGAATAAAATCCTTGATATCACAATAATCATCAAAAGAGTTTATAGGGGGTTAAAACATAGTGATAAGAGTTAAAAAACAGCTCAACCTGTCCAAATTTTATTTTATGATTGTATTTATACATATATCATTACTATATTTTAAATATTGCATTTTAGCAACATTATCATGAAAATAAATTGTATTAATTTAATAATTTAGTTACATCCAAGGGTTCCCCTATCATCTATTAATTAAGGACACCACCTCTCTTGCATTCCTTGAAAATCATGATCCAATTACCTCAACCAAACATGAAAAAACATATTTAAATGTTAATTATATAAATTTTATATATTATTATATTATCTAAATACCATGTTTTGGTTCCTTAATAGCATACCCTAAACAGTCTCATCAAAGAATATGTAACCTTCTAATACAAGCATTTCCATTTTTCATCGTTATGTACCTCATTCAATTCATACATAACAATTATAATAAAATAACATAATTATCTACATAATACATAGAATTTATTATGTTAATATAATTACTATATTCATATTCTCTTTCATTATACTGGGAATGGAATCATTGTTCATGTGTACATTTGGACTACCTCCTCTACGAATAAATGTGTTTCATATTCTATCAACACATATAATGGATGTTTATAATGATGGTTTTAATATATATATATATATATATGATATTAATGAAATTATTATAATTCTAGAAAAATAATTTATCATCTATTTTCATACCCTTAAATCAATTATAAATTGGAAAAAATCATTTGTGAATACATGTGGATTATGACCTCCATAAAAATAGGTGATTCATTTTTCGTGTTTGTCATCCATGTATAGTAGTAATATTTATTTGGATGTATATAAAAATGATAATTATATCATGGCTAATATTATTGATATGATGCAAAAATGATATTTTTTACTGTGATCAATCGACCGAAGAATTTTTATAATTGTAAACCGAACATCTTCAAATCATACAACATGAACTTAAATGATTATGTTTCTAAATATCTCAGAAAAATAAATGAAATAAATGGTTTAATGATAAGCTATTATACAAATAAATGGTTCTTAAAAAGTTAAATAATAAATATATTATTATAATACATGACATAATGGACATATGTAGAATTTATAGACTTAAGTTAAGGGGTTTTATTACTCAATTTCCATTAATTGGGTTATAATTCTTCATCATTGACTAATTTATACCATGATTATCTGTTAAATGGACTCTATTTTATTGTATTGTATTAAAAATTATTTGTTTATAGATCTCGAATTTCTAGAGAGATTACATTAATTGATTAAAATATAACTTTAATGATACCATTATTCAAAGGACTATTTATCTCAATATTTTTTAATTGAGACAGAACATGTACTATGCCACTCCTTCCTTTTATATGGAATATATGGTTCATATTAAGATACTATATCATTAATGAAATTTATGTTATGATAATTAATTTTTCTTTTATCTTTTCTATTTAATTGGATATTTATTGAAATGTTTTAAAACATTCAATGGTTTTAATGGTGTTAATTTAAATTCATACATAAATAATTCATGCTATAATTCATGATTTATTTTATATGTTATACATACTAGATCATGTAGTTTTAACATATATTTACATGTAAATAATGGTATGTGTTTCGGTGCGGATGTGCGTCGGGTTTCCGTTCCAACGTTGTTCCACCAGGATGCGTTCGCGCGTGCGCCCGTCGACCCGAGGGGATGGTTGCACAGCTTGTGGACCTGCAGTCCCGCTTTCCAAAGGCGGGCGACATCCCCCCCCCCCTTGTTCAGGGACGTCTACTCCTTGATCGAAACAGGGATGATGGGATGTCGGCTCCTCCTTCCGTGGATGTCTCCTCGGAACTCGTCGCCTAATCCGGGTCTCCCTCATAGATTTAAGAATGTTCGTGAATCTCGTTCCCGGCGCCATATTTCTATGGACACCGGTTAATTACGCTGCTTCTGCCCAGACGCTCCAAGGAGTCTGGTCGGGGCAGCAACCTGCGGTGAGGAGACCGGGTAGCTCTGGGTGTTGGGGGCGTGTCTTGACACTGCGGCTCTGCATGTCTGCCTTCCGTCCCTAATAGGGCTTCTCGAAGGCGTGGTGGCCTGAGGCATCCCGCGCTGGGTGCGGGGAACTGCGTTACCTGAGGTTTTCCTCAGCTTCCCATGTTTAACACGGGGTATGCCGCGAGTTTAACGTCTGGCGGGGACGGCATCGGACTGATCAACACGAGGAGTGGATCAGATGACAGAACCCCTTGCGGGGAACCTCCGACGCTGGGGCCAGCACATGGGTGGCTTCCCAAGTGAAGTGGAGTGGAATGAAATGGCATGACCCCACCGGGATGTGGCGGCCCGGGTAAGGATCAGGATGGATGATGGAGTGAAGAGCTTGGACCCCGTAGGGGCTTCCTACGTACCGCGCGTTAGCACGGATCAAAGTCAGCGTAGTTCGGATATACAGTTTAACGTCATGTTGGACGATGGCAAGCCGACTCACAAGGAGGTCGAGGCTACCGGGCGGAGGATTGAACTGAACCACCTCACACAGAGGGGGATGGAACGGCCGGGTGGATCACAGTTTTACGTCATGCTGGACGTTGGCAAGCCGACTCACGAGGAGGTCGATGATGCCTGGCGGAGGGTTGAACCGAACCACCTCGCACAGAGGGGGATGGAACGGCCGGGTGGATCACAGTTTCACGTCATACTGGACGTTGGATAGCTGACTCACTAGGAGGTCGAGGCTGTGGGGAAGCACAATGGAGATACACACGTGCATTCTCCCACAAGGGCGGATTCATAGGTGATTCGACGCGAATGTGAACCCGGGAGGGGTCCACTGATGGACGAACCGACGTGAATACGACCGGGGCGACCAGGTGGTGGGATTGAACCTCAGGGAGGCTTCCTACGTACCCTGTTTAGGAGACAGGGATCAAAGTCCGCGTAGTTCATTCTGTCAGGACTTACGCATTGTGGCAGCCTGAGTGCGGCAAAGCTCAGTTGAGGGGGAACATGGGCCGAAGGTGAGAGACCTCGATCACTGTCACACCCTCTACTAGCTTCGGCAGTGGGGAAGCGCAATGGAGATACACATGTGCAGTCCCCCACAAGAAACTAGGGGTTTGTAATACCCTACCCCCGTGGGCGAAGGCCACTCCAATCCCGACATCCCTGCAGAGACGAGCGAGTGGGGGCCACATCCAAACCCGGGGGAGGACCCTGCGTGCGGAGCACAGTATTGGGTGATGCGGACTCTTTAACATCTTGCCGGACTAAGTACAGTTTAACGTCGTGTGTTGAGGACGAAGCGGACGGTTTAACGTCTTGCCGGACGAAGTAGAGTTTAACGTCGTGTGTTGAGGACGAAGCGGACGGTTTAACGTCTTGCCGGATGAAGTACAGTTTAACGTCGTGTGTTGAGGACGAAGCGGACGGTTTAACGTCTTGCCGAACGAAGTACAGTTTAACGTCGTGTGTTGAGGACGAAGATGCTTGGCAGTTTAACGTCTTGCCGCGCGGACGATGTGGTGACGCCATTGGGTCCGTGTAACTTCGTGCGAACCTGGAGGACCGCACGGGAAGACAACGCATGGGGCGAGCACCCGGGATGAAGATCATCGGGTGCCGCGCAGGCGGGTACCCTGAGGGGGTCAAAGGGGGCGACCCTGGCGGTTTGCGCGCAAAAGAGGAGCTTGGCGCGCAATACCGTGGGTCGGCGCGCAATTGGGCTGGCTGGCGCGCAATTGGGCAGCCCTTTGCGCGCGGGTGATTGAGATTGCGCGCACCGGGCTTCGGATAGCGCGCGGGGGCAACGGATCATTCTTTAACGAATGGCCACTTAGGAAGGGGGGGTGCGCACAATCAGGCCGGATTGCGCGCACCCGGGGGAAATTGCGCGCAAGAGGCTTCTTTTGTGCGCTAAAGCCTTCGGGTGAGGAATTGTTCAAAGGAAAGAAGCCAACGAGATTGCGCGCGGAGGCAAACCCCGAGGCTTGATTGCACGAAATGAAATCGTTACCTGAAGATCGGCATTGCACGCGGAGGGGGCTGAATTGCGCGCACGAGTGACCCTTCAAATTCTGGCAACCTTCAAAACGTCGGGGGTCGCCTTATATTTATAGGCAACCCCGGGTGAGGAATCCGGTTCGCGGGCGCGTAATTTCCTTCGCAGGCGCGGAATCGGGGCCCGACGTGCAAAGGAGTCGAGCGGGCCACGGGCGCGCAAAATTGCGCACCAGCCCGGCGCATTGCGTGCATCCTGGGAGGCTTGCGCGCCATACTGCAACTTTGCGCGTGGCCCTCAGAATTCCGCGCAAGGCCTCCGGGCCCTCCGAAACATGCTTCTGACTCCAAATATGACCTCGCTTTCCGCATCCGGAACTTCGTTTGGGAACAACGGACTTTTTCGGCATCTACAAAAGCCCCCCCTCGGAATTTGATCGGCGAGAGGTCGCAACGATCGGGTTCCGAGGGAGACGCTGGAATGCCGAAGTCCGGGGTGGCGCAGGACTTGGGTGCGCAAAAAGGGCGTCGGGCGTGAAATTCGCTGCCTCGGTCGCGCAACGCGCTTTCCGCACGGCGTGGACACCCGACCTCACCTATAAATAGGGGCCATGGGTCCCCCGTACCGTACAAAGGCTTTCCGCGCGATAAGCTTCCAAGCTCTCGTGCGCGAAATTGCCCTCTTCAGCGTGAAATCCGCCCGTTCAGCGCGCAAACCCATTCGAATTTCGGCTTGATTTTGCGCGAACTCCCGGGGTTTTACGCGACATACTTCCCAATTGCGCGCCGTCCACTAGGATTGCGCGCCAGCCTTCAAACTTCTCTACCAGCCTCTTCCGATTCCGCACGCCTCATCCCTTAACCCACACGACTCCCGGAGCTTCTGAGATGGCCGCGAATCAAGGGAATGAGGGGGATGCCGCCATTCGCAGAGCTGAGATGGCGGCGAACGGGGAGGTCTACGTAGCCAAGGAGATTGTTTCCAACAATCAATCCTTGTTCGACTTGCTGACGCCGACCCAGAAGACATATCCGCTGTCGGACAACCTGCCGCTCTGGAACTATGGCATCCTGGATGAGGTTCCGGTGCCAGGGTTCAAGGTTGATGCGCCACGGACCTGGGTGACTCGGGAGGACGAGCTTCCCCGCTATAACATCACCAACACTGGGCATCCTGCCAGGGAGACCAGGCACTTAGACGTCTATGTCCTGAACCCGAGGACGCGAACCATTGCCGGGAGTGAGCCTACTGCGGAGAACTCTCCAGCCCTCTACTCGAGCACATACCGCGAGAGTGTTACTGACGACACCAAGGGCTGGCTGAAGGACTTGGACTTGCGGTCTGGGGGCAATTTCACCAGTGAGTGGGCCTGGGCGTTCTGGGTACACCACACCTGTGATCACTTCGCGGAGGAGCTGCGGTACATCGGCCTGTTTGAGGCGGTGTGGATGTCGCAGTTTCACTTCTACCAGCAGCCCGAGCTTGGGCCGGAGCTGTTCTCCTGCTGGTCCCCGGATACCAACACCTTCCATCTTCATCATGGGGAGGTCAGCATCAGTCTCTGGGACATCCACTGCATCGGAGGTATCCCGCTGGAGGGTTACCAATACGATGAGTTCCTGCCTCTGAAGAACACCTGGGAAGACAGGTCACAGACTCCCATTCTGACATTGCATCTACTGGACCTGGCTACGCAGCGGCTCGGGGTAAAGGACTTCCACAAGGACATAGCCTACAAGGAGTGGTTCGGCCAGTTCTTGGAGCATGACCCAACGGTCAGGATGCCAGGCAGGGGGAAGCGGTGCCCGACCTCGGCTCAGAGGAGCCGGAACGGGTCGTACTGGCGGGTCCTGGAGACGGGCGACTACCGCTCATGGGGGTACCGCGTCATCGAGGCCCGGGACCCAAATTTCCGGTACACGGCGTTCCTGGACGCCTTTCTGAGCTGGTGGCTCCTGCCAGTGCGGGATGCGAGGATGGGCGTCTGCCCGGCGACACTGGTGATGGCGGGCGCAATGGCAGCCAACAAGAGATACAGCCTCGGGGTCCCAGTGCTGGCTAAGCTGTACGCCATCCTGGGACGCATCTCGCGAGGGGGGTCGCCACGAAGGATCTGTGGGCCCTTTCAATTCTTCCACAGCTGGGTGGCTGCTCACCTCGGTGGGTACACGTTTCCAAACGCCGTCATTCCTCCGGGCAACGGCCTGCGACCCTCCCTGCTGAACATCGCGGGGGTCGCTCCGATGACCCTAAATGAGGAGGGCGTGAGGATTCTGATTGGAAATCATGCCAATTTCAACTTTGGCCCGTTTCCCACTCCCGTTGGCCAGATGATCGACAATGGGCAGGGTCCGCTGGAGCAGCACGAATACTTCCTGAGCATGCGGGGCGGGGTGCTCGTGACTCGGATCGACGGGAAGGTGATCTGCGAGCCGTACGTGCCAACCCGGTTTGCCAGGCAGTTCGGGTGCCTTCAACGGATGCCGAAGAGGGTATTCACTGTCGTCCAGGAGGAGACGAACCCTTGCATCCTTCGTAAGATGTGGCTAATGTTTTCCGCTTTCGGCTCTGGCGACGTCATCACTCTCCCTCCTACCGGGGTTGACGCAGGCTTGGCAACCGAGTACGCCGAACACTGGGCCATCACGTACCCTGAGGGGCTTCTACGGAAGCCAGTTCGGCGGCTCGAAGTCACCCGTGCGGAGACTGGGCGTCAAGGAGGGAGGCGAGGCGCCGTCACGCGGGGGAGAATGGAGGCGCGCCAAGCAGCGGAGCCGGCGCGAGCAGGGACTTCGGTGGCGGGCACATCACAGGCTGCCGCCACGACTTCAGCGCCCGGAGAGGGGGCACATGCGGTGGTCGGTGAGCGGCCCGGGAAGCAGGTAAGGCGTCTGCTCGAACCCTCCCGCGATGCGGTCTTCCCAGCGCTGTGGTCGGCCTGGATGACCCTGCGGCAGTCGCTGGGGACCAAAACCATCTGGCAGAAGATAACCAGCGAAGGGATCCATCTGCCAGAGGTCGGGCACCTCCAGGTCGCCGACAGGGTGAACTTCCACCGGCGGTATGCGTATCTGACGGCCATGGACGAGTACGCGCGCCAACGTGGTCAGCGTGCGGAGCCATCCCTTCTAGTAAAGGTGATGCTCGGTCTAGAGCCCTCTCCAGAACAGATGCCGCCGGAGGAAGGTGATAGTAACGAGGACTCCGAGTAAGAGGATGAGACGGGAGAGGATGAAGGCTCTGAGGGATGGTCCCATCCGGGGAGCCCGCGGGAGAGCGGCGAGGGGGCCGGCTCTGACAATATTGATATCACCGAGCTCCTCGAGGTCCGCTTCTATCCCTACTCAACCTGCTTCATCCATTCTCTTATGCAGCTTCTAACCCATTTCTGCATCTTCCTCAGGAGTGCACGGATGCTGGTCAGGCATCCTCAGCCGGAGTAGGAGAGGCGCCAGCAGGATAGGGCGGGGGCCAGACACCTATCATTGAATTGATAAGCGCCGAGGGGTCCCCTGCTGCAACTGCTCCTGTGGAGGTCGGGACAGCGAAAGACGACGCTCTGGACTCCCGTAAGTCTTCTCCCTTCACTGTTGGTGTTTTCCGTTGATGATCCGTGACTAACCACGGCATGCCTTACGCAGTGATCTCAATACTGGAGGCTCGTCGGGCTGTCGAACCCGGGCCATCCACGAGTGGACCAGTGGCAGACATACCGCCTCCTCCGGAATAGGCTTCTCACACCGAGTCGGCCCCACCAACTGCTGATCAGGGGGCAACGGACGCCGGCGGTGCTGCCATCGGAGAGAGGTCGGGGGCTGACGAGGGTGTCAATGCCGCTGGGGCGAGAGAAGAAGGTCTCCCAAATGTTGGGGAACCTATCCCCCGTGAGGACATCCTAGGGGCGGACCCTGCAGCAGACCTGCTGGCTGCCTTCCCTGCCTACCGGCCTGCCGACACCGAGGAGATGGACGACTCGGACACGGAGGCGGTCGAGGAGAGCCGGATAACGCGTCGCAGGGGGTGGAAGTGCATCCAGTGCTTCCTCAAGCGAGACCCATCAGAGTGGCTAGGGTGCATGGGATCGCTTCAAACATGGCTGCGCTTCCTGTGTGCCGGGGGAGCTGATGCTCAACGCCTCCATCAGACGGTCCGTTATTTCATGTTCGAAAAGATGCGCGAGAGCCGCCGGCGTCCGACGTCGCACAATGTCGGGACATGTCGGAGAACACGCGGGCGCTCCTTGTGGCGGAGCAGGATGTTCGGCGCCTCGAAGGGCAGGTGGCAGGGAAGGAGGCCTTCGTCGCAGCATGCACTGAGCTTGTGGAGCAATTGACTGCCCAGCTGAATGACGCCCAGGTACAGCTGACGGAGGCGGGCCACCAGATGGTCACACTTCAGGTCGAGCGGGAGCGTGCACAATCCCGGATCGGCGAGTTGCGCGCTGCGGCCGCCGACGAAGAGAGGGCATGCAGAGAGCAAGAAGCAGCTCTGGAGGCTGCCAGCCAAAGGGTAGCAGCATTGGAAGGACTCATTCAGCACGCTAATCCCTAGGGGATTTGTTTTTGCCACTTCCGGAACATTTTGCTTCCGCTACTTAATACTTCGATCCATTTGTATGAATCGCCATATTTATCTGCATCTTTTGGCTTAACGTGCTCGACCACAATTCATTATCTCGCAGAGCAGTTAACCAAGCTTCAGGCATCCATAATTGGGCCTGGATTTCTAAGGAAAAGAGGGAGGTCATTCCTAGGAAAGGAGACCTCAGACCTAATCAATGTATCATCACCCCAACTTGTTCCGACACACGAGCGGGACAACACTAGGGGCGTTGAGATTTCATCTGAACATAGGGAAATGAGAAAGGGTGAATCGCGTGTCCCAAATTCAGAAATCCACGACGGTCGGCCTTCCAGGAAATTCCCAAGACGGCAAGCGGACAATGGATCAATCGACCATACTACTGCGATAGACGGACCGAAGGTCATCATTCGTATTGCAGGAGGCGGATCACAAGTCAACGTCAATACCACTTTGGGGGTTCCTTCAGACACAAGGGTGGAAATCTGGATCAACAGGGCATGCGAAGCGTGGGGCGAAGTGATGATTTGTTCGGACAGAATCTAACACTCCCAAAATTGCGCCACCGTGGGGAAAGCGTATTAGGAGAATGCACTAATCCGGCCGTGAATCACCCCAATTCTCAGACAGAACCTCTTTGAAGAGGAAACTGTCGCTTCCCATCATTGCAATGGGGCATCCCGAGCCGAATCAGGGAGAATTTCACAACTGCACCACTCTACCAGAAGCCAGGCCAAACGGTCGGCGATGAGGAGGGGCGGGACTTAGCGATCCCTGAGGCTGGACCCGAGTCGAGATGCTCGGGCGTTCCTACGTACTCCATCAGGCTGGAGATCAAGCCACACATATTTCTGAGAGTGCAGTTTTAACGTCATGCGGGACGTAGAACCCCGTTTAGGGAGATCTTAGTTTAAAGTCATAGAGCTCGGACCATAGGGGCAGATCTTAGTTTAAGGTCTTAGAGCTCGGACCATAAGAACCTCAAAGTACGCCACATCGTGGTCCTATCCCCTGGATATGCGAAGATTCACTGAGGGATAGTGTCAAGAGTGTCGAGGTTTCTCCTGGTCGGAATGGGAGGTGGAAAATGTAATGTGATTCATGCGACCATTCACTCAAGGACTGGGGACATCGGTGTAACGATATGGGAGTACTACCGACCGTGGCGGAAAAGCAGCATCAATATCGCACTGACCGGTGATGAAATGAGGCACAAAACGAGCATCAACCGCTCAAGCGCTGGATTCATATCGACATGCTGCCCAAGGCCCTTGGGGGCACAAGCCCGAGTCGGTGGGAGAGCACTGAGGCATTGTGTCCAGACCGCTCACGGGGGCTCCACCCAGGGCGTAGGCGATGGGTCCGAATGAAGGGGAGCATGAAGCCTGAAAGGTGGAAGGAACCTGACCAAGATGAACCTGACCCTCCTGGAAGTAAACCAGAGTACTCTTGACACCGGTGGACCACTGCAAGGGGTCAAGGGACACGCCTTGAGGGTGACCCGAAGGCGGCGGATTCCCCAGAGAAGGGGGGATCTCTAAGAGGTGGGGGGCTGGACCCGAAGTTTCAAACATCCGGGCATTCCTATGTATCCCATAAGGATGGGAATCAAGCCACACGTAGTTCTTGAAGCGCGGCGCAACACAATCGGGCACCAGCGCGGGGAGGGGTGCGGGTCTAGCCCTCGCACCCAGAAGAAGCGGCATTTGATATTTCTTGTATGACCTTAAAAGTGGATGGTTTTTCATTGTGCAGTAACAAGCCTGTGATTAAGAAATCTCTAGCGTCGCCACAATAATCAAGCCATGAAAGGCATTGATAAATGGCGTGGTTATTAACCAACGCCCAATGTGAGTGTCTCCCGAGGAGAACATCACGATGCAGTGCCGTTTCTCGTCGGGCGGCCAAGACGATCACAGTTTACGGTTGTGTGGTAAGACCAGGCAACACAGTTTAATGTCGTGCGGCTCAGACCATGGAGGAATCCGCTTATTGCAATACGGCAGACCCAGCGGAGGTGGGAACACATCCCCAGCCCTGCGGTCACGCATAATTCCAAGAGAAGGATCCTGGGATAGGGGCCTGCATATGTCCATCACCCGAGGGGCGGAGATGCTAGCCTCCAGCTATACTGGGCCCAGAACGCGATTGTTCGGGCGGCTCCTTCCTCCTTATGGGGACGAGGGTCCAGCTACACATAGCCCTTAGGAAGGACATCAGCATATATCCCTGGTGCTCAGATCGTGGGAGTCTCGAAAGACACCATTACCCTGGTTGGCCTGCCTAACATGTAGAGGTGTACTGAAGGTCAGTATGAAGAGAGTGTCGAGATTCCACTACAACGCACAAAGGTGGGGTGTGATAAGGACTGCGCAACCAACGTTCTGAGCCTGAAAGAGCCGACATGGCGATCAAGGATGTCGCTGACCATATTCGCAACACAACATCCGATCGCGTCAGCCTAGGATGAGGCAAGCAAACGAGAATCAACCGCTCAAGCGCAAGATTCATATTGATTTGCGGCCCAGGACCCGCCGGTAAATCGACCCGGAGCGGTAGGAGAGCCCTGAGGCATCGTAAAAAAACCGCTAACGAGGATCCCTTTGAGTGAAGGCTTGAACCAGAGGAAGCGCGAGGCCCGACAAGCAACACAGGGCTTGTCGGGACTGAATCTGACACTACGGGTCATAGACCGGAGTACCCAATACATGTTAACAGATCACCGGAAAGGGTCGGAGGACTCACCCTGAGAGCAACCAAAAGACGGCAGATCCCCGTGATCAACCAAGAGACGGGGCTGGACCTGAAACACAAGCGTCCAGGCGGTCCTACGTATCCCATAAGGATGGGAATCAAGCCGTACGTAGTTCTTTGAGAGGCAGTTTAACGTCATGCAGGACGATGAGGGGTGTGAGGTAGTCCCACACACGGGGGAGGCGTACGGCGCGGCCAGTAGACCGACGTGAATGAGGACATAATCCCCCGCTCACACGTTATGCCTCGCACAAAAAGGAGGGGAACTCGGGCCAGAGGCCCAAAACGGGATAAAGATTCCCGGAAAATGGGGCTGGGCCTAAAACATGAATGCTCAGGCGGTCCTACGTATCCCATAAGGATGGGAATCAAGCCGCACGTATTTCTATGAAGTGTAGTTTAACGTCATGCAGGACGAAAAAGAAAGGGGGGAGCGGAAGGCATCCCCAAACGTGGGGGGCGTACAGCGTGGCGAGCAAACCGACGTGAATGAGGGCATAGCCCCGCGTTCACACCATACGCCGCATACCCAGGGGAACATGGGCCAAGGGCCCGAGATGGGATGGAAATTTCCAAAGGATGGGGCTGGGCCCGAAACATGAATGTTCAGGCGTTCCTACGTATCCCATAAGGATGGGAATCAAGCCGCACGTAGTTCTTGAGAGGCATTTTAACGTCATGCAGGACGACTGCTGAACAGTTTAACGTCTTGTAGCTTGGACGAGGTGCAGTTTAGCGTCATGCAGGACGATGTACAGTTTAACTTCATGTTGTACGAGAAAAGGGAGATCTTAGTTTAAGGTCGCAGATCTCGGACCATAGGAACCTCGAAGTACGCCGCATCGTAGTCCTATCCCCTGGATATGCGAAGATGCACTGAGGGACAGTGTCAAGAGTGTTGAGGTTCCGCCTAGTCAGAATGGGAGGTGGAGAATGTAATGTGAATCATGCGACCATTCACTCAAGGACTGGAGGCATCGGCGTAACGATATGGGAGTACTGCCGACCGTGGCGGAAAAGCAGCATCAATATCGCACTGACCGTTGATGGAATGAGGCAACAAACAAGCATCAACCGCTCAAGCGCAGGATTCATATCGACTTGCTGCCCAAGGCCCTTGGGGGCACCAGCCCAAGTCGGTGGGAGAGCACTGAGGCATTGTGTCCAGACCGCTCACGGGGGCTCCACCCAGGGCGGAGGTGATGGGTCCGAATGATGGGGAACATGAAGCCTGAAAGGTGGAAGGAACCTGACCAAGCTGAACCTGACCCTCCTGGCAATAAACCAGAGTACTCTTTACACCGATGGACCACTGCAAGGGGTCGAGGGACACGCCTTGAGGGTGACCCGAAGGCGACGGATTCCCAAGGGAAGAGGGAATACTTAAGAAGTGGGGGCTAGACCCGAAGTTTCAAACATCCGGGCGTTCCTACGTATCCCATAAGGATGGGAATCAAGCCACACATAGTTCTTGAAAAGCAGTTTAACGTCATGCGGGACGAATGATGAACAGTTTAACATCTTGTAGCTTGGATGAGGTGCAGTTTAGCGTCATGCAGGATGAATACTGAACAGTTTAACGTCTTGTAGCTCGGACGAATGCTGAACAGTTTAACGTCTTGTAGCTCGGGTTCACCATTTTTCTGATTCGGTGTGGATGTGCGTCGGGTTTCTGTTCCAACGTTGTTCCGCCAGGACGCGTTCGCGCGTGCGCCCGTCGACCCGAGGGGATGGTTGCATGGCTTGTGGCCCCGCAGTCCCGCTTTCCAAAGGCGGGCGGCATCCGCCCCTTGTTCAGGGACGTCTGCTCCTTGATCGAAACCGGGATGATGGGATGTCGGCTCCTCCTTCCGTGGACGTCTCCTCGGAACTCGTCGCCTAATCCGGGTCTCCCTCATAGATTTAAGAATGTTCATGAATCTCGTTCCCGGCGCCATATCTCTATGGACACCGGTTAATTACGCTGCTTCCGCCCGGACGCTCCAAGGAGTCTGGTCGGGGCAGCAACCTGCGGTGAGGAGACCGGGTAGCTCTGGGTGTTGGGGGCATGTCTTGACACTACGGCTCTGCATGTCTGCCTTCCGTCCCTAATAGGGCTTCTCGAAGGCGTGGTGGCCTGAGGCATCCCACGCTGGGTGCGGGGAACTGCGTTACCTGAGGTTTTCCTCAGCTTCCCATGTTTAACACGGGGTATGCCGCGAGTTTAACGTCCGGCGGGGACGGCATCGGACTGATCAACACGAGGAGTGGATCAGATGAAAAAACCCCTTGCGGGGAACCTCCGACGCTGGGGCCAGCACATGGGCGGCTTCCCGAGTGAAGTGGAGTGGAATGAAATGGCATGACCCCACCGGGATGTGGCGGCCCGGGTAAGGATCAGGATGGATGATGGAGTGAAGAGCTTGGACCCGGTAGGGGCTTCCTACGTACCGCGCGTTAGCACGGATCAATGTCAACATAGTTCGGATATACAGTTTAAGGTCATGCTGGACGATGGCAAGCCGACTCACAAGGAGGTCGAGGCTGTCGGGCGGAGGATTGAAACGAACCACCTCGCACAGAGGGTGATGGGATGGCCGGGTGGATCACAGTTTCACGTCATGCTGGACGTTGGCAAGCCGACTCACGAGGAGGTCGAGGCTGCCAGGCGGAGGGTTGAACCGAACCACCTCGAACAGAGGGGGATGGAACGGCCGGGTGGATCACAGTTTTATGTCATGCTGGACGTTGGATAGCTGACTCACGAGGAGGTCGAGGCTGTGTGGAGGGTTTAACCAAACCACCTCGCAGAGAGGGGGATGGAACAGCCGGGTGGATCACAGTTTTACGTCATGCTGGATGTTGGCAAGCCGACTCACGAGGAGGTCGAGGCTGCCAGGTGGAGGGTTGAACCGAACCACCTTGCACAGAGGGGGATGGAACGGCCGGGTGGATCACAGTTTTACGTCATGCTGGTCGTTGGCAGGATGACTCACGAGGAGGTCGAGGCTGCCAGGCGGAGGGTTGAACCGAACCACCTCGCACAGAGGGGGATGGAACAGCCGGGTGGATCACAGTTTTATGTCATGCTGGACGTTGGATAGCTGACTCACGAGGAGGTCGAGGCTGTGTGGAGGATTGAACCGAACCACCTCGCACAGAGGGGGATGGAACGACCGGGTGGATCACAGTTTTACGTCATGCTGGACGTTGGATAGCCGACTCACGAGGAGGTCGAGGCTGTGTGGAGGGTTGAACCGAACCACCTCGCACAGAGGGGGATGGAACGGCCGGGTGGATCACAGTTTCACGTCATGCAGGATGTTGGATAGCCGATTCACGAGGAGGTTGAGGCTGTGTGGAGGGTTGAACCGAACCACCTCGCACAGAGGGGGATGGAACGGCCGGGTGGATCACAGTTTCACGTCATGCTGGACGTTGGATAGCCGACTCACGAGGAGGTCGAGGCTGTGGGGAAGCACAATGGAGATACACACGTGCAGCCCCCCACAAGGGCGGATTCATAGGTGAATCTACGCAAATGTGAACCCGGGAGGGGTCCACTGATGGGAGAACCGACGTGAATACGACCGGGACGACCAGGTGGTGGGCTTGAACCTCAGGGAGGCTTCCTACGTACCCTGTTTAGGAGACAGGGATCAAAGTCCATGTAGTTCATTCTGCCAGGACTTACGCACTGAGGAAACCTGAGTGCGGCAAAGCTCAGTTGAGGGGGGACTTGGGCCGAAGTTGAGAGACCTCGATCCCTGTCACACCCTCTACTGGCTTCGGCAGTGGGGAAGCACAATGAAGATACACATGTGCAGTCCCCCACAAGAAACTAGGGGTTTGCAATACCCTACCCCTGTGGGCGAAGGCCACTCCAATCCCGACATCCCTACAGAGACGAGCGGGTGGGGGCCACATCCAAACCGGGGGGAGGACCCTGCGTGCGGAGCACGGGATCGGGTGATGCGGACGGTTTAACGTCTTGCTGGACGAAGTACAGTTTAACGTCGTGTGTTGAGGACGAAGCGGACGGTTTAACGTCTTGCCGGACGAAGTACAGTTTAACGTCGTGTGTTGAGGACGAAGCGGACAGTTTAACGTCTTGCCGGACGAAGTACAGTTTAACGTCGTGTGTTGAGGACGAAGCGGACGGTTTAACGTCTTGCCGGACGAAGTACAGTTTAATGTCGTGTGTTGAGGAAGAAGTGTACGGTTTAACGTCTTGCCGGACGAAGTACAGTTTAACGTCCTGTGTTGAGGACGAAGTGGACGGTTTAACGTCTTGCCGGACGAAGTACAGTTTAACGTCGTGTGTTGAGGACGAAGATACTTGGCAGTTTAACGTCTTGCCGCGCGGACGAGGTGCAATTTAGCGTCTTGCAGGACGAATTACAGTTTAACGTCATGTTGGACGAATGCTGAACAGTTTAACGTCTTGTAGCTCAGACGAGGTGCAGTTTAGCATCATGCAGGACGAATGCTGAACAGTTTAACGTCTTGTAGCTCAGATGAGGTGGTGCCGCCAATGGGTCCGTGTCACTTCGTGCGAACCTGGAGGGACGTGCGGAAAGACAACGCACGGTGCGGGCACCCGGGATGAGGATCATCGGGCGCCACACAGGCGGGTACCCTCCGGGGGTCAAAGGGGGCGACCCTGGTGGTTTGCACTCAAAAGAGGAGCTTGGCGCGCAATACCGCGGGTCGGCGCGCAATTGGGTGGGCTGGCGCGCAATTGGGCCAGCCCATTGCGCGCGGGTGATTGAGATTGCGCGCACCGGGCTTCGGATAGCGCGCGGGGGCAACGGCTCATTCTTTAACGAATGGCCACTTAGAAAGGGGGGGTGCGCGCAATCAGGCCGGATTGCGCGCACCCGGGGGGCAATTGCGCGCAAGAGGCTTCTTTTGCACGCGAAAGCCTTCGGGTGGGGGATTGTTCAAAGGAAAGAAGCCAACGGGATTGCGCGCGGAGGCGAACCCCGAGGCTTGATTGCGCGAAATGAAATCGTTACCTGAAGATCGTCATTGCGCGCGGAGGGGGCAGAATTGCGCGCACGAGCAACCCTTCGAATTCTGGCAACCTTCAAAACGTCGGGGGTCGCCTTATATTTATAGGCAACCCCGGGCGCGGAATCCGGATCGCGGGCGCGTAATTTCCTTCGCGGGCGCGGAATCGGGGCCCGGCGCGCAAGGGAGTCGCGCGGGCCACGGGCGCGCAAAATTGCGCGCCGGCTCGGCGCATTGTGCGCATCCCGGGAGGCCTGCGCGCCATACTGCAACTTTGCGCGCGGGCCTCCAAAATTCCGCACAAGGCCTCCGAGCCCTCCAAAACATGCTTCTAACTCCAAATATGACCTCGCTTTCCGCATCCGGAACTTCGTTTGGGACAAAGGACTTTTCCGGCGTCTACAAAAGCCCCCCCCCCCCCTCGGAATCTGATTGGCGAGAGGTCGCAACGATCGGGTTCCGAGGGAGACGCCGGAATGCTGAAGTCCGGGGTGGCGCAGGACTTGGGCGCGCAAAAAGGGCGTCGGGCGCGAAATTCGCTGTCTCGGTCGCGCAACGCGCTTTCCGCGCGGCGCGGACACCCGGCCTCGCCTATAAATAGGGGCCATGGGTCCCCCGTACCGTACAAAGGCTTTCTGCGTGATAAGCTTCCAAGATCTCGTGCGCTAAATTTCCCTCTTCGGCGCGAAATCCGCCCGTTCAGCGCGCAAACCCATTCGAATTTCGGCTTGATTTTGCGCGAACTCCCGGGGTTTTACGCGACATAATTCCCAATTGCGCGCCGTCCACTAGGATTGCGCGCCAGCCTTCAAACTTCTCTACCATCCTCTTCCGATTCCGCACGCCTCATCCCTTAACCCACACAACTCCCGGAGCTTCTGAGATGGCTGCGAATCAAGGGAATGAGGGGGATGCCTCCATTCGCAGAGCTGAGATGGCGGTGAACGGGGAGGTCTACGGAACCAAGGAGATTGTTTCCAACAATCATTCCTTGTTCGACTTGCTGACGCGGGCCCAGAAGACATATCCGCTGTCGGACAACCTGCCGCTCTGGAACTATGGCATCCTGGATGAGGTTCCGGTGCCAGGGTTCGAGGTTGATGCACCACGGACCTGGGTGACTCGGGAGGACGAGCTTCCCCACTATAAAATCACCAACAATGGGCATCCTGCTAGGGAGACCAGGCACTTAGACGTCTATGTCCTAAACCCGAGGACGCGAACCATTGCCGGGAGTGAGCCTACTACGGAGAACTCTCCATCCCTCTATTCGAGCACATACCGCCAGAGCGTCACTGACGACACCAAGGGCTGGCTAAAGGACTGGGACTTGCGGTCTGGGGGAAATTTCACCAGTGAGTGGGCCTGGGCGTTCTGGGTACGCCACACCTGTGATCACTTCGCGGAGGAGCTGTGGTACATCGGCCTGTTTGAGGAGGTGTGGACGTCGCAGTTTCACTTCTACCTGCAGCCCGAACATGGGCCGGAGCTGTTCACCCGCTGGTCCCCGGATACCAACACCTTCCATCTTCATCATGGGGAGGTCAACATCGGTCTCTGGGACATCCACTGCATCGGAGGTATCCCGCTGGAGGGTTACCAATACGATGAGTTCCTGCCCCCGAAGAACACATGGGAAGACGGGTCACAGACTCCCATTCTGATATGGCATCTACTGGACCTGGCTACACAGCGGCTCGGGGTCAAGGACTTCCACAAGGACATAGCCTACAAGTAGTGGTTCAGCCAGTTCTTGGAGCATGACCCCACGGTCAGGATGCCAGGTAGGGGGAAGCGGTGCCCGACCGCGGCTCAGAGGAGCCGGAACGGGTCGTACTGGCGGGTCCTGGAGACGGGCGACTACCGCTCATGGGGGTACCGCGTCATCGAGGCCCGGGACCCAAATGTCCGGTACGCGGCGTTCCTAGGCGCCTTTCTGAGTGGGTGGCTCCTACCAGTGCGGGACGCGAGGATGGGCGTCCGCCCGACGACACTGGTGATGGCGAGCGCCATGGTATCCAACAAGAGATACAGCCTCGGGGTCCCAGTGCTGGCTAAGCTCTACACCATCCTGGGATGCATCTCGCGAGGGGGGTCGCCACGAAGGATCTGTGGGCCCTTTCAATTCTTCCACGGTTGGGTGGCTGCTCACCTCAGTGGGTAAACGTTTCCAAATGCCGTCATTCCTCCGGGCAACGGCCTGCGGCCCTCCCTACTGAACATCGCGGGGGTCGCTCCGATGACCCTAAATTAGGAGGGCGTGAGGATTAGGATTGGAAATCATGCCAATTTCAACTTCGGCCCATTCCCCACTCCCGTTGGACAGATGATCGACAATGGGAAGGGTCCGCTGGAGCAGCATGAATACTTCCTGAGCATGCGGGGCGGGGTGCTCGTGACTCGGATCGACGGGAAGGTGATCTGCGAGCCGTACGTGCCAACCCGGTTTTCCAGGCAGTTCGGGTGCCTTCAACGGATGCCGAAGAGGGTATTCACTACCGTCCGGGAGGAGACGAACCCTTGCGTCCTTCGCCAGATGTGGCTAATGTTTGCCGCTTTCGGCTCTGGCGACGTCATCACTCTCCCTCCTACCGGGGTCGACGCAGGCTTGGCAACCAAGTACGCTGAACACTGGACCATCGCGTACCCCGAGGGGCTTCTACGGAAGCCAGTTCGGCAGCTCGAGGTCACCCGTACGGAGACCGGGCGTCAAGGAAGGAGGCGAAGCGCCGTTACGCGGGGGAGAACGGAGGCGCGCCAAGCAGCGGAGCCGGCGCGAGCAGGGACTTCTGCGGCGGGCACATCGCAGGCTACCGCCACGACTTCAGCGCCCGGAGAGGGGGCACATGCGGTGGTCGGGGAGCGGCCCGGGAAGCAGGTAAGGCGTCTGCTCGAACCCTCCCGCGATGCGGTCTTCCCAGCGCTGTGGTCGGCCTGGATGACCCTGCGGCAGTCGCTGGGGACTGAAATCATCTGGTAGAAGATAACCAGCGAAGGGATCCATCTGCCAGAGGTCGGGCACCTCCAGGTCACCGACAGGGTGAACTTCCACCGGCGGTATGCGTATCTGATGGCCATGGACGAGTACGCGCGCCAACGTGGTCAGCGTGCGGAGCCATCCCTTCTGGTGAAGGTGATGCTCGGTCTAGAGCCCGCTCCAGAACAGATGCCGCCGGAGGAAGGTGACAGTAACGAGAACTCCGAGGAAGAGGAGGACACGGGAGAGGATGAAGGCTCTGAGGGAAGGTCCCATCCGGGGAGCCCGCGGGAGAGCGGCGAGGTGGCCGGCTCTGACAATATTGATATCACCGAGCTCCTCGAGGTCCGCTTCTATCCCTACTCAACCTTCTTCATCCATTCTCTTATGCAGCTTCTAACCCATTTCTGCATCTTCCTCAGGAGTGCACGGATGCTGGTCAGGCATCCTCAGCAGGAGTAGGAGAGGCGCCAGCAGGACAGGGCGGGGGCCAGACACCTATCATTGAATTGATAAGCGTCGAGGTGTCCCCTGCTGCAACTGCTCCTGCGGCGGCCGGGACAGCGAAAGACGACGCTCTGGACTCCCGTAAGTCTTCTCCCTTCATTGTTGGTGTTTGCCGTTGACGATCCGTGACTAACCACGGCATGCCTTGCGCAGTGATCTCAATACTGGAGGCTCGTCGGGCTGTCGAACCCGGGCCATCCACGAGTGGACCAGTGGAAGACATACCGCCTCCTCCGGAACAGGCTTCTCACACCGAGTCGGCCCCACCAACTGCTGATCAGGGGGAAACGGACGCCGGCGGTGCTGCCATCGGAGAGAGGTCGGGGGCTGACGAGGGTGTCAACGCCGCTGGGGTGAGAGAAGAAGGTCTCCCAAATGTTGGGGAACCTATCCCCCGTGAGGACATCCCAGGGGAGGACCCTACAGCAGACCTGCTGGATGCCTTCCCTGCCTACCGGCCTACCGACCCCGAGGAGATGGACGAATCGGACACGGAGGCGGTCGAGGAGAGCCGGATAACGCGTCGCAGGGGGTGGAATTGCATCCAGCGCTTCCTCAAGCGAGACCCATCGGAGTGGATGGGGCACATGGGATCGCTTCAAACCTGGCTGCGCTTCCTGTGTGCCGGGGGAGATGATGCTCAACGCCTCCATCTGACGGTCCGTGATTTCATGGCCGAAAAGATGCGCGAGAGCCGCTGGCGTGCCGACGTCACACAATGTCGGGACATGTCGGAGAACACGCGGGCGCTCCTTGTGGCGGAGCAGGAAGTTCGGCGCCTCGAAGGGCAGGTGGCAGGGAAGGAGGCCTTCGTCGCAGCGTGCACTGAGCTTGTGGAGCAATTGACAGCCCAGCTGAATGACGCCCAGGTACAGCTGACAGAGGCGGGCCACCAGATGGTCACACTTCAGGTCGAGCGGGAGCGTGCACAAGCCCGGATCGGCGAGTTGCGTGCTGCAGCCGCCGACGAAGAGAGGGCATGCAGAGAGCGAGAAGCAGCTCTGGAGGCTGCCAGCCAAAGGGTAGCGGCATTGGAAAGACTCATTCAACACGCTAATCCCTAGGGGATTTGTTTTTTCCACTTCCGGAACATTTTGCTTCCGCTACTCAATACTTCGATCCATTTGTATGAATCGCCATATTTATCTGCATCTTTTGGCTTAACGTGCTCAACCACAATTCATTATCTCGCGGGATCGTTAACCAAGCTTCAGGCATCCACAATTGGGCCTGGATTTCTAAGGAAAAGAGGGAGGTCATTCCTAGGAACGGAGACCTCAGACCTAATGAATGTATCATCACCCCAACTTGTTCTGACACACGAGAGGGACAACTCTAGGGGCGTTGAGATTTCATCCGAACATAGGGAAATGAGAAAGGGTGAATCGTGTGTCCCGATTTCAGAAATCCACGACGGTCGGCCTTCCAGGAAATGCCCAAGATGGTAAGCGGACAATGGATCAATCGGCCATACTACTGCGATAGACGGACCGAAGGTCATCATTTGTATTGCAGGAGGCGGATCACATGTCAACGTCAATACCGCTTTGGGGGTTCCTTCAGACACAAGGGTGGAAATCTGGATCAACAGGGCATGCGAAGCGTGGGGCGAAGTGATGATTTGTTCGGACAGAATCTAACACTACCAAAATTGTGCCACCGTGGGGAAAGCGTATTAGGCTGATGCACTAATCTGGCCGTGAATCACCCCAATTCTCAGACAGAACCTCTTTGACGAGGAAACTGTCGCTTCCCATCATTGTAATGGGTCATCCTGAGCTGAATCAGGGAGAATATCACAAACGAACCACTCTACCAGAAGCCAGGCCAGCCGGCTGGCGATGAGGAGGGGCGGGACTAGCGATCCCCGAGGCTGGACCCGAGTCGAGATGCCCGGGCGTTCCTACGTACTCCATCGGGCTGGAGATCAAGCCACACGTAGTTCTGAGAGTGCAGTTTTAACGTCATGCAGGACGTAGAACCCCAATTAGGGAGATCTTAGTTTAAAGTTGTAGAGCTCGGACCATAGGGGCAGATCTTAGTTTAAGGTCTTAGAGCTCGGACCATAGGAACCTCAAAGTATGCCACATCGTGGTCCTATCCCCTGGATATGCGAAGATGCACTGAGGGATAGTGTCAAGAGTGTCGAGGTTTCGCCTGGTCAGAATGAGAGGTGGAAAATGTAATGTGAATCATGCGACCATTCACTCAAGGACTGGGGACACCGGCGTAACAATATGGGAGTACTGCTGACCGTGGAGGAAAGGCAGCATAAATATCGCACTGACCGTTGATGGAATGAGGCAGCAAACGAGCATCAACCGCTCAAGCGCAGGATTCATATAGATTTGCTGCCCAACGCCCTTGGGGGCACCAGCCCGAGTCGGTGGGAGAGCACTGAGGCATTGTGTCCAGACCGCTCACGGGGGCTCCACCCAGGGCATAGGCGATGGGTCCGAATGAAAGGGAGCACGAAGCCTGAAAAGTGGAAGGAACCTGACCAAGCTGAACCTGACCCTCCTGGCAATAAACCAGAGTACTCTTGACACCGGTGGGCCACTGCAAGGGGTCGAGGGACACGCCTTGAGGGTGACCTGAAGGCGGCGGATTCCCCAGAGAAGGGGGGATCTCTAAGAGGTGGGGGGCTGGACCCGAAGTTTCAAACATCCGGGCGTTCCTACGTATCCCATAAGGATGGGAATCAAGCCACACGTAGTTCTTGAAGCGCAGTTTAACGTCATGCGGGACGAATGCTGAACAGTTTAACGTCTTGTAGCTTGGACGAGGTGCATTTTAGCGTCATGCAGGACGAATGCTGAACAGTTTAACGTCTTCTAGCTCAGACGAATGCTGAACAGTTTAACGTCTTGTCGCTCAGACGAGGTGGACACTCAGGCAAAGTACTGATTGAGGAACCTAGCATTGGTGGGAGGAGTAACACGCTCACCATCCATAGTCGGTAGGGAGTACGCGCCATTGGGATAAACCTTATGGACGACAAAAGGTCCCTCCCACATGGGCTCCAACTTGGGCGGCTTCCTGCCGAGGATCATTGGCGCTCTTAGGGCCAGTACTAGGTCACCCTGCAGGAAGGAGCGGAGGCGAACCTTCTTATTGAAAGCTCGAGCAATTCTGCTTTGATGCCTCTCCAAGTTGTGCAAAGCGCGAAGCCTATTCTCATCCAGTGCTTCCAACTCGACCAGACGGGCTTCAGCAGCTATGTCCGGCACTTGCTGGTCGTAGAACACAGTGCGCAAGGATGGTAAATGGATCTCGATGGGCAGGACGACCTCAGCTCCATACACCAGGGAATAAGGGGTCATCTGGGTGGAATTGCGAGTCGTCGTCTGATAAGCCCAGAGGGCGTTGGGGAGCTTGTCCGGCCAACTCTTCTTGTTCTGACCAACCATCTTTTGAAAGATGTTAGAGAGGGTTTTGTTAAACGCCTCAATCTGTCCATTTGCCTGCGCATGATAGCGAGATGTATGGTTCGAGCGAATGTTGTAATTGGCGTACAACTTCTTCAACTCGGCTGCTCGGAAATTGGCTCCGTTATCCGTGAGGATAGCGTGAGGCACTCCAAATCGAAAAATGATGTTGGAGGTCACGAAGTCAGTGACAGAATAGGATTTGACCTCTCTGAGCGGAATCGCCTCTGCCCATTTGGAGAAGAAGTCTGTGGCGATCAGAATGAACCAGCACTGGCGAGCCGTCGCCGGTGGGTAAGGTCCCACAACATCCAACCCCCATACCGCAAAGGACGAAGAATACCTGGTGGTATGAAGAGGCTCCGGTGGCAGATGCACAAAGTTCGCATGAACCTGGAACGCATGGCACTTTCTGGCATACTCGATGCAGTCGTGGATCATGGAGGGCCAGAAGTATCCCAACCTCCGAATCTGGTGGGACAGCTTCGGCCCAGTCTGGTGGGCGCCGCATGAACCAGCATGAAACTCTTGCATGACTCGCGGGATCTCAACTCCTTGAAGGCAACGGAGGAGAACACCATCAAATCCGCGTCTATAGAGGATCTGCTCCAGGCCGAGACTGCTCTGGAGGACAAACTGAGATGCACGGCGTCGAACTCACTCGCACTCGGCTCGATCCGACGGGAGAATTCCATGTTGGAGGTACTCAACCAAAGGCGTCCTCCAATCAGGGGCTGGTTCGACTGCCATATCTGTGGTACTCGGGGCTCCAGGCACAGGGGCAACCGTGGTGAGATTACTTACCGACGGGCCGCGATCTCCCTCCGGGATAACGGTAGCGATGAGCCTGCGGTGCATCACACGGACGATCAGGTTGTCCTGTTCAGGCTCTGCAAGCGACGCGGCAAGGCTGGCCAAAGTATCTGCTCGACCGTTCTGCGAACGGGGAATATGGACAACTGCTGGCCGAGAAGGGAACTGGGCCATCAGGAGGAGGGTGCACTCCAGCAATGGCACAAGTTCCGGCTTCCTGACAACATAGTCCCCATTGATCTGCTTAACGACCAGCTCGGAGTCCCCTTTCACACACAGATGGGGCACGTTGATCTCGAGAGATAACTCGAGGCCGGTGATGAGGGCATGGTATTCCGCCTCATTGTTGGTACAGCCCTCTGACAACAAGAAAGAGTATGGCAGCACGGCTTGCTCCGGGGTAATGAAGACGATACCCAAACCCACTTTGTTGAGCTTAGGATTATCAAGTCTTTTACCGGAGGGGCTCCGGGAGGCACCGTCAAAGTGCATCTTCCAGCATGGATCGGCATGATCGACCGAGAGAATGGCCTCATCAGGAAAGCCTAGATCCAGCGACTGATCCGTGGAGGTTGGGTGAGCAGCCAGAAATTCCACCAATGCTTGCCCTTTGATAGCCTTCTGAGACACGTACCTGATGTTGAACAGCTGGAGAATCACAGCCCACTGCGCTAGACGACCAGTCAACATAGGCCGGCTCAGGATATATTTCAACGGGTCTACCCGAGAAACCAACTGTACCTCATGGTGCTGCAAGTAGTGCCGTAATTTCTGTATGGAAAATACGAGCGCCAGACAGCTCTTCTCGATGGGGGAATACCTAACTTCCGCATCGAGGAGCATGCGACTAAGGTAATAGAGGCTATTCTCTGTTCCCTCGTTGTTCTTCTGGGCGAGAAGGGCACCAAGGGACCATTCCAGGGTGGTCACATAATGGACCAGCGGCTTTCCGGATACAGGCGGCATCAGAACCGAAGGTTGAAGCAAGTACCGCTTGATTTCCTTGAAAGCGGTCTGACACTCCTTATCCCATACATAGGTGGCACCTTTCTTCATGAGCCGAGAAAAGGGCTTACACTTGCAGCTCCCGGATGTTACCTGGGGGAGGCATCTGGCTAATCACCCTGATCTTCTCCGGGTCGATCTCAATACCCCGGTATCTTACCACAAAGCCAAGAAACTTCCCGGAGGTAACCCCGAAGGCACACTTCAACGGGTTCATCTTCAGGCGGCGAGACCGGAGGAAGCCGAACACTTTCTCAAGATCTTTGAGATGGTCCTGACGCTGGCGTGATTTGACCACCAAGTCGTCGACGTAGCATTCCACCATTGTGCCGAGGATTGGCTTGAATATGCGGTGCATCGCCCGTTGATAGGTGGCACCTGCATTCTTCAGGCCGAAGGGCATGACCTGGTAACAAAAGATACCTTGGGGGGCCCTGAAGGCAGTGAACTCCTCATCCTCAGGGGCCATCCGGATTTGGTTGTATCCGGAGTATCCATCCATGAAGTAGAGGGCTTGGAACCCTGCCGTGGCGTCAATCAACAGCTCTGTCACCGGAAGGGGAAAGTCATCCTTCAGACAGTGGCGGTTGAGATCGCGGAAGTCGATACAGACTCTAATCTGCCCGTTCTTCTTCCTGACCGGCACAATGTTGGCCAGCCATTTGGGGTACTGAACTTCCCTCACGAAGTTGGCTTTGATAATCTTGTCAACTTCGGCCTCAACCATGGCACCGTGGGATGGGTGCATCTTCCTGGGAGGCTGCTTGAACCCGCGATGGTTCGCCGGGAGACCAAGGCGGTGGACGGCTACCTGAGGATCTAGCCCCGGTATCTCGTCATAGCCCCAAGCGAACACATCACGGTGCTACCTGAGAAAGTCCACGTACTGCTGCCGCTCCTCAGAGGGCATGGCGGCGCTGACCAATGTGGGTCTTGGATCTGCCTCGGTTCCAAGTTTCACCTGTACTAACTTATCAACCGTGGCGGAGACGCCCTCCTCAAAGGCTGGGGGTGCGTCTTCCACGTCCTTTCCACTCAGGGGGGAATCGTCCACAGGAGAGACTGCGTTGGAAACTGCATTGGGGTTACCAGATCCTGCTGGGCCGCTGGTGCTGGCATGGGCGGTCGCGGTCATCTCATCAGGAGACTCATAGGCCGTCGAAACCATGGCTACGTCCAACCGATGGATCGGGAGGACGTAAGCGTCATCCAAACTTTCCCAGGGATCGCTTGCAACAGCGACAGGCTCAACCTCACCTGCCAGGATCTGCTTGTCCTTTCTCTTGTAATAGTCCGCGTCCAGATAGTGAGCTTCACATGAGGCAAAAGGAGAGGCATCTCCCTGAAGCACGCCTACTCGACCATTGAGGGAGTATTTATGGCATTGGTGGTATGACGAGGGAACCGCCGCATGAAGGTGGAGCCATGGCCTGCCCATCAACGCGTTATACGCATTGTCCTGAGAGACTACCATAAATTCGGTGTTGGCGATCAGGCCACCGAACTGGGTCTTCAAGTGTATCTTGCCGACCAAAGTTTTCTCGATGCGGTCGTACCCCTGGATCCTGAGGTCGGAGGGAATCAAGTCATCCTCTGACAACCCCAATCTCCGGAGCATCCGAGTCGAAATCAGATTAATCCCTGACCCCGTGTCGAAAAGACAGCGCCGGACTTCAAGGCCATTGAACTGGCCAGTGACATACATCGGACGAATGTGCCCTGTATAGGAGGGTCTTCATCCTTACCAGAGAACGAGATAACCGCCTGACATTCGACGTCCTCAATCGCTTCGGCGTGAAAGGCCTCTGCAGCCGCGACCTCCGTCTCAAACTGGAGGGGGCTTTTCAGGGCTTCAGCGAGCGCCTCGCACATTTCAGGTGACATGCGCAAAGCCTCAAGGATGGAGAGCCTTGCTGGGATGTCGGCCAAGTGCTTCAGGACATCATACTTTTTGGCCAAGCGCGAGCCCCTGGTTGCAGGAGGCTGCTCTGCGGTTGGAGGCATGATGGGCCTCGCCGGTTGGACTGGCGGCCGACTGGTGCTTGGCGCATCTCTCTGTTCACTGGTTGAATCCCGGGAAGTGGTCACCGTATTGGGGCCAGGAGGCCGGGATGGACTCGTGGCAGGGCGAAGCTGGTCGCGGCGCGGCTGAGGCGGTTCTGCCTGGTCCCACACCACAAATGGTGGCGGAGGCGAATCCGTCATCCCCGGATGGGGGGGCTGCGCGCGCTGAACTCGATTTTGAGCCTGCTTCCTAGTCTCAGTAGCGTGCACAGCCTGGCTAGAGGTACCAACTGCTGTGCCCCAGCGACTCCTGTTGTTGCGGTTCCTCCAACGGTGGCGACGACCGGGGACACTAGGGAGGTCCACCTGGTGTTCTTCAACGTCGGGAACCGAAAAGGGATTTACCAGCTCGACGGTATTAACCGAAGCGTACCCGACACTGTCATCGGACGAATCATGCATCACCGGGCGGATCCGAGGAGGGACACCCATCCCCGGGGGCATGAAATTGTCGAGAGTGCGGGATAGTGGCGGAACTGGCAGGGCGCGCTCTTCCTTCTTGCGCCGCCGCCGTTTGCTCTTCTCGGAAGAGGCAGGCTGGGATGCCGATGTCGAAGCGGCACCCGCAGATTCTGGGGGCTCAGGCTTATTCAAGCGTGCACGGATGATTCCATGGGCGCGAATGACCGTCTTGCGGGCCATCCAGTTATAATACTTCTGGGATCCGCGGTCGGAGACCAGCTGTCAATCATCCTCGTCGCCACTATCGTCATCTAATCCTATGAACACACCCGCCACGTGTGCTAGAGCTGGGCCCAACCTGATTACATTGTTGTTAATCTGGTCTTGGAGCCAGTCCTTAAACACGTAGCACCGCTGGATAGTGTACCCCAGGGCCCGATGGTAAGGGCAGTAGCGGGGGTTATCCGTGAGACGCGCCTCCTCTGGCCTCCAGCACTCAGGCAGTCACACAATCCTCTGCTCCAGGGTGCTCCGGAAGTAACCGGGGACCTGATCCTCATGGAATGAGTAAGTCAGGTATCGCGGGCCCCTGGGAGCGTGGTCTTGACGAGGGGCTGGAGGGGCCTGCCGAGGAGGTGGACCCTGATTATCTCACCTGGGTTGTGGCGGTACATTACGCGGAGGGCCGGCCGGTTCTGGGGCTGCCGCTGCTTGGCCGGGAACTGAGCCCGTGGAGGCGGATTCCTATGAGGCTGTGGAGCTGGCCTCACCGGCAGCAGCTCCAACTGCCTGGGGGCCTCTATCTGGGCAACAGCAGCGGGCTCAGCCCTGCCGACTCTCCTTGCAGGGATCATAGGAGGCGGCGGGCGTGCCTGACTGGCCTGTTGCAGGGCTTCCTCAAGACGTTGAGCTTTGTCTGAGAAGTCCCTGAACCCTCCGGGGTAATTCTGAGTGATCAAGGAAGGGACCAGCTCGGTCTTGAAATTCCCGACGCACATTGTCAGCAACTGCCCCTGAGTCAATGGCACGTCAAGGGAATACGTGAGACCCTTCCATCGGGCGACGAAATCCGCGACTCGCTCATCAGGCCTTTGCTTGCACTTGAAGAGGTCTGCAATATTCGTCTTCCGGGTCGTGGAACTGAACTGGTAGAGGAACTGTCTACGAAGGTCCTCCTAGCTAGTTATCGACCCGACGGGGAGCTGGCTGTACCAGACAAATGCTGGCCCTTCCAGTGTCTGGACAAAGCAGCGAAGCTTAGCGGCCTCCTGCTGCGCCGGAGTTCCCAACATTGGCCCGCACCTCGAGTTGAAATGGGCCAAATGCTGTGGCGGATCTCCAGTACCGTTTAAGGGGGCGAAAGTGGGATTCCCGAATCCCGTAGGTGCCGGCATGTCATCCACCCATGCTGGGTATGGCTTGCCGTCCGGTGGGATCGCCACTTGCCGAGTCTCCAAGGCTTCCAAGCGGGCGATGAGTGCCGCCATTGGATCGTCCAGACATGGGTTCCAGTCTTGTCGAGGATCTCTAACCACGAGCGCATTGCATGGACTTCAATCGGGTCGTCGAACGGGTTGTCGAACTCGGCAGCTCGTGGGATGGCGGGCGGAGCGGCCCTTGGGGCAGCGGGAGGAATCCGAGCGGGGTCTCTCAGGTAGTCATGCCGCTCGGGAGGGTGTGGTGAAACGTACCGCGCCCTCTTGCCATAGGCAATGGCCTCTCCCCTATCGGCAAACACGGCACAATCACGGTTGCCCGGGAGAGTCTCGTCGAGGAGTGGCTGTTCCTGTCCCTGCTGTCCTGGCCTAGGATCACCGTAGTCAGGCCGCCGCTCTGCAGCACGCTCGGCGAGGAGTTGTTCAACTAGCTTCTTCTTCTCGGCGAGCTGTTGACGTAGCGTGGCCTTCTCGGGATCCTCATCCGCCCTCTGCATGGAGGCAGATGGGTCAGCGGGCTTTATAGCCCCGCCATGCTCTTTACCTTTGCTGACGTTCTGGCTCAACGTCAGTGCTTCAGTGGGTGTGGGGAGACCCAGGAGGTTCCTCTGGTGACGAGTAACTCTCACTGATGGATCCAACAACGGCTTGTCTTCGGAGGTAGAGCCCCCGTCGGGATGTTCCAAGTCGTTCCCCTCTCCCGACAGGTCAGCCATATTGATCGTTTCCGTCCCTGGGGATGTACCCTCAGGGCCACCCAGTGAATCGGGCTGTCGGTAAATCGCACTAAAGCGTAGGGCAGCGTAATGCCCCCATCCACGGATATACACGTGGGGGGTGGCTTCCTCGATAACCTTTCGGAGTACTTGAAAACACTCAACGCATCGTTGTTGGAGGGCCTCGTGGTGCCCAAATGACCCAGAGTGCCGAACCGCGGGGAGCGTGGCCAAGTCGATCTGACGGCACTGCTCACCAAGATCCTCCATGTGCACTTGACTCCCGGGATATGGAATTTGTAGGCGGTGAAGACGAGAGTGAGTCTCCCGGAGAGTTCGGCAGAAGCATTTGAAGTCATCCAGGGTGAGTGATTCGGGTGCATCAAAGTCTGGTCCTGCGACTGGCCAGAACTTCTCAGGGAAGTGGCTCTCTGCAAGGACGATCCAGAAGCTCCACGACTCAAACTTGGGACCCAGGTCCCCTTGGTCCTCTACAATGACTGGGAATGGACGGGGAACCGGCAGTGGTGCCGAGGCGGGCCGCTGGGCCGGCGGGCTGGCCGGCGGTGAATACGGCGAGTAGGCCGATTGGCCTCCATATCCCGGGCCGCCCTCTGAGGGTTGCGGTGCCCCAGCTACCACATCACGATAGGACGGGCCGGCGAGCGAACATCCTGCCGTAGAGTCGGTGCTCGCCGGGGGTGCACTAGATCGTGGTTCGACCGTCGGTCCCCAGAAAAAGTCTCCGGCTTCTCCGATCGAGGCGGAAGGCGCTTCCGGAGGGGCCGGTACCAACTGCGAGCTTGATCCTTGGGGGTCTACCAAGCCCTCTCTACTCCGGATATACCTTCGGAGAGAAGCGGGGATCATATCGATCTCGCTTTCGGGGAGTACGAGGCTGACGTGCCGCATTCCTACCCTTGCCCTTGACTGGCGGGATTGGGGGGAGGGCTCTGTCACCGAATCATACTCTGCCTCTGTATCAGAGAAACGGACCGGCCGAATCTCTATCTGAAATTCCCTAACATTCCTCCCTCGACATCGACGCCTCGCCCTTCTGCCCCTGGGTGGTTCTTCGGGGCATGGCTGATCTCTGTCCTGGCGTCCTCTGGCCGCACCGGTGCTGGGGCCAAGAGGACTGAAAACCAAGGTGCGATAGGCACCGGGACAGATATCAAAGGGGACGCAGGGAGAGATGCTTCCGGGCAGGCCTCCGGGCCGGGATCGAAAGGTGGGATCACCCATAACTCTTGGATCGACTACACGGAGTAGACCCTGCAGGTGAATAGAGCTACTGCGAGATGGTCCGCGGTGGCTATTGCTTGTACCAGCAACCGGGAGAGTCAACCCAGCCTGTCTGTGGGGCGGTCGGGGCCCCGATCCAGGTCGGGCATAGAAGTGCCCCTGCTCAGCATGCACAGGGGTCTGGTGACTGGAGCCATCAGTGGCTTGGGCCAACGCGGCTGCTGATGCTAGGGCCCCAAGGTGGGCATCCTCTTCTGCTCGTGCCCGACGTTGGCGTCGAGACAGACGAGTCAGGATCAGCGGTGTAGGAATATGGACAGCCCGCTCTTCGACTTGAGAAGCCTGGCGGCGGTGTCGACGTGGCCTGGCGGGAGCCCTAATCGTGGATCCCTGGAGCGGACCTCAGACAGGGTAGTCCCGGACATCCTCCACCTCATCGGCATAGGGGAGGGAGTTGTCGGAGCGTTCCGGGGATAAACTCCTGAAGCGGTTGGACGTCGAGGTAGGCAGTGGTGCTTCCCTGCGCGGCCTTCAGGGGCGGCGTCGGTGGCGAGGTGCAGCTTCCTCGAGGTCTAGGTGAGCCATGTCCCTGGTGGGGATGACTCCCACTTCCTCATATCTCCACACCAAGTTGTTGATCACCCTTCTCTGGATGACCTCCAAGGGGGAGAGAGGGCGTAGTTGTCCCGCAGTTGCGGCTGCTGGGACGACTATGGAACGGGCAGGACCACGCGGAGTAGCCGCGTCGGCGTTTCCCCTACCCCTGTGCCAGTGGGCGGGAGGCGATCGGGCACTGAATCGGGCGACCTGATTCCTGAAAGCAGGGAGAAGAACCCATTAACACTGACAGGAAAAGGAATCGACAACCAACCGTTAGTGCCACGACGCCCTCCGTGGGGGGGACCCAGGCCATCGACGTCGTGAGACGGAGTGCCCGATTTCCCTTCCCCAGCCCCTGGCGGGTAAAAACTGAATGCTCGTCCGGGCAACATGCTGGTCTTCCAACACCTCTGAAAGCCATCAGTCTTCGCATTGAGGAGAAGAGATTAACGTCGGGTTCACCATTTTTCCTGTTTCGGTGCGGATGTGTGTCGGTTTTCCGTTCCAACGCTGTTCCGCCAGGACGCGTTCGCGCGTGCGCCCGTCGACCCAAGGGGATGGTTGCACGGCTTGTGGCCACACAGTCCCGCTTTCCAAAGGTGGGCGGAATCCGCCCCTTGTTCAGGGACGTCTGCTCCTTGATCGAAACCGGGATGATGGGATGTCGGCTCCTCCTTCCATGGACGTCTCCTCGGAACTCGTCGCCTAATCCGGGTCTCCCTCATCGATTAAAGAATGTTCGTGAATCTCGTTCCCAGCGCCATATCTCTATGGACACCGGTTAATTACACTACTTCCGCCCGGACGCTCCAAGGAGTCTGGTCGGGGCAGCAACCTGCGGTGAGGAGACCGGGTAACTCTGGGTGTTGGGGGCGTGTCTTGACACTGTGGCTCTGCATGTCTGCCTTCCGTCCCTAATAGGGCTTCTCGAAGGCGTGGTGGCCTGAGGCATCCCGCGCTGGGTGCGGGGAACTGCGTTACCTGAGGTTTTCCTCACCTTCCCATGTTTAACACGGGGTATGCCGCGAGTTTATCGTCCGGCGAGGACGGCATCGGACTGATCAACACGAGGAGTGGATCAGATGACAGAACCCCCTGCGGGGAACCTCCGACGCTGGGGCCAGCACATGGGCGGCATCCCGAGTGAAGTGGAGTGGAATGAAATGGCATGACCCCACCGGGATGTGGCGGCCCGGGTAAGGATCATGATGGATGATGGAGTGAAGAGCTTGGACCCCGTAGGGGCTTCCTACGTACCGCGCGTTAGCACGGATCAAAGTCAGCATAGTTCGGATATACAGTTTAACGTCATGCTAGATGATGGCAAGCCGACTCACAAGGAGGTCGAGGCTGCCAGGCGGAGGATTGAATCGAACCACCTCGCACAGTGGGGGATGGAACGGCCGGGTGGATCACAGTTTTACGTCATGCTGGACGTTGGCAAGCTGACTCACGAGGAGGTCGAGGCTTCCAGGCGTAGGGTTGAACCGAACCACCTCGCACAGAGGGGGATGGAACGGCCGGGTGGATCACAGTTTCACGTCATGTTGGACGTTGGATAACCGACTCACGAGGAGGTCGAGGATGTGGGGAAGCACAATGGAGATACACACGTGCATTCTCCCACAAGGTCGGATTCATAGGTGAATCGACGCGAATGTGAACCCGGGAGGGGTCCACTGATGGACGAACCGACGTGAATACGACCGGGACGACCAGGTGGTGGGCTTGAACCTCAGGGAGGCTTCCTAGGTACCCTGTTTTGGAGACAGGGATCAAATTCCTCGTAGTTCATTCTGTCTGGACTTACGCACTGAGGCAGCCTGAGTGCGACAAAGCTCAGTTGAGGGGGAACTTGGGCCGAAGGTGAGAGACCTCGATCCCTGTCACACCCTCTACTAGCTTCGGCAATGGGGAAGCGCAATGGAGATACACATGTGCAGTCCCCCACAAGAAACTAGGGGTTTGTAATACCCTACCCCGTGGGCGAAGGCCACTCCAATCCCGACATCCCTGCAGAGACGAGCGGGTGGGGGCCACATCCAAACCCGGGGGAGGACCCTGCGTGCGGAGCACGGGATCGGGTGATGCGGACAGTTTAACGTCTTGCCGGACGAAGTATAGTTTAACGTCGTGTGTTGAGGACGAAGCGGACGGTTTAACGTCTTGCTGGACGAAGTACAGTTTAACGTCGTGTGTTGAGGACGAAGCGGACGGTTTAATGTCTTGCCGGACGAAGTACAGTTTAACGTCGTGTGTTGAGGACGAAGCAGACGGTTTAACGTCTTGCCGGACGAAGTACAGTTTAACGTCGTGTGTTGAGGACGAAGATGCTTGGCAGTTTAACGTCTTGCCGCGCGGACGATGTGGTGACGCCAATGGGTCCGTGTCACTTCGTGTGAACCTGGAGGGCCGCACGGGAAGACAACGCACGAGGCGAGCACCCGGGATGAAGATCATCGGGTGCCGCGCAGGCGGGTACCGTCAGGGGGTCAAAGGGGGCAACCCTGGCGGTTTGCGTGCAAAGGAGGATCTTGGCGCGCAATACCGCGGGTAGGTGCGCAATTGGGCGGGCTAGTGCGCAATTGGGCCAGCCCTTTGCGCGCGGATGATTGAGATTGCGCGCACCGGGCTTCGAATAGCACGCGAGGGCAACAGCTCATTCTTTAACGAATGGCCACTTAGGAAGGGGGGGAGCGCGCAATCAGGCCGGAATGCGCGCACCTGGGGGGCAATTGCGCGCAAGAGGCTTATTTTGCGCGCCAAAGCCTTCGGGTGAGGGATTGTTCAAAGGAAAGAATCCAACGGGATTGCGCGCGGAGGCGAACCCCGAGGCTTGATTGCGCGAAATGAAATCGTTACCTGAAGATCGGCATTGCGCGCGGAGGGGGCTGAATTGCACGCACGAGCGACCCTTCGAATTCTGGCAACCTTCAAAACGTCGGGGGTCGCCTTATATTTATAGGCAACCCCGGGCGCGGAATCCGGTTCGCGGGCGCGTAATTTCCTTCACGGGCGCGGAATCGGGGCCCGGCGCGCAAGGGAGTCGCGCGGGCCACGGGCGCGCAAAATTGCGCGCCGGCCCGGCGCATTGCGCGCATCCTGGGAGGCTTGCGCTCCATACTACAACTTTGTACGCGGGCCTCCAAAATTCCGCGCAAGGCCTCCGGGCCCTCCGAAACATGCTTCTGACTCCAAATATGACCTCGGTTTCCGCATCCGGAACTTCGTTTGGGACAACGGACTTTTCCGGCGTCTACAGTATGTACTTTTTATTGTTTTGTTAAATCATTCAATGGATTTTTATTCCTATTTTCTCCAATTCCAAAGGTTTCATGTCTCAAACATTCTTTTTAGATATATGTTTTAATTGACACACCTATACTCATTAATTCAGTGAAAACATAGACAATTGAAATATAATATCATGACTATTTTTATAATAATTCTATTTTAGGCTTCTTATTATATTTATTGTTTCACTTTTTTATGTATTTTAAATGTCCTTAAATGTTTTTAAATTAAAATTTGATAAAAATGTTTTTAAAGAATTAAAAAAAATGTATTCCTCCTTGACATTATTTTATTTCAAGAAATTCCATCTCATAAGATAAATTATATCCTAAATTTATATTTACTGATATTTTATATTCATTGAAATGTTTCTAAAGAGAAATTCCGTAACATTTTAAATTCGGGTGACATTTGTATCCGTTAATTTTTTTGAAAAGAATGTTTATTTTCATCGTTTATGATGCAAAAGGATTTTCCAAACAACTTTACCATTCATTTCTTTGAATCATACATTATAAGTTTCCATGTTAATTTTTAATTAATATTTTTTTCTAATATTCCTGATATTTTTATAAAATATCATAAAAAGGGATTTTTCCCATTTTTAATGAAAACAATGAATATTTCAATTTAATGTATTTTTCAACACTCTCAATATCATTTATTGTTTTCTTATATATAAATGAGGATATGTTCCAATTACACAATCCTTATTTTTCTATGTATGGATTAAGATTATTTTAAAGATATTTTTATAGAACACATTTCTTTTTAATGCGTTAATCATTTTAAAAAGGAATGATGGCTTTTTTCAGGGTCGTTATATTAAAAAGTAGAAGCATTCAAATGTTCTATTTTTTATACTGTACTTGTACATATATATGGATAATTATACAAATATTCCATTTTAAACCAACAATGGGTGGTTCAATTTTATCCCTTCAATTTATTAAGTATGTGGAAATATTAATGTTTTATTTGTTACTCTAATGATAGGCATGAGTACAAAAACACTTTTTTTACATCGATTTTTTTAGATTTTTAACTTCGATTTTGAGGTGACATGTTCGTAAGAAATATTAAAAATAATTTTTATGGAAATTCACATTAGTTTTAATAAAACCAATTTTAAAATTAATTTTTAATGTTATTTTTTAAAAAATAGATGTAAAAAACGTCTATAATCTTTTTCATAATTTCCTTAGCTTTGGTTTGACAAGTTTTAGAGCTCAAACAGTGTTATTGATCGAAAGTTATGAGAATCAGAAGTTTGATATATTTTTTCAAGGAATGATTGAATGATCCAACCTTAGCTTTATCATAGAAAGAATTTAGGAATATGAAAAATGATTTTTAGTTTTACTCTTATAAGAAGAATTATTCATCAATATAATAAAAGAAGAATCATTAAATGGAATATCAATTAAGAAAACTACTCATAAAAAATATGAAAAATTGAAACATAATTAGAAATACCTTGATGAGATCATGAAAATAAGAACTAGTGGATTCACATGGAATATTAAAATATTAGAGTCGGTGGAACGATGATGGTTAAAGGAAATGATCATTAAAGGGTATATCAATTAAGAAAACTAGTCATATAAAACATAAATCATTGATAAATAATTAGAAATATCTTTGCAAGATCGTGAAATGAAGAAATAGTTTATTCACATTAAAGTTCAAATTTGTTAAGTTGGGGAAATTATAGTGGTTGAATGAAATGATTGTTAAATTATGATAGGTGTAAAATGAAAA
The DNA here is from genome assembly GCA_963277665.1 of Viscum album. Lineage (NCBI taxonomy): Eukaryota > Viridiplantae > Streptophyta > Magnoliopsida > Santalales > Viscaceae > Viscum > Viscum album. The sequence goes on from OY728123.1 coordinate 255,467,248, forward strand.
CATATAATTGAGAAGATAAAAGAAAACATGATATTACAAATTTTAGGAATAAATTGTAAATTTCAATGTCGTAATGTAAAAAAATTGAAATTCCACATTGGCGGTATATTAAAATTTCATTTCAGGCCAGTTTTATGATAACTGTCATGAAAATATATTAAACGTTTTGCTGATTTTTCACATCAGTTATATAAGAACTAACCTGAAAAATTTATTTACATTATTTATTTACATCAGTAATTAAATAAAAGATATGAAAATTGTTTAGAAAAAATTATTTTATTTCCCAAGATTCGATTTGACCGGTCTTAGAGGTAAAATGGGGTTATTGATAAAATGTTATGGCAACCAGAAGTTGGGCTTCCAAAAGACATTGTTTAGAGTTGATGAACTTTTGATGACCATAACCTTTGATCTGTAACTCTGTTTGAGCTCCGGGTCATGTTGAATCAAATCTTGTGAAATGAACTACATGTTTGTAAACATATTTCACATTGGTTATCAAAAAATCAATTTGAAAAATTCCATTTTACATTAGTAATTAAATTAATAATCTGAACAAGTTATTGAAATTGATTTTTTGCATCGGTTCTTATATAACTAATGTGAAAAAATGTAATGTTAAAAATATTTTTTGTACTAGTTAAGATAGTACAGTTTTATGTTTATTATAAGAGAACACTGTGTTTACCAAATACAAGTTGATAGAGTATACTATAGTATGTTACACTATAAATAATGTTGTCATTAACATGTTTATGTGATTCCATGATCAATTATTGATTCTCTATGATAACAAAAAAAATTAATTAATTATATAAGTTATAATAGATCTACATCTCAATAAATATTTTTACATGGATCATGATTACTGATATAAAAAATCTTGTCTAATGTTATATCTTGGTGTTGTTTACTACTACTTTTGACCCTCATTTTCATAGGTTTGAATTATTTTATTTTGTCCTCATTCACTCTGATTATTTCATTATACCATTATGGTGACCTTATGGACACTAATGAAATTCAATTATTAATTATTTTGTTTAATCTTATGGATATTTTTAGCTCAGCAGTATTATTTTTTCCATTGCCATATTTTATAATGAATTATGTTAAATGAATAATATTTATAAATATTTATAGGTTAATAATTTTATAGGAAATGATTAGGAGTTATTGTGAAATATGAAAGTATGGTTATTGTAGGAAAAGTTTTCACATGATAAAATGGGTATTTCTATGTAACTGGTTGTCAAACTATTATAAAACCCTAATCCTAAATTTTATTTTTGTATATAAGTAATCATATTTGTTTTTGATGTTGAATGTTTTTAATTGATAAAAGTGGTTCATTTTTATTGTTATAAAATCCATAAATTTAATAATTATATTTCTATTCTTAGATCTGGGGGTGAAATTTTAATGTTTTTGATGTTGGAATCTAATTCAAGGTTTATATAACCTTAGATAGTTTGATATTTTCATATGAGGTTAACTTATGAGTAATAGATACAATCATGGACATAAAATATTAAGGAATATTAAATGTTCGATAGTGGATTTTTTTTTTCAATTGTCATAAGTGATTATACCTTATGGTTTTTGATACTCATACTATGTTTTAGAAAGGATACTTTATTGAGGTACTTATAGTTTATTTGATATTGGTTAAAACTTGATGGTTGAAAATTGATTCTATTTTAAGTTAGTATTTTTAGAGATATTTATGATCATGATTAGGACAACCTTTCACGTTAGTATGTACAATTGATTCTTGTTATTCCACTGAAGTTCCTTATATTATATGATTCAATAGTGATTTAGGTTATATTTTTGAAACAAACATTAAGGAGTTTAATTTGTTAACACTTTATAGAATTATCTATGATCAATCATAGGTGTTATTATGTATATATTGGAAAATCATGTTTTATATTTTCAAATAAAATAATATTTTTCCATTATCATATCATGTGCTAAATTTTTTTAGTTAATATATTTACCGGAAGACTATGTTTTATCCCTTTTATATAACTTATAGTAAATTAGAAAATGATTATAGATATTTTGGAATTAAATATTAATACATATTATTTAGAGTAAAATATTAGATAACGGTGGAAATTTATTGAAACCGACAACAAAATGAGTAAATTTCATTTATGGATTCAGAAAAAATAAAATAATTATATTTCATTATATTCTTATTCTAGAAGGTAAAAGAAATTTCTGATTATATGGAAAATATTATGAAATAAACATTATACACTATTATATTAATTTTTTTAATTGATGATGCTTTTAATACATTAATGATTTGCAGTTTTTTGTCTAATAACATTATTAGGATCATTTTTATTTGTCACTATTTATTATTCTTTAAATGACATTTATACTCCTTTATAACTATATTTTTATTTTACTCAATGTTCTCTTAATTTGGGATCCCAATTATGTTTTATTCAAGCTGAAATTCAAATTTCCCTTTTCTTCTTTTCAAATGGCTGTTTCATTATCCCATGTAAAATATAGGATTTCAAAAATTGTACATTTAAATTTGATAAATGTTTTTTCCTTTCATGATCATAAATATTATATTCCACTCCCTATAATGAATTTATAAAATTATTTTCAACACATTTCATCATTAATAGGATATAATTATGGCAGTGGAGTTTCATTATGGGTTAGAAATGTAACACAAGAAAATATATTAAGAGAATACTATCCTCGATATCCTTATTAACATGCATTACCGAGATTCAAGCTAATTGTAATATACTATAAAATATTATTATTTAAAGGTCATAATTATAACCTAGTCATTAAATTAGAAATTATAAATAGTAATAAAAACATTTTAAAAAGATATTTGTAAATTGTTATTATAATTAAAATTCATTTATCAATTAATAATAAATAAGAACTCAAAATTCATTAATGTGATTTTATGCTTTAATAATAATTTTTAAAAATGGTACTTATTATATTTTGAGAGAATATTATAAATAATTCATATCAATTGTAGAACTTTTCTTTTGAAAAAATGATATCATTTTTTAAATAATATAGTTAAAAAAATTATGTTGAATTTTTTTTTCTAGAAATGATTAAATATTTAGTGAAAGTGAAAAATCAAAATATGATAGAAACCATTCCATTCCATTCAAGTATTTAAAAAGGAATTTTTTTTGAAATAAATCTATAATATAAATATTAAATTTTTACTAATATTTATCCCATTAATAATATCAGTATCAAAATTAACCATAACTTCTATATATATAAAATATACATTAAAATCATTTTTCCAAAAAATAGTTTTTCATTATGTTTTGTGGTGGGTTTTAAAATTAATTTATCCTATATATATGAATATAATTTAATAAATTCTAATTATTATTTTGAACTTGAATATCCAAATTTTTAAATAGGTCAACATTATTTTTTTCCATTATGAATAGTACATGTGGTAATTACTTGACATAAATGTATGGGTTAATTAGTTAATTAAATTTAATTATAAAATCATAAGACTTTAACAATATATATAGACAATTCGATATTTATATTGGATGATAATAGATTGAATATTATCATCCAATATTTTAATAAAGAGAAACTTACCTATATGTTTCATTAGTAATAACATTAATATTATTTTATGTAATGAAAAAAATACAAAAATGAATGTCTATTTATTTTAGGGAATCTTATTTTTTCATTTGTATAAAATGATGTTAATTTAATTTAAAAAATATTAAATTAAATATAATAAATATATTTATTATGGTAATTTATTTTAAATTTTCAATAATGGAATAATTACCTTTAATTTTTATTCACTATTTATATAATGATTTTCCAAGTAGTATAAAAATGATTTTAAAAACATTTATTGAATAATGATTCAGTGTGTAATGTTGTCCCATGAATTTTTTGGATAAATATAATATAAAAACACTTTATTAAAAATAATTTTTCAATTTAATTATTGGTTTGATAATTTTTAGAGTAATGTTATATAAATATTAATGAAAATTGATCAAAATTTGATTTATGTTAAATATTAATTTATTATATGATTTAAAATTTATAAATACATTATATTTGGAATATTTAATTCAGTATGGTCTATAGTTTCATTCATTTTAATATAAGGTTTCAATTTTTAGTTAACACTAAATTTCTTGAGCCATATTGAGTTAAAAACATTGATATCTCGATTATCACCAAAAGGGTTAAAGAGGGTTCAAATTAAGGGTTGTGGATTACTATATCACCTAAACCTATCAAAATTTTATTAGATTAAGTTATTTAAATCTAACTTAATCATATATTAAAATATATAATTTTGGTTCTATATGAAAATGATAATTAATTTATATTAATTTAATACATTATGTAATTCCAAGGGTGCCCCTATCAACTATTTAATTATGACATCACCTCTCCTCTCTTCATCACAATTATTGACACAATTTCTAAAACTAAAACAAAAAATTTACTCTTTAGATTATTTATATAATTTTTCAGGTGATGGGATTCATATATGACCATCTCTATGGTTCTGGAGAGAGATCCAAAGGATGTTCTTCAAAGGGGAGTTAATTGTCTTAACTGAGGTTTTTAATTTGATTCTTCTTTTACCTTATTATATTGTGTGATAAAAATTAAAATATAATAAAATAAGTATATTCCATATATTGATATGTTATTATATTAATATAATAACCTTTTTCACCTCCTTTTTCATATTCTAGGGAAAAAACATTGCGAGTTCGTACATGTGGACTAACACCTCAATGAAGTGTTACATTTAATTTTCCATCACGACCTCTAATAGATGTTAATAATGATTTATTTAATATATAAATATATATTATATTAATGAAATAATTATCAGTATATAATTAAAATATGTCATATATTCTCTTTCCCATCAACATGATGGAAAATGGTAATGTCATTTGTGCCAACGTGTAGATTACAACCTCCATAGAACTATTTAATTCATTTTTACTATCTCAATTTCTTATATGGTTAAAAAAATGTTTATCTCTAAAGCTTGTAATCATGTCCTTTTTATTTTCATTTAAATGATGGAACCACGAAATATTTTAACAGGTTCATCCAATGGGTCTTATTTTTCAATTATGAATTGAATGCCCTCAAAACACAAAACACATGCTTAACTAAATTTGTAATAATAAACATCCTTGAAATGAATGAATGAAGTTGATTAAGGAAAATGTATTAAAACTATAAATATTCCTTAATAAAAAATAATTCTTAATTGTTTAATATATATATGAGTTAAAGGACACACAAAGCATCTCAGACCCTATTTAAAGGGTTTCATATCACAATTTCCAATCATTTAGTTATACATATACTTTATTGACTATGTTATGTATAGATCAATTTTGATATTAGCTATGATTATTTCATATTTTATTTCAACTTTTTTTTATCAATTTAGAGTTTATAAACGTAATCAATACATTGATTAAATTACAACATCAATGATATGATCATTGGAGGGACTATTCACCTCAATATTATTTCGTTTACATGTTTCTTGTATTATCACATAAATACTTTTATATGATGTGTATATTCCTATTCATATATTATATCATACATAAATATTTGATGTTATATTAAAATTTACTTTTATGTTCTCCCTTTTAAATAGATGTTTATACCAATGTTATAAAAGATATAAAGGTTTTCATAGTTGCAATTTAAATTCATTGAGACATAATTCATTTTATGCACATTAATTAAGTTTATATAGTGTACATAATACCCCTAGAATTTATATAAACTCCTTTTTCCATTAAAATTATGGTTTTTAATAATCATTTAATTATCCTTATTTATTCTTGTATTAACATAGTTTCAAGGTGTTCAAATATTAAACATAATTCATTCAGACAAATTTGGATTGATTAAAATATATTAATTTATATAATGTCTACACTAACTCTTGAAATATAATATCATGACCATTTTTTACTCAATATATATCATTTCCTTTTTTATATCTATTTTTGGATATGGTTTCTGGTTCAAAAAGGATCTAATGGGTTTTTCATTATAAAAATTTTATTAAATAATTTAAATACAATTATCCAAAAACATTTTCTATGTTAATCAACTTATTTCAAGGATTTTTTTTCTAGTAAAGCTTATAGGTTTTTTGTTCAGGTGGTTGACAGACATCCAATATTGAATATATATAGTATCACACTTTCACAAGTTTACTTTGATCATAATCCTCTTTTAATGGATCTTTGTATAAATAATACAAGGTTAACTCCCATATCATTATAGTTTAAAAATACTTGGCTAGTTATACCTGGCTACAAGGAAGTGATTTCTAAAGCATGGAAAAATTGAATCATTGGAAACCCCTTTCATATTCTGACTACGAAGTTCAATTTTGTTAAGAAAATATCAATGTGTTGTGAATAAAATAATTCTCCATAATTTATTTTGTTATTAAATCTAACCAGAATTGGAAGAAAGAGAGGGTATGGAATTACCATTGGTACTGGGCTTGTGAATCATTATATAAGACAGCTAGCCGAACATCCATGCAAAGTTGCAGTGCAAATATCATGACATGTGCTGGGGGGAACAGTTCTATGTTGTCTTTTCTAGGTGATTCCTTTTAAGACCAATGGGTCATGTAATTGCCTTTAATTCTTCATTCATTGAAAGGGTTCCACATCAATACTTGAAAGGTGGATTATCAATAATAAAAAAAAATGATGTCCTTCGGGCCATTCCGATTTAGTTATTAATTATGTTAAAAACTATTTTATTCAATGTAAAAGGATTAATCTAAATTATGAAGTTATTTCTATAGATGAGATGAATGCTATATCAAAATTTTAGGATCTTTGGACTCTTAAATAAAACCTCACCCAAAATCAATACAATTTAAGATCGTTGAATTAAATATATAGGAATTAAAGGTAATTTCATTGAATAAACAATGACAATAAATCTAGAAGAGGGATCAATAATCTACAGATTAATAATGAGTATTTCATTTCTGAAAAGGAGATCACTAATGTTGTGTGTCTCTAATTTGAAAACATATATATGAATAAATGGAATGATAAAACTAAAAAATGGTCCAAAATATCTTGCCTAGTGTTGATAACTCTCAAAACAGTATGATTAATCAAGTACCTTCTTAGGAAGAAATCATATCAGTTGTCTTTTCTCGAAATTCATATAGTACTACAATGAATGATTAGATCTCTAGTAAGTGTTATATATTCTATTGGGACATTGTTCACTCATATATTACAAATTTTGTGATAAATTTTCTTATTCATACATCTATTCCTTTTGGAGTGAATGAGAACTTCATTGCTCTGATTATGAAGAAGGAGAAATCCCTTGATTTAAGATAATTTTTACATATGGCCATTGAGAACACAATCAAAAAATTCGTTATTATCTTTATGGCTATTAGAATGTGGTAGAGTGCTAATGGTTTCATAATAAATAATCAATTCAGATTTGTTCCTAGACGTAACATACAAAATCGATAAAATTCTACTTCTGAGTGTGTTAGTATTATGAAATAGAAGTTTAATGATGGTAATATGGTTATAAAGATGGATATTTATAAATCCTTTGATACAATAAAAGGGTTTTTTATTTTTCATATTATGAAAATTTAAGTTTTTTATAATAGTTTTATCAACATCGTGAGTTTCATTCTGAAGTGATATATGATTTATGTTCTTTTAAATGGATCTCGGAGTGTTTTGTTTATTTTTCTAGATGAGTGATATTGAGGGATCCCTTATTTGGATTTTTTTTCTATTTATGATGATTATTGGATTATATGGATTTTTTATCTTGTTCATCCAGGTCTTTATTTACAAATGATAGTTGGAATATAACAATTTTTACCTTCACATCTCTTTTATAAAGTTGATATTTTTTGGAAAAGCTGATAGAGTCACTATTTTATATATTAATTATCTCTTTTAGGATTGTAAATATGTTTTCAGTCAAGTGAACAATTTGGGAAAATATTATGTTATCATTGGTAAAGGAGTCATAATATCCCATAAAAACATAGTGGCAAGAAAAATAGGGGTCATGAGAGGATATATTCCATTTTAATTATCTTGGACTACCCCTATTTTGAGGTAAAATTATAATATTTTACATAGAGAATAACTGAATGAAAATTATAAACCAAATGGCTACTTGTATGGATAGTTCAATGTATCAGACATGAAGAGTATGTCCTGTAAACTCTATGATCACTTCCTTGTTTGTTTATGCCCTTTACTTAAATAGACGGCCTATATATCTGCATAAAGTTATGTAGATTTAGATATGAAATTTCATTTAAACTAGTTAAATGTATCAAAAGAAACTTATTATAGTTTCTTGGAGTGAATATATTAGACTAGTTGACTTGCAAGGTATAGGAATTAAAGATCTAAGGCATTTCAATGATGCCTTAAAAAAATTACTTAGAATCTCTAGAAATCCAATGATCCTTCATTGGAGTTCTTTCACAACATATTTGTGAATAAACTATTGAATTTATATTTAATATACATCACATGTTCAGTTTTGACCTACATAAGGCATGCTTATATTGGATTAATATAATCATCAAAATAGATTGTATGAAAGAATTCTCCTCTTAACTATTGGAGGACTATTTGGATTTCAATACAATCTATGATGTTGTTACTATCCCTCAACCCAAGAAAAACCTTTCCATTATTGAATTTATATGATACTTTAATGATCATGTGATGCTCCCATATCACCTCAATTTGGTGGTTGAAAGATATGATTACAATAATTTGGAAACTCTCCTTTGGAAGTCTATCATGAATGGGATTTTCAACACTAGGGACTTTTATAGAAATAATTTTTGTGATTCTATAAAAATTACATCTTGGATTATTTCCTATAAAATCCCTTTTATTCCACTCACTTACTTTTTACTCCTTTAGATAATTTGGAAACAAATGTTACCATTGCACTAGCTACTCCAACTTGCATGGTTCAACTTTGCTTGAGTCTGTTACCTCTATTTTAATGTAGACGAGTCAATTTATCACCGTTTTATCTCTTGTAAATTATTATTTAGGTTGTGGATGTATTTTCCGTACATTTTTTGTTGTCGTTTTAATTTTTATAGCTTTTAATAGTTCATGAATTCTATACACAGAGTATAGTACAACGAATAGGTGAAGGCGTAGTTTCTTCCTTCTACAACCATGTATATCTCTTTTATCTGGAAGGAAATAAATACTAAGGCTTTTGATAAAAAATTACCAACAATAAATGCTAAAATTAGAGAAATATATCGTGGTGTTATGACTATAGAAAAAATTCAAACTGGGGAAATGAAAATTCATTTATCTGATCTTATGATTTTAAGGACTCTTGGTGTCAGAGATAGATTCAAAAAATCCACTCATTGATAATTTTATAATAAAAATACCCTATAATTTTCAATGGTTAGAAATCAATGTTTATGGGGATGATTTCGGTTCATTGGGACCCTATGGTTATGTTTGCATCTTATGCACTCATAGGGGCTTCGTTACGGGATATTTTTACAACTTCATTGGGAATGGTAATGTGATTGATGCTGAGCTATGGGCTATGATAAAATCAAGGAGGTATGTATTTCATCATGGATGGAGGGATATTTTCATGGAATCTAACTCAACTATGGTTGTTGATATTATCAAAATCTATTCCAAAAAGTGTTCCATGATTGATTTTATCATCATGGAATGATTTCCAAAGGATTTTGGATAAACTATTTATTGTCATGAGGAATGTCTAAAGAGAAGAAAATAAATTTTTTGATACTCATTCTAAGAAATTGATTAAGGAGGCCAGATCTGTATGGTCTGTTGTGTCTCCATAATTTTTTTGTGAGTTTTTGAGTAAAATGCACGTGGTGATATGTATAAGAGTCTTTGCAAATCCCCCTTGTAATTATTTTTTTTTGTACTTAACTTTTTTTAATTAAAATATTTAGGAGTGGATTTTTTTTCCTTTTAGACCTTCTCATATTAATTTCCTCATATTTTTTAATAAATGATTATGTTTGATAGAACACATAAAATGGAACACTAATCTTAAGAAATAATGAAATTTTATCATTTAAACATTAGCATTATATCATAGTCATTAAATTGGAAATAATTAATAGTATTAACTCAGTCGTGATATATATATATATATTTATTATATATTTATTTATTATATATTTATGTATATATATTATGGTTCCCATCAATATAAAATTTTGGATTAATGGTTTGGAAATAAACACTCAGTATTTGGAAAATTCATTTTATACTTCAAAATTTGTTTTCTTCAATGAATGGATCTCTTTTATTTATGAGTATATATTAAATATATTTTTTAGAAACATTAAAGAAATTTATTGGAATTAATTAAATTCATTTTTTAATTTATCATGTCAAAATTATCCTGTGATTCTTTTTTGTGAGTTTTTGAAATGTTTGGTTTTCCATGGAATAGTGAAAATTACAGATTTTTTATTGATAACACTATTTTTAATTAATAAATTTATAAAATTTAATTATATTTAATAATGTTTTAAAAATTAATTAATTAATTTTTCTAAAAAAATCCAATTATTTTTTAAAATGGATTTTATATAAGAAATTATAATAAAAACATTTTATTCTTGAAAGGGGCATTTTTTTCAGGGAAAAAATCATTGTGTTTTATCAAGTTAATTTAGATTTAAATTTTGAAGCTTATGTGTTTTTTTTGGCCCATAGATACAGTTGGCCACTATTTCTGACTAAAATGGTTTTAATTATCACAAATCATGTCATTTATTAACATATATCTTACCTCATGTATGATCCTAAAATATGTCAAAGCATTATATTGAATATTAGATCATTTTCAATTATATAACTATTAATGTGTGTTTAAGTCTAAATAAGCTTATAAATAACAATCTATGTGTAATTATGGGTATTAACACTATCTGGATTTTCTAAACAATAAGACAGAAAAAAAATCTAAAATTATCTATGTATGAGTCACTGACATCGATAAACAGATGAATCACCGAGAGACATATGACTCATTGACAGACAGTTCAAATAAGCATATATTCTAAGTAAGTGAAACTGACACTATTGAGATGACTCTGTTGAACTCACCTGTTTTGATAATCCCAAATCATATATCTTTTATATGGTAATCTTGTTTCAATAATATTTATAGTTTCTATCACCTAATAACTATGTAATTTTAATCTCACCAGTCTCTCGATTAAGCTTACAGTGCAAAATTTTTCTATGTAAAAGGTTACTACTAGAGGTTACCGATAGAAGGCCACCGATAGAAGGCCACCGATAGAGGTTACCGATAGAAGGTCATCGATAGAGGTTTCCACTGAAGAACATCACAACCGAGTTATCAATGCAAGGAAATCTCTTCGAGTCTACCGCTCAAAGGATGTTATAGTAAAGGTACCACTAAAGGTTACTGCTTCAAGGATACAAAAGAATCCTACTGATGAAGGATACCGATGAAATCTACCACTAAATGCTACCACTGAAGGCTACCACTGAAGGCTAACACTAAAAGATATTTCTAAAGGCTATTGATGAAGGCTACCATTGAAAAGGCTATTGTTACCAGCCTACCGATACCCACTCTTCTACTACATACATTTTCAATTTCTTATGATTATTCTAACATTCGTATATGGTAAATTCAATGCTTATAACATTAATTAATGATTATTGTAGTCATATCAAGAGACCGTAAATGGATACAACATGAGGTACAAGGAAGACCACATGTAGTTTTTTATTTCTTATTTTTGGACCTCAAATATTAAAAATAGACCAAGGAAGCGAAGATAAGGATGCTAGAGATAGAGTCGTTATACGACAGATCAGAAGAAAAAAGGGAACACACAATATTTTAATATGTGAATCCAAGATCTTCAAGAAGATCATTTTGGGAGAACAATTTCAAGACTTCCTTGGGTGAATCATCGAATATCATTAAAACCAAGAAGAAAAATACTTAGTACCTAGAAGCCAGATCCTGGAGTTGTGACACTCTGTTTTGGAGACAAATCCAGAGAAAGACATGAAATACAATTTCTTCACTCCATGGAGTCATGAGCTGAACTGCAAACACATAGATCCTTCTAAACTCAAAATTTAGAACATTATCTCTATTGTGTTTATTATATTACATTTATGAGAAGTTTGTGTTTTTATATTACACATAATTTCTTCTATGCATGAACTAGAGGATACTAAAAATAATAACATCAAAATACATTTACAGTTTGATTCCCACGTGTAACTATGTAAGAGGTCATGTGTGGCCTGGTTGTGTCTTTTTCCCATGAAGAACTATGGTATAGAGTGTGAGCACTAGATAGTTTCTAGAATCTATTGTAAATCCTGATATAGGCTGTGTTTCAAGTTTATTATTTATATAAACTTCTTGGTGGCTGGTGATCACCAAGTGGAGAGGATTAAGTCTCATCTTCAGACTGAACCTCTTGGTTAGTTCTTCACTGTACTATATTCGGTAATAGTTCGTTTTTCTGTTTTCTACTGCTCATAATATCAAAAATAGAAAACTATTTTACATTAACTATGATAGTTAGTTCTGGTTTTCTTGTATATGTGATTAATTTAGTAAACCTGTTTTAAAAGTTGAATAAGTGTTTTACACTGATTAAAATGAGGACTAATCTACCTTTAAGAAACTTGTTGACCAACTGAACATTTATATCTCTACTGCCTTAATTAACTGGGATGTTTCCAAATTGTGGGATCATTATTATAATATTTTAACAGAAATTTTATGTAGGAACTCAATTAACCCCCATATTGAGTTCCCACTCCGACCAATAGACTCATGGATGCATATGACTCACTGTCGTAGAGGACTCACCATTAAATACGACTCACTAATGTAGATGAGCCACCGTTTCATATGAATCACCGGTGTAGATGACACACTATTCCATATGAATCACCTGCGTATATGACTCACCATTTTATATGACTCACTGATGCAGAAGACCTATAGTCAGTCCAAGTGACGTACAGTTGCATGGTGATACTGATGAAAGGACTCACCATCAGTTTAAATGAGTCACTGATAAATCAACTATCTCACTGATAGAAGGAATGGCCCATCATTTAAATGAGTCACCGATTGATAAACTGTCTCACTGATAGAATTAAGGACTCACCATTGAAAAAAGTCACTAATGTAATGAATCAATAACATATAGAAAGATCGATAGAATGACATACTGATGGGTTGAGACACTGATATAAGGAGACATTGACAGACAAGTCACCGATAGATTGTTTAAATATTCATTTAATAATATTATTTCTAACGGTCATATTTGTGTCATTTAATTATACTGACATAATTTATAATATTTTTTATGACCTTTAGTATATTATACAAGTTATGATGAATCTATGCACTTCAATGAACATGCACATTTTCAGTCATCAAGCATAAAAAAAATTTTTCTAATACAAAAGAAAAATGGAAGCTGTGGGGTGAAAGCCTATGCGAGAGAGAAAAATACTTAGGAACATAAAATACCATGAATCCACAAAAAACTCTAGAATAAAAAGAATATCACATGAGGAAATATGAATTGAGATGAACATATAATTGACAAATCACTTTAGCACATCAAAGAAAGAGAAGAATATACTTGCATATCAATACTTATACCTAAAATCCAGAATATGACACTCTATTTTTGTGTCAAATTTGAAGAGAGGACTCAGACATCATCTCAACTACATCTAATGTGTCTAGATCTACATTTGAAGACACAAAAAACCATTGAAATCCTTTCTCAAATTTGTTTGCTCTGTTGTGTGAATTTTCACATACTTTGGAGTAGTGTATTTGTTTGTCTATTAAAAACACACTTTTATCCTGTATCAAATTGAAGTATAAAATATATCCTTCCAATCATACCTTTTAACACCTATTACTCTCACATATAAGTTTTGAATAGGTCCTTGTGTGACCTGGTAGTCTATACCCACGAAAAACTATAGTAGTGGCCTTTTGACCTGGATAGCCTATGTGTTGTTGTGATCCCTAATCCAGGGTGCGGATCAAACTATTTATTAATATAAACTACTAGGTGGAATTTTATCACAAAGAAGAGGGGATTAAGTCTCTCCTTAAGACTAATCCTCTAGTTTTATTTCCACTATGTTTTTACGTTTTAGTTTTACTCTGCGTTATCACATACTAGTACACACCCGTGCGTACACACGGCGATATGTAACAAATTTTATTTATTAAGAGAGTAATTTTTGTAATAGTTGCAATGAAATAGTATCATTTAATGTATTTTAATAACAAATTAGTAACAAAATTTGGAAAAAAATGTGACACTAATAAGAATAAAACATTATAATAGTTCAATCAGATACAATGATTTTAAAGTGAATCAGTTTTCAATAGTCAGGGATGGAAACGTCATTTCAATATAAAATTCATTTAGGTTAACGATATTGAATTTTGTGAAAAACATAGTTCAAGAAAAAATATTTCAATAATATTTTTCCAATAACAAATGTGACATCTCTAGAGGAATATATTATAATACATAAATAAAACACTATTTTCCACAAATAGAGAGGTTCTGACAATTAGACATGGAGTAATTTTCTAGTAAGAGTAAGATGCTCCCAATTTCAATCTATAACTATTCCATAAACAGAATATTTTGGATGCTCCTATTCCTTTTTATAATTTCTAATCAAAACACGAAGAAACTATTGATATTGCGACCTCTGAGTTGACTCTGAATCGCTCCATATAAACCACATAGAGGCTTATCAAAAAATATGGAACAGTTATCATGACAATCCTTGGTTTATTGAAACATGCATCGATCCCCTGTTGTGATAAATGACATAAATTCAAGTCCATGTAAATAAAATATGATATATAAACACATTAGATAGTATAAACAACATATCACATACCCTGATTGATTTAGGAGGCTGTAGGAATGACGAAGTAATGAATTTTTCACAGTGCAATGTATTTTTCCACTTCCTAAAAACATTATTTGGAAACATCATATTAGATGCATATTCCATGGTTCGCAAGAAACCATAAATAGTATGTACCTATTGAGGTGGCAGGTCGGGAATTCAAGGGGAGATACATTCCAGTACAATATCTTGTACATCTGTTTTGAGGGGGAATCTCAACCATTCAGGTTGAAAGACATTTCATCGGCAAGAAACATTATATTTCCAAAGAATAGAGTCATGCACTTCAACATCATTCCAACCACCAAAGTGAAATGCCAGTTACAATGCAGTCGAAATCAATAAAGAAAAACATATTTAACCAACTGTTATAAGTAGAGAAGGTTTTGAAAAATCATGAACTGGATACATGCATACGTGAAATGATGGGACGGAGAGGGCTTATGCCATGCTTGGATCGGTTCTTCTATCATGCCCCTGGTCTGAGGAAATCCGTAACTAAAAAAATCCTATATCATGCCCCCATTCTAATGAAACCTGTATCAGAAAATACTCAGTTCGATGATGTTATTTCTTATGCATAGTAAATTGGAAACATTACTGTCAATCAAAAAACTTTTATGACACCCTTTCACTAAAAACAATTTTATCCCTGCCTTAATCCATGAGAAGTGGTTGATGGAAAATGAAAAGTGTTTCCTATTACAAAATGTTAAATACTTATTATTAACATGATATATTCATTGATATAACATTCGGTTTGCATGTTTTCAGTTAAAAATGAATTTTCATATGTTATTTGGATATTAATGATGATAATGAATGAAAGAGTTCAGGTGATTGGAATGATATACCATGTCCCAACTGCGAAGAAGTATTTCTTTATGATGATGGTGGTGAAAGAAAGTCATTGATTCAAGCTACATAACGGAATTTTATGAATGAAAAATTATAGAAGACCAATTATTATAAGATAATGTGAGTATTGAATTATAGTTGATTGAAATGATCCAATTCAAAATATTCAGTACTTTTACCAAATAAAATTTTCAAAATCGGGGTAATATCACAACAATAATGAATGGAAAACTATAAAATCTAAAAAAGAAAAAAAGAAAAAAGTGGATAGGTATGAATTTACAAAGATAATCAATTTCATTAAGATGATTAAAAACATGACATTATGTGCCCACCAAACTTGTTTTGAATTTTTTTATAACAGAATATGTAAAATGAAAATAATAATCATGAAAAGAATGAATAAATTCAAATAATCAGAATTTTAGAGTCAGTAAGAGTACCTGCAACTGAAATCTACTTCAACATAAATAGACATTCCCATATACATGGATGTGGGAAAATAAAATAGGTAAGTTATACCCGTATGATAAGAGTCGGCATCACAATGATGTATTTGAACACAATTAGCAGCATTAAGACTGCTTGTAACTGAATTTTTCTTCAACATATATAGAAATACACACATACATTGATGTGTGAAAATAATTATTGTAAATTATACCTGCATGGAAAGAGGAAGGATCACTACATTGACGTTGGAAGACATTTAAAGGTAGTAAGACTGCCTGCAACTGAAATCTCCTTCAACATAAATAGAATTACAGACATTCATTGATATGGGAAACTAAAAATTGTAAGGTATACCTGCATAGAAAGAGGCAGGATCACTGTATTGAAGGTGAAAACATTTAAAAGTAGTAAGACTTCATTCACCTAAAATATGCTTCAACCTAGATAGAATTACACACATAAATGGATGTGAGAAATTAGAAATTCTATGGTATACCTATATGATAAGAGGCAGGATAACATTAATGAATTTGAACACATATAAAGGATGTAAGACTGCCTTCATCTAAAAAATACTTCAACATAAATGTAAATACAGACATACATGGATGTGGGACAATGAATAATTTAATGTATACCTATATGAAAAGAGGAAGGATGACTACTGAGCATTGTCAAATGGTCATCAACACCTTTAAATGGTGATTTAACAAATGAAAAATAGGAAATATAAGTCACTTAGTTAATAAGGTTGACAAGACTTGTAATAGATAATGGTACAGTTTTGGAATACATTATTGACATTTGATAAGTAAGACTAGTAGAATAAACAAATGACAGGAACATTATAAATAGTTTCCCAGCTCATGCATCCCCTCAAAGCTTGTCTGTTTGATGAAATTGTATATCTCCAAAATAAAGATACAGTAATCCCTATTTCATTAAATGAATTAAAGATACCCTGAATTTATATTTATTACATTGAATGTATATAAATATTAAAAAACTAATAATGAATATAAATATAAGAGTGAATTATGAATATGAAAACAATGATGTTATATACAGTTAACCTTATAAAGCAGCAACAATAAGTAGTGCACATCCTGCATTAATTGTATTGTTGTTGAACACATATAACTGAATGTATAATTTCTGAAAATTTGATTTAATTTAATGGTAATATGGAATTAAAATAGAAATACTATAATTGGAAGTAATATGCAATATGATTACATAGAACAAAATATAATAAATAAATTGTTGATATGGTATTACCTTCCATATCTGGTGAAATCATCGGTCATTCTTTTCTATTTTGTCTTTTAATTTCTCCGTCATTTGGATTTCCATATTTTTTTCCTTCCATGTTCTACCCACATTATCATGTGGAAAATGATGAGATTTCTCTATAACATATTCACTAACAAATTTAGATATTAGGTTTTTCTACATATAGAATGTAGTTAAAAGGAATAGTGGTTATCATCGCAATTGTATTGAAGGTTTAAAATAATGGATTGTTAAATAGAGCATATGGGAGATAACATATATTTACTTGAATTGTTGATAAAAATGTAGATCATATATCAAATCCAGTGTCAACCTTTCCACTGAGTTGAAAAGATTCAACACTGTGATGATCCTATGATGGAATGTTAAAAGGAATAGATTATTTACATGAAAATTACAGTCATGGAAAATTAATTTAAGATAATGGAATATATTGTACATGAATTTTCTCATATGTAAAGACCTTTAAATTTCAAGGGAATATTTCTCTTAATTTTCTTTCGGATTTTACGAGTACGCAGTTTCTGATGGCACCTGATTTAGAGGCCCGATGATCCTGGAATCAATTTCCAAAGTTTAGCTCGGGTACGTTCAGTGAACGAATGAGTGGGTTTTACTAACTTTTGAATCGGTGCTCAGAATAAAAATCCAAGGGCACCGATGGAATCGAAGTGCCGGTAATTTCTTAGGAACACCTTTTCTGGAGTTGCATTTTCCTGGGTGAGGTTATTAAATAAATGGCTAAACTAAAGAATGAAGTAAAAATTTGTGCCACAATTTTTATTTTCTATTCTATGTAGTTTTAACCTATGCTTGGATGTTGGAGTGGGGCCCACTACTTCCTAACTCCACTAGGTAGGATATTAGTGAAGTATGGCCCACATGAGGCCCACCCATTCTTTTCCATTTAACCTCCCTCTCACAATTTAATTGTGTAACGCACCCGCACCCCCCTTTTTAAATTACATGTCAACTCTCGAAATTAATTGGATTATTAAACACTCTTCAATTAAGTAAATTAATTGAATGTGATCTTTTGAATTTAAAAAAAGGTTGGCATGAGTAATAAAATAACGCAAAGCCTTATTTTATTATTTTTGAATCATTGTGTGGAGATATTTGGAGAGGAGAACTCATGTCTTGGATATCTTCTTCTTCCTCGGAGAAGAATGTGAAGAACACTGACACACTTCTTGATCCTCTTTTCTCGTCAAAGAGAGGGGAACGCCAGATCCTTCATCGGGCGTGCACCGACGACATATACGGAGCCTCGTTCCATGATGTCATCTTCCGCGACGCCGTCTTCTGCGACACCATCTTTCGCGATGTCGTCTTCCATGACACCGTCTTCCACGACACCATCTTCTGCGATGCCATTTTTCCATGACGACCATCATTCAACAACTCCATGAGGTAGGGTTTTGAGTTCAAATTTAATGGATTAAATTAGTGCTTTCTTTATTGAAGATATTTTATTCGGGCCGCCTGTTATCATTATAATGGGAAGAGGTTGGACCACATAAACACAGCCGACCCTCCTCCCCATTTGATGTTGTACTTGTTGTGACACGAACAAATGAATCACGGTGCAACGACACCACACGGAAACAAAGAGGAACGTGACGATGAAGCGCGGCACCGTCGTGCCGCGCCGTTGAGGCCGAAAGAAGTCGTGGCCAGAGTCGGGCAGTGGAAAAGGGGCACAGTGCTGACGCGCCGCGCCGGAGCACCTCTAGGAGGCCGCAGCCATAGCGGGGCCGCAGCGGAGGGGCATGTCGCTATCGCGCCACGCCAGTTGAACCAAGGCCGCAGCTTTGGCTGCGACGGAGCAAGGGAGCGCGGCCAGAGCCGCCGGCCGCCGGTGCTCTGGATGGCGGGACCAACCGGTCCCACATGGTGCACTGGCTGACCGTTACGGCCGGCCATATCCATAAAGACAGGGGGTTTGACCCTCGATCAGCGCAGCTCGGCAGACCCCCCGCGGGTCCGCAATTTCCTCGAAGGGGGTGGCGGTTCCCCCCCCCCCCATCCACTCTCACGTGGCGCGCGGTGCCCGGCCCAGCCAGGACCAACCGTGCCAGCTATACTGGCTGCACCGGGCCGGGCCGCGCGCTAGTGGTCCGGACCCAGACCCGGGTCGGGTCGACCCAGTTCGGGCCGACCCAGGGGGTCTCAGGCCAGGTCAGTCAGCACCCAAAACCCCCTAAAACTGGACATGTTTGTTTTAATGCTCGTAACTTGGGATACATACCTCTGATAGATGCAACGTCATTTGCGATGTGATCCTTGGATTGTGGCGGTCTTTTCGGTATATTACACTCATGGTTTAGGAGAACTTTGTGTATATCCGGGTTGGTTCGAACACGAAACCAACAGGGCCCTCGGAGCGGGAACACCAATAACTTGACCTCCGGACGTCCGAATGACGTGCCGTCGACTGTGTTGGATTCCTCTTATTGAGACGGAACTTTTGGATTACTCCTCACGAGGTTTGGACGCAGTTGTAGTACAGTCGGGTTGGTTTTTACTTAAAAACCAAACGGGCCATTGGTACGAAAAAGTCAATAACTCTCAGACTGGGCGTCTAATTGACGCACTATCTATCACGTTGAGTTACTATCGGTGAGACATAACTTTGGGATACATCAACAACAGACAACATGTCAGTTGATATATCGACCCCTTGGCTCATGGAGCGGACCCTCCCGGAAACGAGCATGCTGTGTGCGGGAACCCTAAAACTGGCTGCGATGACGACTACACTGAAATCCTCTGTGGTTTCACCAGGGAGGACGACTGCACTGAAATACTCCGTGGGTTCGGTAGTGATGACGACTACACTGAAATCCACTGTGGGTTCGGCAGTGATGACAACTGTACAAGGATCCTTCGTGGGTTTGGGAGAGACGACAATCGTACTGAAATCCTCCGTGGGTTCGACGACGATGACTACTGTTCTTGTATCCTATGTGGGTCCAACAGTACTACTGTTCTTGTATCCTACGTGTGTTCGGAAGTATTTGACACTATACTAGTATCTTATGTGGGTCCAATAGAGTGGTTGGTCTAGTATCCTACATGGGTCCGACAGCCTAGTTGTTCTAGTATCCTACGTGGGTCCTAGCTTAGATGAATTTGTGGCTACATCTGTTCATTTCTAAAACCTTACGAAGAAGTATACCTATGTGAGATGAGTGTTGAATTTCAGTCACTATCTTCGATTTGATTGACCTTCTTTCCTATGTGGATTGGGTTGTGATTTCTTGTGTGGATTGGTTTATGCTATCCTGTGTGGTCGTGATTAAACTTGGGCATGGATGTTGGAGCCGAACTGGAATTGATGACTTGGGTATATGTAATGGAATATACTAAGTAGTGTTGGATGTTACTTTGTTGTTGTATCTTTACTTTTTGGATTATCCTTTGTGGATTCTGGGAGACCTTCGGGGTCTTGGGGTCCCTACTGAGTAGCGTATACTCACCCCTGCACGGGCTATGCCCGCACTCTGTTGTGTTGGATGTAAACGACGGACAACGCTGATCGTGGTTGAGGCTTGTGGAGCAAGACGGTACCTGTAGGTGGAACAATGGGCAGGACGTACATGGAGTGGATGGATGGACCGGAGGAGCTGAGAAGTCTATCTGTACCCACCCTTCATGTGGGATTTCCGGTGGATGACTAGACGTTTCTTCTTTGCTTTTCAGTTGTTGTACTTTCTTTCCAGTTGTACTTTACCTTCAGTTTGGGTTTGTATTCTAGCCCATTTACTTTTCCGCACTTACTATTGTACTTATTTTACTTAGTTTTTACTTCTGATGGCTTACTCTATGGTGTTTGTTTACTTTATAAAGGCAATTCCTTCCCCTTTCTGTCGGGATTTACGCCTTGGTGCTAGTCTCTAGCCCCTAGGCTATGGAAGGAGGGCTTGGGGTAGTCACGGCACGGGTCCCGAGGTCAGGTTGTGACAAATTGGTATCAAAGGAGTTCAATTTTATCATAGAACACATGACTCTGATCTTCCTTCTATGTGAAGCAATAGTGTTAAGGGTATTGAGTGTGGTTATCAGTCTAGGGAGTCTAGTTTTTGTGCGGCGGCTGACGTATCCGTACACCAAGACCCTGAATTATGATTTCCGACTCAGTGCACGAAAACATTGATTGCATGTGTGTTTCAAAAGTTTTCATTATGATTACTTTGTGTCAGCTCACCAGGTATTATGTTTTGACCGTGGCACACTTGTTTCTTTTTAGGATGGCCCCATGACGGCAGCCAACTAGGGTTCCGAGCTTTGTGCGAGACGACAGCCCAGTGAGCGACGAGGCCTCGGTGCAGTGCCATTTTACAGCAGAGGCACCAGAGATACCTCTACTCGCCGAGCCTCTGATGCAACCAGCCCCAGCTGCTGAGAGTGCACATCGCCTTAGTGCACTGCACGAGTTTTAGCATCAGAGACCACCCAGGTTACGTAGGGAGACGGACCGTTAGGTAGCTGAGTATTGGCCGGAGTTTGTAGTTTGAGTTTTCAGTTTAGTGGGGACACCATCTGACCTCATGGTGATCCTTGCAACGAGCCTCCTGCACGCTGCAGCAGGCAGATGGTGGAGCCTGATGCTCCAGATGCACGACAAGGAATCTCTCCTCTTGACGGACGTTGAGAGCCCCTTCCGCTCAGAGTTCTTCCCAGCCACCCTACGTGATGTGCGCATCCAGGAGCTACTATAGCTGCGGCAGGGCAGCATGACGGTAGCCCAGTACTCAGTGTGATTTACCTATCTCTCGCACTATTCGACGGACATGGTATGGGACCCATTCATCGGGGCTCGGACCTTCGAGTAGGGACTGAGGCATGATATCATAGCATCAATGATCTCCCTCAGTATTCCGACGTAGGCAGGAGTACTGGAGTGAACCCTTCTCATAAGGATCTTTCTTGTTGAGCCTACACAAGCAGTGAGACCTACCGCAGGGTAGCACGTGGCAGAGTCTTCTGTAGATGGCAGTCGATGGACATCACATGGTTCCAGGAGGACCGGACGAGTAGGTGGGAAACCTCAGGACACTATCTTAGAGGTGCGGGGCACCCGGAACAGATCCAGTCTTACAACGAGAAGACAATGCTACACATGCGGCGGGCAGGGTCACATGGCTCATGACTGCCCGACACGCCGAGCGGAGGAGCAACAGATGGTTGAGGGGCCACCTAGGCAGTGGCAGAGGGTTGACCATTGCGGTTCGTAGAGAGCAGGAGGATGAGGCATAGGAGCTGGCCAAGTAGTAGGTGGTGGGCGATGCTTTGAGGCTTTACCACCACCAGCACCAGGAGGTCCACCCCGACCACAGGGAGCTGGTGGGCAGAGGCAGACTCAGCTTCAGGCAGTAGAGTCCTACGACCACAACGCACTAGAGATGATTCTAGGTACTATCTCTATCTACTCCATCCTTTCTACAGTTCTTATAGACATAGGAGCGAGTCATTATTTCATTGTCGCTTCCCTTGTTCGGAGCTCGGAGATTTCAACGGAGCCGTTGTCTCGATCCTTATGACTAGAGACTCCTACAGGAGTAGACTTAATGATTACACACTGGTTATGGTAGTGTGAGCTTACTCTAGGAGGCGAGATCTTCGGCTGGGATCTTCTTTTAGTGGCGTCGAGGCATTACGACGTCATCTTGGGCATGAATTGGTTATCTACAGTCAATGCTCAGATCGGCTGTATTATGCACAAGGTGTGTTGTGTTCGCACTGATGGGTGGAGGTTCATCTTCTCCAGTGAGAAGGGATCCATAGTAGCACAGGATGGACTCACGCAGAATAGAGGACAACCGATCACTCATCAGTTGGATAGCCTCATCCTAGGATCAGCTGACGTGTGAAGTCCTAGTTTTCCTGCAGTGGTGGATCAGTATGCGGACGTTTTCCCTGACGACGATCAAGGACTAACTCCTAATAGAGAGGTAGAATATTATATTGACATGTACCCCAGGACAGCCCCGATATCCGCTCCATAATATCGGATGGCTCCCGCTGAGCTTCGAGAGGTACGGGTATAGCTGGAGGACTTGCAGGGCAAGGGATTCATCCGACCCAGTGTTTTTCCCTAGGCTTCCGCGATTTTGTTCGCCAAGAAGGAAGACAAGAGCTTGCGACTGTGTGTCGATTATCGTCACCTGAATCAAGAGACCATGAGGAACAATTATCCAATACCAAGGATTGAAGACCTCTTCGATCAGCTCAAGGGAGCACATTGGTTCTCGAAGATAGACCTCAGGTCAGGCTATCATCAGCTCAGAGTTCGGGATGAGGACGTGCAGAAGATGGCCTTCAGATATAGGTATGGCCACTATGAGTTCCTGGTTATGCCTTTCGGCATAACCAATGCTCTAGCAGTATTCATGAGTCTCATGAGAAGGATCTTCCTGCCTTACCTCGATCGATTTGTCGTGGTCTTCATTGTCGAAATTTTGATATACTCGACCACTATGGAGGATCACTCCTACCACTTGCGGGTTGTACTGGACACACTTCGATAGCACCAGATTTATGGTAAGATCTCAAAGTGTCAGTTATGGTTACGTGAGGTCCACTTCTTGGGACACGTCATCTCTGAGGCGGGAGTTGCGATGGAACCTGCGAAGATCGAGGCAGTGCTAGCTTGGGAGCCACCGAGGAGTGTGACGGAGGTGTGGATTTTCTTGGGGATAGCTGGATACTAGTGGAGGTTTGTGCCAAACTTCTCCAATATTGCGGCACCACATTCAGCTTTGACGAAGAATGTGAAACCCTTCGTGTGGTCAGATAGATCTCAGGAGAGCTTCCAAGAGCTGAGACAGAGATTGATCAGCGCACCTATCATGAGGCTACCGGAGGAGGGAGTAGGGTACGTAGTCTACTGTGATGCATCAGGGACCGGACTCGGATGTGTCCTGATGTAGGAGTGGGTAGTGATCACCTATGGATCACAACAGTTGAGGCAGAATGAGCAGAACTACGCTTCCCATGACCTCGAGTTAGTAGAAGTGGTCTTCGCTCTGAAGATGTGGAAACACTATCTGATGGGCGAGTGCTTTACAGTCTACTCTGACCACCAGAGTCTCAGGTACATCTTTTCACAGAAGGACCTGAACCTGAGACATTGGCGATGGCTCGAGTTCCTCCAGGACTATGACTTTGAGATAGTCAACACTTCTGGAAAGGGGAACGGAGTAGCCTATACGCTCAGTAGAGGGACGGGAATCTAGCTACATAGGGAGGCGATGGAGCAGCTATATCCTTCATGGATAGAGGTAGAGCATCCTTTATTCCGCCACTCACAGTCACTCCTCCAGTACTGCAGCAGGATGGAGAGGCATAGTGTGGGGACATTGACTATGAGACGAGGCGTGCATAGATATCCTCAGGACTGGCAACTGATGGATTCCCTATAGGAGGAGATCACGTCGTCCTTTTTAGAGGATGTACCATGGTACCAGCTGCTTTACAGGAGGAGGTGCTGAGGAAGTTTCACACATCCCCTTTAGTGGTACATCCAGGAGTGGCGAAGATGTACCAGGATCTCAGATGACAACAATGGTGGCCGGGTATGAAGAAGGATATTACAGAGTTTGTTTTACAGTGCCTCACCTGCCAGCAGGTGACGGTGGAGCACCAGGTACCAGCAGGCTTGGTACAAACCTTGGAGGGCTCAGAGTGGAAGTGGGATGGGATATCTATGGATTTCGTGACTGGGCTACAATGTACTTCAAGAGGTCATGACTCCATTTGGGTGATTTTCGACCGACTCACTAAGTCGGCCCACTTCTTACCCATCAGAGAGAAAGGCTCAAGGGAGATAATGGGATGCCTCTATGTTCAGGAGATCGTGTGGCTTCATGGTGTGCCATCATCTCCGATCGAGATGATCACTTTACTTCTCGGCTTTTGAAGGGGTTGCAAGAGGCATTCAAGATAAAGCTACATCTGAGAACCACCTTTCATCCTCAGACAGATGGTCATATGGAGAGGACCATTCGGAATCTTGAGGACATGCTTCATGCATGTGTCCTCGACTTTGGTCGCAGCTGGGAGGACCACCTACCCTTGTTAGAGTTCACGTACAATAACAGCTAACAATCCACCATCAAGAGGGAACCATACAGGGCATTGTATGGTCGACCTTGCAGATCACCTCTGTGCTGGACAGACCCTTGGGAGTCAGCACATGTGGGACCCGAGATGGTCCAGGCCATGACAGAGAAGGTCCAGGTCATCCAGGAGCAGATGAGGATAGCTCAGAGCTGACAAAAGTCTTATGCTGTCAAGAGGCGGAGACCACTGCAGTTCAAGGTTGGTGACCACGTTTTCTTAAGGGTGTCACCTCGATGTGGATTATGGAGATTTGGTTGGGGCGAAAAGTTATCTCCATTTGTCATTGGACCATTCCAGATTCTCAACAGGATAGTAGAAGTGGCTTATCGCCTGGATCTACCACATCAGTTGCACCGGGTACACGACGTCTTCCACATATCTCAGCTGAGGAGGTATGTGCATGACCCGATGCATATCATCGACCATGGGTAGCTGGACATTGACGATGGGGTGACTTTTTCGGAGGTCCTGGTGGAGATCGAGGATCGACAGGAGCGGGTCCTACGTGGGCAGTCGATTCCTCTAGTGCGAATCAGGTGGCAGCATGGGAACCTCCAGGAGAGCACTTAGGAGCAGGAGGCTCAGATGCGTGCTCACTACCCTAATTTGTTGCCCTAGTTTGTGATGTATTTTTACAGGGACATAAATCCCAGAGGTGGGAGTAATGTAAAGATGCATACATTTCAAGGGAAACTTTTTCTTAATTTTCTTTTAGATTTTACGAGTGCGCAGTTTCTGACGGTACCTGATTCCGAGGCCCAGTGTGCCCGGAATCAATTTCCGATGTTTAGCTCGGGTACGTTCAGTGAACGAACGAGGGGGTTTTCCTAACTATTGTACCAGTGCTCAAAATCAAAATCCGAGGGCACTGACAGTATAACAGTTCCGATAATTGCTTAGGAACACCTTTTCTGGAGTTGCGTTTGCTTAAGTGAGATTATTAAATATATGGGTTAACTAAAGAATGAAATAAAAATTTGTGCCACAATTTTTATTTTCTATTCTAAGTAGTTTTAACGTATACTTGGATGTTGGAGTGGGGCACACTACATCCTAACACCACTAGGTATGATATTATTGAAGTAGGGCCCACACGAGCCCCACCCCTTCTTTTCCATTTAACCTCCCTCTCGCAATTTAATTGTGTAACAAACCCACACCCCTCTTTTTAAATGGCATGTCAACTCTCAAAATTAATTGGATTATTAAACGCTCTTCAATTAAGTCAATTAATTGAATGTGATATTATTAATTTTGAAAAGGGTTGGCATGAGTATTAAAATATGGCAAAGTCTTAATTTTTTTTTATTGTTGAATCGTTGTGTAGAGATATTTGGAGAGGAGAAATCAAGTCTTGGAGATCTTCTTCTTCCTCGGAGATAAACACGAAGAACACTGACACACTTCTCAATATTATTTCCACGTCAAAGAGAGGAGAACGCCGCATACTTCATCGGGCATTCATCGATGACGTATATGGAGCCTCATTCTGCGACACAATCTTCAGCTACGTCGTCTTCCGTGATTCCATCTTCCGTGATGTCGTTTTTCTGCGACGACCATCATTCAACAACTCTTTGAGGTAGGGGATTGAGTTAAAATTTAATGGATTAAATTTTTGGTTGCTTAGTTGAAGTTATTTTATTCTTGGCCGCATGTTATAGTTATAACGGGAGGAGGTCGGACCACATGAACACGGTCGACCCTCCTCCCCCTTTGAAGTTGTACTTGTTGTGGCACGAACAAAGGCAGCGCGGTGCAACGACACTACGTGGAAACAAAGAGGAACATGGTGAAGAAGTGTGTCTCCATCGCGCGACACCATTGACGCTAAAAGAAGCCGCAGCTGGAGTCGGGCCACGGAGAAGGGGCGCGGTGCTGTCGTGCTACGCCGCGCCGGAGAACCATAGGGAGGCCGCGTCCGGAGTGGGGCCGCGGCGGAGCAAGGGAGGGCGGCCGGAGCAGCCGGCCGCCAGTGCTATAAATGGAAGGACCAACCGGTCGGATGTGGTGCCTTGGCCAGACGTTACGGCCGTCCAGATCCGGAAAGAACGGGGGTTTGACCCCCGTTCAGCACAACTGGGCGGACCCCCTGCGAGTCTGCTGTTTTGTCGAATGGGGTGGTGGTTCCCCCTCTTCCACACTCACGCGGCACGCGGCGCCCGTGCCGGCCTGGACAGGTCGCGCCGGCTGGACCAGACGCACCGGGACAGGCCGCACCCTAGTGGGATGGACCCGGACCTAGGTCGGGTCACCCTAGTTTGGGCCGACCCAGGGGGTCTCCGGCCGGGTCGGTCCGGGCCCAAAAACCCCTAAACCGGACATGTTCGTCTAAATGCTCGTAACATGGGCTACAGACCTCCGATTGATGCACCGTCAGTTGCGATGCGATCCTTGGATCGAGAAAGTAGTTTCGGTATATTACCCTCATGTTTTAGGAGAACTTTGTGTATGACTGGGTTGGTTCGAACAAGAAACCAACCGAGCCCTCGGAGCGGGAACGCCTATAACTTGAGCTCTGGACATCCGAATGATGTGCCGTCGAATTTGCTGGATTCCTCTTAGTGAGATGAATCTTTTGGCTTACTTCGCTCGAGGTTTGGACACAGTTGGAGTACGTTTGGGTTGGTTTTGACTGAAAAACCAACCGGGCCCCTGGGACGAAAAAGTCAATAACTCTCTGACCGAGCGTCTGATTGACGCACCGTCTGTCATGTTGAGTTCCTATCGGTGAGATTGATCTTTGGGATACATCAACTCTAGACTATGTGTCAGTTGATTTATTGACCCCTTGGCTCATGGAACACACCCTCCTGGAAACGATCATTTGTGTTTGGGAACCCTAGAGCTGGCTGCGATGACGACTGCACTGAAATCCTCCATGGGTTGGGTAGTGACGACGACTGCACTGAAATCCTCCATGGGTTCGGCAGTGACGACGAAGGCACTGAAATCCTCTGTGAGTTAAGTAGTGACGACGACTGTACTAGGATCCTCCGTGGGTTTGGCAACGATGACGACCATACTGAAATCCTCTGTGGGTTCAACATCAATGACTACTGTTCTTGTATCCTATGTGGGTCCGGCAGTACTACTGCTCTTGTATCTTACGTGGGTTCGGCAGTATTTGACTCTGTACTAGTATCCTACATGTGTTTGACAGAGTGGCTGGTCTAGTATCCTATGTTGGTCCGACAACCTAGCTGGTCAAGTATCCTACGTGGGTCCCAGCTTAGATGAATTAGTGGCTACATCTGATCATCTCTATCACCTTACGAATAAGTATACCTGTGTGAGCTGAGTATTGACTTTGAATCATTATCTTCGATTTGATTGACTTTATTTCCTATGTGTATTGGGTTTTTCTTTCCTCTGTGGATTGGTTTGTACTATCATGTGTGGCCGTGATCGAACATGGGTTCAGATGTTGGATCCGAACTGGAATTGATGACTTAATTATATGTATGGGCATATACCTAAGTAGTGTTGGATGTTACTTCATGATTGTATCTTTTCTTTGTGGATTATCCTTTGTGGATTCTAGGATACCTTCGGGGTATCAGGTTCCCTATTGAGTAGAGTATACTCAACCCTACACGGTTTATGCCCGCACTATGTTGTGTAGGAAGCAGACGACGGACAGCACTGATCGTGGTTGAGGCTTGTGGAGCAAGACGGTACCTGGAGGTGTACCACTGGGTGGGACGTACCAGGAGCAGACGGATGGACCCGAGGAGTGGAGGAGACTATCTGTACCCACCCTTCAGGTGGGATTTCTGGTGGATGGCTCGACGTTGCTGCTTTACTTTTCAATTGTTGTACTTTCCTTCCAGTTGTACTTTACTTTTAGTTTGGGTTTGTATTTTGGCCCATTTACATTTTCGCACTTACTATTGTACTTAGTTTACTTAGTTTTTACTTCTTCTGGCTTACTCTGTGATGTTTGTTTACTTTATAAAGGCAATGCCTTCCCCTTTTTGTCGGGATTTACGCCTTGGTCCTAGTCGCCAACCCCTGGCCTATGGAAGGCGGTCTTGGTGAAGTCACGACATGGGTCCCGAGGATGGGTCGTGACATCATACCCACTACTTAAATTTGTACAACCACTACTTTGATGATCATATATAAAAATAATAATTGGATTAAAAGTTCGCTATTTTCCATATTAATGAAATTAGGAATATATAATAGAAAGAACCTGATTTTCTGTAAACCTGTCCTTTAAATTGCTGATGTATTTTTCATTATCGCTAATGAATAATACCTTGTATTCATTTTTTTTATTTATTTTTGATGATTTTGAATAATCAAATTTGATACTTCAATTTACATTAGAACCTTTTTTGATTTGAAAACATTTAATTTTGTCAGAAATCCATACTCATCATCATCATAATTTGAAAATGAGAGTTTCTATTAGTTTAAATGAAGAGAAAATATATTCGAAAAATAATATTTTATTTTTTATTAATACCTGTATCAAATATTCTCTCAAATCAGTAGTTGTTTTGCTTACAAATTGCATTACTTGTTTATCAAATTGGACGTCTAAGAAGGATTTAGGGATATCTATCACAAGAAGCTGCACTCTAAATCCGTTGATTCATAAATGTGATTAATAAGGGATTAAGGATTAGTAAAATTAGTCAGTACTATTAAAATATTAAATGACTAACTATCTGTTAAGGAAGATAACAAAGAAGAACCCTGGATTAGTGAAATTTAGAGATATTTTGCGACTATTGCACCAAATTTTTCCATCAACATTATGAACTCTTTTCATGAAAGAATTGCATGATTCATAGAACCCGTTGTGAGTGGTTTGAATTTTTTGTATTGTGACTGAAATTAATCATTTTGTAGGTTGTAGAACATTTGAAATATTGTAGGTAATTAATATTCACAACACATGACTGGGTACCTACAATATCATAATATTCATAATTAATTATATAATATGACCATATATTACATACATCTTCACAATTGTTCACTTTAGAAATTGTTTTTTTTATTTTCCCAATAAATCATTGATGAAGAGGAAGAAGTTGGGTATGTTGGTGCTGGACTACAGTTATTTTATTCCATTACAAACCCACATCTAAATACTGAAAAATAAAAGTCAACTGTTAAGGAAAATCTATAGATTTATGATACAGTGTACACTGGACAACAGATATAAAATTCGCATTTCCATTAAGTATTTAGTGAACCTTTTTCTGAACTCATCTACATCTTCAATATCCATGTTGACAATGTTTTTTTCATGTTAATAGAAGTTTTTATTATAATAGAGCCTGAAAGAAGATTTCAAACCAATTAAGAGGGATATCCACTTTATAACTTAAAACAGAAATAAATAATCGAAAGGGAAGTAACACATTTTGTTAATTGAAAGTTTACTATTCAATTTCTTCACTCTGACCAGCTGTAGTATTAAAATAGTCAATGACCCAATATTTTCATCCAATTAACGTGACATCTGATTTGCATAGTCACCCCATAAACGGCATTTAACTTGTAACCAACCGTACAAAAAATAATTAAAATGTAATGTTAAATGTAAATAGCTGCTCAGATATACTAAAAGGCCATAATTATTAACCTTTCATTCTCTAAGACAATTTTCATGTTACAATTTTAATTGACCAATATTTCAAGAGGATATGACCAACATAAATGTCCAATTATTTCTAAAGCAGATAATAAAGAAGAAAATGTTATATACTATAACATAAAGCCAGATGATACTATTTCATTAAATTATGCAACAATATACATACAAACTTTATAAATATTTCATAATTGTTACAAAAACCTCAATAAATATATATCTTATTAAATGTTGTTTATGAACCCTTCTCTATATTATGTCTTCAAATGAAGTAAATTCAAAACTGAAATATAGCAGTAGTACATCACACGACCGAACATGCATTATTGAGGTGAATAGTATTTGACATGCATGTATAGTTCCTAAGTAACTACCTTTATTAGCATCTATTTGGATGTTTTGAATAAGATAACATATTCCTTCACACAAAAAATTTTTGAACATAGAGATAATTTGACGACCAGTAAAAGTACAATGTATCTTCTTTCCCTACAGAATGAATTTTATATGATTGTTAATAATTAGAAAATAGACATATCTAGTTGACAATGTTTTTGTATAGTTAAAATAAAAGACAAATAAAATAAAAGAAAGAAAATGTAGTAAATTTAAAATGTGAAGTCATATGATGATCTCCAAGAATCATATCAATGGAAACAACATAATTGGAGTACCAGGATGGTGTGTTGAACCAAAAATACAAAATACGCACTTGTATATTCAATGTCTCATTGGTATACGGTGTGATCTCATTAAAAGGGGTAATAGATCACATCATTTTGGAAAATCTATACTGTTTTAATGTTTATACAAAGAGATCATATTTAGAAAATTTATATTCATGAAATCATAGATAAATAAGAAGAACAAACACAACATTGACAATTTAACATTTTATTTTAAATATACCTAACACAATATGTCAAATAGTTCCTTGTAGAAAATATTTTGTGTCAATTCAGAGGTTGTGGGATTATTATCACCAAGTACTATTTTCAAACCTAATGGTGATGTGACTCTAGATACAACAACAAATAGTTGACCATGACAGAACATAAGTTTTCAAAGATGCAACACAATAGAAGACAGAGATTGTCCCTGAATTTTGTTAATAGTCATAGCATAAGAAAAAATCAAAGGATATTGTCTTCTATGTAGTTTGAAAGGCCAACGACAATCGGAGCGTGTCCTATTTAATCTTGGAATGAATGTAAGATATCTATAATTACAAGCACATAAAATTATTGCTCCAATGACATTGTCACCTTAGTGTGTCACAGTCAAGTGAGTTCCATTACATAATCCAATAGATTGATCTAAATTTCGAAGAATAATGTAGGGCACCCCAATTTGGAGGGTAATTTTATGGGAAGACATCCCTAAGACTTTAATACCATTTAACATATCATATGTGTAAATGTTTTGTGGCTTCTCTATATCAAAACTTGCATCAAAAACTGAATCTGAGCTAAAATAGTCTTTTCATTCAGAACATGTGAGAGACATCATGTACTCATTTAATTATTCAATAATCACGAGTTAGAGATAAGATGGAACGATCTTTAAGATAATTCACATCAGCATAGTTACCCATGAAATTGGGATAAGTATGTTCAAAAAATTTAGAAATAGGATCTGTAGTTCAAGAAAGAAGATATTCTAATGGAATTGAAAATAAATATTCACCATCATTTGGCTCTCCAATGCAACCTTCACCAATATCTAAAGTCCATTTACCAAAGTCATGAACTTCATCTGAAAATGTTGAATAATGGGAATGTAATCTCATGTTCTTTTTTAGTGGTAGAACACAATAATGTTGCCATAAGTATGAAGATGCTATACTTGAAAACACTATTTCATTTCTATTACCACCTGGTACCACAGGTAGTATTTTCCAAAAATCCACACCCAAGACTACCGTTATACCAAGAAATTGTAAGTTTGAAGCGTCTTCACTTTTTTCTGACATTATATCTTTTAATGTACGGTCAAGAGATTCAAAACAATACTTATGAATCATAGGTTACTCATCCCAAATAATTATATTTCTTAACTGTAGAAGATGTGAAAAATCACTCCCTTGTTGAATATTGCAGACAGAGTAACCAGAAATATATACCAGAATTCAAAATTTGGAATGTGGTGTCCTCCCACAAGATAGTAGTAATGATGCAATTCCACTAGATGCAACTGAGAGAATGATATTACATTCCAACCATAGTATAGATGTCAGTACATTCCAAAGGAAGTTATTACCTGTACCTCCATGCCCATGCAAGAAAAAGAAACCACCATCACATGTAGTTAATGAAGACATAATGACCATCATCACGCCTCTCTGTTCATTAGTAAGCTTACTCTGCAAACTCAGATACTCATTCTGAAGGTTGTCTCTGTTATAATTAAGTTCATATGCTACCAACTGCTTCCATTGAGAAATAATTTCTGAATCTGGAACCGACATTTGTGCATAAGAATGAAGAGATCTACCATTCCTCTAAAGAAGGTTTTCTATATCAAGCAAAGCATACATCTTCTTTTGATCATCTATGATTGTCAAATCTAAATGAAATTCAAGAATAGTGTTATATAATTGTTAGAGTGTTTTACTAATTCAATTATAACTAACAAAGTGGAAAATTATATAGCTAAGAGGATATTGAATCAATAGTTAGATTATATACCTAGCATTTGCATCCTCTGTTATTGTGAATAAAGAATGTCTTCACTAAGGATCTTATAGGTTTCTTTCCACACTATATCTGGCCGAGACATATTATTTGAGAACAGAATTCTGGAAAAAAGACTATGCATAGAATCTCTTATATCCCAAGTAGATACCACTTTTATTGCTTCAGTAAATTCCTTGTCGTCAGCAAGTAGTCCCAATGTAGAAAATGCCTCCCAAAATGTCCCATGAGTAATGTTGTTCACACTTTTAATACTATAAAAAGAAGTTACACCTCTAATCTTTCTGAGCATTAATCATAGGTAATATAGCCCTCCAGGTTTTGGTGGCACATAGTAAAGTCTACCAATACTAAATCCCTTCTTTATTGGATACCGTTTACTTTCACTTTGGTGGAATACAAATCTTGTTGGAAATTATGCATATGTTAGACATCTACCTTCCTGGTAAGAAACATTAGCTTGAAACCATTTCATAAGCATTGATTCAGAAATGTTACCCTTACTCATGACATCCTCAATATGATTGGTGTCATTGTACATAAGACTATTTTTTCCTGGTAAATGAAAATGTAGCCTTTATACTGGAGGATATCTATGGTGGATATCATAAGAGAACATCCTCCAAGAATCCTCGTAAGGAGAGATATATCAAAAATCATAATAAATCATAATCTTATCACCATTATTTCCTGAAAAATCTTTATTGTTGGTCTAATACATTGTTGTTGTTACACGATCATTGCCTTTGCTAATATAATTAAAAAAATATTTGATGGAATTTGATTGATTGCAAACTTCAATATTCAAATGATCTTGATACATCATTATCAAGAAAGGATTATATGGTACAACAAAATGATTATCCAAAGGGATTCCATTTTTCACAATAGTGCTTCCATCATTTCTGCATTGGTATATAACAAACCCATCATCATCAACTTTTGTACTATAAACAAATTTTTTCGGAAAACATTTACTACATTTTCCATTCATCATACATGGTGTGCTTCAATTTGCATCACCACAAGGTCCACATATCATAAAATTTTTAATAGCTTCATTTTGAATTTGGAAGTCACCATGATTTCGAAGTTCAACAGAAACAAACTTGTCAATGCATGCAGGAGTACTGATTTTTTTTCTTGACATAAAAACAACAAAATGTGTTCATGAGGCAGTCTACGTTTATCAAATTCCACTATACGAACAACTACAAAGAAAATCCTACTATTAATGATGGCATTCATTAATTGACACAATAAATAACAAAATGTATATATCAACAACTAATTTGTACGAAGTTAGTTACCTGCTCGTGACTTCACAAAGAAACACCCGTCTCATAAATCTTTCATTAAATGATAAAACTTAATATTAAAAATTCAGGATACAATGTGCGGACAACCTAATGGATGAACATTTTAATGAGAAACAAATCTACAGATTTCATTCCCCAGTGGATTACATGTAAATGTTAAAAATAAATATGTATATCCTTCCCAATTACATATTGACATAGCATCTTGGTAATTTTGATGCATATACCTGGGACCACCGGTAAATGTAGACGGTAAAATAATTCACTTCCTACATGCGTACACATCACAATCCCCTCGAAGAAAATAATCTTCCAACCCATTGTACAACTCAACCCTCAAGTGTTTTTGATTGAAGCGAATAAAGGAAAGTCTCTGAGAATCTATCATTGTATAACCATCAGTAATAAATTGTTGCAGTAGTCTTCTTGAATGTTGTAATGTTGACATAACATTGTAACGTCACTACATGTTATAGGAGAATTATTCTCACATTGTAACCTTTAGATGCTTCGTACTTGTACTAAAAAATGTAGAATGATGTAATATGTTGTCAATGTATCCATCCTGACAACCTATGAAAATCAGTGGATATTGCAGTGGAAGATACAAGGGTTGAATCTCATCAATCTGCTGCAATTCACCGGTTTTGGTTTGAATGAAAATATCTCTTTCATAGTTGAGATATTCAATGTCACCTATGATTAGCATAGCAATCTCAGAAGTATTTGGCATGTTGTATGTCGTTGCATTTGATTTTATTCTCTTAAGTAGTCGAATTTTTAAATTTGGAATTTCATAAAGATCAAGAACATCCCTTTCACATCTGAAATGTCGAGCTAAAAAATTTGATTCATGATGCATATTTTGTAGGTTGAAAAAAATATTAAAATCTAATGCAGTGTTTGAATTCGCTACATCATAACTTCATAGTAAATTAAATTGAAAAAGAAGTGAAAATATCACCATCATGTCAATCTATTAACTTACGACTGTAAATATGACCTGATATTGTGAATCCTGTTTTCGGACTCATTAGCAGTATCATACACATACAGTTGGGAAAACCTTGGTGGTTGTCCCTTAGGAGGACACAAACTACCTATTCAATGGTAGTTTTGTCGGTTCAATCTGAATATATTTGGATATCTTCCATTATTGAGTGACCTGTCTACCTTCCCTCCCATTGACGTAAATGAAAACATATAATTGTAAATATTCATATTTTCTAGGAATTCCCTTGCATCCGCAGAGTTGTGATCGAAGACTAATGTTATAAGGTACTGAGGACATGACAGGAGTTGTTCCAAATAAATTTTCTTAAGCGAGCTGCATAGAGTGTATCGTGGGTTCCCATTGGTACTATTTTTTTATTTCTCTCATAATACCAAAATATGGACCCACAGTATTGACATACATTAGAAGGATATCCACTATTCAAATAATATGTAGGTGAATAATGATTAAATTGAAGGTGTTAATAAAATAGTCACTATAAACTTCATAATATGTCATGAATGGAATCGTACTATAATGATAGGTAAAAATAATACATTGACCTGAATTTTCTGCAAGTTGTAGTAGTTGTGTTATTTCTTCAATAGTATCTAC
Source organism: Viscum album (assembly GCA_963277665.1). Classification (NCBI taxonomy): domain Eukaryota; kingdom Viridiplantae; phylum Streptophyta; class Magnoliopsida; order Santalales; family Viscaceae; genus Viscum; species Viscum album. Next base: position 255,504,303 of record OY728123.1, read on the forward strand.
ATAAGTTAGTCAGATAATGCATCTGAAGTAAATGTACAATTACAATAGATCATGTCATAACTCATAACTAAAATATCTATTGCATGATTACATTCCGCATTTATTTCAGTAGTTGTTGTTTCACCTCTTTCTGATGTAAAATGAATCAAGGTAGTAGACACCTCTTGTTCTTGGGTACAATCTGCATTTCAACTACTATTGAATTCCGAAAGCATGAAGATATCTATTATACATTCAAATAAATAAGAAAGATTCATTACACTTTAAAATACACCTATGCCAGGAAAATTAGCTCCCTTGCCAATAGCTAAAGAAGTGAAACATACTATGTTGTAAATGGAGAATGAAACACATTACATTCTATGAAAATTTAAAATCATTTTAAGGAATAACTTGTGCTCACTCTGATGAACAGGAAGATGATGGGTAACTAACAATGGTTGTCTCAGTAGTTAGACCTAGCATAAGTAATATAGATTTAGTTAACTCTTTAATAAAGATGTTTTAGTCATTAATATTCATTTTGATTATATTATTTTTGGATATTCAATAAATTATTTGTGTATTGATTTTTTAAAGATGATTAAAAATGAATTGGAAATGAGTTTAATGGGTGAAATAAAATTCCTTCTTGGATTTTAGATTTTTCAAAATAAAAATGTATTATTTTAAATCAATGTATGTACTTAAAAGAACTTTTAAAAAGATTTTTCCTTGATATAATCCAATGTAGTGACAATCCAAAGATTACCACTTGTATGTTATATCTAGATGAAGATGGTAAATCTATTGATCAAACCACATAAAGAGGAATGATTTTAAGTTTTCTCTACTTGAATCCTAGTAGTCCATACTTAATTTTTAGTGTGTGTTTGTGTGCTAATTTTCAAGATAATCCAAAATAATATCACTTAAATTATATTAGTATAAATTTCAAATACCCCTAATATACTATATATTTATGTTTTTTTACCCTAAAAGACAATCATTTGATATAGTGAGTTATTCTGATGTTGATTTTGGTGGATGAAAGTTAGATAGAAAGAGAACCTCTGGAAATTGTCACTTTTTTAGAAAGTCATTGGTTTTATGATATAGTAAGAAAAAAAAATTTAGTGCATTATCTACTGCTTAAGCTAAATACATAGATGCTGGTAGCTGTTGTGCACAAATTTTGTAGATGAAACACACCTTTCTAGACTATGGATATCAATTAAGACATGTACTTTTAAATTGTGGCAACACAAGTGCTACTTACATTTCTAAGAACCCAATTTCTCATTCTAGAACAAAAACATATTGATGTAAGACATCATTTTTTGAGAGATAATTATGAAAAGAGTGATATCAATTAAAAATTTATTGGCCCCAAATATTAGCATGATGAGATATTCACTATGACATTGAACTCTAAAAGAATGAATTACATCATACAGGAGTTAGGAATGATCAATCAGTAATACCTTGTATTGCCTATCCGTTGATTTGTTTCAGTGAGATTTTCATACCAACAAAATTGTCATGCCGACACTGTTGTCACATCGACACTGTTGTCACACCAACACCATTGTCACACCGACACCGTTGTCACACCGACCCTATTGTCACACTGAGACAATTGTCACACTGAAACTGTTGTTACACTGACACCATTTTCACACTGAAACAAATGTCTTACTGAAACCAGTGGAACATCAACATCATTAGTGTTAAACAAAATATTTCATTCCAACACAGATGACTTATTATTTCTATACATTTTCTGTTTTTCTAAAAATGACAATATTTTACTAATTTTGTCACACCCGGTTCGTGTTTTAATGATTGTGTAATTTCAAAATCCCTAAATGATATAATTCTTAATCGATCAACTCTAATCCTTTACCTCTACTCTCTATCTCTCTCGGCCACAACTATCTCCCTCTATTCCCCCAACCTTTCACCTTCTAACTTCTAGTCTAAATTGATTGGAATGGCATTTGTGAAGCATGCAATTAAACAGGGCGAGTCTCATGATTTTAGGAAACATAAAATTGAATCTATAAAAACATTAGGTCATGTTAATCTTGGTATTGAAAAACATTTTGTAACCTCATAGAAATAAGTACTAGTGGAATGGATCTTAGAGGGAATGTCATTGTTGTTTAATGACCTGCAAGATCAAGGATGACTTGAGTGGTTCACAAACAATGATAGAGTCTTCTACCCAAATCCGGTAAATTAATTTTACATGAATATAGAACTTTTATTGGATGTAAGTGACATATCATTGGTCAAGTCGATTGTAAAAGGGAAGATAATCTCTTTCTATTCAAGTCATTGGGTTGAATGTCTTATTGTACCTCAAGACAAAATGTTTGATGATTATCAAGGTACTTCTACTTGTGAATGTGAATTGTTTTGTTATGAGACAGCTCTAAAAGAGCTAACTGGAAATGAAAAACACAGGACACCCATTGCATCAGAGATAAATGGTGAGTGCATAATTTTATTTAAGTTTATTCAGCACCATATTTGTCCCAGAAAAGGGGACTTTTCTTCCCTCAAGTATCAGGATGTACACCTGGTGTATTTTCAATAGAAAGGAGTTAAATGGAATATATGTAGATATTTTATGGTTCACATTAATGAGATGATAATGCCCTATTATATGTCAATTTATCTTTTCTACTCCAAAATGATTTTAGCAATGCTAAAGGAGAAAGGTTGTGTAAGTGAAGTTGATGATGTTGTAGTTATTTAAGGTAGTGGAATATGCTTATGTTCTATGATTTATAAGAGAATGAAAATTAATTATAACCCACGGAGGAAGGAATGGCTTGGAGATGAAGATAAACTGTATGAAAAGTTAAATCCTATAGATCATCCAATTAGACTATGAAATATAATTTATCATGGCCTCAGTCCAGATGCTCAAGTAATATATTCGTAAAATGAGGATGATGAGCCAAAAACTCCTGTCAGATATGTGGGATCACTATTTGATGATAGAATTTTCTCAGAAACAACCAGACCAACAAAAATATTTTCCATTGGACCTCCAAGTCCACCTTTTGACTTACCATCTCATGAACCTATTCCTTCATATATTGGATGTGAAGAAATAGAAGTTGAAGGAAGTGTAGAATATTTCAGTGAATCTAGTGAAGAAGATGACGAAGAAAAGGAAGCTGTAAGTGGTGAAAATGGTTCGGAATCAGGTATAGAAAAAGAATATGAGAAGGTTGATTATGGAATTGACAATGAAAATAATTAAGATGGTGATAATGAAGAATGTAGTGAAATTGGCAGTGATATTCAATCTAGACATCCTGATGAAAATTCATTTTCTATTAGTATAAAGATTGGTGAACGTAATATTGGTTTATCTATTGAGGGTGTTATTCTAGATGAAAATGATGCTCTAGATAAACTAGTTTTTCAGGCTATATATACTATAAAAATAACTCTACATAATAATAAGTAACCTATACATGAAGCATCAAGTGAGCGAGAGAAAACTGCCAAGAAGGTTGATACTGAGGGGGAGCCTAAAGAAAGAGTTTCTCAAGATTATGAAGAGCATAAAATTGGAAGACTAAGGCTTGATACTCTTGCTCCTCTAGATTCCGATATAATGGTTGAATCGGTATGGAATCCAGGGTATGTGGCACTGAGACTAGACTATGTAGATTCAGATGATGAAGTCTTTTCACTTTATATAATGGAAATTTTGGCCGCGAATGTAGAGACCCAAAGCTTGACATTCACGGACATTACATTACTTTTGAGGAATACTTAATACAGAACAAGAACCAACACTCAAGGACTATAATTGTTAAGTGTCTTTGGACACTCGAAACATAATCTTCTAATAGTGGTGAAAGATCTTCAACATCTCTTATAAAGATCTTCCCCTTTTTGTTTTTTTTGCCAAAAACATTTCTTTAAATCCCGGGGAAAAGAAAACATATAAAAGGGTGAGCTCAAATTCTCAGTAAGGGTAAGCATGGAAAAAATAAAACAAAACATATACATTTGAACTTGAATATATGAACATAATGTTTAAACATCAAGGTCTTGAGAAATGACATAAAACATGGCAGTACGCAAGGCATAAATCATAAAGAAACATTAATCCTGATAAAATAGCATGTGAATAAAACAAGTAATTGTGGTAACAATTAAGCCTATGTTATGATTTCCATAGTATCCAAGGCATTGCTTCCAAGACCATCTTAGTGAACAAAATCCCTTTCTGAATTCAGTTCACTCCTCATTTCAGTCCTGTAACACTGAACTAGATTAACTAGTCGTTCTAGCCTTGTCTATCTCATGAGATAAAAATCTTTACCCAATGCATTGGAGGTAGATATAGTTCCCACACATCTCATAATGAAATAATTCTTACTTGTGACATAAAATAAACTAAAAACATTCATCATTACCCAAAGAATAAAATGGGTTTCATAAACACCATCCCATCATCACATAATCCATAAAAAAAATGGATATTTCATCACAAGAAATGTGAGACCATGTCAATCATAGAGACATTATACTTGAAACATACACATATGAAATAATTTCATCTTAGATGGAAAATGGTTTTCATAAAACACTTGAAATGAATTATTGAGTAAAATATCCTTTCTTATTCAAAATCATTTTCTTTTCGCAAAATTCCATGCAATTTTATAAGAAAAGTATTTTGTTGAAAATATTCATGAAATCTTTTAGAGTATGTTTCTTGAAAATGAGGCTTTATAAAACTGTAAAAATCCATTCACGCCGTATAAGTTAAAAATATCATTCTTCTTGTACTTTTGTCGGAAAAGTCAAAAAGTTCCTCGTGTGGTAAAAAAAGTAAGATTCCTTTCATAACATGTGGTAAATTTAAAAAAATGGGTAAAAAGGACTTTAAAAATACATGAAAACATTTTTAGAAAACATGGGCAAGGATGACAACAATAAACCCAGTAAATACATATGAATAACAATCTCGAATAAGAACGATATTGGAATAGTTATCCCTTACCTTAGGTCTGATATGCTTCGTATGTATCTGAGCCTCCACTTTTTGACGCACCACTTCTTAACTTCATCATAAGGCACTAGGGTTGGTCTTTTGTGGAGATAAGAACCTCTTTAATGTTTCTAGTGAAGATGAGAAGGGAAATTTTTTGGGGTTGTCTGAGTTTCAAGGCTCAAAATGGTGTGTAGAGAAGAGGGAAGGGGTGCCCTTTTTACAAGGGAGGAGAGGGGCACTTTAGGAAGAACTTAAAATATTATTTTATAATAAAATTAAATTCGGTTTATAATAGCTCCAAATTCATTTATTTCTAATCTAAATTTGGGATGGATATAAATGCTCTCAAATAATAGGTTTTAGACAAGTTTTGGTTTCTATTTTAACCTTATCATATAGATTTCACTCTAAGTTAAATAATTTAACCATTACTGTGTCTTCTTGTTTTCTTATACTATATGGTTAATAAACATAATCTAACAAGACAAAAGAACCCCAAGTGATTAATTATTAATATATATATAACCTTATCTAAGTCATTTGGCTGAACATTATATTTTTAGGAATATAATAACAATTAATAATATAATTTGTTTAAAAAAAACTATTTTATGTCAATTTTGATAATATTTGGTAATTGATTTTTGTGAAAATCATAACAGAATTATTAGTTCGAACAAAGTTAATTAAATAAATAAAAACATGTCATATTAACCTAGGAAATTAGTTGAATGCATAAAAAGTCTGAAATTACGTTTATTTGGGTATTTATAATAGCAATTATTTTAATATTTCATTATTTAGTTAATTACTGCATCACCATTGTGTCATAATGAAATAAAATCAGATAATGTATAAATATTATAAATAAGATACCATTAGGTAGGAAATCTTTTTTTCTTTCTAATGAATATTTACAGTCGAATTTATCTTATGTATAACCCTATATTAAAAATGTTATAGTTATTAACCTTTGATTTTAACCATTTTAACTATTCTTTAAATAAAATAATAATAAATGTCCTAATCCAATCCAAGTGGACCTAAAGGGTAATATTTTATTCCTAAGGTTCTTTTTAGTCAAATTAAACTTATCCAATAGAATTAGGACATGTGTTAGGGTAATTGTAATATCATTTTTACCCTTAATTACACTATTTACTTTTAGTCGTGGTAAATAAAAGAAAAAGATACTATTCACGAAAAATTATATTTATCTTATTAAACCACATTTTACTCCTTGATATTAACCGTGTCTCTCGGATTTTTGAAATTTCACTCACAGAAGCGATAAAATTAAGTTTTATGTAAATTTTCAAATTCTCCTAGGAGGTGGGTAAAAGACAGTGAAAAGTTCAATAAAATTTTTATATATCTGAAATTTATATAAAATGACTCAAATGAATTAAATTGAACTTATATAGGTATTTTGTATCAATTTTTTCCTAAAATAAATTTAAATTAAATAAAAAACTATTTAAATAAAAAGTCATTTCTTAAATAGTAACCTAGTGTTTTCACAATTCATCAAAAATTGAAAGTTTTCAGAAAAATACCAAAATTTCACCCTAGGCTAATTTCGATATTCTGAATCCAAAAATGATGTCCATTTTTAATGATATAATTTATAAAATTTCAAAAAGTTTGTATTACTATTCATAACGGCTAGTTCATAATAATATTATAATAATACCGCATTTAGTGAAACATTGTATTGCGTACTATACATGCTATCGAATAAGGTCTTCATTGCATATAATGCAATCCATGTCAGGGCTGTGTGTAGTGAAAGCTCTTTTTGGTGTTGTTTATAACATAATCAAAACATATTTCATTTATAAATTAAACAAAATCAATACTTAATGTTGCATAGAATAATTTCCACAAAATGAACTTGAAATTGTGTGTAAGACGAGATAAGAATAGTGTTGTGTATACTACAAGCTAATATGGTGTTGCGTATAATACAATATAATCTTGGTGTAGTGTATTATAGAAGACATCAATGAAATTAAAAATAATATATCTCATAAAATCTCAGGGTGTTACACTCTACCCCCCTTAAAACTAATTTTTCCCTCGAAATTCGTCGAGGTTATAAATGGTTCACTACTTGAAAGTTTCTTTCATAGAAACCCACATCGTAAAAAGGAGTACTAAAACTTCATTTTAAAATGTGAAGTATGAAACATATCAGTTACCCAAATTGACTCATCACTAGGTTTCGACATAAGAGAACATAGGTGAAAATATGGATATGGATGTAACACTCGAGACTTTTATGTTATAAAAATCATCAAAGGAATCTTTTTCTACACAACACTTGTTTGTCTTGCTTTACACGCAATCGCGACCTTCCTCGATAGCTTGCGTTGTACGCAATACCGAGTTTCACAAAACAATGATATGCTATTAAAATATTATTAAAACTAGCTGTTATGAATAGTAATAACCACTTTTTGAAATTTTATAAATTTTGTTTTTCAATATGGACATCATTTTTGGATTCGGAATATCGAAATTAGCCTAGGGTGAAATTCTGGTATTTTTCTGAAAACTTTCAATTTTTGATGAATAGTGAAACCACTAAGTGGTAGGTTAAAAAATGAATTTTGCATAAAACATAATTTTACCACTTCTGTGAATGGAATTTCAAAAATCCGACAGACACGGTTGATATCAGTAAGTAAAATTTGGTTCAATGAGATAAAAATAAATTTTTGGTGAATAGTAACTTTTTACTTTTTTTACCGCGGTTAATAGTAAATAGGGTAACTAAGGGTAAATATGATATTAATATTACCCTAAAACATGTCCTAATTCTATTGGACAAGTTTAATTCGACCAAAAACAAACTTAGGAATATAATATGACCATTTAGGCCCACTTGGATTAGATTAGGACATTTATTATTAATTTATTTAAAGAAGGGTTAAAATAGTTAAAATCAAAGTTTAATAAGTAAATAATTTTTAATATGGGGTTATACATAAGATAAATTCAACTATAAATATTCATTAGAAAGATAAAACGCTTTCCTACATAATGGTATTTTATTTATAATTTTTATACATTAAATAATTTAATTTATTTATGACACAATGATGATGCAGTAATTATCTTATTAATGAAATATTGACATAATTGATGTTATAAACACCAAACTAAATGTAATTTGAGACTTTTTATGAATTCCACTTATTTTATATGTTAATATGATATATTAGTGTTGATTTAATCAACTTGGTTCGAACAGATAATTCTGTTATGACTTTCACAAAAATCATATATCAAATAGTGTCAAAATTGACACAAAATAGTTTTTAAATCAAATATTATATTATTAATTGTTATTTTATTCCTAAAAATATAAGGTTCGGCCAAATTACTTAGATAAGGATATATATATTAATAATAAACAATTTGGGGTTCGTTTGGCATGTTATAGTAAGTGTATTGACCATATAATGTAAGAAAACAAAAAGACACGGTAAAAGTTAAATTATTTAACTTAGAGTTAAATCTAATTGATAAGGTTAAAATAATAACCTAAACTTTTATAAATCCTATTTGTTGATAGGATTTCGACCCATACCCACTTTAGCTTCGAAATAAGACCCTTTGGAAGCATTATAAACTGATTTTGACTTTAATATAAAATAATATTTTGAGATATTCCTAAGGTGCCCCTCTCCTCCCTTATAAAAGGGTACCTCCTCCCCCTCCTCCTCACAACAATTTGAGCACTCAAGCTCGGCCAAACCCTGCCAAATCCCTTCTCCACTTCCCTAGAATAATCCTAGAGGTTCTGGTATTCTTCAAATACCAATTTTAGTTCCTTAAGTGGAGGATTCAAAGAGGCGTTCCAAAGAAGAGGTAATATCCATTACCGATCTTTTCAATTTCTTTCTCCTTCAACTTATTATTCTTTTGTTGTTTCATGATAAAGTAATAACATCAGTATTACTTAAATACTGATATTTTATTATTAATATGAAACAACCCTAATTCACCTTCTATCCATCCTACGGAAAAATGAAATCACCGCGCGTGCGTACGTACGGAATACCGTCTCCACGCCGTGGTGTAATCTATTTTCCACCATCACCTTACAAGGATGGGTATAATGGTGTAATGAGTAACTAAATATGATTATTATGAAGTAATATTGATACTGAAATAATATATATATACTCCAATACAATTCCACGATCATAGGAACGATATCATCACTCGTGCGTACATACGGAATACCGTCTCCACGATGTGATGCGACTCGTTCTACATGATCTTCATTTCATAATGATTATATAAATGAATTGAATGAATGAATATGGTATATACTACACTAATACCATTCTGGAAATGAAGTATCTATAACCTAAAGATAAGAATAAGAATTTATTCGACAAAACATGCATAAGAACAAAAAGTTATAAAGACCCGAGTAACAAGTAACAATGAAATATTACTAACAAGAAGCTAATAACATGACCATATATGATATCATATCAATATGTATGATTCTGGAATAAGTCAATAACATTATTTAAACCATTATACAGGAGCTTCGGACATGAACAAAGAAAATCGGACCTATGGTAAGGGGAAATATCACAATCTAATTTTTATCCGAGATTGTTTATACTTTGGTATTTACTGGGGTGTATTTTATCATCCAAATCCATGTTCCCTCGATATGTAATATTGTTTCCATCCACTTACAATAGTTTAAATCCAATTTTACCCTTCGGTGAGTTTTTAGTAAAGAATATGAAAGGAATCTTTTGTCGTTTTTCGTACGAGGTACTTTTTGACTTTTCCGACAAAAGTACGAATATTGTTTTTTTTAACTTATACGGCATGAATGTATTTTTAAAACATTATTTCCAAGAAGTTCCTTTACAAGTTTTCAAGTTTATTTTTAATCAACTTCTTTTAGTTTATAATTGTATGACATGTTAAGAAAAGAAAATTATTTTTAAATAAGAAAGGATATTTTCCTCAAGAATGGAGTTCAAGTGTTTTATCAAAATTATTTTCCATCTAAGATAATAAAGGATTCTGTTTTTATCCCTATTATTACATTGATTTGATTATGTTGTCAGGATTTGTTTTATGATGTCATGATGTTTCAAGAATCCCATTTTTGTTACATGTGTTATGCGATGATGTATGATTTATGATTATGTGGCACACATAAGAAAGGATTAATTATAAGATGGGTGGGAACTATATCTCCCTCCAATGCATTGGGTAAAGATTTATATCTCATGAGATAGACATGGCTGGAACGGAAGGTTATTTCGGTTCAGTGATACAGGACTAAAACGAGGAGTGAACTCGGTTCAGAAATGTACTTTGTCCGCTAGGATAGTCTTGGAAATAAGTCATGACTAACAAGAAATGATTTTCCATGATTATGTGTGCATGTCACAAAGTTTCAAGTTTTATGTTATGATTATGGGGATCTCATTTTCATTTCTATGATTTATTCCATGTTAAGATATTATGATCTCTTTTGCAGGTTATGATTTTCAAAAAGATATGACATGATTTCTATTTCCTTTATTTTCCCTTGCTGAGCATTTGAGCTCACCCTTTTATGTTTTCTTTTCCCCAGGTCAGGAAGATGGATATTAAGTAGAATATGCTAAAAGGGACCCTAGATATGATGAAATAAATGGGAGACACTATAGAAGATGTATGAACCAGTTGTTTATGTTTCCAAATTTCTAAAGACACTATACCTATACGGTCCTTTGTGGTTTTGTCATATGTTGTAATAAGTGTGCTTCAATTTTGAAGTATTAACAATGTATGTAATGTATGGGTCATTATAGTTGGTATGAGAGGCAAAGGAGGTAGGAATGTATCTGATCCTTGGGAACTCTCACATGTGAGCGTTGGACGAAGCATGGCTCTCCGCCCAAGGGCTTCATGAGGAAATGGCTGCCACTGGGGATGGTGGTGTGTCCCGCCCAGGGGGTGTAGCCGCCCATGGAGTGCCCTGATAGGTATCAATTGTAGTCCACTGGAAGTAATTGTAGACCGCTATAGTTGGTATCAGAGGAAAGGTATAGTCAACCTTTGTAAACTAGGATGTGAAAGCCTTAGTAAGAACCCTAAGGATAAGTCTAAGCATAGAACACAATCTTAGTGTTTTAGAAATGGCCATGAATAAACTAGGATAAGACCTTAAGCATGAAAATTTTATTCTTGAATTATGTGGTTTCCCTATTATAATTAGGGTTGCTCACACTATTCTTCTTGGTTTTAGTTAATGGCTGGAACCCGAAGGAACCGTGTTAATGCGGAATGCGATGGGCAATGCAATGATTGTCCCCCTGAGCAACCAAACGATATGGGAGCTGGAATGCAAAATCTTGTAGCCATGCTCACACAACTTTCTCAAGGTATGAATCATGCAGGACTTCCAAACGAGCAAAGGAAGGAGAAACATTCTGTTGAATCCTTCATGAGGTAGCATCCACCTTCTTTCAGTGGGTCTACTGATCCATTAGTTGCTGAACAATGGATTAGTACTACATAAAAGTTATTTTCAGTTATTCAATGTTCTGAACATGATAAAGTCATCCTAGCAGTGTATCGTTTGGAAGTAGATGCTGATCAATGGTGGAATCTTATTAAGAATACGAGGAAAAAGGATGAAATTGAGTCCATGGAATGGGACGAGTTCAAGAACATATTTTTCAATAAGTACTTCCCTCGTATTCTCCGAACAAAGATGGAGAAAGAGTTTCTTGAACTGAAGCAAAGGGATGATGAATCTGTTGGTACCTATGAAGCAAATTTTACAAGACTTGCAAGGTACGCTTTTGGTATTATTATCCAACTTGAGAGTAAGATCGATTGATTCTTTAGTGGCTTAAAACCAAGTCTTCAAAGGGCGTTAGCCATAAGGGACTTCAATAGCTATGAGGAAATCGTTCGATATGCTCTCAAAGTCGAGATGGAGATTGGAGTAACCCATCAGTCAAATGGGTTTGATAAGAAGAGGAAGATGGAATTCAAAGGAAAATCTAAAGAGCACACTGAAAAGAAGATGAGCTTTCCCTTATGCTCAAAGTGTGGAAAGAAACATGGAGGGAGTTGTCTTAAAGGGACAAGTAAATGTTTCAAATGTGGAAAGGAAGGTCATCGGGCATTTGAATGCCATGATAATGGGAAGAAGATGTCTAATGATGCAAACAAAGGAAGGGATACACAGAATGAACCTACTACACTTGAATGTTTCAAGTGCAATGAGATGGGTCATTATTCCAATCAATGCCCAAATCCAAGGGTTGATGATGATGGTCGATGTCAACAAAATCTTAAGGCTAAAGTCAAAGGAAAGTCCCATGCAATTTCTATCAATGATGTGGAGTACGATAACGAAGTGGTGAAAGGTACACTTATCATCCACTCTAAAGTAGCAAATGTTTTATTTGTTTCTGGATCCACCCACTCTTTTATTTCTAAAGAATTTTCTAAGGGTATCACCGTATTACGTCAACAATTAGATGTTGAGTTAGCTGTGACAACACCTAATGGCACAACCGTCGCATCAAAAGTTTAAAATTCTTCTCCGATTGAAGTTTGTGGGAAAGTGCTTCCTGCAAATCTTGTGATCCTTCCTATAGTGGAATTTGATGTGATTCTTGGCATGGATTGGCTTTCTCTACATGGAGCTCATATCAATTTCCAAAGAAGGGAAGTCACATTTCATATTCCAGATCAATCTACGATCGTCTGTCGATGCAAGGATGAATATAACCATCCAGTGGAAATTCCTTCCATCTTATGGATCTTGATTCTGCTAAATGAATGTTATTTATCTCAAATGGTTGGTGAGAAACTCACGATTAAGAATATGCCCATTGTACGAGAGCTTGATGATGTCTTTCCGGAGGAATTACCGGGTCTTCCACCAAATCGTGAAGTTGAGTTTTCAATAGAACTCGTACCAGGTGCTTTGCCTATTTCAAAGACACCTTATAGAAGGGCCCCAATTGAGTTGCAGGAATTGAAGTAGCAACTCCAAGAGAATCTTGATAAGGGATTCATACGCCCTAGTGCGTCACCTTGGGGAGCAACTGTTCTATTTGTTAAGAAGAAATATGGATCAATGAGACTCTGCATTGATTATCGGGAACTTAACAAGATCACTATCAAGAACAAATATCCTCTCCCACGCATTGATGACTTATTTGACCAACTACGCAGAGCTCAATACTTTTCCAAGATTGACCTTCGTTCAGGGTATCATCAATTAAGGGTCAAAAGGGAGGATATACCAAAGACGACTTTCCGTACAAGGTATGGACACTATGAATTTATAGTGATGCCATTTGGTCTTACTAATTCCCCTGACATCTTCATGGATATAATGAATAGAGTCTTTAGAGACTATCTTGATCAATTTGTGGTAGTCTTTATATACGATATTCTTGTCTATTCAAAGAGAAAGTAATAGCATGAATATCACTTGAGAATTATATTGAAGACCCTGAGAAAGGATAAGCTTTATGCCAAATTTACCAAGTGTGAATTTTGGCTTCAAAAAATTGCATTTCTGGGTCACATAATCTCAAAAGAGGGGATATCTGTGGATCCAGGAAAAACAGAGGTTATCGAAAGATGGTCGAGACCAACAACAGTAACTGAGATCCGAAGTTTTCTTGGTTTGGCTGGATATTATCGACGTTTTGTAAAGGATTTTTCACGATTATCTAATCCACTCACCAAGTTGACTCGGAAAGGAGTTTAGTTTGTTTGGACAGAGGAATGTGAAGAGAATTTCAACGAGTTGAAAAGAAGGTTATCCAGTGCACCTGTTCTCACACTGCCTTGTAGTGGAGAAAGGTTTGTGATCTACAGTGACGCATCCAAGAAGGGATTGGGGTGTGTTCTTATGCAAAATGATATGGTGATAGCTTATGCCTCACGACAGCTGAAAATCCATGAGCAAAATTACCCAACACATGATATGGAGTTGGCTGCGGTAATCTTTGCATTAAATATTTGGAGGCATTACCTTTATGGTGAAAGGTGTGATATCTATACTGATCAAAAAAGTTTAAAGTATATTTTCACACAAAAGGAGCTGAATATGCATCAAAGAAGATGGTTGGAGCTGATTAAGGATTATGACTGCTCAATCCATTACCACCCTGGGAAAGAAAACAAGGTGGCAGATGCATTAAGTCGACAAGACCATGCTAGTTTATCCATGATGAGGATCACAGAAGATCCAGTATTTATGGATTTACAAAGGATGGATCTTGGAATTATAATGGAAGGGGAAAAATCTTTCTCAAATGAATGTTCAACCATCTATAAATGTGAAGATTAAAGAGGCACATAAAGAAGATATCGAGTTACAAAAGAAGGTAAGAAATGTTCCTGAATTCAACCTTGATTGTGATGGGATAATAAAGTTCAGGAATCGGGTTTGTGTTCCTCCCATCCCCGAATTAAAGAAGGAGCTGCTGGATGTGGCTCATAGTTCTTTATTCTCTATTTATCCTGGAAGCACGAAGATGTATAGGGACCTGAAAGAGTACTTCTGAAGGGATGGCATGAAATGAGATGTTGCTGAATATGTCTCTCGATGCTTGGTTTGTCAACAAGTTAAAGCTGAGAGACAGAAGTCTAAAGGGATGTTACAACCTTTACCCATACCCGAATGGAAATGGGAAAACATCACTATGGACTTTGTCACAGGACTTCCTAAAACATCCAAAGGCAATAATGCTATCTGGGTCATAGTTGATCGTCTTACAAAGTCTACACACATCATTTCTATTAGAGAAGATTTCTCTCTAGATCAGCTTGCCAGGATATATGTAAAGGAAGTGGTAAGATTGCATGGAGTACCACTTTCTATTATATCTGATCGGGATCCGAGATTTACCTCGAAGTTCTGGCGAAGTCTTCAGCATACTCTGGATACAGAGTTGAGTTTCAGCACTGCTTATCATCCCCAGACAGACGGTCAGTCTAAGAGAACAATTGAAACCATAAAAGATATGTTGAGAGATTGCACTATGGATTTCAAAGGAGGTTGGGATCAACACCTACCTTTGGTGGAATTTTCTTATAATAATAGCTTTCACTCCAGTATTCAGATGGCTCCTTATGAAGCTCTCTATGGAAAGAAATGCAGGACTCCAACTTGCTGGGATGAAGTTGGGGAAAGAAAGCTATTAGGACCTGATCTCGTTGATGAAATGGCAGAAAAGGTTAGATCTATTCAACAACACATAAGAGCAGCTCAGAGTCGACAGAAAATCTATGCTGACAACCGAAGAAAAGACCTAGAGTTTGAAGTGGGTGATAAAGTGTTCTTACGAATATCTCCCTGGAAGAGGGTTATGAGATTTGGAAAGAAGGGGAAGTTGAGCCCTAGATATATCGGTCCTTTCGAAATACTGGATCGTGTTGGGAAGGTAGCTTACCGATTGGCGCTTCCATCGAATCTCTCTCAAGTTCACGATGTGTTCCATGTATCTCTCCTGAGAATGTACATACCAGATCTTTCACATGTACTCAGCTCAGAAGTTGTACCGCTGGAGAAAGATCTTTCTTATGAAGAACAGCCGATAGAAATTCTGGATCATAGCGAAAAAGTCCTATGAAACAAGACAACTCGCTTGGTGAAAGTTTTATGGAGGAACCACCAACTTGAAGAAGCTACATGGGAGCTTGAGGATATGATGAGGGAGAAGTATCCTCATCTGTTTGTTACAAAGTGACGAATTTCGAGGGCGAAATTCTTTTTTAAGGGGGGTAGAATGTTACACCTGAGACTTTTATGTTATAAAAATCATCAAAGGAATCTTTTTCTACACAACACTTGTTTGGCATTCTTTACACGAAATCGCGACCTTCCTCGATAGCTTGCGTTGTACGCAATACCGAGTTTCACTAAACAACGATATGCTATTAAAATATTATTAAAACTAGCCGTTATGAATAGTAATAACCACTTTTTGTAATTTAATAAATTTTAGTTTTCAAAATGGACATCATTTTTGGATTCGGAATATCGAAATTAGCCTAGGGTGAAATTTTGGTATTTTTCTGAAAACTTTCAATTTTTGATGAATAGTGAAACCACTAAATGGTAGGTTAAAAACTGAATTTTGCATAAAACTTAATTTTACCGCTTCTGTGAATGGAATTTCAAAAATCCGACAGACACGGTTGATATCAGTACGTAAAATGTGGTTCAATGAGATAAAAATAAATTTTTGGTGAATAGTAACTTTTTACTTTTTTTACCGCGGTTAATAGTAAATAGGGTAACTAAGGGTAAATATGATATTAATATTACCCTAACACATGTCCTAATTCTATTGGAAAAGTTTTATTCGACCAAAAACAAACTTAGGAATAACATATGACCATTTAGGCCCACTTGGATTAGATTAGGACATTTATTATTAATTTATTTAAAGAAGGGTTAAAATAGTTAAAATCAATGTTTAATAAGTAAATCATTTTTAATATGGGGTTATATATAAGATAAATTCGACTATAAATATTCAATAGAAAGATACAAAGATTTCCTACATAATGGTATTTTATTTATAATTTTTAGACATTAAATAATTTAATTTATTTATGACACAATGATGATGTAGTAATTATCTTATTAATGAAATATTGACATAATTGTTTTTATAAACACCAAAATAAATGTAATTTGAGACTTTTTATGAATTCCACTAATTTTCTAGGTTACTATGATATATTAGTGTTGATTTAATCAACATGGTTCGAACATATAATTCTGTGATGACTTTGACAAAAATCATATATCAAATAGTGTCAAAATTGACACAAAATAGTTTTTAAATCAAATATTATATTATTAATTGTTATTTTATTCCTAAAAATCTAAGGTTCGGCCAAATGACTTAGATAAGGATATATATATTAATAATGAACAATTTGGGGTTCTTTTGTCATGTTATAGTAAGTGTATTAACCATATAATGTAAGAAAACAAAAAGACACTGTAAAAGTTAAATTATTTAACTTAGAGTTAAATCTAATTGATAAGGTTAAAATAATAACCTAAACTTGTCTAAATCCTATTGGATGATATGATTTTGACCCATCCCCACTTTATCTTCGATATAAGACCCTTTGGAACCATTATAAACCGATTTTGACTTTAATATAAAATAATATTTTGAGATATTCCTAAGGTGCCCCTCTCCTCCCTTATAAAAGGGCACCTCCTCCCCCTCCTCCTCACACCAATTTGAGCACTCAAGCTCGGTCAACCTCTGAAAAAATCCCTTCTCCACTTCCCTAGAATAATCCTAGAGGTTCTGGTCTTTTTCAAAGACCAATCTTAGTTCCTTAAGTGGAGGATTCAAAGAGGAGTTCAAAAGAAGAGGTAATATCCATTACCGATCTTTTCAATTTCTTTCTTCTTCGACTTCTTCTTATTTAGTTGTTTAATGATAAAGTAATAACATCAGTATTACTTAAATACTGATATGTTATTATAAATATGAAACAACCCTAATTCACCTTCTATCCATCCTACGGAAAAATGAAATCACAGCGCGTGCGTAGGTACGGGATACCGTCTCCACGCCGTGGTGTAATCTATTTTCCACCATCACCTTACAAGGATGGGTATAATGGTGTAATGAGTAACTATATATGATTATTATGAAGTAATATTGATACTTAAATAATATATATATACTCCAATACAATTCCACGATCATAGGAACGATATCATCACTCGTGCGTACGTACGGAATACCGTCTCCACGATGTGATGCGACTCTTTCTACATGATCTTCATTTCATAATGATTATATAAATGAATTGAATGAATGAATATGGTATATAATACACTAATACCATTCTGGAAATGAAGTATCTATAACCTAAAGATAATAATAAGAATTTATTCGACAAAACACGCATAAGAACAAAAAGTTATAAAGACCCGAGTAACAAGTAACAATGAAATATTACTAACAAGAAGCTAATAATATGACCATATATGATATCATATCAATATGTATGATTCTGAAATAAGTCAATAACATTATTTAAACCATTATACAGGAGCTTCGGACACGAACAAAGAAAATCGGACCTAAGGTAAGGGGAAATATCACAATCTCATTTTTATCCGAGATTGTTTATACTTTGGTATTTACTGGGGTGTATTTTATCATCCACATCCATGTTCCCTAAATATGTAATATTGTTTCCATCCACTTATAATAGTTTAAATCCAATTTTACCCTTCGGTGAGTTTTTAGTAAAGAATATGAAAGGAATCTTTTGTCGTTTTTCCTACGGGGTACTTTTTGACTTTTCCGACAAAAGTTCGAAGAATGTTTTTTTAACTTATACGACATGAATGGATTTTTAAAACATTATTTCCAAGAAGCTTATTTTACAAGTTTTAAAGTTTATTTTTAATCAAATTATTTTAGTTTATAATTGTATGACATGTTAAGAAAAGAAAAGTATTTTTAAAGAAGAAATGATATTTTCCTCAAGAATGGAGTTCAAGCGTTTTATCAAAATTATTTTCCATCTAAGATAATAAAGGATTCAGTTTTTATCCCTATTATTACATTGATTTGATTATGTTGTCAGGATTTGTTTTATGATTTCTTGATTTTTCAAGAATCCCATTTTTGTTACATGTGTTATGCGATGATGTATGATTTATGATTATGTGGAACACATAAGAAATGATTCATTATAAGATGGGTGGGACCTATATCTCTCTCCAATGCATTGGGTAAAGATTTATATCTCATGAGATAGACATGGCTGTAATGGAAGGTTATTTTAGTTCAGTGATACAGGACTGAAACGAGGAGTGAACTCGGTTCAGATATGGACTTTGTCCGCTAGGATAGTCTTGGCAATGAGTCATGACTAACAAGAAATGATTTTCCATGATTATGTGTGCATACCACAAAGTTTCAAGTTTTATGTTATGATTATGGGGATCTCATTTTCACTTCTATGATTTATTCCATGTTAAGGAATTATGATCTCTTTTGCAGGTTATGATTTTCAAAAAGATATGACATGATTTCTATTTCCTTTATTTTCCCTTGCTGAGAATTTGAGCTCACCCTTTTATGTTTTCTTTTCCCCAGGTCAGGAAGATGGATATTATGTAGAATATGCTAAAACGGACCCTCTATATGATGAAATAAATGGGAGACACTATAGAAGATTTATGAACCAGTTGTTTATGTTTCCCAGTTTCCAAAGACACTATACCTATACGGTCCTTTGTGGTTTTGTCATATGTTGTAATAAGTGTGCTTCAATTTTGAAGTATTAACAATGTATGTAAAGTATGGGTCATTATAATGGAAGAGAAACCTAACCATCATGTTCTGATGGAGAGTGGTAGATAACAAGGCGATGAAAAATCCAACAGTCACAAAGCAATAAATTTGTGATGATCTAAGGTACCATCTGAATCATCAGATATAAGGGCACTAGAACATCATTTTAGCTTTTCAAGAGTATTTCCCTAATGTTTAAGAATTTGAATTAGAAGAAATACTTATTTTATTTCAGTATAACTCACCATTGTTCGTGACACGAACAATTTCCAATTCATCTCTTAAATAAATGAAGTTGAAGTTTTCATTAATTTAGTGTTATCAGATAATGTCATAGAATGATGGGTCATTCCATCTGTCTCAAACATAAGGTTAGAAAAAGTTATATACATAAGTACATCTATAGTGAGATTAATCATATATGGTTCCAAAAATGGACTTATACTTCAACTATCAAACTGCTTAATAAAATAAAACCCATTTCTACAAACCAGGGACTTCCTGTAGGCATATGGTCGGAAATAAAGGCCTATCGCACTTCGGATGTGGGTTCAATTCCCGCAACCTTGTCCGACGCGATAGGTTGTCGCCCGTCCTACGTGTTTTCCTTTTTCTAAAACAATACTATTATTACAAACATTTATAGCCTTAAACAATACTATTTTATGTCCAACATAATCCATTATAATCATTAGGCTTATCCAATATAAATATGTCCAATCTCATAGTATAATGAAAATTATTACTTGAAAGGTCACATAACAAGCACGTGAATACCATCATTTATGCCCCATATATCATAAGATATATCTTGCTGGCCACATTCCAAACATGTGAATAACTTAATCATGTATTCTTTTGAATCATGAATTACCATATAACCTTAGTGAAAACATAATTGTTGTCAAAAGTTAACTCTTTCCACATACATGAATCCCAAAAATTCTATATACTCAAACCATGATATCACTTAGTCCTTATATTAATCATGAGATCATTTCATTTTTTTCTTTATCGATTCATTATGTGCATATCATATTCCTTCCAAAAATATTTCAATCACGTTTCATGGTTACCAGTACCATATAATTATTGAAAACAAATACATAGATATTCCAAAATTCCATGATACCATAAATGATATTCCATAATACTATTTTGAAATCCCATTACATAAACACTTAATCATTACAAAACATCATTTTCATACTCAACATCAAAAATAGTAATCGCATGTGACTTCCCTTTATCCTTTTCCTTAAGTGGTTTCTCACATTGATCATCTTTAACCCTTGGATTAGGGCATTGATTAACATAATGCCCCATTTCCTCGCACTTGAAGCATTGAAATGTTGGTGGTGCATTCTCTAAAGTCTTTTCTTTATTCACATAATTTGAAAATATTTTTACATTACTTCGACACTAATATGCTCAATGAACTTCTTTTCCACACTTAAAACATTTTCTAGTCCCTTTAAGACAATCTCCACCATGCTTCTTTCCACACTTTGAGCATAAAGAAACATTCATCTTCTTTTCACCATTATTCTGAGATTTCTCCTTGAACTCCATCTTTCGATTCTTGTCAAAACCATGAAATGGATATGTTACACCATCTTCTAGTTCTATCTTGATAGCACAACGCACAATTTATTCATAGATACTGAAGTCTCTTATAGATAATGCCCTTCGAAGACTTGGTTTTAAGCCACTGAAAAATCGATCAACTTTACTTTCAGGTTGGATGATAAAACCAAATGCATAACTTGTAAGTCATGTAAAATTCTCTTCGTATATACCAACAAATTCATCATCCTTATACATAAGCTCATGTAACTCCATTTCAATAATTGTTCTATGAATATGAGATATGTACTTACTAAAAAACAAGTTCTTTATCTTGTCCCATTCCATGGATTCAATTTCATCTTGCGGTCTTGTATTCTTAATTAGATTCCACCACTGGTCTGCTTCACCTTGTAAATAATAAACATCTAGAATGAATTTATCATGTTTAGAATATCAAAGTATGGAAAATATATTTCCAATGGTACTGATCCATTGTTATGGAACAAGTGGATTGGAAGACCCATTGAAAGAAGGTGGACGTTGCCTCATGAAGGAATCAATAGAATATTGTTCCCTTATCTGATTATTTGGAAATCCATAATGATTCATAGCTTGTGTAAGTATATCCATAATATTTTTCACTCAATATCCCATAACATTTGGTTATTCAGGATGACAGTCATTTCATTGTCCATTACATTGATCAACACAGTTCCTTTGGGTTCCAGCCTTCATCTAAAACCCAAAAAGAATAGTGTGAGAGGAAAAAATCATGCTAGAGAAAAGAACATAATAATGGGGGAGTACCTTCAATATATAACATCTTAGGGTTAATTCTATTATTGTTAACATAATTCAAGGACTATAACCTATACTTATACTTAACCTTAGGGACATCCCTAGACATACCTTATAAATATCTCTAGGGATCACAATAATGTTTTCGCATCCTAGTTTACAATGGTTAACTAAACCTTTCCTCTGATACCAACTGTAGAGACCCAAAGCTTGATGTACATGGTCATTACATTAATTTTGCGGAATACTTAATACATAATAAGAACCAACACTCAAGGACTGTAATAGTTTAGTGTCTTTGGAAACTCGGAACATAATCTTCTAATTGCGGTGAAAGTTCTTCAACATCTCCCATAAAGATCTTCCTGTTTTTGTTTTCTTACCTAAAACATTTCTTTAAATCCTGGGGAAAGGAAAACATATAAAAGGGTAATCTCAAATTATATGTAAGGGTAAGCATGGAGAAACTAAAACAAATCATATATATTTGATCTTAAATACATGAACAATATGTTTAAACGTCAAGATCTTGAGCAATTAAATAAAACATGGCATTACGTAAGGCATAGATCATAAATAAACATTTATCCTAATAAAATAGCATGGGAATAAAACATGTAATTCTGGAAACCATTAAGCACATGTTATGATTTACATAGTAGCCAAGGCATTGCTTCCAAGACCAACTTAGTGGGAAAAGTCCCTTTTTGAATCGTGTTCACTCATCGTTTCAGTCCTGTAACACTGAACCAGATTAACTTACCATTCCAAACATGTCTATCTCATGAGATATAAATCATTATCCAATGCATTGGAGGGAGATATAGGTACCACCCATCTCATAATGATATCATTATTACTTTTTCCACAAAATAATCATAAAACATTAATCATAACCCAATGAATAAAATGTGATTCATAAACATCATCTCATCATCACTTAATCCATATAAAACAAATATATATTTCATCATACTAAAAGTGAAACCATGTAAATCATAGAGACATTATACTTGAATCATACACATATGAAATAACTTCATCTTAAATGGAAAATGGTTTTGATAAAAAACTTGAAATGAATTCTTTAGGAAAATATCCTTTCTTCTTCAAAATCATTTTTTTCTCAAAATTCCATGTAATTTTATAAGAAAAGTATTTTGTTGAAAATAGTCCTAAAATCTTATAGAGTAAGATTCAAGAAAATGAGGCATTATGACACTGTAAAAATACATTCAAGCCGCATAAGGTAAAAATAAAATTCCTCACGTACTTTTTTCAGAAAAGTCAAAAAGTTCTTCGTGTGGCAAAAAAAGTAGGAATCCTTTCATAACATGTGGTAAATTTCAGAAATGGATAAAAAGGACTTTAAAAATACATGAAAACATTTTTAGAAAACAAGGGAATAGATGATAACAATAACCCTAGTAAATAATTACGAATAACAATCTCGGATCAGAACGAGATTGGAATAGTTATCCCTTACCTTAGGTCTGATATGCTTCGTACGTATCTGAACCTCCTATTCTTTGACGCACCACTTCTTAACCTCCTCTTAAGGCACTAGGGATGGTCTTTTGAGGAGACTAGAACCTCTATAATGTTTATACGGAAGATGAGAAGGGAAATGGGTAGGGGTTGGCCGAGCTTCAAGGCTCAAAATGGAGTGTAGAGAAGAGGGAAGGGGTTCCCTTTTTATAAGGGGGGAGAGGGGCACTTTATGAAAAACTTAAAATATTATTTTATAATAAAGTCATATTTGGTTTATAATAGCTCCAAATTGACTTATTTCGAAGAAAAAGTGGGGATGGGTCGAACTCCTCTCAACCAATAGGTTTTATAAAAGGTTAGGTTACTATTTTAACCTTATCATTTATATTTAACTCTATGTTAAATAATTTAACCTTTACCAAGTATTCTTGTTTTCTTAAAATATATGGTTAATAAACATATTATAACAAGACAAAAAAAACCCCATGTGGTTCATTATTAATATATATGACATTATCTAAGTCATTTTACTGATCCATAGATTTTTAGGAATACAATAACAATTAATAATATAATATTCTTTTAAAGAACTATTTTATGTCAATTTTGACACTATTTGGTATTTTATTTTTGTAAAAATCATAACAGAATGATTAGTTAGAAAAAATTTATTTAAATCAATACTAACATGTCATTTTGACCTATAAAATTAGTTTAATTCATATAAAGTGTCAAATTACATTTATTTGGGTATTTATAATATCATTTATTTTAATATTTCATTATTTAGTTAATTAATTCATCACCATTGTGTCGTAAATAAATTAAATTATTAAAGGTCTAAAAATTATAAATAAAATACCATTAGGTCGTAAATATTTTTATATTTCTAAGGAATAATTATAGTCTAATTTATCATATGTATAACCCTATATTAAAAATGTTTTATTTATTAAACATTGATTTTAACCATTTTAACTCTTCTTTAAATAAAATAATAATAAATGTCCTAATCCAACCCAAGTGGACCTAAAGGGTAATATTTTATTCCTAAGTTTTGATATAGTTTAATTACTCTTATCCAATAGAATTAGGTCATGTGTTAGTATAATAGTAATATCATTTTTACCCTTAATTACCCTATTTTCTTTTAACCGTGGTATATAAAAGTAAAAAGTTAATATTCCAAAAAAATTATTTTTATCCTATTGAACCACATTTTACTCCTTGATATTAACCATGTCTCTCAGTTTTCGAAATTCCACTCATAGAAGTAGAAAAATTACGTTTTATGTAAATTTTCAAATTCTCCTAGGAGGTGGGTAAAAACGGTGAAAAGTTCTATAAAATTTTCATATATCTGAAATTATTATAAAATGACTCAAATGAATAACATTGAACTTATATAGGTATAATATATAAATTTTTACCTAAAATAAATTTAAATAAAATAAATATTTATTTAAATAAAAAGTCGGTTTTTAAATAGTAACCCAGTGTTTTCACTATTCATCAAAAATTGAATGTTTTCAGAAAAATACCAAATATTCTCCCTATTCTTATTTACATATTCCAAATCCAAAAATAAAGTCAATTTTGAATGATAAAATTTATAAAATTTCAAAAAGTGGGTATTACTATTCATAACAGCTAGTTCATAATAATATTATAATAATATCGCATTTAGTGAAACTTTGTATTGCGTACTACACACACTATCGAAGAAGGTATTGATTGCGTGTAATGCAAGCCAAGTCAGGGATGTGTGTAGTGAATGAACTATTTGGTGTTCCATATAACATAATCAAAACTTATTCCATTTATAGATTAAACAAAATCTATAATTAATGTTGCGTATAATAATTTCCTCAAAACGAACATGAAATTGCGTTTAACACGAGCCGAGAATAGTGTTGCCTATTCTGCAAGATAATACGGTGTTGCATATAATACAATCTAATCTTGGTGTAGTGTATAATAGAATACATCAAACAAATTAAAGATAATATATCTCATAAAATCTCTGGGTGTTATAGTGATCTCTTCTATTTACTATTTTACTTAGGATGATTTTGAAAAAATCATTAAAAAATGTGTTCATCAATAAGAAACTTAGTATAATCTTAGATGAGATATGAGATTGGTGAATCCAGGTGAGAGAACACATATGTGAATGACAATTTGAATGCAATTTTTTCTATGGTTGAAGGTGTAAAGATAGCTAGAACTTCTAATTCTACTCCCACCTCAACCAGTGTTTCTCAAGCTGATGCATCCTAGTTTCGATGATGGTGACAAAAGTAATTCAGAAAAATTTGAATGCTATTTCAAAAAAAAATTGACATGATATACCAAGAATTGGAATGAGATGAAGATTTAAACTACTGGTATCCATGCTTTAACCTCAGAGTATAGAAATACAATGGAAAGTTTCGTGAAAGGACTTGAGAATATTGTTTCTCATTTCAAACCACTTGATTTTTCCAAGATAAGAAAATATGTTAGGGAACTTTCCTCCTCTGCTCTTACTTAAACCTCTACTCCACCAATTAAGCCTTCTCAATTTGTAGATCATACTATTATGAGTTCAGTTTTGAAAGAAGAGTTTAAATCATTAATTTCTAGTATGGCCAAGGTTGAGGAAAACTGATATAAGGTGCATGATAATGTAAATTATTATACAAGGATTATGTCACATACTTAGTAAGAGATGACCAAAAGGATTAGTGAGTTTTTATCCCTACTCATTACAAATAATCAAATGAACCGTCTCTTTAAGTATTTGGCCACCAATCATACTCTTCCTCCAATAATAAAGGCTTTTAAGGAACTGATTCATAAGCTATGATAATTCAGTCCCTTGTGGGACAAGTTCATAAAAAACAAATACGATTTTTAAAAGGAAATGAAATCTGGTGGAGTGATAATTGAAGAGTTCATCAATCTATTAAAACCATATCTCCATGTCCAAAGTGAGTCCATTTTTGTGTCTGATGCTTCATCACTTGGCTCTGCTGGTTCAGTACCTTCCCAAGCTCATATTTCAGTTTCTTATGGCTTATCTCAGATCAAACCGATCATTATAGAGCCTGTTTAGCCTCAGATTATTTCTCAGCAACGCCCTACCTTTCGTCTACAGTTCCAGAAGGAGTGTGTCTACCTCTTATAAAAATCCCATCAGACCCTCCTACATCTTAGCCCAATCCTTCTACAGGATCATCCATTGATACTTATGGTATGGGGAACACACCCCAATATCCTACCATGTAGTGTGCAATGATCCTTTTTTTGATTGGGCCAAGTCCTTGTACTTTTCATTATTCAATGTAATTTTATTTTGAATGATATCTCACTGTTTCTCCTTTTTTTACCATCCAATTTTTGCTAATCCAAAAAGGTGGAGAACTTTACTAAGAATTATTAAATTCTTATGAATTATTATCTCTAATACATTTCACTTCCCATAATGGGAACCAATAATTATATTTTTTACTTTATCATTATCTATTGGTAATAAATAATCCCATGATTTGTGATCATCCAAAATGGGGAGATTGTTGGCCCATAGATACTGTTGGCCACTATACCTGACTATAATGGTTTTAATTATCAAAAATCATATTTTATATTAACATATATCTTACCTCATGTCATATCCTAAATTATGTCAAAGCATTATTTTGAATATCTGATCATTTTCAATCATATAACTATTTATGTGTGTTTAAGTCTAAACAAGATTATAACTAACTATCTATGTGTAATTATGGGAATTAACACAATATGTGTTTTCTTAATTATAATATAGAAAGAACATCTAAAATTATCTAAGTATGAGTCACTAACACCGATAGACAAATTAATCACCAAAAAACATATGACTCATTGACAGATAGTTCAGACATTCATATGTTCTAAGAATGGGAAGATGACACCGTTGAGACGAGTCACCATTGCATATGACTCACCGATACAGAGGACTCACCATTTCATATGACTGAACGATGTAGACTACCCACCATTGCATATTACTCACTAATGTAGATGACTCACTATTTCATATGACTCACCGACATAGATGACTCATCGTTGCATTTGACTCACCGACACAAATGACCTACCATCAGCCCATGTGACCTATCGTTGCATGGTGCTACTTATATAACGACTCAACATCTGTTGAAATGAGAAATTGATATATACACTATCTCAATGACATAATTAAGTATTATTCATTTAAATGAGTCACTGATAAATCAAATGTCCCACCGAAAGAAGGAAAAACTAATCGTTAAAATGAGTCACCGATAGATAAACTGTCTCCTCGAAAGAAGGGGGTACTACCCATTGAAACAAGTCACCGATGTAATGAATCACCGACGTATGGAATCATCGACCGAATGACATACCAATAGGTTGATGGACTGATAGAAAGAGACACGAACATACAAGTCACCAATAGACTGTTTAAATCTACATTTAATAATATTATTTATAACCATCATATTTATGTCATTTAATGATAATTACATATTTTATAATCTTTCGTAAGACCTTTAGCAGATAGTACAAGGTACAATGAAATTATTCACAAGGAATGAAAACATAATTTTTTGGCCCTCAAGAATAAAAATCAATTTGTGATAGAAAAAAGAAAAATGGGAATTGTGTGGTGCATGCCTATCCAAGAGAGAAACATACTGAAGAACATCAACTCTCTAGCAACCAATGTGAACTCAAGAAAAAAAATAAGATCACATGAGGTAATCTCAATTGAGCTGAAAATCAAATTGTAAAATCACTTCAGTATATTGAGGAAGGAGAAAAATATACCTACAAAACCATATTTGCACCTGGAATCTATAATAAAACACTCTATTTTTGTGTCAACATTCAAAAGAGGAACCAAAATTCATCTCAGTTACATCTGAAGAGTCAAGAGATTCATTTCAAGATACACAAAACCTTCTAAATACGTTCTCATTTTTTTTTGCTCTGTTGGGTGATTTTTTACATAATTTTGATGATTTTTTGTCTCTATATGTTAAGTACACACTAGTCTTATGACAACCCTGCTTTTTATTACAACATTAGCATGCTTTATTACATAAAAAGTCACTTGATACAACAAAGAAGATCGAAAGGTTTAGTGTCTTTGGGGCTTAGGATCATTACATAAAAACTTTAAACTTGAAATACGACATCTTTATTGAAAACTTCCTTTACATGACCACTACATTCCTTCGTACTTAGCATTGCATGGGATAACCTGGGGACATGCATAAGAAAAGGGTGAGCTATAAATCCCATTAAGGGAGTACACAATGAATAACATGAGGAGTACAATACATGTTATGCAATAGGAACATCAATAGATCATTAGAGTAACATGAACATAAAGGCATGATAAATCATGATAACCATAACATGGAAATTTGGAAACAACACTTAACATTGAATTAGCATGAGCCAAGGCTCATTGCACATGGAGCATGAGTAAACCCTCATTGCACTTGAAGCACGAGTAAACCCTTGTTGCACTTGAATTATCATGAGTCAACACTCATTGCACATGATGTATCATGATACTATACTTTACCCAATGCATTGAAGCGCTATAATGGAGCACCCTTCTTAAACATTTCATTTCATGCATAAGTGTGCCACATGGATCATAAAACATGGATTCATAAAACATAATAATTTATTCCACGATAAAGGAATGTGGAATTCATACATGAAACATTATAATCAATAAGTAAATGTTCATAAAGGTGAATACCCTTTATGGAGAAATGGGCATGGTATTCACTACACAATGATATTGGCTTAGAAAATCAGTGTGATTTCGGCAGCGTAACGGCGTGACATAAGAAATCATAAAAATGGTTGATGAGAGAGAAAGGGGTTCCTCATCATATTTACATGTAATGGACAGTAAGGAGGTCATATATATACATGTTCCAACAATTGAAATGGAATTTAAATTCATGATACAAAAGTATTGCTTGAATGTAAAAGAACAGAGAGAAGTTCCTTTCGGATTTTCGGCATAGTAACGAGTGTACATGAGAGGAATTTAATGAGAGAGAAAGGGTTATCCCATCATTCAAACAATAAGAGGGAAATATAGGGGAGGTGAGAAAACATACCCCAACATTCATAATTGAAATTAAAAGGGCAATACAACTTAAAGAAAATTGATAAAAATGAGAAAGGAAGAAAAAAACCCTTACTTGGAAGTGTGCTTCCAAAGGCTAGAGAGAGGCTTGTGAGAGGCTTCTTGGGAGCTTGGGGCACCTTGAGAGGATTCTAGAGAGAGTAGGTCATAGGTTGGACGAACTAAAAGGGCTTTGAGTGAGGAGGAAGTGGGATCTTGGGTGGGTTTATATAGGAAAGGTGAGGGAATTCATTATTATTTAGGTTTGGGACCCCTTATATTAAAATAATCGAAACCAAAAACCATCCCATGGTATTTTCCCATGGTTTCTAGAAAAGGAAATAGGAAAAAAATATTTTACAAGTCCAAGGTCCGAACTTATTAAAAAATTAGGGTTGCTTATGTGGAGGTGAGTCAAACTCCCATGTAAATTAATTTAAAAAGGCAAAGTGTTGAATAAGTCTTCAGGGCTATATTAATGCTTTGAAAAGTAAGTCAAACAAACCCAAAACCTCATTATTTTAATGATAAAACACATATTGGCCGAACATAAGGATTATGTTATTTTATTACATCACCATTGGGTCATTATGATGTCATAAAACACATTATATATTTAAATGGTATTTAATTTTTACCCAAAAATTTGACTGTCTCAGAAAATTATGAAAAATTCACCGTTGGATAAATTCGAAATCCAGATTACAAAAATAATATTTATTTTATCTAAATAATTTTCTAAATATGTGAATTTTCACTTTTAAAATAAAAACCGACATTTATAAAAAAAATTCACGGGTTTTGACCGAAATGGCTTTCAAACCTTAATAAAAATTTTAATTGCATTCATAAAATTATAAGATCATTTATATTTAATAAAAATTAATGTAATATTAATAATAATATTTTATTAAAATATTATTTAATTCAAAAATCCTTTAATTTAATAAAATTATAATTCTTAATTAAATAATAACTAAAAACACCATTTGTACTTTAAAAACTAATTACAATGTATCAAAAATGACTAGAAATTATATTCATTTTTATATACAAAAATAATGTACATGAAAATGGTGCTACTTATTTGTTACATAACCCCTTAAAATATCCGCATAAGACCTAAGGGTAAGGTCTGCGATGGTGACAGACTCTTGGGGCGGCTCGGACAACATCGCTCCCGTGGTAATTTCAATCAACTTCCACTTTTCCCGTAGACGATCACGTTCGAGCTTGACTTTATGAAGCTCAGCTTGGGCTTGGTCAAGGGCAATGCCAAAAGACACCACCTCTTTTCCGAGCTCTGACAAATGGGCTTCGTAAGGGGAAATTCTACTGGATGAGGCCATCGCTTCCTTTGTCTGAGTAGAAATGGGTTTGTTAAATCCATATATTTATACTACTCAGATGATCACTGTTCAACGGCTATAAAAGTAATGGTCACAAATCATAACGTAAAACTAAAGAAGTTGAAATCTTATGAAAACATTTTTCACAAAGAAACATTTAACTGGATTAAGAGGGATTTTCTATTAATGAAACTTTGGGTCATTACAATATTCCCCCCTTAAGAAATTTCGCCCTCGAAATTTTCCTTTTCCCACACTAAAACAAATGTGGGTAACTCAGCTTCATCATATCCTTTGACTCCCATGTTGCTTCTTCAAACTTGTGGTTTCTCCACAACAACTTGACGAGGGGCATTTTCTTATTTCGTAGAACTTTTTCTCTATGATCTAAGATCTTCACTGGTTGCTCCTCATAAGAAAGATCATCTTCCAATTGTACCACCTCGGAAGAGAGTACATGTGAAGGGTTTGGTATCTACTTCCCTAAGAGGGATACATGAAAGAAATCATGCACCTTGGCCATAGTAGGTGGAAGTACTAGTCGATAGGCCACAGCCTCAACACGATCATGAATCTCGAAGGGGCCGATGTACCTTGGACTTAACTTCCCTTTCTTTCAAAACCTCATGACCTTCTTCGACGAAGATATGCGTAAAAACACCATGTGTCTGACTTTAAACTCAAGGTCTCATCGACGATTATCTGCATAACTCTTCTATCGACTTTGGGCTGCCTTGATATGCTACTGAATGGTTTTCACCTTCTCTACCATTTCTTCGACCATTTCTGGACCAAGCAGCTTACGTTCACCAACCTCATCCCAACATGCCTGTTTTCTACACCTTTTCCCATACAGGGCTTCATATGGTGCCATTTGGATGCTGGAGTGGAAACTACTATTATAGGAGAACTCAACCAGAGGAAGATGTTGATCCCATCCTCCTTTAAAGGCCATTGAGCATGCTCTCAACATATCCTCAAGTGTTTGGATAGTCTGTTCGGATTGTCCATCAGTTTGAGGATGATAGGCCGTACAGAAGTTTAGTTCAGTATTCAGAGCATGTTGAAGACACTTCCAAAACTTATAGGTAAATCTTGGATCTCGGTCAGACACAATAGATAGTGGTACTCCATGCAACCGTACCTCTTCCCTGATATATATTTGTTCTAGTTGATCCAAAGACAAATCCTCTCGAATAGAAATGAAGTGTGTAGTCTTTGTAAGATGATCCACAACAACCCAGATTGCATTGTTGCCTTTGGATGTCCTTGGAAGTCCAGTGAAAAAGTCCATGGTGATGTTCTCTCATTTCCATTCTGGTATGGACAATGGTTGCATCATCCCCTTAGACTTCTTCCTCCCTGCCTTCATTTGCTGACACACCAGGCACTTTGATGTATATTCAGCGATCTCCTTCTTCATATTATCCCACCAAAAGTTTTCTCAGAGATCTCGATACATCTTTGTGCTCCCTGGGTGAATAGAGAAATTTGAATTATGTGCATCATCCAAAAGTTCCTTCTTCAGCTCCGAACATGACGGAACACATTGTATTTTCCCAAACCGCACAATTCCTTCTTCATTAACATTAAACTCTGAGGATTTTCACTTTTTGATAGCTTCCACTTTTTGTTGGATTCCCGCATCATCCTTTTGAGCATACTTTAACCTTTCCAAAAGAGATGGTTGAACAATCATTTGTGAAAGGATTGATGATGTTCCTATCTTTATGATTCCCACATCCATCTTCATCAAGTCTAAGATGATTGGATCCTTTTCAATTCTCATCATTGATAGAATCGCCGGATCCTTTCTACTTAGGGCATCGGCCACCTTGTTCGCCTTCCCAGGGTGGTAATGTATTGAACAGTCATAATCCTTGATGAGATCTATCCATCTTCTCTGGCGCATATTAAGCTCTTTCTGTGTGAATATATATTTAAGACTCTTGTGGTCAGTAGATATCTCACATTTTTTTCCATAGAGATAATGCCGCCAGATTTTTTCAAGGCAAAGATCACCGCCACCAACTCCAGATCATGCATTGGATAGTTTTGCTCATGGATTTTCAACTTCCTTGAGGCATAGGATATCACTTTATTATTCTGCATCAGCACACATCCTAAGCCCTTCTTCGAAGCATCATGGAATACCACAAAAAGCTCCCCACTTGTGGGTAAAGTGAGAACGGGTGTAGTGATAAGCCTCCTTTTCAACTCCTTGAAGCATTCTTCACATTCATCACTCCAAGAAAACTTTACTCCTTTTCGAGATAGCTTGGTAATAGGGTTGGACGATCGTGAGAAATTTCTCACAAATCGTCGATAATATCTAGCTAACCCCAAGAATCTACGGATATCAGTTACCGATGTTGGCCTCGGCCATCCCTCAATTGCATCTGTTTTGGAGGGGTCCACAGATATCCCATTGCTTGTGATGAAATTGCCCAAGAATGAGACATCCTTTAACCAAAACTCACACTTGCTATACTTTGCATAGAGATTCTCCTTGCGCAAAGTCTCTAGTACAGTTTTTAAATGCTCCTCATGGTCCTCCTTGGTTTTGGAGTATATTATAATATCATCTATAAAGACTACAACAAATTTGTCAAGGTAATATCTAAAGGCTCTTTTCATCAAGTCCATGAATATTTCTTGGAGCATTGGTGAGTCCAAAAGGCATTACTATGAATTCATAGTGCCCATGCCTTGAACGAAAATCAGTCTTGGGGATATCTTCCTTCTTCACCCTTACTTGATAATATCCCGACCGCAAGTCCACCTTGGAGAAGTATTGTGCTCCACGAAGATGATCAAACAAGTCATCTATTATTGGGAGAGGATACTTGTTCTTTATCGTTATTTTTTTAAGTTCACAATAATCGATGCAAAGCCTCATTGACCCATCCTTCTTCTTGACGAAGAGGACTGGTGCACCCTATAGTGATGCACTTGGGCGTATAAACCCTTTATCCAGATTCTCCTGTAGTTGTTTCTTCAGCTCTTCAAGCTCAACAACAGCCATTCTATATGGAGTCTTGGATATTGGTAGCACCCCAATTATAAGTTCAATTGAGAACTAAACATCTCTTCTTGGAGGAAGACCAGGAAGTTCCTCGGGAAATACTTTAGTGAATTCCCTCACAATAGGCATTTCTTCAAGGGTGGTTTCTTCCTTGGACTCAATCATCTGAGCCAGATATGCATGCTCATAAGGTAGTAATATCCATGCTTGAGATGATGGAGCTAAAGGAGATTCATATTCCTCCTGACACTTGTAAAGAATCGGGGGTCGATTCTCCATATTGAGTGTGATTTCCCTCTGCCAACAATTTATGTTGGCTCTATATAAGGAAAGCCAATCCATGCCAAGAATTTCATCAAATTCCACCAAAGGGAGTATGACAAGGTTCGCTGGGAAATTCAATCCACAGATTATAACAGGGGAGGACTTATATTCATGGGATGCAATGATTGCCCCATTTTCTGTACTCACCGACATCTTTACTTCCATGATTTGTGGTGGTGCAGGGATTGTTCTACTAAACTTTTGAGATATAAAAGAAAGCGTAGAACCTGAATCAAAAAGTAAGTTCGCTATTGTTGAATGAATAACTAGCATACCTGTCACCACTTTGTTGTCGGGGTTCACTTCGGCAGAAGTGATGGAAAAAGTTCTTCCTTTCTCTCTTGGAGGTTGCTGGTTGCCTCTGATAACCCATGGATTAGGGCACTGATTTGCAAAATGACCTGGTTCTTTGTATTTGTAGCATTGAACAATGCGTTGAGGGTCGAACGAAGCATTCCACTCCTCTGTCGTTGCTGCGGGTCCTTCTTGCTGACAGTTAACAGCTAGGTGCCCTTCTCTTCCACACTTGAAGCATTTTATTGTCCCCCTAAGGCAATTTCCAGGGTGCTTCTTTCCACACTTTTGGCAAGTGGGGTGCTGGAACTTCTTAGCACTGTTGGATTTATCCATCGGACCACCAGCATTGAAGTCCACCTTCCGCTTCTTGTCCCCATGATACCCCTGTGATTCTCTGATCTCCATTTCAACCTTGAGGGCACATCAGACAATTTCCTCATGGCTGTCGAAGTCACGGATCGCTAATTCTTTCTGCAAGCTAGGCTTCAGCCCACCAAAGAAGCGGTCAACCTTGCATTCGAGGGTAACGACAAAGCCAAAAGTGTATCGTGCAAGCCTTGTGATGTTTTCCTCGTACGCTCCCACAGATTCTTCATCCTTCTGTTTGAGGGAAAGGAAGTCCCTTTCCATCTTAAGATGGAGGGTGCGTGGAAAATATTTATCAAAAAACATCTTCCGGAATTCCTTCCATTCCAAAGCCTCGATCTCCTCCTCAGGCTTTGTATTTTTGATCAACGTCCACTATTGATCAGCTTCACCCTCCATACGATAAGCCGACATGAGAACCTTCTCTTTTTCAGAGCATTGGAGGATGGAGAATATCTTTTCAATGGAGTTGATCCATTGTTCAGCGATCGTGGGATCGGATGATCCACTAAAAGTAGGAGGCCTTTGTTTCATGAAGCTCTCGATAGCGACATGTTCTTTCTTGGGGGGGGGGGGGGGTTGAACGTTCCTCTTGACCCATGTTTCTATTCAAAACTTGAGTTAGCTGAGAGAGATGCATGACAATGTTCACAATTCCCGCTCCCATTGGATTGGGAATCTCATTAGTACAATCATCACACTGATCTTCACAACGGTTGTTAGCCCGATTTCTCCTATTACCGGCCATTGGCTGGAATAAAAGGGAAGTTAGTGATAACACATAAAGGGTAATCCAAAGACAAAAGTTGATGACTTATAAATGAACTTTAATCTCTTTAACTCATGAGTCTATAGGATTCAATCCAAGCTTTTCATGATCTTATGTCTAACATATATTCTGAGGGGCATTTTCCCTTAATAAGGGTTCATACTAAGATTGTGAATTTATCAAAACATATCCTCCAGGAGTGTCGTAACCAAGAGTGTAGCAAGCCCCGTTGTTGTGCACCAGTTCCCATTCGAGTGTAGCTCAAAGCGGTGTTTTTGGGTTTTACCCCTAGGATACATCTGTGCTAGGGCCGCCTCTACCTGCTCGTATCCAGACAGTGATGTATTTGTTTGATAAACCACTTACTTAGTATTTACCAAAACTTAGGGATGTTTTTATTATGCTTAGTCTTGTATCTAAGGCTTTACTAGGGTTTCCTAATCCCAAAAATAACTAAACCTATCCTCTGATACCAACTATGACAACCCTGGTTTTTATTACAACATAAGCATGCTTTATTACATAAAACATCACTTTATACAACAAAGAAGATCGAGAGGATTAGTGTCTTTGGGGCTTAGCATCATTACATAAAAACTTTAAACTTGAAATACAACATCTTTATTGAAAACTTCCTTTACATGACCACTACTTTCCTTCGTACTTAGCATTGCATGGGATAACCTGAGGACATGAATAAGAAAAGAGTGAGCTATAAAGCCCAGTAAGGGAGTACGCAATGAATAACATGATGATTAAAATACATGTTAGGAAATATGAACATCAATAGAGAATTAGAGTAACATGAACATAAAGGCATGATAAATCCTGATAACCATAATATGGAAATGTGGCAACAACACTTAACATTGAATTAGCATGAGCCAAGGCTCATTGCACATGGAGCATGAGTAAAACCTCATTGCACTTGAAGCACGAGTAAAACCTCGTTGCACTTGAATTAGCACGAGTAAACACTCATTGCACATGACGTATCATGATACTATACTTTACCCAATACATTGGAGCACTATAAGGGTGCACCCTTCTTAAGCATTTCATTTCATGCATAAGTGTGCCACATGGATCATAAAACATGGATTCATAAAACATAATCATTTATTCCATGATAAAGGAATGTGGAATTCATACATGAATCATTATAATCAATAAGTAAATGTGCATAAAGGTGAATACCCTTGATGGAGAAATGGGCATGGTATTCACTACACAATGATATTGGCATAGAAAATCGGTGTGATTCCGGCAGTGTAACGGCGTGACATAAGAAATCATAAAAAAGGTTGATGAGAGAGAAAGGGGTTCCTCGTCATATTTACATGTAATGGACAGTAAGGAGGTCATATATATACATTTCCCAACAATTGAAATGGAATTTAAATTCATGATACAAAAGTATTGATTGAATGTAAAAGAAGAGAGAGAAGTTCCTTTCGGAATTTCGGCATAGTAGCGGGTGTACATGAGAGGCATTTAATGAGAGAGAAAGTGTTCTCCCATCAATCAAAAAATAAGAGGGAAGTATGGGGGAGGTGCGAAACCATACCCCAACATTAATAATTGAAATTAAAAGGGAAATACAACTTAAAGAAAATTGACAAAAATGAGAAAGGAAGAAAAAAACCCTTACTTGGAAGTGTGCTTACAAAGGCTAGAGAGAGGCTTGTGAGAGGCTTTTTGGGAGATTGGGGCACCATTAGAGGATTATAGAGAGAGTAGGGAAGAGGTTAGATGAACTCCAAGGGCTTTGAGTGAGGAGGAAGTGGGAGCCTGGGTGGGTTTATATAGGAAAGGTGAGGGAATTCTTTATTATTTTGGTTTGGGACCCCTTATATTAAAATAATCCAAACCACAAACCATCCCATGGTATTTTCCCATGGTTTCTGGAAAAGGAAAGAGGAAAAAAATATTTTACAAGGCCAAGGCCCGAACTTATTAAAAAATTAGGGTTGCTTATGTGGAGGTGAGTCACACTCCCATGGAAATTAATTTAAAAAGGCAAAGTGTTGAATAAGTCTTGAGGGCTCCATTAATGCTTTGAAAAGTAAGTCAGACAAACCCAAAACCTCATTATTTTAATGATAAGATACATATTGTCCGAACATAAGGATTATGTTATTTTATTACACCACCATTGGGTCATTATGATGTCATAAAACACATTATATATTTAAATGGTATTTAATTTTTACCCAAAAATTTGACTGTCTCAGAAAATTATGAAAAATTCACCGTTGGATAATTTCAACATCCTAATTCCAAAAATAATATTTATTTTTTCTAAATAATTTTCTAAATATGTGAATTTTCACTTTTAAAATAAAAACCAACATTTATAAAAAAATTCACGGGTTTTGACAGAAATGGCTTTCAAACTTTAATAAAAATTTTAATTGCATTCATAAAATTATAAGATCATTTATATTTAATAAAAATTAATGTAATATTAATAATAATATTTTATTAAAATATTATTTAATTCAAAAATCCTTAAATTTAATAAAAATATAATTCTTAATTAAATAATAACTAAAAACACCATTTGTACTTTAAAAACTAATTACAATGTATCAAAAATGACTAGAAATTATATTCATTATTATATACCAAAATAATGTACATGAACATGGTGCTACATATTTGTTACATAACCCCTTAAAATAGCCGCATAATACCTAAGGGTATGGTGTGAAATGGTGACAGACTCTTGGGGCGGCTCGGACAACATCGCTCGAGTGGTAATTTCAATCAACTTCCACTTTTCACGTAGAAGATCACGTTCGAGCTTGACATGAGGAAGCTCAGCTTGGGCTTGGTCAAGGGAAAAGCCCAAAGACGCCACCTATTTTCCGAGCTCTAACAAATGGGATTTGTAAGGGGCAATTCTACTGGATGAGGCCATCACTTCCTTTGTCTGAGTAGAAATGGGTTCGTTAAAGCCTTATATTTATACTACTCAGATGATCACTGTTCAACGGCTATAAAAGTAACGGTCACAAATATTAACGTAAAACTAAAGAAGATGACATCTTATAAAACATTTTTCATAAAGAAACATTTAACTGGATCAAGAGGGATTTTATATTAATGAAACTTTGGGCCGTTACATGTCTCCTATGTCATTCTGAAGGATACAAGATATCCTTGAAATCATATGTTCTTACAACTGTTACTTCCATATACAAGCATGGGAGAGGTCCTTGTGTGACATGGTAGTCTATACCCCCAAAGAACTATGGTACATGTCTTGTGACCGGGAAAGACAGTCTGTTGTTTTGAACCCTGATCCAGGGTGTGGATCAAACTATTTATTAATTTATACTGCTTAGTGGTAGGTGATCACCAAGTGTATTGGATTAAGTCTCTTCTTGATATTGAACCACTTGTATTATATCTGCTATGTTTTTTCCTTTATGTTTTACTCAGTTTTATTACATATTTCATAAAACTAATTTGAAATTTGATAGTTATTTCTAGAAAGTGTTTATAATAGTATTGAATAATTAGGTTAGTTTTAAAGGTAAATTAATTATCATGTTGATACAACTAAGAACTAATAAATCTTTTGAGAAAATAATCAAACATTCAAGCTCTTATAAATTCACTACTCAATAATTGGGAAATTTAATTTTGAATATTAGGGGAATCTCAAATAATACCATTTGAATGGAAAATTTTATTGATACTCATTTCACCCCCCTCTTGTGTAATCTACTTTGACCAACATTTGGTATCAACAGATTTTGGAATATTTAGTTTTCAAATATATTTCAAACGTTTCAACTATGATTTTAGTTGTATTTGAAAGATCTTAAAATTTCTATCAGTACTACATTTTTTTGTCTTTAAAATATTTCTCTAAACTTCTATTATTGATAATATATTGGAAGGTGATGGTACCAGCAGTCCTCCATTCATAAATGGAACAAATTATGCACAATGGAAAATTAGAATAGAAATGCAATATGAAGGTATGGGTTTTGGAATTTGTTATTCATTTGTAGATCTGTATAAGATTCCTGCTACTAATAGAACTACTTTTTATGACCCAAATAAGAATTATTATAAGAATAATTGATAATCCATGAATTCCTTATTATGTTCTTTAGGAGATGAAGGATATTACAAAATTTCAACATGAAAAACAGCCCATAAAATTTGGTATAATTTGTCTATTTCACATGAAGGAAATTATATGGCTAATAAAATGAGTCTTAACACATATACTATTAAATATACCAATTTTATAATGAATCATAATGAGCCTATTTATGACATGTATCTGAGGTTTATTGAAATTGTGAATACTATGATGTCTCTGGGAAGAGATGTTACTTCAAAAGAACAAA
Organism: Viscum album; assembly: GCA_963277665.1. Classification (NCBI taxonomy): domain Eukaryota; kingdom Viridiplantae; phylum Streptophyta; class Magnoliopsida; order Santalales; family Viscaceae; genus Viscum; species Viscum album. The sequence goes on from OY728123.1 coordinate 255,544,189, forward strand.
TAATGAGGATTCTTAGATGCTTACCTGATAGATGGAGAAGAACTTACGTCTCCATTATAGAATCATGTGGAATCATCAAATTGCCTATTAACGAAATAATTGGAAAACTGATGATGTATAAGGAAGAGATAAAGGTCCACAAAGATGTAGAGGATGAACCTGTGGGAAAACATATATCCTTCAAAAATACTACCTCACAGAATGAGGAAAAATATAATGTACTAGACCAGGTTGAAAGCTCTAGTAATGATGAATCAATATCAGATAGTGATGAGGAGATTGATCAAATTTCCCTAAGATTCAAGAATTTCGGTAGGAATAAGAAGTTCTCCAGGATGCGCAATTAAAAAGAAGGATATGATAATAAGGGTTGCTATAAAAATTATTGGAAAAATAATGAAAAATAAGATGAGATTGTTTAAAATGAATGTAAGAGGAGAGGTCATGTAAAAGTTGACTGTCCAAAATTAAAATACAAAAAGAAGTGTGAAGGAAAAGACAAGAAGTATAAGACAACTATAAAGGCCACCTAGAGTGCCTCTGTGGATAGCTCCAGTGAAACAACATCATCTCATGATGAGAATGATTACATGGAAAATATTTTTTTAATGAAAAACACATCTGATGTAACCTTATATTCTACAACACAAAACTCTTATTATTCTGAAAATGAAAGTTATTACAAAAATATGACAAATGATGTACTATATGAATATTGTAACATATTGGATGATACATGCAACGAACTAAATGATAAATATAATTATGTGAAGTAAAATCGTGCTCTTATTGTTACTATTTAATTGGAACTGACCATAGAAAAGGAAAATAATGATAAACTGATAATAGAAAACAATGAATTAAAAATGTGTAATAAGAAATTAAAGAAAAATCATAAAAAGTTTACCAATGTAAAAAACACTCTTACTCAAATTCATGGTAAACATATAGCTCCTAAAAATAATTCTAGTATTGGATATCATCCTAGAAAGAGAATCCTTTCTAAAACACATTTTGTAACTAAATTTGGAAAATCCGTTTTCTACCTAAAAATCAAAATTATGCTGCTAGTTCTTGTTTAGAAAAATCCTTTAAAACCTATAGTTTTTATAGAACATATAGAGTTTATTATTCAAATATATTACATAATTTTTATAAGAACCCCATAAAGAAATTTTGGGTACCTAAAGCATTGATTACTAATGTTACTAGACACAAACATGTCTGGGTACCAAAACTTTTTTTTGTAATATTATAATGTTGGAAAGATGTTTGAAGAGCTCTTGTAAGAATCTGTGGTACATGGACTATGGATGTTCAAGACATATGACAAAATATTATTCATGATTTAAGAACCTAATAAAGGATAATAGTGGATATTACAAATTTGGTGACAATGTCAAATGAAAAATAATTTGCCTAGACTAGATTGGTAACTCTAACTCAGTTTTAATTTATAATGTAATTTTTTATGTATTTAAATAAAATTTTCATTGTATTTCACTATTATGTGATGATGGATTTCATGTTAAATTTAAAAACAATTATTTCAATGTTTTTAACTCTAAAAATGAATTAGTATTTTATTCGTTCAGAAATGAAAATGATTATTTTGTTATCTTCTATTGTTTAGTTTCTCAAAATATTTCTTGTTTAAGTTCCTTTCATAACAAGTCATGGATTTGTAATAAGATATTATGACACTATAATTTACACTCTCTTACAAATATTACTCAAAAAGTACTAGTCAAGGATCTACCCAAACATGAGTTTTCAAATGAAAAAGTCTGCAATCCTTGTCAAAAAGGTGTACAACACAAGATATATTTTAAATTAAAGAAATAATTTTCAACTTCCAAAATTTTAGATATACTTTACATGGACTTGTTTGGACCATCTTGAGTTTCTAGTTTAAATGGGAATAATTATGTCTATGTTCTTCCCTATGACTATTCTAGGTATACTTGGACTTATTTCTTAGCTCACAAAAGTGAAGCATGTACTTACTTCACCAATTATGCTAAACCAGTGGAAAATCTATGTGGACTTTGAATAAAATACTTAAGATGTGATCATGGAACTGTGTTTAAAAATCAGGACATTGAATAAATTTTATCATACAATGGCTATAGTCATAACTTCTCTTCCCATAGGACACCTAAAAAATGGATTTTTAGAAAAAAGTAATAGAACCTTACAAGAGATAGCCAGAACAATTCTAAATGAGTATGGAATACCTATTTACTTTTGGGATGAAGATATGAATAAAACATGATATATAATTAATAGTGAGTTAATTAGACCTATCTTTATGAAGACTACTTATGAGTTGTGGAACAATAGAAATCTGAATGTTAGTTACTTCAATGTTATTAGTTTCAATGTATATATTGCTAATAGAGAGGAAAATCTTAAAAAATTCACATCCAAGAATGATGATGGAATCTTCCTAGATTAACCAACCTCTATAAAATCCTATAGAGTCTTTAATTAAAGAAAAAAGTGTGTTTAATAATTTTTACATGTCAAATTTGATGAAACAGATCCAAATGAACCTAAGAATATGCTACAAAACATAGAATATGATATGTCAAACTTGGACATAAATGAAAAATATTATAATCCTCTTTTCAAGAAAAATATTAAGTCAAATAGTTCTAGAAATTCATTAGAATATGAACATGATGAACCAGATCCTATAAATGAACCTGAAGTTACTATCCCCTCATTTGTTTTTGACAAACTAGAACCATTAACCACCATCCTTTAGATGTTATAGTTGGAGACATAGATAAAGGGAAACAAAATAGAGAATCTATTATAAATATGGTTAAACATAAATCATTCTTCTCACATATTGAACCTAAAAACATCAATGATTCAATTAAAGATGAATTTTGGGTGATGTCTATGTAAGAAGAACTTAACCAATTTGAAAGAAATAAGGTTTAGAAACTTGTGAATAGACCCACAGACACCGTGACCCTAGGCACTAAGTCAGTGTTTTGAAAAAAAGTATATGAATATGGTATTATTGTTAGAAATAAATCTAGATTGGTTGCACAAGGTTGTAGTCCAGAAGAAGTCATTAAATATGAAGTAAACTATGCCCCTGTTTCTAGACTTGAGACCATCAGAATCCTTCTTGCTTATGCTTCCCATCTTAATTCAAACATTATCAAATGGATATTAAAAGTTAATTCTTAAAGGTGTATATAGTTGAGGATGATTTCTTTGAACAACCCACTAGTTTTACAAAACCTCATTTTAATAATCATGTTTTCAAATTAACAAAATAATTATATAATTTAAAATAATCTCCTGGATCTTGTTATGATATTTATATAGTTTCCTTACTTCTAAAAATTTTACAAAATGAATTTCTGAACCTACTCATTATAAAAAGAATTTCTAAATATGTTTTAGTAGTTCAAATATATGTTGATGATATTATTTTTGTATCTTCAAGAAATTCATTGTTTATTAATTTTTCAATGATGATTAAAAATGAATTTGAAATGAGTTTATTGGGTGAACTAAAATTCTTTCTTATATTTCAGATTTTTCAATTTAAATAAGGAATTAATTTAAATCAAAGTAAATACTAAAACAATATTTTAAAAATATTTGGTATTGATAGCATCAAAAGCAGTGACACTCCAATGAGTGATACCTGTTATTTGGAGCTTGAAGAAGATGGTAAATCTATAGATCAAACCACTTACAGAGAATTGATTGGATGTTTTCTCTACTTGACTGCTAATAGTTCAGACATAATGTTTAGTGTGTGTTGGTGTGCCCTTTTTAAAGGTAATCACAATTAATATCACTTAAATGTTGTTAAAAGAGTTTTCAAATATCATAAACTTACTATCAATTTAGGTTTGTTTTAACCTAATGTAAAATTATTTGATATACAGAGTTATTCTGATTCTGATTTTAGTGGATTCATGTTAGATAGAAAGAGAACATCTGGAACATGTCACTTTTTGGGAAAGTCTATGGATTAATGGTGTTTTAGGAAACCAAATTAGGTTGCATTATCTACTGCCGAAGATGAATACATACCTGCTGGTATTAGTTGTACAAAATTTTTCTAGATGAAACACACTCTTTTAGACTATGGATATCAATTTAGACTTGTACATTTAAACTGTGACAAAAAAAGTTCTATTAACATTTCAAAGAACCAAATTTCTCATTCTAGAACAAAACATATTGATGTAAGAAATCACTTTTTGAGAGATCATTATCAAAAGTGTTATATGTAACACCCCTAGCTTCCATGGTACGCTCCTCTTTGAATAATAGAACAGTGCGTGTTGTACGCAACCTCGAGTTCTAGCACACCGTGACCATTAAAAGTAGCAGTTATGAATAGTAATAACCACTTTTTGAAATTATATATATATTACATTTAAAAATGGACTTCATTTTTGGATTCGAAATATCGAAATTAGCCTATGTTGAATTTTTGGTATTTTTCTAAGAACTTCCAATTTTTTATGAATAGTGAAAAATACTTAAAAACAAATTTTTTAATCAAAATAAATTATAGTGATAACGTATACTATTGAGTGGTTTTAAAGTATAATTAGAATATATATTTACTATTTTATCCAATGGTGGTCATTAGAATTAATTTAACCTTGAAATTGGACATAAACAATTGTAAATCTTTTGATATATATTGTTTCTTAAAAACACGCTATTTGTTGTGATAGCGGGAATTAATTATAAAATTATTTAATGAAACTTATATGTTTGTAATTTTCTAAAATAGACATCATTTTTGAATTTTTAATATCAATTATAGCTTAGGGTGAAATTTTGGCATTGTTCTGAACAACTTCAATTTTTGATGAATAGTGAAACCACTAAGTGGTAGTTAAATAACTGATTTTTTTCATTTAAATGAAATATTACCACTTTTGTGATTTGATTTTCAAAAATCCTACATAAATGGTTGTCATAAAGAAGTAAAATGAGGTTTAATGGGATTTAAATAATTTTTTGTTCATAGTAACTTTTAAGTTTAATTAATCGCGATTAAATGTAATTAGTGAAATTTAAGGAAAAAATGGTTTTATAAAAATATGAAATGACCTTTAAACTTGTCCTACCTATATTGGATGAGTCACGGCCGACCAATACAATCCATGGGTCATATTGGGGACCCCATGGAGCCACTTTGGTAGGAAAATGATATTAAAAACGTTTTATTTAATGTTAAAATAAAAATGTCACAAACATAAGTTGTTTTACTAAAAAAAATTTTAAATTGGGTTATACAAGTCATATATTTGACTATAAATATTAATTAGAAAGCTAAAAATATTTCCTACATCATGATATTTGTTTTATAATTTTTAGATATTAAATAAATTAAATGTTTTATAACACAATGATGATGCATCGATTACCTCATTAATTAATGATTTAAATAAAATGAAAATATAATGTACAATCTAAGGCTTAAACTTGTCACAAACCAATTAGATGAGTATATTTCTAACCCTTATCACCTTACCCTCGAAATATATCATTTTGGGTCCCTTAGAATCCGAAAAGCATTTCATAATAAAGTAACAGTTCAATCTTTCCAAGAGTGCCCCTCCTCTCCTCTTATAAAAGGGCCCCACCACTCCCACATTATTCACAATTTCAAATCCCTTTGGCTCAGCCAAAATCTGCCCAAATACCCTCCCAAATTACCTCCCTTACTCCTAGAGGCCTCACTTTGGGCCGAAGTTTTCTCAAGGAATCCTTTGGTTCAAATCAAAAGAGTTACCCGATTTTAAGGTAATGTCTTCTCTTATGTTATTTTGTATTATTTTGCTTATCCAACCCCCTAAAATCTTTTTATTCATTTATTTTGTAACAACACCAGTATAATAAATATACTAAGAGTTTTTTATGAGATGTATTCGAGCTACACTTACACACACCTACATCTAATGGTTAAAGAACATAGTGTTTCTGTGGATCGTGAATTTCTGCCTCACGAAACGATGCTTGTTCAACACTCATATAACACCTTCAAAGGTGGCCATTAGGATGTCACTATATTTATATATGATATATAATATGTTTATGTTTTACTTAAGGTTCTTTATTTTTCATTTATGGCATACCTTTCTTGTTTCCATTATGGGTAAACGAGATATTTTCATTTTAGGAAGTGCGGACTACCACCCCCTCAAAGTGATTTGAATCGTTAATGCCAAATGTGGGATGTATAAAGGATGGAGTAAATGATATTATATATGATATTATACTAGAATTTTAATATACCTTTATATCATTATTATTTCATTAAATACAAAATAGAAATGAAAGTAGTGTTCATGCGTACGTACGGCTTACCGTCTCCATGAACAGTGCATTTTATTTCTTACCTCTAAACGTTATAGAATATTATAAATGCATGTATATAATGGATATATATGAGATATATGATATCTATATCATGAATATAATTCTGGATATAATGGATATTTCACATCATGAACAACTTGTAATTATAAGAAGTTTATTTTTGACTCAAGTACCAAAGATCTACAAAACGACCGTTATTAAATTAAATAAATACATAATGCTCATGACATGGTAATAAGTGATATAAAAGGAATATAAAAATTGAAAAAGGTTATTAAGAAATTATAAATTAACTCTAGTTTATTATTCAGGAGGTTAATGAACGGTCGAGTCAAGACAGGACGCAAGGTAAGGGAATTTCTTAACCCAATTTCCAATCTCTGGGTTAATCTCTTACTTTCAAATTATGTCATGATATTATTATGTCCTATATTGTATTTGTACTTTCTTTATGTTTACATATAGTGAATACACATAATAGATCTATTTTATTTTAAAAATTATCTTTGTAAGGACTTCGTCTCAATCTCTTTTCATTGAGGCATATTTTGGTTTTATACACAACTTTCCTTTATATGGTGTATAAACCCCTTTGAATTTTACATTTATTCAAAAGGAATATTTTTATAAAAAGTGTTTTACTAAATGACAAAAGTAATGTTTTTCTTGTCATATGTATGTGGCGACAATGACTTCTCCACCGCCATGGCCATTATTTGTTTTTTGGCTTCCTCTACAAGCCATAACTTTTTTTTAAATGAAAAATAAATATCAAGTTTTAATTTTTTTTTATTTTGTTATTGAAAATGGTTTTAAAAGTTTTTTTATTATATCAATGTGTTGTATTGATATGTTGTGATTGAAATGTAGAAATGTTATGTTTCCTTTATGCATGTTTTATGTGATACGATTATGTTATGGTTTATGATATGTTTAAACCTGTTAATATGAGGAATGCATTGGAATTAATAAGTGATGGGTGGAGCCCGCTATAGCTCCTCGATGCATCGACAGGTCTCATGAGACAAACTAGTGTCTTGGCACGAGGCCTTGACAAAATCTTATTTTTGGTCTTGGCACGAGGCCTTGGCTACGTGGTTATGATAGTCTGGAATTATGCATTCCATCATTATGAAAGTGGTTATTGATATTGCATGTGATTATTCGACTAGTAGAATATCCATGCGAGTAAGTAAATGGAATTATTTAATTTTATTTTTTCCATATTATTCTGAAGTTCAAGTTTAAGAAGGATTTTGTTATAGTTATACATTGCCTTAAATGTTAATGTTTATTTATGAAAGCTTCTGCAATATTGTTATCCTTATTGAGCATCTGAGCTCACCCCTTTCAATGTTTTAATATTTTCCAGGATGTGAAGATGTATTTTATGAATGTCTTGTAGGGATAGTCAGAAGAGGATATGAGTGTGGACTATGAAGATTTTGTTATTATTTTTTCACTTTATGATGTAATGTAACATTTATGAATGTATCTAGTGTTTCCAAGGCTATTAAACTAATCGGTCTTTCGAGACATGATCTTTTGTGATCATGCCAATGTTACGAAGTAATGCACCGACTCTGGGTAACTGGGGTCGGGGCATTACAGTTGGTATCAGAGGAAGTTTAGTAATAACATTGGAATCTAGATTTAGATAAACTCTGATTAGAGCACATAGCCCAAAGATAGACTTTGAGGATTAGTATAGAAGAACTTCCTCGAATTTTGGTATTATAGAGATTTTGTGAGTTTTCCGAGCAATACATCCATGTCTGGATATGACTAGGTAGAGGTGGCTCTGGCACAGATGTACCTAGGGCTAAAACCAAAAACACCACTTTGAGCTAGACTCGAATAGGAACTAGTGCATGACAACAGACCTTGCTGCACTCTTGGTTACGACACTCCCGGGGGATATGCTTAGGATAATTCTCATTTTCATTGAAACCACTATGAAGGGTCATGAGTATATTCATCCACAAAGAAAACTTTTTATTATTATTATGGTTTATATAAATAAATAGTTTAATTAGTGTTATGTGTTTTACAAGTATGGAATTATGTATATTGATTCATAAACTAATCTAATTTATGCCATTGTTTAGAAATGGAACCTAGTGGAAGGAATGGAAACCGTATCAATGCATGCACTCCGTGTAGGGATTGACCTCTTACTCAAGATAATTATTGTGGAGCTGGAGATACAACTGGTGCTGATAAACTTATTACCATACTGAGAAAACTCACTCAGGTTATGAATAATAACCTTTCTCGTATGGAGCACCCTTATCCACAACATGGAGGATCAATGTTAGACCGCTTCATGAGGCAATAACCACCAACATTTAATGTGGGTACAAATCCATTAGTAGCTGAGCAATGGATAAACTCCTTAGTGAAAATATTCCACACCTTGGGGAGTAGCGAAAGGGAGAAGGTTGTCATGGTAGTCTACCGCCTCACTAGAGATGCCGATCAATGGTGGTCGCTTATTCAAAATACAAAGGAATATGAAGAAGTATCAAGTATGGAATGGAGAGAGTTCAAAGATCTTTTCTTAGAAAAATACTTTCCTCGTGACCATTGAGCAGATATGGAAAGGAAATTTCTGAGTCTGAGATAAAAGGAGGATAATAATGTCACAAAGTATGAGGCCAACTTTACAAGGTTAGTGAGGCATGCTGCAGATTATATATGTAACCCAAGAAGTAAGATTGATAGTTTCATTGATGTGTTAAAACCATTTCTTCGGTGAGCATTAGTCTCACAAACCTTCTCGTCGTACGAAGACATTGTCTCATGTGCTATCAAGACAGAAAAGGAATTCTCTAAATCTTATGACAATAAAGTAAAGCAAGAGAAGAAGAGAATAGTGGAACAAGAGACAGATAAAGGGGAAAAGGGAAAGAATTATTTTCTAGTATGTGATAATTGTGGGAAGAATCACCCTTCTACTTACCTAAAAGGAATGGGAGTTTGTTATAATTGTGGAGAAAAAGGTCACCAGGCGCGTGATTGTAAGGGAAAGAAAAAGGCTATCAATGTTGAATGCAACAATTGTAGGGAAATGGGGCATTATGCAAATGAATTTCCTAAGCGTCAGGGAAGCTTACCTCAGAAAAGGCCAAGGGATCAAGGCCAATCTTATGTTGTGACTATAGTTGAAGCGGAATAATTAATGTATTGGTGCTTTTGGACTCAAGGATTATATTCTAGTTATAAGAATAATGTGATATATATAAGGATTGTACTGAAATACTTTTTCTTTTCATTAAGGTCTTAATATGATGAAGGTAATCATATTTTTAGTATGTGACAATAAGAGAAACATTACTTTGTTTGGGGAATCTGATAAATTTATTTTGGAATTAAGAGACCTTTTAGAGAAAGTCTGGAGAGAGGTATTTTGGATAACTATAAAGGTTGGGATGCATTAAGTTGAACATTGAATAGTATTTTTTAAGGTTAAAACATTTCTGAAGATTATTTTTGGAATATTATAATACTATATTTTTAGGAAAAGGACAACCTGCAGGGTGGGGCATAACCCGTCACGTCAGACAAAGCTATAGGAATTGAACCCACAACCATAGTGCGACATGCCTTTATTACCTACCACTAGCCTACATGAAGTCCCTGGTTATTACAAAATAGTTTTACTAATGTAAATGGTATGTGTTAATATTTGGAACCTTATACAATTAGAATAAATTGAATATTTTTGAGTTCTATTACCTTTTATAGTGAAGGATGGGTTTGTGGTAAAAATTTATTAAAGAATGAATGTCTATATGGCAAGTATGTATATTCCCTTACATTCTTAGTAAATCTCCTAAACAAATTCCTCAACTTTATAAAAGGTAACTTAAACAAAAATGTTGCCGGTTAACTTTTCCTACTGGGGATTCAATGATCGTTTAACCAATCACAAGTTTGTGATTTTCTTATGGTTAACTTTCTCCAAATCCAGTTTTATACAACTCTCCATCAAACCTTTATGGTTTGTTTTTCTTACATATCCATATTTTCATAGAATCCTATTATGGGCTATCTCGAGTGACCTTTGTACTTATCATTCTTTCTTTTAAAGTTATATTTTTATTATCCCTATTTCCGATGTGGGTTTTCCAGAAAGGTATTTTCTATTTTCAACCTTTTATTTTGAATGAAAAATTTCAAATTGCGAGGATGCAATTTATTTAAGGAGGGGAGAATATAACCCCCCAAACTTCCATGGTATGCTCCTCTTTGAATAAAAGAGCAGCGTGTGTTGTACGCAACCTCAAGTTCTAACACACCGCGACCAATAAAAGTAGCAGTATTGAATAGTAATAACCACTTATTTAAATTATATATATTTTACATTTCAAAATGGACTTCATTTTTGGATTCGTAATATCAAAATTAGCCTATGTTGAATTTTTGGTATTTTTCAGAGAACTTCCAATTTTTTATGAATAGTGAAAAATACTTAAAAATAACTTTTTTAATAAAAATAATTTATAGTGACAAATTATAATATTTAGTGGTTTTAAAGTATAATTAGAATATATTTTTACTATTTTATCCAATTGTGGTCATTATAATTAATTTAACATTGAAATTGGACATAAACAATTGTCAATCTTTTGATATATATTGTTTCATAAAAACACGCTATTTGTTGTGACAGCGGGAATTAATTATAAAATTAATTAATGCAACTTATATGTTTGGAATTCGGTAAAATAGACATCATTTTTGAATTTGTAATATCAATTATAGCTTAGGGTGAAATTTTGGCATTGTTCTGAAAAACATCAATTTTTGATGAATAGTTAAACCACTAAGTGGTAGTTAAATAACTGATTTTTTTCATTTAAATGAAATATTACCACTTTTGTGATTTGATTTTCAAAATCTGAAATACATGGTTGTCATTAGGAAGTAAAATTTGGTTCAATGGGATTAAAATAATTTTTGGGGAATAGTAACTTTTAAGTTTAATTAATCGCGATTAAAGGTAATTAGTGAAATTTAAGTAAACAATGGTATTATAAAAATATGAAATGACCTTTACATTTGTCCTACCTCTATTGGATGAGTCATGGAAGACCAAGACAATCAATGGGTCAACTTGGGGACCCCATGGAGCCACTTTGTTAGGAAAATGACATTAATAACTTTTTATTTAATGTTTAATAATAATGTCACAAACATGAGTTGTTTTACTAAAAATATTTTTAAATGGGGTTATACAAGTCATATATTTGACTATAAAAAATAATTTGAAATATAAAAAGATTTAATACATCATGATATTTTTTTTATAATTTTAAGACATTATATAAATTAAACGTTTTATGACACAATGATGATGCAGCGATTACCTCAATAATTAACGATTTAAATAAAATGAAAAGATAATGTAAAATCTAAGGCATAAACTTGTCACAAACCTATTGTATGAGTATATTTAGAACCCTTATCACCTTATCCTAGAAATATATCATTTTGGGACCTTTAGAATCCGAAACGCATTTCATAATAAAGTATCATTTCAATATTTCGAAGAGTGCCCATCCTCTCCTCTTATAAAAGTCCCCCACCACTCCCACCTTATTCACACTTTCAAAGACTTTTGTCTCAACAAAAATCTTCCCAAATACTCTCCCAACTTCCCTACCTTACTCATAGAAGCCTCACTTTGGGCAGAATTCTTCCCAAGGAAGCCTTTGGCTCAAATCAAAAGAGTTACCTGATTTTCAGGTAATGTCTTCTCTTATGTTATTTTGGTTTATTTTGCTTATCCAACCCCCTAAAATATTTTTATTCATTTATTTTGTAACAACACCAGTATCCTGAATATACTAGGATGTTTTTATGAAATTTATTCGAGCTACACTTACACAAACCTACATCTAATGGTTAAAGAACATACTGTATCTGTGGATGGCGAATTTTTGCCTCACGAAACGATGATTGGTCAACACTCATATAACAACTTCAAAGGTGGCCATTAAGATTTCACTCTATTTATATATGATATATAATATGTTTATGTTTTACTTATGGTTCTTTATTTTTCATTTTTGGCATACCTTTCTTGTTTCCATTATGGGTAAACACGATATTTTCATTTTAGGAAGTGCGGACTACCACCCCCTCAAAGTGATTTGAATCGTTAATGCCATATGTGGGATGTATAAAGGATGGAGTAAATGATATAATATATGATATTATACTGGAATTTTAATATACCTTTATATAATTATTATTTCATTAAATATGAAATAGAAATGAAAGTAGCGTTCATGCGTACGTACGGCTTACCGTCTCCAAGAACAGTGCATTTCATTTCTTACCTCTAAACATTATGGAATATTATAAATGCACGTATATACTGGATATATATGAGATATAAGATATATATATCATGAATATAATTCTGGATATAATGGATATTTCACAACATGAACAACTTGTAATTATAAGAAGTTTATTTTTGACTCAAGTACCAATGATCTACAAAACGACCGTTATTAACTTAAATAAATACATAATGTTCATAAAATCATAAGAAGTGATATAAAAGGAATAAAAAACTTGAAAAGGTTCTTAAGAAATTATAAATTAACTCTAGTTTATTATTCAGGAGGTTAAAGAACGGTCGAGTCAAGAAAGGACGCAAGGTAAGGGAATTTCTTAACCCAATTTCAAATCTCTGGGTTAATCTCTTACTTTAAAATTATGTCATGATATTATTATGTCCTATATTGTTTTTTTACTTTATTTATGTGTAAATTTAGTGAATACACATAATAGATCTATTTTATTTTAAAAATGATCTTTGTAAGGACTTCATCTCAATCTCCTTTCATTGAGGCATATTTTGGTTTTATACAGAACTTTCCTTTATACGGTGTATAAAGCACTTTGACTTTTACGTTTATTCACAAGAAATCTTTTTATACAAAGTGTTTTACTAAATGACAAAAGGAATGTTTTTCTTGTCGTATGTATGTGGTGAAAACAACTTCTCCGCCACTATGGCCATTATTTGGGTTTCGGCTTCCTCTACAAGCCATAAATTTTTTAAATGAAAAATTAATATCAAGTTTTAATTTTATTTTATTTTGGTATTGAAAATGGTTTTGAAAGTGTTTTTATTATATCAATGTGTTGTATTGATATCTTGTGATTTAAATGTGGAAATGATATGTTTTCTTCATGCATGTTTTATGTGATACGATTATGTTATGGTTTATAATATGTTTAAAACTGTTCATATGAGGAATTCATTGGACTTAATAAGTGACGGGTGGAGGCCACTATAGCTCCTCGATGCATCAGCAGGTCTCATGAGACAAACTAGTGTCTTGGCACGAGGCCTTGATAAAATCTTATTTGTGGTTTTGGCAGGAGGCCTTGGCTATGTGGTTATAATAGTCTGGAATTATGCATTCCATCATTATAAAAGTGGTTATTGATATTGCATGTGATTATTCAACTAGTAGAATATCCATGTGAGTAAGTAAATGGAATTATTTAATTTTATTTTTTCAATATTATGCTGAAGTTCAAGTTTAAAAAGGCTTTTGGTTTAGTTATACATTGCCTTAAATGTTAATGTTTATTTATGAAGGCTTCCGCAATATTGTTATCCTTACTGAGCATCTGAGCTCACCCCTTTCAATGTTTTAATATTTTCCAGGATGTGAAGAAGTATTTTATGAATGACCTACAGGGATAGTCAGAAGAGGATATGAGTGTGGACTATGAAGACTTTGTTATTATTTTTTCACATTATGATTTAATGTAACATTTATGAATGTATCTATTTTTTCTAAGGCTACTAAACTAATCGGTCTTTCGAGACTTGATCTTTTTTGATCATGCCAATGTTACGAATTAATGCACCGACTCTGGGTAATTGAGGTCGGGGAGTTACATTATATCACTTTAGAATTTATTGGCACTAAATATTGGCTTTCTAACACATTCAATAATCCATTGAACTCAGAAATAATGAATTACATCAGTGATGGGTTTGGAATGATCATTTAATAAGACCTTCTATTTCCATTCTGTTAATCGGTTTCACTAATGTTGTCATACCAAAACCGTTTTCATAATGACACCCTTGTCATGCCGACACCATTGTCATGCTGACAACGTTGTCACACTGAAACCATTGTAACACCAACACTATTTTTACAAAGACATTGTTGTCACATCGAAACCATTGTCATACCAACACAATTAATGTTCTAAAAAATATGTCATGCCAAAACTGATGACTCGTTATTTATATATGGTTTATGTTTTTTTCCAAATAGTACTATTTCACTTATTTTGGTGAACCTAGTTCTTCTTTTCATTATTAAATAATTTCAAAATCCCGATGTGATATAAATTTGAATCAATCCAATATATTCTTTTACCACTACTCTATCTATCAGCTACCGCTCTCTCTCTTTTCTCCAACTGTTCTCCTTCTAACCTCTAGACTGAACTGATTGGAATGGAGCCTGTGAAGCGAGATCTTGAATAGGGGAGTCTTTTTCTTTGAAGAAAGAGAATGGGGAATTGATAAAACCTTTAGGTCCTATAAATCCTTGTATAGCAATCCGTTTTGTAACCAGAGAGAAAGTAGTACTGGTGGAATGTCTTTTAGAGAGAAATTCATTGTTGTTGAAGGTGCTGCAAGATTAGGGATGGATTGACTGGTTCGCAAACAAAGATGAAGTCCACTACCCAAAGTTGGTACATAAATTTTACATGGATATGGAACTTTTTTTTGTAAGGAATTGATGTTGCTTGGGTTAAGTCGGTTGTAAAAGGGAAGAGAATCTCTTTCTCTTCATTACATTGGGCTGAATGTCTTACGGTACCTTACATAGTAATGTTTGATGATTATCAAGGTGATTATCCTCCTAAAAGTGAATTCATTTTTTATGATACAGCTCTAAAAGTGCTAACTGGAAATGAGGAACTTATGAGACCCATTGCATCAGAGCTAAATGGTGAGTTCATAATTTTATTCAAATTTATTCAGCACCAGTTTTGTCCCAAAAATGGGGACCTTTCTTCTCTCAAGTGTCAGGATGTGCTATTGGTGTATTTTCTATAGAAATAAGTTAATTGGAATCTAGGCCGATATTTTATGGTGCACATTGATGAGATGATAACACCTGGTTGTAAGTAAAATTTTCTTTTCTACTCCAGAATGATTTCAGTAATGCTAAAGTAGAAAGGCTATGTAATTGAATGTGACAATAAGTAGTTACAGAATGTAGTGGAATTAGTTTATGTACTAACATCTGTAAAAGAATGAAAATTATCTATAACCCATATAGGAATGAATATTTCAGAAATGATGATATTCTATATGAATAGTTTTTTGCTATAGATCATCCAGTTAGACCAAGGATTCTAGTAGATCCTAGACTCAGTCCATATGCTCAAGTGATCTATTCTTTAGATGAGTATGAAGAGACTGCGACTCCTATCAGATATTTTGGTTATCCAATTGATGATATAGTTTACCTAGACACAACTGGACCAACAAAAAGAGTTTCTATTGGACCTCCAAGTCTACCTTTAGACTTAACTTCTCATGAACCTACTCTTAATTCTACTGGAAGTGACGAAATAGTAGTTTAAGGAAGTGTATAATATGTCAGTGAATAATGTGAAGAAGGCGATGAAGAAAAGGAAGCTAAAAGTTGTGATAGTGGTTCGGAATTAGGTAGAGAAGAATAAGATGAGAAATTTGATGATGAGAATGACAATGAAAAGAATGAATACGGTGATAATGATGAAAGTTGTGAAAGTGTTAGTGATAGTGAATCTAAACATCTTAGTGAAAATACAGATGTTGTTAGTATGGAGATTGTTGAAGCTAATACATGTGTATCTATTGAGGGTATTGTTCAAGATGAAAATGTTTCTCCATCCAAACCAGTTTCTCAAGCTTTATATACTAGAAAAATAACTCTACATTGGGAGAATGAAACTAGACAAGAATCAATAAGTGAGTAGGGGTATCAATGGATTAGGTTTGTTCGATTTAGAGGGTTTTTGGACCCAACCCAATAAAAAATGATGTGTCAGTTAATTTTCAATTCAGACCCGACCCAACCCAACCCAACAGGGATCAGGTTGGGTAGGGTCGGGTCCATTGGGTTGGGGAATAAAATTGCATCACTCCTTTATAAACAGAACAAGCTCCTTCATCCTAAGATGGTGCCCTATCTTCTCCATAACATCTTCTTCCAGGAAAATTCCACCAAGAATCAATGTTGAAATAGGGAAGTAATAGCCAGCCACATTTGAAAATATTGTGTTCCTACATCACTTAACTAGCTACACAATCAATGCTCACTCCTAATGGGGTGATTTTAATGGCCACTGACCAACCATGTTGAGGAATAAAGGGGAAATGAAAAAAACTAATAATCAACAGTAATAGCTGTAAGAATATACAAAATAAACCCAAAATTGAGGAAACAACATTCAACCGTTGAAAGAGATTTTTATAATCACAAACAATTTTCAATTATTTGGAACAAAAGAGGTCATCCTCATTCTTAATTGAAGTAACAAGATCACAGAATCTAAAAGCTGGGTCCTAGGAATCATTATTTCCCACCAAGGATGATTTCAAAATATTATTTATGTCCTTCAATATCACAATAAATCTAGTCTCCTCCCATGAGTTAGCTTCATCTTCCTTCCAAAACAATGACTATGCCACAGGTCGATATCATTATGTGGTGATAGTGGTGTTGTAGATCCAACATAGATATCATGAGACTCAAGGGGGGATGTGGAATCTGGAAATCATGAGGTGCATCATGGGTTATCGGGAGTGAGGAAGGGGAAGAAGAGAGAGAAGAGGGTCAAATGAAGTCTGATATGAGGCAAAAAAAAAAGTTACGGTTGGGTTGATTAGGTCGGGTTGGGTCATTATTTTGCAAACCCATGACCCAACCCAACCCGTTCTCAACTCGACCCAAACTGACTCGACCTGTATATATTTCTGTGTAACCCAACCCAACCTGATCCAACCCAGTCGGGTCAAGTTGGGTCAGATGGTTTGGGTTGGTTTTGGACACCCTACAAGCGAGGGGGAGAAAACAACCAAGAAGGATAACACTGAGGGGGAGCCCAAATAAAGAGTTTCTTGAGATGATGAAGAGCATAAAATTGGTAGAGTAAGGCCTGATACTCTCACTCCTCTAGATTTTCATATAATGGCTGAATAGGAATGTAATCCAGGGTATGTAGCACTAGGAGTAGAATATAAAGATTCAAATGATGAAGTCTTTTCACTTACTTCACGGGAACCTGTGGTTGAGATTTCTTCTAGTGACTATTTCACTAAGGGAAATTTTGAAAAATTAATGAAATACATTCAAACATAAGACACTCAGTACAATATAAAATGAGATTTGATATTGATTAAGCTAGAAGAGATAATACTAAGATGAATGAAAAATTTAATGCAATTTGGTCTATGGTAGAATGTATAAAGCAAGCTGGAACTTCTAGTTCTACTTCTTCCTCAACTAGTGTGTCACATGGTGATGTTGCTTTAGTTTCCGAGATGGAGATAAAATAAATTCAGCCAAGTTTGATTACTACAACAGAAACAATTGTGACAATCAACACCAATCATGAGAATGATATAATGAAGTTGACCACTGGAATCAATACATTAACCTATGAGTACAGAAATACTGTGGATAGTGTCATGGAAGGACATTAGAATCTTGTTTCTCATTTTAAACCTCTTGATTTTCCATGATAAGGAAAGAAGTTAAGGAACTATCCTCCTTTTCTCTTTCTTCAGCCTCTGCTCCACCAGTTCATCCTTCACAATCTGCAGATCTTACTACTATTAGTTTAGTTTTGAAAGAAGAGTTGCAATCATTAATTATATGTATGTCCAAGGTTGAGGAAAATCCAGATAAGGTGCATGAAGATGTGGAGTATTATTCAAGGAGTTCTTAATAGACATAGAAAGAGCTAACCAAAAGGATTAATGTGTTTTTATCCAAACTAATTGCAAAGAATCAAATGAACACTCTAGAATTTGTCTAGCAATCTTACTCTTCCTCTAGTAACAAAGGATTTTGTGGATCATATTCAGAAGCTGATAGAATTCACTCCCTTTTTGGAAAAGTTCAGAGAAAGGAATATGGTTTTGAAAGGAAATGAAATATGGAGAGAAATTGAAGAGTTCATCAAGATGTTATAACCATAACTCTCTGTCTAAAGTGAATCCATTATTGTGTATTCTACTGCATCACTTGGATCTTCTGGTACAGTGCCTGAACAAGCTCATATGTCATTTTTGTAGGAAATATCTCAAATTAAAGACATAATTATAGATCTTGTTCATCCTCGACTTATTTCATATCAACGCCTTACCCTAGATTCTACAGTTCTTAAAGGAGTTCCGCAACCTCCTCTGAAAATCCATTCATAACCTCCTACTTCTTAGCCAAATCCTTCTTATGGCCCATCCATTTATCATTCTGGTAAGGGGAAGTAACCCCTAGACCCTACTATATAATGTGGAGTGATCATTTTTTTGATAGGATTGAGTCCTTTTACATTTTCAAATTCAGTTTAATTAACATATGAATGATATTACACAATTTATCCTATTCTATTTTCATTTTTTACCTTTATCATTTTTCTAATACCAAAAGGTGCAGAACATTAATAAGTATTATTTAAAGGGATATAACATTATTAATTATTATTAGGTGTTTATGCATTATTATCTCTGATACATTTCACTTCCCATAATGGGAACCAATAATCATATTGTTTACTTTAATCATTCTCTATTGGTATGTAATAATGCCCTGATTTCTGATCATCAAAAAGGGAGATATTGTTGGACCATAAACACCATTGGCCACTATCTCTAACTATAATGGTTTTAATTATCATAGAAAATGTTAAATTTTAACATATATATTACCTCATCTTAGATCCTAAATTATTTCAAAGCATTATCTTGAATATCAGATCATTTTAAATAATATATCTGTTTATGAGTGTTTAAGTCTAAATAAGCTTATAACTGACTATCTATGTGTAATTATGGAAATTAACATTCTCTAACTTTTTTGAACTATAATATAGATATGACATCAAAAATTATATATGTATGATTCATTGAAACTAATAGATAGATGACTCACTGATAGATATATGACTCATTGACAAACAGTCCATACAGGCATATGTACCAAGTATGTGATGTTGGAACCATTGATACAACTCACTGTTGCATATGACTCACTGATGTAGAGGAATCACCATTTAATATGACTCACCTATAGAGATGATTCACCCTTTCATATAAATCACGGACACATATGACTAAACATTGCATATGACTCACCGACGCAGATGAATCACCATTGCATACAAATCACCGATGCCGATGACCTACCGTAATCCAAGTGAACTACCATTGAATGGTTCCATCAATACGAGTACCCAAATTTAGTTGAAATGAGTCACTGATACATCATCTATATCACCTACATAAGGACGTAATCATCATTGAAATGTGTCACTGATACTTCAACTATCTCACCAACAGAAAGAAGGGGTTATTGTTGAAATGAGTCACCGATAGATCAACTGTCTAACTGAAAGAAGGAATGACACACAATTGCAACAATTCACCGATGTAATGAATAAATGATGTATGTAATTATTGATAGAAATACATACATATGGGTTGAGAAACTGATTGAAGAAGACACCGACCGACAAGTCACTGATATACTGTTTAAATCTGCATTTAATAATATTATTTTTAGTGGTGAAATTTGTGTCATTTAATCATACTGAAATATTTTATAATCTTTTGTAGGAAATTTAGCAGACATTATGAGGTATGATGAATCTATGCACGTGGAATGAACATGATCTTTTTTATCCCTCAAGAATAAAAATCATTTTGTGAATACAAATGAAAAATGGCAGATGTGTGGTGCATGCCTGTGCTAGAGAGAAACATACGGAAGAATATCAACTCTCATGCATCCATTCTGAACTCTATAACAAATAAAAGTTCAAAAAATAAATATCAGTTGAGCTGAAAATCAAATTGAAAAATCACTTCAGCATACCAAGAATGGAGAAGAATATACCTACTGAAAAATAGTTTTACCTAGAATCAAGAATACGACACTCTCTTTTTGTATCAAAATTCAGAAGAGAAATCAGAGGTCATCTCATCTACATTTTAAGAGTAAATAGTTACATTTAAAGACACATAGAGCCTTATAAATATTTTCTTATATTTGGTTGCTAGGTTGTGTGCATTTTTTAATTATTTTGAGCAGTGTGTGTCTCTATTTATTAAGAACACACTTTTCTCATGTGTTAAAATGAAGAATACATGATATCCTTCCAGTCATACCTTCTTAAACGTATAACTCCCATGGATAAGTATGGAAGAGTACCTTGTGTGACTGGGTAGTCTATACCAATGAAGATTTATGGTAGAGGTCTTGTGACATGGAAAGACTATGTCATCTTGTGAACCCCGATCCAGGATGTGGATCAAACTATTTATTAATTTAAACTTCTTAGTGGTAAGTGATCAACAAGTGTATAAGATTATGTATCTTCTTGATACTGAACCACTTTTTATATATCTTCTGTGTTTTTACCTTTTAGTTTTACTCTATTTTATAATATATTTCATAAAACTAAATTGAACTCTAATAGTTAGTCCTAGAATCTGTTTATAAAAGTATTGACTTATTAGGTCTGTTTTAAATATGTATTAATTATCAAATTGATACAAATGAGAACCAATCAATCTTTTAAGAAATTAATCAAATAGTCGAGATCTTATAAATTCACTACTGGATAAGGCAATTGAATTTTAAATATTGGGAGAATCACAAATAATACATTTTGAATAGAAATTTTTGTAGATGCTCAATTAACTACCCTATTGAGTACTCTACTCTGAACAATAGTTTTGAATTTTTAAATTGTATTCCAAATTTCGAATCATGTTCTCCAAATTTAGTAAATTGGTCCCTCTTAGTTCTGGTCAATATGTACAGTGACCTAAATCATTTTTGTTTCCACAGCAAATGGTAATTCATGTAATTAAGTTCAAAAAAATAAGAATGGTTATTAAATAAACTAAACACACGAAATAATCCTATCATGTGAATTTATTTCGTCTTTAATAATTAGAAATTGTATTATGTATATTTTTTGTCATTTTGGAAGGGATTAATACATTTAAATTAATTTATTCAATGAAATGAAAAACATTTCATTGTCTTGTTTTTAATAACATTAATTTTTTAATTATGGGGATATACATGGGATTTATAGTACTATAAATAGTCTTTAAAAAGCTAAAATATTAATTAAGTGATGTAAATTTAATTTTAATTTTTATTGAATAAATAATTACTTAACATTCTCACAAAACATTGATACATAAATTATTCAATTAATAGAAAAATAAATAAATCATATGAAAAGATATAAATATAATATAAATAGATATATTTAATGAAATAAATTAATTATCTAGATTAAGTTGACATGGTAGTGATGTTTTAAAATAAATGGTTTAAATATATGTGTTATCCTATTATTATTAACATCAAAATAAGGAATAGTTCTATAATATGAAATTATTTATATTTTATAATAAATAATATTTTATTAAATTCTATAAAATTCCAAAAAATCATGAATTAAGGTACATTATTATGATATTGGTGAAACTTTCATCTATGGAGAATTTATGTGCCTTTCATAATTTATATTAACTATATTTACCCCCAAATAGTATAAATCCTTATTATCATGGTATGTTTTAATATGGTTAATAAGGAGTTAAAACCAAAATATTTGTGCAAAAACATAGGAATAACTTGTAAATATTTTATTTTATTTGCCAATGTTGACCTATACTCATCCTAAATTAATTATAATTAATTTTTGAGTTATTTTAATTTAAAAAAAAATTATATATATTTAATATTATAATAGATTCCATGATTGGACCTCCCCTCTCTTATAAAAGAGACATCTTCTTCTCAAAACATCACACTTAATAAATGATTAGTATTTCCAGGACCAACCAAAATATATTAATATAATATATATACTTATTATAGAGGTTTTTTTAGTTTAGAACACAAACCATAGAAGTAATATGCTGTTAAGAAAATGAGTTTGTTTAAAGAAGAAGTATCATTTTCAATCGAGTGTTTCAATTTTACTTCTTCATCCAGATCCTTCAAACATTCTTAATCCCTGATAAAATAATAAAAATAGTATCTAAAATGTAATTCTATGTTATAATGTTAATATAATAACCTATATCTATCTTCTCTACCATCAAACATGAATTGAAACCATCATTCTTCTGTATGGCTGAGTACCACCTCCAAAAACGATATAATTTGTTTTCCATCACCACCTCTCAGGGATGGTTATAATGAAAAATTTAATGTTTATATTATTATTAATTACATATTTATCATTATTTAAATATAGTATTACACATATTTTCGCAACATTCCATACACATGAAAATGATAATGTCACTTGTGCGTACATGTAGACTACCACCTCCACAAAGCGACATGTTTTATTTTTAATCACCACATCATATGGATGATATATAAAAGTATATATAATGAATTAATATGATAGATTTGATATTATTATACCACCATAAATTTAAATTAAAACTTACCATATTCTGGTAATGACCATTGAAAAATTGGAATGTTACCCAAGCGTGTTTATGGATGATTGTCTCCTAAATTATGACATAGTTCATTTTTTAGATCAATATTTAATTGTTTGAACTCATTTGTATAATTAAAATTTAAAATTGATAATAATTATAGTATTATTATTCAATAGATTATGTAGTAGTTACCATATACACCATAGTCAACCAACCAATGTCATTTTGGACTTATGTATCTAATATCACTAACACATATGATATGAACACAAATGATTAAATAGTTTTTATAAAATACTAATACAGTAGATAAAATGAATAATAAAACTGAAAAATATTATTCTAAAAGTAAATAATTAACTAAATTTTACTATTAATAAGATAACAAACTTATATAAGGATTCAAACACAAGGTAAGGGGTTTTCATTGTGACTTTTCTGAAGAAGAAAATGGATACAATTTGTATAACTTATATAATACGAATATAATTTCCTACCATAATCAAAAATGAATTATTTTAATATTTATTTAACTTTTTAAAAGGTTATTATAGAATAATATTTTTTCTTTAACATGTGAGAAATTTTTATATTTTAATAATTGATTCCACTATGGAATGGTTATTTTCTTTAATGAATGTTTTTATAATGAGAACATTAATGTTTTATGATTATTATATGGTTATTGGGAATGGTTAATTATCTAAGGTGGTTCCACTTTAAATAAATATTGGTGGGTTGATGATATTCCTAAAATTAATTGGGTTTTTCATATTGAAAGTTTACTATGTTTGTTATTCCATGTGTAGCTATGATGGTTACTCCCAGTACATACATAAAGGTTATTTCGAGTATATCAGTGAGGGTTAATTAATATATAATCATAAGGGTTATTCCATAAGCATTTATGGTTATAAAATGACCTCCCATGTTACCTACATGATTAGTATATTATTTTTAATAATTTTTATTAAAGTAATATTATTTCATAAGGTAAATAAAATTATAAGATTCTTAGTAAATTCAAAAAATAAAACATTTTGAGAAATTCATTTTGTGTTTTTCATGATTCAAAGTAACCATATTAGTTATAGTTTTCATTTATTATATATTATGTTTTTTTTGGAAAATAATTCAGCAAATTAGATGGCATCATGAACAAGAAAGAGATTGTTTTGAACCCATATTTTATTTTGAAGGATAAAATGTTTTATATGCATTAATGGAATTATGGATTCCATCCATTATTTTGTGTCTTGTACATAGATTTATGTGATCATAACACAATTTAAAATGTTTCTCATTTGGTTTTAAGGATGAAAAGGGGAATGGATGAGGTTAGGATGAAAATATTAAATATATCTTAATGATTATATGTAATTTTTTATTCCAATATAATTTTTTTGTGGGAAAAATCGATAATGGGTAATGTGTCCACTTTTAATGAATGGGATTAATATATAAGAAATTTTATTGACTCTATAAAACTATAAACATAAAAAATATTTTGGAATCAAAAAAATAGAATCATTGTCAAAATATAATTGATTATTTGATGTTAAATATGACTTTACAACATTAGTTACTTTTGAATCTATTAACAAAAGATTGAAAAGAAAGTATATTTTTTAAATTTATGACATGAATAAATTTTATGAATCAACATGATAGTTAATTTAATTGACAATCATTTTCCATGTTATTTTAAGCATAAAATATTTTTTCCAATATTCTATAAATTTTTATAAAATATTATTGAAATAAATGGATAATATTTCTTATATTCAAATAAATGTAATAAATGTTATTTAAAATATATTTTTCTAGTATGGGGATATCATTTAGTTTTTTCCCTATAGTCCAATAGGGATATGTTATAACAGTACAATACATATTGTTTTTCTTTATGGATTATGGTTATTTTATAGATATTTTCCTTTAACCCATTTCAAGTCCACAGTTCAATAAATACAAAACAAAATAACAGTTGTTTTAATGGGTGTTATATAGAAAATATAATGATTTTAAATATCTTTTTCATTCTATTTTATATGAAAAAATGCATAGATGATTGGGTGGTTGTTGTATAATAAATAAATAATAACTGTGTTAGTTATATCCCTCCAATGGATTAGATAATGAGACATAGTTAACTATAGTATGTTATTGAGAAGAGAAAATTATGTTAACGATTATATTTTACTTTGATAAGATGGTATAGTTTTGTGAAAATTTGTATCTCAAATGAGATGATGGGTTTAATTAATATAAATTAATAATTTTATAAAAATGTAATTATCTATTTTTTGTGATTCCAAGATTAATTTTTTATGCTCCAAGAAACATACATTGTTTTTAAATTCTTGAAATGAGTCATAATGGATACTTTGATAAAGGATTGTTCTCAAATAACTCATGATTATTGAATTATATAAATTTTATATTATGTTATGTATTTATTCCCTTTCACATTATTTATATTAAAATTTTTTATGGGTATGAATTATCTTATGTAATTCCCATTCAAAATGAATATTTCATCATAACCTTATTCTAATCTTATTTCCACTAATGAAACTCGTTTTCTAATTTATCTGACTACCCTTACTGAGCATTTTATCCCACCCTTCTTCTATTTTACATTTAACCCAGGTTATGAAAAGCTGTTTTATGTGATTTATATCTATAAAGGATTAACTTTTTATGAAAATAATGATATCTATTGAAGATATATTATGTAATAAGAAAATATGACTAGAGTAAGAACAATTACTATTTAATGAATTGGTTTTTTATGTTAAGAAATATCTTAATTCACTAAAACATTATAAATAAAAATTTCATGGGTATATATGTTATATAATTTTTATGTCATTTGTTTTCATGTTTTGGATATCTAAAATTAAGACACATTTATCAAAATAAATTACAAAATTTATAGATTAGGATTATAGAACTAAAATAGGGAATGTTGGTTTGAGGCTATTATAGTATCCCTAGATAAAAGGGCAGAGACACGAGTTGGGCAAGAGATATTCTAGAAAATAATACAAGAATATTAATATAGGAGATAATATGACATTAATTATAAATTTAATATTAATAAATTTGATGAAATAAATATAATTTTTTTGACAACATTTATGTTTCGACATATATTTCTTTGGTGGGGAATACCTGTACCCAAAGGTTCAATGTGTTGTGAAAATTGTTTCATGGGTTGTGAGTGGTTGCTCCCTTAGTCACTTAATGAGCTGACTTATGCTTATAGGATGGGGAGTGAGAATACACCTCATTTCTTTAAAAAGTTACTTCTATTTCCAAGGAGGGATGAGGGTATTCCCCCTAGGTTCTTGAGGTGTATACTTGTGTTTGGAGGGAATATAGGGTTTATATACATAGATTCCTATTTATGAAATGTTTCATGTGTGGGGAGTCGGTATTCCCCTATGTACCTAATGATGTTATATTTGCCTTTAGATATATGAGATAATTATCCTCACTGTTCTTAATGAGGCGACTTATGTTTCTAAGTCATACAAAATGTATTCCCACTAGTTTTGGACCAGGTAACTTGGGCTTGAAAGACAAGGAGCATGTGTTCCCCAAGGTTCCTATAGATTGTGTTACATGATGAGATAATTATATGTATCAAAAAATTCTGTTAGATGAATCTTGGGTGTCTCCATATAAATAATGTATATAAATTAACTTATTTATCATGATTTCAATTATTTATAATAGAACATCATAATTCACACTATTTCGCAACTAATTTATTTTGGGATATTTTTTTCAGTGTTCTAATCACTTGTACTCACACACTACTCGAGTCTTCATGGTTACATGAGAATAATTAATTGTTGTGGAAAATAGGTAATAGAGAATTAAATTTAATCAATTGTTAAATATGGATCTTTATGATGGACCAAGGGTGATTCAATCAGGCTAGTTCCGAATATATTTTTTTGACATCGTCTGTTAACTTGTTTTTTGGGTTATTTATTGGAACAATATTTTTAAGATCCACCCATAGGTGATACATTTTTATATATTATTTTTAATCCATATATATCATTAATATTTATATATAATGTGTTGGAAATACTATTTATGACAACCTATTCTGATGTATCTCATCTTATATATATATATGGTATTTCCATTTTTTATACTATTGTTTATCACTATAATATGTGGGTGTTTTATTAAATTATATCACCATATACCCTAACCACTAGGTAGAAACATCTTGGATATAAGAAGATAAACATAGGGTCACAGAACTTTAAGGGATGACAAACATGTGCTAAGCTAGGTTAGGGACGTTTCATAATATAAACTCTTCATATTACAAATTATAGGTAATTTCGTTTTATGATATTTAATTATTTATTATTCTTAATATAACAAATAAATTTTTTATAGAATTAAAATAGTCAAAATATCACATAATTAATTTGATTTGAAGCTTGATCATATAAATTAATCAATACCCCTTTAAATATGTTTCAATAAATTCTATCAAAAAAGGACTTTTATTTTCAAAATTCCTAGTTAATAATTAGGAACAATTCATAATTAATTTTAATATACTTTATATATGGCCATAATTTGTTATTTTTCAAAAATTAGTAAAATTCTATATAATTTTATATAAATTTGTATCATCATTATTAGTCAGGTTATATATATCAATATTATTTTATATTAACAATTAATATGAAGAACATATATTTATTAACTATTTTATAATAAATCAATAATAAATTATTAATTATTAATAATAAATAATTAATATATAATTTATAAAATAATTAAATATCTCCAAATAAAATTTCATAATTTAATTTCATTATATGTCATTTTATTCAATGGATAATTGAATAGAAGAAATAATAAATTTTTTATATTATATTATATGATCCAGACTATATCTTAAGATCACAGTCAGTTAAAAATTAATATCAAACCATATGATTGGTATGTTGTAGTATATGATAGATTATACATGCACTCTCAATCATATTTGTTGTAATACTATATATCAGATATTGTGTATTTGTGTGATACTCATATCATGTCATAGGATAGACCAAAATCATATGTGGGAATCATGGGCAATTTACCAATCGATGAAAAAATTAGATGATAATGGACAGAAACCACTATCAATTTCAATAAAGACCAAGGGAGAAAGGATAAGAATTTTTTTATCAGAACTATTGAAGGGGAAGATGCAATTATGTTTTATGTAAACTCATTATGCACTATAAACTAGAAAGTAATTTTCTTGAGTTTGGTTCAATGCATTACTATATTTCATCAATCTAAGAAAAGAAGATGAAATCTATTCTTGAGCTTATAAAAGTATATTTATCTTTCAAAACACATGGTGGGATTATCTTAGAGAAAAATTTTATATAAACTCTAGTATTATCATTTTTGAGTACAATCACATTGAAAATATAGTATTCATTCAAATTGTGGAATTTGACAATATATTATGGATAGACTGGCTATTAATAGATAATGCTAAGATCAACAGTAGAATAAATGAAATTTCACTAGTCTTGAATGGAGAACCTAATGTTATTTTCAACATAGATAATTCCCATCATGATATTTGACTATAAGCAACTCCCATAGCCTTTTCATTGAGATGGTCAATGAAGAGGGAGAATGGAATGAATGTATAATGATAGAGAATGACCCCATCATTTAAGAATACATTGAGGTATTTCCAAATGAGTTACTCAGACCTCCCCTAGAATGAGAGGTAGTGTTCTCCATTGAACTCACACCTTGATCAAAGAAGATTTCAATGAACTCATAAATAATGGAATATATGGAGTTATAGGAATTAATGGAAAAACATCAAGATATTTTTTAGAAGTGATTTTTCATACTATGTATGTACCATTGGGGAGAACCAATTCAATTTGTAATGTAGAATGGTGTATTAATGAAAATATTCATTGATTATAGAGAACATAATGTTATCATAGTGATAAAAACATACCATCTCATAAATGATTTATTTGACCAACTTTATAGGGGTCAATTCTACCCTAAGATTGACCTACGATCATTATATCATCGTTTGAGAGTGATGAATGTGGATATTAATAAGATTTCCTTCTGAAAAAGATATAGGAATTATAAATTTGATGTTATTAACTTCATCTTAACTAATTATACTACTATATTTATGGACATGATGAATATAGTCTTTGAGGAATAAATTGAAAAAAATTTAGTAGTTTTTATGGATTAAATTATGATATTAAAAAACATTTTGAGGATCATGAGTATCATTTAAGGGTTCTATTAATGGCTCTAGGGAAGGAGAATATATTAGGAAAATTAATAAAATTCCATTTATATTTAAAACAAGTTGAAATCTTGGGAAAAATTATAACTAATGAAGGAATCTCAATTGTACCATCTATGAAAAAGGCTGTAGAGGATCAGACTCATTCTACAATAGTAACTGAGTTCCTAGTTTTCATGGTATAGCATGGTATTATAATATGTTTGTGAGAAACATTTCAAAACATTTTAATCCCCTGACCATGTTAACTTAGAATAGATCTAAGTTCATCTGGACAAAGGAGTGTGAATAAAATTACTATGAATAGAAGAAGAGATTGGTTTCTTCACCTGTGTTAACTATTTCCTCTATCAGAGAATGATTTTTTATTTATAGTGATGCATCTCTGAAATGGATTGGGATCCTCCTCATGGAAAATGAAAATTTTATTACTTATGAATCTCTAATGTTAAATCCTCATGGATAAAATTATCCTACTCATTATCTAGAGTTAGCAATAGTTAGTTTTTTCATTAAAAATATGGTAGCACTCCCTTTATGGGTTAAATTTGATATACACATATACCATTAATTCTTTGAATATGTATTCACTCAAAATGAATTGAACATGAGTCAAAGGGGATGGCACGATCATCTTAATGACTATAACTATTAAATTCATTATCACCCCAAAAGAGAAAACAATTTCAGTGATGAATTAAGTTGGAAATAACTTTTTTGTGCTATAAATAATGAAGATTCAAGGAGATCTATTGATCAATGGCCTTTTGAAGTTAGCCATGGGAATTATAATGGATGGGACATCATCAACCCTATCACAATGATTTCTCATCCATCATTACTAGATAAGATAAATGTGTCTATAATAGAATATACTTTTATATAAAATAAGATAGATGCTGTGAAGAATGGAATGTTTCCTAAGATCAATATTGGTCAAGCAGCTATACTGAAATTTCAACAAAGGATATGTGTCTCATCTATCCTATAAATAAAGAAGGATCTGATGGATGAATCTCATAGATCAACATTGTCTAAACATCCTAGAATAACAAAAATGTATATCGACCATCATGATTAATAATGGTAGGATAAATTTCAAAGAGAGATTTCAAAAATATTGCAAGATTATTTGTGTACCAATAAGTGAACGAAGAGAGAAAACATACAAATGGGTTTTTTAATCACAACCTATACCAACAAGGAAGTGAGACAATATAACTATAGACTAAATCACTATTACCTCATGAACATCAAAAGAAGACAACGTTATAATGGTTATAGTGGATCTAAAAACCAAGACATAGCACTTCATCATTTTTTGGTAAGATTTCACTGTTTAACAAATTCACATCATATATGTAATAAAAGTGATGGGGATTAATGGGGTTCAACTTTCTATAATCACTCATTAGGATATAAGGTTCACAAATAGATTATAGAGAAGTCATTAACGTGACCTAAATAATTAATTTAACTTTATTATGTCTTATGACCCCCAAACATATGTCCAAACAAAAAAAAAATTCAGAATCTCAAGGAAATTATAAGAACATGGTAAATGGAATTTAAAAGGGGGATGGGATCAAAACCTCCCATTAGTGGAGTTCTAAAACAAAAAATAGTATCTAATAGAGTTTTCAATGGGAAACATATGAATATATATAATGAAATTGTTGTAGAACTCTTAATTGTTGGGATGGAGTGGTTGAGAAGAGGCAACTTGGGACTGATCTTTTGCAAGAGATAATAAAAATGTTTCATTCCATACAAAATCATATAAAAGATAATAAGATATTGTAAAATATCTATGATGAAAACCATTTAATGTACTTTCAGTTTTATGTTGTAGAAAAAGTTATCCATTAGATATCATTATGTAAGAGATTCATGTGGTTTAGAAATAAAGTGAATCTTTTCCCTAGGTATATTTGGCCTTATGAAATCCTTGAACACATTGGTGTGGTGTAATATTGGATATAACATCCACAAAATATGTTTTATGTTCATGATGTATACCATGTATCTATCTTGAGTAAGTACAACCATGATCCCTCACATGTACTAAATCCGGAGGTGATACAACTACAACATGACCTCTACTTTGTGGAGTAGTTGGTGGATATCTTGAATATAAGATAAAATGTTCTACACAATAGCACTACCTAACTTGTCATAGTTTTTATATGAAATATAAATATGTAGAAATGACATCGGAAATAGGGGATAAAATGAGGTAGAAGTACCCTCACATATTCCCAAGCGGGAGAATAAGATGTAATTTTATGGACAAAATTTCATAGAGGGGGAAGAATGTAATAGAAAAATCATTATTAAATGATATTGTTTTCCTAAATATATATGTTTCACATGTAATATAATAATATACCCAAACAAATATAGAGATAGCAAATTTTGATCTCATTAATAACCATATTCAAAATAATTAATTATGAAACTAATTAAAATTCAAAAAATTACATCTAGAAAAATATAAATAATAAAATATCAAAATTTGAAAAATAAAGATCATCCTAATTTTATACAATCATATCCCCAATCCAACTCAATATAAATGAAACAAAATATTATTAAAAAATCAACATTCTAAGAAATGAAAATATAACCTTAAGGGGAATTTGCAGTGAAAATTTGTGTGAAAGAATGAAGTGGTATTTATATGGTATAAAGGTAAATGTGATCGTTGGGATTCAACATTAATATGAACATTGGTAAATTTTACCATTAGTAAAGAAGGACATGGGAAAATATACCCATGGTTGATAATTTTACTATTCAAATTTTTTTAGCTAGTAATGACAAAGTATAATTGATGAATAAAGGAGAATTGATGGCCTCAACTAGTAGACTTATTTTGTTTGAAGACCATTATTCAGAACATGGTAGAGGGGTAACATCATTGTGGTTCCACCTTGAAGATACCCCGACCAGGATTCAACAAGTGATACTTGAATGAAATCAGCTTTTAGGGATATTCAGGTTTGTAGAGATCACTACCAGGTCAATGTTAGTAGAGCCACCCCATGCAACTAAAACCATCACACTCTTCACCCATAGGAAATACATAGAAGTTATAAGGGGTTATGTGTTGTAGATTCTTAAAGTGAAATTTAATTTTTATAAATAAATTGGTTATTCCATCAATTACATTTTAAGAATGGTTATGAATAATAAAATATATGTTTAATTTAGAAGAATTTCATAAATTGATTTGTGGAAATAAATAAAAAATAATTATATTTTTCTATAAAATATATAAGCCTTTATAATAAAATTAGGTACTGTGAATAATACCATTCTGAACAAATAGTAATTTTTTAAAAATATTTTCTATGTATAAATGATAAAATAATTTTATAACCCTCTAAGAATGCTTTTAATGTATCAAAAATATGAATGTGCCTTCAAAACTAAGATTTTTAAATTACTAAAGAATTTTATAAATAAAAGTTAAAATAATAATATTTAGAGAATTATTCTGTTAGAATAATCATTATCTTTGAAATAATCTTGTCAAAATTAGGTTATATTTCTTTTATGATAACTTTCTAAAATATATTATTTTTTCAATGAATAATAAAAATAAAGTTTTGAGTTTATAGTATTTTATGACATCATATTTATGTCATAATGAGGTAATAATTAATTCAACCTAATTCATGACCTAAAATATGTTATTTTATTAATATTGATTATTTTAATATACTTTAATAAATTTACAAACCAATAAGCGACATTCCAAATAAAAAATTGAACATTTGATTTTAAATGAAATATTTTGTGTAAAAGTTAACTTCCCATGGCCAAAGGGATATTAACAAATGATGGTAGGTTCTTGTGGTCTAACTAAACGACATGAATACCCTATCAAATTAGTACCCAACTTGATATGTCACATAACTGAAGGGAGTTCTTGATCCTTATTACTTAACAACTAGCAACCAAGCATCGAACAATAACTAGATGGAAATTTTTTCCCAAACTCAATAAATTACATGGAACATATAGATAAAGAGAAAATGAACTAAGAAATATATATTAAATAATTAAAACTAGATAGTGTAAAGAAAATAAAAAAACACTAGAAAAATCTCCAAGTACAATTCCAACTGCAAAAAACAATGAAAATAGGGAAATCAGCTACCCTTATTCATAACATGGGAAACCCCAAAACATCTAAA
The DNA here is from genome assembly GCA_963277665.1 of Viscum album. NCBI lineage: Eukaryota > Viridiplantae > Streptophyta > Magnoliopsida > Santalales > Viscaceae > Viscum > Viscum album. Next base: position 255,577,859 of record OY728123.1, read on the forward strand.
AATCTAGCTACTCAGAATGAGCTGACCAAAACCAAAATACCTCACTATGTAACCACTTCATTCCCTACATGAAAAGGCAATAAAAAGTATACACACCACCTAAAAAGTGTGAAGGGTGTGAGCTAACAAGCTCTGTAAGGTCCCACCCATGTGTTTGATAACAATTCTCTATAAAAAATCTCAAGTATTCCGATATTAATGCCTGATAAGAAGTAAATAAGTTTTATCAAAATCATGGTAAACATTTTTCCTTTTCCCAAAATTCCAAAAAGGTAGGTATATCAATTTTAAACCAATAGAATTTATATCAAAAAAATCTCAAATATAAACTATAGGTAAATCTCCCCAAAGAACTGAAAATATATGGATTAAAGGCTAATTAAACCATAAAAAATGAATAATGTGCAAAAAGTCCCTAGAATAGGGTCATATGGAGTATAGAATCACTCAATGAGTGAACCTATCGATTATGTCAAACATGTCCCTAAACAAATAGGCATAGGGATCTGAGATAATCCCAATGCGAAAATCCCCATACGATAATATGGACGACATCCATAAGCTAATCCTTCTATTTATATACCCAAGGCTTCCCAAGTGTTGTATTTCATAAACATTCATATGCTCTGAAAATATCCCCTTTTCAATTTATCAAAAACTATGCAAAAGCCACATTTTTATCAAAAAATCCATATAAACACACAAAACAGTCATAACAATGTAAATATAATTAAATTTAAAAATAACATGAGAAATATATTTCATTTACAGAGTATAGAGATTGAACTACCCACCTCAAACTCAGGTCACAAATGACTATAAAGGATTCAGCAACAAGAGGAACACAACAATGACAATGGAGGTCCTAGAATCAATATACCCTTATTAAAATTGATTCAATTAAATAAAAGTGTAGGAAAATACGAGGAAGAAACACATACATCCAGAACGCACACCTATCTTACCACAACCAACAAGTGAAATGGCCCCTAGAATATAGTCACACCATGAATTTTGATTATGAACAAGAGGAATCACATCCACTTGTCTATGGTCAGATAACACAACACAACAACACTACCAAAATCAATTAAATGAAGACGAAGAAAGTCTTACACAACCAAAGTTATAATAACCAAATTATACGGTGACACAATAATGAATAGATCATTCCAGATCAAATGGCGATTTAAAAAATCCTTGAACAAGGTTTTCGATCAAGATTAAAAAGGTCTATATATAATGAAATGAAAAATAATCCCCAGGACACCATTAAATGTTCTACTCATGTAATTAAATTGTGTTTACTATCTTTACACATCATGTAATCTCTTAAAACAACATGAAACCTGCAATGATGACATACTCTAGAGAACCAATCAAATTTTAAATTAGTACCAATATTTTAACATTATATGTCATGTTACCATTACACGACTTGTGACCCTTTCACTATATGTACACATTTCATGTCATGTGTTTGGAGAGCAAGTAATAGTTGCATAGCCCCTTTAAAAAATATGTAATATCCTAGTGTATAGAAAAAACATCATGACTAACGTAGACATACTCTGATCTTTAGGATATTCCCCCTATATCCATAAAAATATTTATAACCATATTATATTAAATCAAACAAACATCCATCTAAAAACAGTAATAAATTATATTCTGTAAATGTTCTCAATCCTCAAGAGTCCCTAGTCACTCTGAATTGAATAGGATAACATGTAAATGGAATAGAATTGCCCAATATAGGGTAACATATTGTTATAAGATCCTGACTATAAGACTTTTCATCCCTAGGAAGTCATGTGGAAGAATGAAGTCCCCTAAATCAGTATGTTCACAAATCCACCCTCAATAACACATGCTCCCAAGTCTCATTAGAATATGATCTATGATTCCATTACACTCCAAAAAACAAAAGAAACATCACACCCATACCTTTAGATGAGATTCAATGATCTCAACAAGTTACTCATCACTGGAAACATCTATTTCTAACCTAATATTCCCCGACTCAAAACATGAGGGTGATCAGGATGATATTTATAGAGCTATTATATTTGGAAAAAAATCATGTATTCCTATCAATTGATCTTACAATTCCAACTAATAATCACCCAAGAAAATTCACTTAATGAACTTAAAAATTCCAACATCTATCATAAACCAATTTCTCTATTTTTCAAGGTGTCAGTGAATCAACCTAGGAGAATCCATCAAGAAAACCTTATCACCAATAGAGAACTCCAAAGGTATATTCTGGTGATACATTTAATATTTATATCAACACTTCATTGTAACCATACACTAAAAAATATATTGAACCATCAGAGACATATCTTTAACAAAACACAGTCCAACCAAAGAATCTTAACCCACCTATTCCCAAAAAGAGGCATCCTTTAGGGGCCACCATTCAAAGCCTCAAAAGGAGCCATTCTTATTGATGAATTATAACTATTATTTTTAGAAAACTCAACTGATCTGAGATAGTTATACCTATATCTAGAATAGTACATGACATTATCATGATGCATATCTTCAAGAATATGAATAACACTATCTTTTTGACTGAATTTCTATGGATGTGAAGCTGTAATAAATCTAAATTAAGTCCCTATACCCTCTTAAGGACTTCTATAGAACCTTAATGTAATCCTAGGAACCCTCAATAAAAGAAAAACAGAAGTAACCCAACATAACCTGAAATATTTTTGCATATATATATAATATATATCCTCAAATTTAGTTCTGTCTCCAATTATAATGAAACAAGTTGACTTTATCAATTGATCAATCACCACCCAGATAGAATCCCTACCTGAGTGATTAAATGTCAATCCAATAGAAATTTCCATTTATTTCTTGTCCCATTTCCAAATATGCTATGGAAGAGAATGGAGATAAATAGAATGTTTCAAATAGTATTATTTTGTCCATTTACATGTGTAAAAGTGGGGCACATTATGAAAAATGTCAAGATTCATACCGAACCAAAAAATTCATAGTCACATATCATTATATGTCCTCATAGTGCTGGGATGAACAACCCATAATGAACAATAATGATCATAGAAAACTGAGCTCTTCACATATTCTAGAATGACAAACTGATACCCAAATCTGATAATACCATCTGAAGAGAGAGACCAAACAGAAAATTCATCCCCAATATATAGGGTTTCACTAATTCCTCTGAATGAAAAATCCTTATGATAATTCTGTTGAATAGAATCTTTGAGATTTGGTGACAATTGATCACTGGTTAGAATCATTCTTAAAACATCATTCTGAGTATCCATATGAAACTGAGAAAAAATACACCTAAGTTTTTTCTCTTATGTTGAATCCAAAATATCATGTGATTGAACTTTCTAGTTATGAGTGCTTGAAATGAAATTACCATCCCTATGGTATAAGAAATATTGAAGTCAAACATCTGAAGTCATTCCACCGATGAACTCTATCAAAGATTTAAGTCCTTCTGAGAAAAGATATAGCATTAACTCTTATAGTCAGAAAAGTCTATGAACCATTCTACTAAAAGTTAATACTACCAATACTTAAGTGGATGTATAACTACGAAAAGTCCTAAATAATGAGTGGGGTAGTTCTTATAATGAAATATCAGATTATAAGAGTAATAATCCACCACATGATCATCTTTTATGTGACCAATACCCAAACTAATTCCAAAAGCATCGTAGAAAACCACCGAACCATTATCAAGCTAATGTAAGAAAAGAATAGGACCTGATGTTAGAAGTCATTTCAATTCATTGAATGAAAACAAGAAACTTTGAATCCCATGTGAAATTCACCACTTTCCAGGTAATAGTAGTCAATGGTGAATGAAAATACATGAAATATTTGAAAACCAAATGATATTATTAAGAAAGACTAAGGATGATCAAAATATAAAATCTATATCAGGGATATTCCAATAAAAATATATCATTTGACTTTAAAGGATCAACTGATAATCTATAATTAGATGTAATGTACCCCAAGAGTGTCACCTAATAAATCCATTGGTTTCATTTTAAAATATTTCCATAAAAACGTTCTATTCTTTGGATTTTCAATACCAATCTTAGATAGTTCTGATAGTCACACTTGGATATTGATTAAAACAAAATATCATCTATGAATAATAAAAAAAATTCAAGATACAAACAGAATATCTAATTCATCAAATACACGAAAACTACAAGAGATTTAGTCTAAAAAAATAGAATCACAATATATCTATAATGAATATAATTAATCTATAAACCCATCTTCAATATACCACACTTCCTACATTTGAGTTGATGATAACCTAACCAAAGATAAATATTCAAAAATCAATTTCCCATTATCAATGATCAGTTATATCATCCATAGGATTCCACGGAAACATAGTCTTAACTATTACCTGGTTCAACATTTTGATATCCAATGAAAAACCATAGTCAATAATTTTTCATATTGGAAACGTGCATTAGGGTCTCCCAAGGAGAATCATTAGGGAGATAAAAATCATTTTTCACCCATTCACCCAACTGAATTTTGAGCTCTTTCAACTTTATTAGTTCCATACGATACAGAGGTATAAATATCGTTTGTGTTCGTAGAACTAGGTAAATCGTGAACTATACCTTTCTCTCTAGAGTATGACTGGAGAAATTGTTATGGAAAACATCAAGAAAACCCTAAACAAGAATGAGAAGATAAATGGTAGAAGAATAATTTTCGGGCCCAATTGCATTACTAGAAAATGAACTTCTTAGGCCTGGCTGGGAAAGTCCTGCATGGACAAATCTCGGGTACCACACACCACAAAACACCCACAAGATCCCATTGGATATAATAAAAAATACACACCGATGATAATAATAAACGTTAGCATGATAATAAAAAATACAATCCATCTAGGCGATGATGTAAAAAATATCCAAATTGAGAATGTGAAAATTCCAAACTAGCTTGGTATCAGTGATGGATAATGAACAAGAAAGACACTAAATGCTATACTATTTCCTATAGCCAAGAATATTTGTTAAATCTATAAAAAAGCACATGAGTCCCATAGGAATGTTAATAATATCAAAAAACAACCAGATATAATTGAGTCGGATAAACTATTTTGAAATGATGAAATCACTATTGAGGATGAAATAAAGATGGTATATCTCACTTTTCATGGACCCACATCTACCTCTAATAGATACTCATTTATTATGAACAGGAACTTTACTCTATAGGCTTGTATCTAGATCCCTAATGTCATTAAATCATTTTACTACACCACCATATCCTTTGGAACCGATGATCCCTCACTATAATAAGCAGTTGACATAACCTGAAAAAAATGTTGCTGAAGACCATAATTCCCAAAGTTGTTACACATCTCACTATGTGATGTAAAATAATGTTGTGTATCTCAGACCTTTCAAAACTATCTAAAAATAAGATTTGTATCACTAGATACAACTAAATTAGATAAAGTGTCTTGCTACTAAGAACCAACTCCCACACTCTGACAATGATCCTACCACCTCCACATTTTCCCTAGAACGCCACTCAAGTTTCCACTTCGTAGATGATAAGGGGAGAAATAACCAATCCAATCTACCACATTCATCGATACCATCATTTCTCTATCCACCATATCCACATAGGTCAAATGATTCATCATAAAGACACATGATGTGATATTCTATCACAACCCATTTTGGTACTTATATGTCTTTTTATGGTCATTATTTTCAACCATTGTGTAAAATGAACCATATAAACAAAATGATGGTTGTATTCTGACAACACACAATCTCCCTATTGGAAAGAAATTAACAATACAGACTTCACCAACATTAGTGACTCTAGAAAAAACTACTTGATGAATAGAATCCTGGAACACTTCTATTCCAAGACGACATACTTATCTGCCGATACTGGGGTAGCACGCCAACACTTGAGTAGAACCTCAAGTCTTAATGTTGCACAATTAACCTTTATACTCTAAGGTGTATCCTTATTTTCAAAGATATGATCAATTATTTCATGAAATTATTTCTCCTATTAAGGACAATTTATTCCTTTAAATGATGGTTGATTCTCACCTAAGAACTCCTATTATTAATCCTATTATCCTAAAACTCACGGTTCTTCTTAAAAAATGTGCTCTAATCTAATGGCACATTATGGTCAATAACCCAAACCCAACCCACAATTTCTTCCATAATACTATGATCCATCAGAGGATTCCCATGAGGAGTGTTGGTTTCACCTTTCTAAGGAGTTCATATAACATGTTTTGCAGTCATACCAGTGAAAACTGAAATAAAATAAATGATCCCAAAATAAAATAAATTCATTAAAAACTAGAAACCCCATAAGAAAAAAAGAGGTAAACTGTAAAATCTCAAAACATGAGACACACATCCCAACATCCCATGGTAATTTCAGTCTCATCATGGTATGATTATGCCAGAAACATTCAACAACATACCTATCAAGTCCCAAGAATGCAATATCTATTCTAATAGATTCTATTAGACATGGACTTCTGAGGATAGAACACCTATAATAACAAACTCTAATGAACTGACCTGAATACCCTATCATACTAGTATCCTTCATGATACAACACATGTTTGAATGGAGTCCTCAATCCCCAAAGGATGGAGAATACCACCTAGTTATTGAAAAAACAACCATAGGGAAATATTTCACCCAAAATACATTAAAGAGATGACACATATGTATAATGGGAAAATTCTATAAGGATTATATTTGTCATAAGTCAGATAAGACAACTGAAACAAAATAAATACAAGAGTTCAACAATATTTGATTATGTGTCCCAACATAAAGTACTAACAAAACAGGGACACCAACTACCTAATGTTATATCATAGGAAAGGATGCATCGTCTCACCATCCAACTACCGACACTAAGATAACCAAACCATGTTTTCTCATTGTAGTTACTTACCTTTCCCTATATGGAGGGGAATAAAAATGTATATTCACCATAGTAGAAGTGTGTAGGTTCTTAGCTAATAGGCCCATTAGGAACCCACCTAGGTGATACACAATAAGTCTCTCAATATAAAACTCAAGTATTCTCATGTTATATAAAATATTACAGGAAAATAAGTAAGGTAGTTTTTATAAGAAACATGGTAAACATTTTAAATTCTCCAAAAATTTCAAAAAAAAGACAGGTATATAAATTTCATAGACAATGCATTCTTATAGAAAACCAAAATAGATTGAAGAAAAATCATATGTCAATCATTATATGAAACTCAACAGGCGAGGCTATAAGATTACTCGTACCATAATAAATGACTAGTGCACAACAAGTCCCTATAAAACATGCCTAAGGAGAGGGTAACCCCCCATGATTGAACCTCTCAATGATGTCAAACAAGTCCATATAACAAAATACATTGAGAGAAGAGAAAATCCCCCTAAGAAAATCCTCAGATGAAAACATAGATGCTGACCCTAGGTTAACCCTTCCCCCCATGTACCCAAGGCTTCACATTTTTTTAATTTCATAAATCATATATATTCATTGAAAATACACCTATTCAGTTTATCAAAAATCACTAAAAACCCACCTTAAATCAAAAGTTCATTTACCCACAAAAAACAATCATGCCAATTTATTTATAAATGAATTTGAAAAGAAGAAGAGAAATATATCTCATAAATAAATGATATATATATAACAACGTACCATATAAATAGGGTTGAACATTCCCATAAAGGATCCACTAACAAGAGGACCACAACAAGAAAAAAAGTGGTTATAGAATATATCTACATTTTTATTAATTATTAAAATAAATAAAAGGTTTTCTGAGAGTATGATGAAAAGATTACCGCAAGAACATACAACAACCACACTACAACAAATATGGGAAATGACCCCTGAAAAATGATTACACCATGAATCTAGAAGAGTAACAAGAGGAATCACCCCAATAGATCAATGGACCTAGCTACATAATATAATCGTGATACTGTGATCAAAGAATTGAATATTCAGATATACCTACTTACCTGAAGATATAATAACAAACTACTATGGTTATACAATATTGGAATGATCATTATTGATTGAACTAAGACTTCAAAAATCACCTATGAAGGGTTGTAAATTGAGATAAAAAATATCAATTGGATAATGAAAGGAAAAATAATTTCCATGACACCCTTAAAAGTTCTTCTGAGGGAATCACATGGCCTGTAATCCATTTATAGGTCATGTATTACAAGATGATCATATATATCGATAAACCGTCAACATTTAAGTTAAAACTGATATTTTAACATTACACATCATGTTACTATTACATGACATGTAATACTTTCATGTGGTTTACACACTTCAAGACTTGTGTCTTAAGACCATGTATACATCATGTAATCCCATTAAATGTAATGTAATATTCCAATGTACAACAACAATCTTCAGAACAAACTCAGAAATCCTCCAAACGCAGGGATAACCTCAAAAATACATTACCAAATTTATACATAGATTCCATTAATTAAAAAAAAAATTCAACCCAAACATTTAGTTATTTTTCTCAGCAAATTTTCTCTATCCTCGTGAGTCTCATGACTCAACCAATTAAAGTGTAAAACAAGTGATGAGGTGGGAAATGAATTAATGTAGTTAATTTGATTATATATGGGGATTAAAATAGCATAAATTTTGGTTTAGATTTTAAAAAACATGAAAAACCTCTATGTATGGCAATAGGTTTTCATTTTACCCAACATTTATTTCCAATAACTATATTTTGAAATTATTAACCAATTCCTCATATTTTCATATAAATATAAAACCTTTTTGCCATTCCAATTCACTCCCCATCTATCCTCTATGAATTTCATGTGATTTTTCATCCCAATAAGTCTGTAATGGTTTCCTCAATCACCCAAGGTTCCATCCTTACATTTTTTAAATAACACTTCTTGTTCAGAGAAATATCCCCATCTCTATTCCATTTATGTTCTCTTTTCATATGGTATGTCTTATACTTTACAAACTATAATATTTTTTTCACTATCTCTTATCCCATTACTATAATAATAATTTTTTATCAATGGGTTTATTATTTCTCTGTCATTTACCATTTTCTAAAATAATTTTTTATATATGTTATAATGCTGAATTATTTCTCAAATTTCCATCTTTTAGATAATAAATATTATTTTATATTATTTTATTTTTCAATACCCTAACCTATTTCATTTCAATGGGTATTAAAATATTTTTAATAATGATTTATTAATTCATTTATTTACATATATGAAACACACATTTACTTTTTTTGAGTTAAAAAAATGTAATGTTCAGGTCTTTGGGTACTTTTGAACACCATTAGTTTGATAGAAACTCATTGTCTAATCTCTATGATGTATTAATGAATTTTTTTTAATATCTATGTACATAAAATTTATTAATGAAAATAATCGTGATCCCTGATATCACTACCATTAATTTGATATTAAATTTAATCTGTAGTGATGACTTATTTTATGATACCTTGGTGGATATCCTTGGAAATTTTAATTTATGGCACATTAGTGATAATCCATATTGATAAGCTTATGAATGACTCATTTAAATGGTTTAGACATTATTCCACGTTATGATTCATGTTCTTATTATTATGATATTCCCCATGATCATTTCTTATTTTTATGCATTATGTTCTTATTGATGTGGCTTATGATCACACACTTTTTAGCTCCCTTTCTTGTTCCATTATAGGGATTTATGCTCACCACTTTCCATTTATGTGTCTCGATATGATATAAAATATAGTAAATGTTACTTAGGGTGAACCCATTAAGATTTATTTCAGGTGGGTTTTGAATAATGATTTATTTTTTTAGGTACGATGAACCTAATTTATAAGAAACTAAACATTAAAATATCCTCTATTTTTCACATGAAATGAATAATTATGGTATAAAATGGAGAGAATCCATATTAATTATCAATGATCATTGTGTGGGGAATGTTATAAAATGATGAAACATAACATTATAAATCTATAATCAATTGTAGTCTAAAATTTAAATCATGAATTATAATTAGAATATATCAGAGCATTAGGATTTGGCCACATTTTAAACTATGCCCAGTTATGAATGTAGTGTCACCAAACTAGTACTTGAAATATCCACACCTGAAGGCTTATGATATTGATTTAATTACAATATATCATAATATATTACATAGAGGTATCTTATTCTTTGATATTAACAAATAAATAATTTGTTTTTTGGATTTAGGGATTATCTGTATTTATTATGTCATCCACTATTTATAATAATTCTCATAGTTTGGAATTAAAGGTTTAAATATTTACATAATACCTAAATCATTATGTATAATACATGGATAATAGTTTTTAAAGATATATATAAATCAATGAGAATAAAATATATGAGTTTTAATAGATAAATTATGAAAAATCATTGTAAAAATGAACAAACTATTGTATAAAATATTTTATATCAATTTATAAAATGAAACGTTTAAAGGTGAACATAAAATTAAAGTGATAAATCTTCCAAATTATCATAATAATATATAAAACCCTTTTGAAAACAAAATATTATAGATGAATAAAAACTAGACATATGGAATGAAACAAAAATATTCTCTATAGATTGACATTACCTACAATGGCCACATTATAATATACTCATAAAAAAATGATAAATATTAATGTCAACTAATTTTAATGAATGATAAAAATTCATGAAATGTGACACATTATCTATAATAGTCAAATGGATGTTGGTGGTAACAAAATCCATGACAATATAAATGGTTATATTTATCAATATCATAAATCATGATATGATGAAATATTTTGAAGAGTGAAAATTTTAATTATATAAGTTTTAACATAAATTAATATAAAAATGGTTCATCAAGGATATAATGTGAACTCAATCATCATGACACTTCCCTCGTATAATCTTCTCAATCCTTTCATAATGATAAATAACATTTATTTTGGGATTCATTCTGTTTCTATTAAATCAATTGGATATTATCTATCCTTGTTTTTAAATTGATGGAAAATTGTATAAATATCTATAATTTATACTTATTATATTTCATATTCTTATATTCTTATCGAATAATACTTTTGGATAATGTCTTTTCTCCTTCTGATCTTATGATAGAAGAAGTATTGAGGATATGGTATTTTCATCTAAAAATCATGTGATAAATATGACACTATAGACAAAATAGTTTCTGTTTTATTATTATTATTAATAAGAATATAATTAAAATGATTAATTTTAGAAAAAATTTGTTAGATAGATATTCATATTTTAGAGGAAATTTATGATTTTATAGGGATATGACCTTGTTTATTGTATAAAAAATATAAGATACTAGAGTTATTATACAAAAATTATTTAACATATATGTTATAATATTTTCATATATTATTTTAAATCCTTTACTTTCTTACTATTTAATATAAAAATTCTTATTTAATTTCTATATTCATTCTTGAAAATGACCATGTCAAGATTTTGTTTCTAATGTATTCACTCACAATATTCTTAAGTTTTCCGAAAATCCATTTTATTAATCACATTAACATATATTGGATGTCTGATTTCAAATTTTATACAGATTTAGAAGTTATGGATTTATTTATATCAAGAAATTGTTCCCTAGATACAAATAGTCATGTTAATTCCCATGATTATATTATAATATTATCTTATTAAAAATATTATTTAAATAATTCACTATATACATTAGCTTACACTAAAATATATTTACTTCAATATAATGTTAATTTTCTAGTTTTTAAAATATTTCATTCAATACATTCCCCATAAAATTATTACTACCAATAATATAGTACCAACATTAATCCATTAAATTTTTCATCATTTCAACCCAACCCATAAACCATAGAACTGTTTTGTCATTGTAACAATTATTAGTTTATTATTTGAATATGATAATATATATTTTTAAATATAGAAATCTAATAGATAGAGTACATGAACATACTTATGAAAATAACCCTGAATAAATGATCATTTAGGGATGAGTGAGGACTTATGAGAAGGTAATTGTATAACATGAATTTAAATCCATGATATGTTAAAATTTGATAACAAATTATTATTTTTTGAATTGGATAAATATAGGCATAATGATAAATTTTTCCATTGATGTTTTAGAATAGTCCTTCTGTAGAAACCTCTAACCGAGTAGCCTAGGGTAGGTGCCTACTTTAATACACTATCATAAGAGACATGGAATAAAATCCCAGTAAACCATATAGTTTATTAGTCTTTCTAAACTATATGAACAAATTATTCACATATTACATTTCAATACATAAACTACAACATAATCTTTCAGAAATATGATTATTTATTATAGAATATTCTTTCATATCATTCATTTGATACTTCATATATTCCAGAGATAATAAAAAAATAAGGGTGATCTTAATGTCTTAGTATGTATTATGTACATCAGATTATTTAATGAATTAATTATCATAATAAACATCGAATGATAAATAACTTGAAACACATGAAATTTAAATAATTTAATAGAATAATCAATATGGAATGGTAAATAAAAAAATTTATTCCACTTAATCAATAACATGTCTATCATTTATGGATAATAAATAATAAATATAGAAATGTAAATATATAAAAACAAATTCCATTTAATCAATAAACTGAGAATTAAATTGAATCATAGAAAATATCAACCAAAAAATATCATTGGAAATAATGGGAATATTCTTAATGAGGAATGTTTTTATTTTTGGGAATATTGTTTCTCATGAACTTGATACCTATATAGTTAGGATCTATCATCAATATATTTAAAAAATGATGGTAATAAACCCATTTAACTACGGTTAAGACACTAATTTATACCATGAGACTACAAATTCATCAAGGGAGAATCTATAAATAGTCACCACTCATGTCGTTCATGTATAAATAAATACTCATATATTAAATAAACAATTTCATTTATAAACAATTTTATTTATCATAAAATATATGTATTGGGTAAAGAATACAAACTTTTCAATATTTTCTTTAACAAAATAATGACATTAAATGCACAACAACATATGTGGAAATGATATATTGTTTAAACAGTAAAAAATCAATGATAAATAATATGAATATTTATGGGATATTTTATTTCTAATGAACACATGAAAGTGACCATTTAGAGGGAATGTTATAGTCTATAAAAATTAATGAAGTTTGTGGATCTCAATACAATCTTTGTTCAAAATTAACATAAAACATATAGAGGAACAGTAAGGATTATAACACCAATGTAGTATATGTAAAATAAGGGGTTATTATAATTTACAAATGTAAATATAAATAAATATGATTAAAATCATTTTTAAGAGAAATAACATTTTCAATTACAAAATAACTTCTTAAAATGAAATACTTCCACAAAAATTTTAAAATTATTTTGATTGAATGTATTCATGGAACCTTATAAATGAATATTTAAAACATTTTAGTGATCATGATGGCTTCAAAATTATTTCACAATGTACATGCTAAAACATATATTCCATTAACTTTTTTTGTAAAATCTAAAGAGACATTGGTTGAAAAATAATATGAAGATTTAATTAATAACATTTTTTGAAAATTAAAAACTGTTAATTAATTCTTTAATAAATAATTTGAAAATGTATAAAAACTTTTTTGAAATCATTTTATGAAAACATTTCTTAAGAATAAAATAGATTTTTGACCAATTATAGAAATGATGTAGGATTCTCATAAAAACAATTAATCAATTATTTTGTGTAACAAAGTGTGAAAAATGTTACTATTACATGAATATATCATGAGTAACCAAATGATATTGAAATGTAATACTTTTATTAGACATTGATGAAATAATTTCCTTCATCCAAAATTCATTTATAAAAAATTACGATTATAATGTGTTTTTGATATAAACCCTTATAATGATCATAACAATGAATAGAGAACAAATAAATAAATTGATTATGTGTATAAACTATAAATACAAATTAAAATGTGGAAATAAAAAATAATATAATCTAAAAAAGTTTACACATAATCTTATAATATAAATAATAATGTATAAGTAATATTACCCAATGAAATCAAATTTATTTATGAAATTATTTACAGATTAGTGATTTTTAATTCAAATGCCCTTATATGAAATAATTAAAATTGAAACATAAATTAAAATTTATTATTAATGAATCATTATATAAAATTTTATACTGGGATTTTATAAAAAATATAAAATACATTAGGTGTATAACATTTCAATATGCCTTAATGAAATGAAATTGAGGTGAAATCCCTTCCCTCATGCTTATTTTTGGTTGAACATTCTATAAATCCTCTATAGTATTATTAAAAATATTAATAACTTTTAACAAAATCATATTAATATTCCTAATATCATATATGATCCTTTACAACATCTAATTACGATTTCATTAATAATCATCCATTATTTACATTTTTTCATGTGTTAATTATCTTGTATTCTCATGCATGTTTTCTCATGAAAGATCATGTTCATTAAAATATAATATAATGAAATATTATAAATATTATTTATCATGACACAATTACTATATATATATTAATTATACATTAAATAAATATCCTAAAATATGGTCTTGAGAAATGAATTATCTTATAATCATTGAGATGGTTGGTCATATGTATAAAATGAGAAAAGTTTCCATTTTTCAGCGATCAATATGGAAATGAGTAATGTAATATATTATATTAACATGATTATCATCATATACTAAATACCATATTATTTCTTTTAGAGTAATTAAATATATCATCCATGTGGTGTAATGATGAAAATATAGTAACATTGATTTGTGAAGGAGGTATTACACACATACATGAGCTACGTTATCAAATTTCAGAGTAAGAAAAAATGATATATTATATTTTAAAAGTGAAAAATATTTCATATATATAGTAATTATTTTATGTATAAAATATATATGAATTAACATTACCCTTATCAACTTCCATGTACTTTTGTAGTAAAAAAACAAATCACATCGCTTTGTAAGCCGATAGTCCACAGCACACACGAGCAATGTTATAATATCCCCAACATAATGATATAAAAAATGTATATATGATATAATAAATAAATATGTATAATTCTGTTATAAATATCATAAATATGATTTATATTAATAATTATACTTAAAATTGTTATATGGTAAAATACATCATCTTGAGTAGTGTTGGTGTCCCTAGAAGGATAAAAAAACCATTGGTGATGAATTCAATTTGGTGGATTCCCCCAATTCCATCCTGGTTGATAGTCAATGATGATAGGGAAGATTCAGGCGCACCTGGACATTCAAGCTACGATGTTGTATTCCATACCTATCAGGGATTCATTAAATGATTATTCTATCAGTACATAGGTTAGGGTTCTACCATTGGGGTTGAGCTTTGAGCTATGATCATGGCCATCACCTACACTATCCATCATGGAAAGAACTTCCTTGGGCTGGAAACTGACTCGATGGTGGTAGATTATATCCTCAAGATTCATTTTTGAAATGTTCCATGTAATAAGTCACCTCATTTGGTTGAATGTCATTAGATCACTAGTATCCTCACTCTTGATGTGAAACAAGTCTCAATGGAGGCTAACCAGGTTGTTGATGCTTTTTTGAATAAGGCCATTGCAGAGTCATACTAAGAATTGACTTTTCTTATCCTAGAGTCTTGCTCATATATCGTTGAGGCATATTCATGTGGCACCCTTTTTATACAACTTTGAAAACCAATTTGTTGTTGTCATGAATTTTATTTTAATTCATGAATATTTTTAGTAGTGGGTTGGACCTGCTCTTGGACCTTTCGGCTATGTGGTGCTGTATGTCATGACCCGTCCTAGTGGGGCCCATGTTGTGACTCCCCAAGACTGCCGCTAATAGGCTAGGGGCTAATGAATGGCACCGAATAAGAATATCACTAACATGGGAGGCATTTACTAGGTACCAATACCCACACACACATCTCCATGCCCACAAATTATAAAATGAAAAAAACACTCAACCCAACCAACCAAGTATGATGAAACGTAATGTACTGAATGTAAACTAGGCCCGAATGAAAGCCCACCAAAAAAATAAGAGTCTGTAAACAATAAAGTCTAACTTGTAATCACAAATAAGCTCTGGGACTGCTTCTTGTTGTTGTAGGAACTTTTATGCCAGTAAGGAACTTAGAAAGCTTTGTCTGTAACACCCCAAGATTTCATAGTGTGTTATTTCTTTAAAATAATTCAATAACTTGCACTACACACAACAATGAGTTCAATTGCACCATGACTTACCAAAAAAAAGCCATTAAAAGAGGTCGTGAATAGTATTAACTAAATTTTAAACTTTATATAATCCTTATAATTTTAGAATCCATATTATGAGTTTCTTAGTCATAATGCAAGAACAGATTCATTTTCAGTATTGCACTTTTATCAACTTTTGATAGTGAAACCTTTTTAAATACAATATTTTAAACTTTTTGACTAAATGGAGACATCAAAAAATTTAAAATGAAACATCCCAAGCTTCCACGGTACGCTTTCCTTTGAATAAAACAGTAGCGTGTGTTGTACGCAACTTCGAGTTCTAACACACACCACAACCAATCAAACTAGTCATTATGAATAGTAATACCTACTTTTTGAAATCATATATATTTTATATTTCAAAATGGACTTCATTTTTGGATTCGGAATATCGAAATTAGTCTAGGGTGAAATTTTGGTACTTTTCGGATAACTTTCATATTTTGATGAATAGTGAAAATTACTAAATTTTAATCAAAATAATTAATAGTGATAAATTATGAATTTGAGTGGTTTTAAAGTATATTTAGAATATATTTTTACCATTTAATATAATGTTGGTCATTGTACATAATTTTACAATTAAACCAAACATAAACAAGTGTCAATCTTTTGATAGTTATTATCTCTTAAAAACACGCTTTTTGTTTTGACAGCGGGAATTAATTTTAAATTAATTTCTGCCACTTCTGTGTTTTGAATTTAGAAAAATGGATTCCATATTTGGAATCAGGATGTTCAAATTGTGTAAATAGGTAACTTTTATTTTTAGACATTTTGAATAATTACTGCGGTAAATATTTTATTTACCATGGTTAAAGGGTAAATCCGGTAAATAAGGGTTAACAAAATAATATTATAATAATACAAAATTACCCTAAAACGTGTCCTAACCTTATTGGTGGACACATACCCGACCATGGGCATCCTTGGGTCAATTTGGGGACCCCTTGGAGCCACTTGTATGTGGTAGGGACACATTATATTAATAAAGTTAAAATAAAAATAAAAATGGCATAAGCTTACATATTTTAGAAGAACAATTCTTACATAGGGTTATAAATGTTGGATTTTAGATTATAAATATTAATTAGAAATCTAAAAAGATTTCCTACATGATGATATTTTATTTATAATTTTTAGACATTAAATAATTTATTTTATTTATGACACAATGATGATGCAGTAATTACTATAATAGTGAAAACTTAAAATAATTGATATTCTAAATACCCAAAAAAATATAATATGAAACTTTTAATGAATTAAAATAATTTTCTAGGATAATATGATATATTAGGATTGATTTAATTGACTTTTTTCGAAATAATCAATCTGTTATGAGTTTCACAAAAATCAACTATTGAATAGTGTCAAAATTGACATAAAAGAGTTCTTAAAACAAATATTATATTATTAATTGATATTAAATTCCTAAAAATATAAGGTTCGGCCAAGAGACTTATATTATGATAGGTTAATCATTAATGGACCACTTGGGGGTCGCTTGGATGTATATAGTAAGTTTATTAACCATATTATATAAAAATACAAAGAGACATTGTAAAAGTGAAACTAATTAACTTAGAGTTAATACTTAAAGATAAGGTTAATATAAGTACCCAAACCTGTCTAAATTCTATTGGATGAGTTGTTTTCGACCTATCCCCACCTAATCCTTTTAATAGTCAACTTTGGAGCCTTTGGAAACCGAATATGAATTTATTATAAATTAATATTTCTAGCTTTTCCAAAAGTGCCCCTCACCCCTCTTATAAAAGGGCACTCCTCCTTCTCTTTTCCTCACACCTATAAAGCCACTTGGCTCGTCCAAACTCTGCCCAACTATGCTCCCCAAATCCCTCTCCTCCTCCTTGAAGCTTCCCCTTAGGCAGAAAGCATTTCAAGAAGTCCTTTGGTTCCAACCAAAGTGAGTTACCTAGATTAAAGGTAACGATTTCTCTTAAATTATTTTCATTTATTTTGCTTCTCCAACCTCCAAACTCTTTTTATTTCCTTTCTTTTGTAACAACACCAGTATCCACAATATACTAGGATGTTGTTATAAGAAGGATTCAAACTACACATACACACAACTCCATCTAATGGATGATGAACATAATGTTTCTGTGGATGGCAAACTAACGCCTCACGAAACGATGATTGTTCAAATACATCATACCACCTCTCATGGTGGCCATTATGATGGAACTGTAATTAAATATGATATTAATGATATATATTTTATATATAAGCTTCTGTAATTCCATTTTATTTCATACCATTATTCGTTTCATGTTGTATATACATACGATAATTTCATTTGAGGAAGTGCGGACTACCGCCCCCTTAAAATGATATGACTCGTTCATACCACACATGGAACGTATAAAGGATGGTGTTAATGAAATTAAGTAACATATATAAAATATTATATTATACTGGAATAGTAATATACCTATGTATCATTTGGATTTGATTCTTTTAAAATAAAAATTAAATGGAAGTAGCGTTCGTGCGTACGTACGGACTACCGTCTCCACGAACGCGATAAGATTCATTCTCCATCATATCCATTCAAGTATTATTCTCATTTTAGGGTTAAAAATAATGTTAATATCATTCTGATTATGAATAAGATATAATATATCCATTACAAACATGTCTTACGTAACCTAACATTTAAGAAGAACGAATCGATTATCACCCGAAACGACGATAATACTAAGATATTATTAATAAAGCAATGTTAAAAGATCATATTTGATATCATATTAATGTATATGATTCTTGTATAATTTAATAACAATTATTTCACCATTATACAGGAGGTTAACCTACCCCAACCAAGGAAAAGTACAAGGTAAGGGTTATTTCACAATCTCTTCATTATCCGAGGTTGTTTATACGTAATAATCTACTGGGATATCTTTATCATCCACATCCATGTTTCTTAAAAATGTATTTCAAAAATTTTTTACTATTTACAAGAATATGGGTTAAAGTCATTTATACCCTTGTTTGACTTTTTATAAGAGGTTTATAAAGGAATCTTTCCGTCGTTTTCAAAACAAGGTCCTTTTTAACCTTTTCGACAAAATTAAGGTAAGAATGTTTTTTTTAACTCATACGGCGGGTGCGGTTATTTTCCGCCGTTATAAAATACTCAAAGCTTTCCTTACAATCTTATAAGAATATTTTCAAGAAAATGTTTTATTTTATATGGCTCTTAAATGATTTCAAAAATAAAAAGAGATATTTCTCTAAAAAGTGTTTTGATTTCATCTATGTCAACATCCTTTGATGGATTTTACGCTTATTTGAAGTTGATTTATTATGATACAAAAATTCTATATTGTATTGAAGGTTTTGTGATATGTTTGACTGTGGATGTGCTATTTTTATACCATTCATAGTTTATGGTGAAATTATTGACATTTCGTATGCTAGTTTTAATACGAATGTTTATGTTATGTTTAAACCTTTTCATATGGGAATGCATTGGACTTAATAAGTGACGGGTGGAGCCCGCTATAGCTCCTCGATGCATCGGTAGGTCTCATGAGACAAACTAGTGTCTTGGCACAAGGCCTTGACAAAATATTATTTGTAGTCTTGGCACGAGGCCTTGGCTATGTGGTTATGATAGTCTGGCATTATGCATTCCAACATTATGAAAGTGGTTATTGATTTTTGCATGTGATTATTCGATTAGTAGAATATCCATGTGAATAAGTAAATGGCATTATTTCATTTTATTTATGCCATACCATGTTGAAAGTTCATGTTTAAAAGGCTTATGTTTTAGTTATACATTGCCTTAAATATTTATTCTTATTTGTGAAAGTTTCCGCTATATTGTTATCTTTACTGGGCATTTGAGCTCACCCCTTTTCTATGTTTTATTTTTCCCAGGTAGTGAAGAAGTAAATTATGAATGACTTGCAGGGATATTGTGAGGGGTTAATAGTGTGGATATGAAGACTTTGTTGTTGTAGTAGTTTTTCACTTTGAAATGTAATGTAAAACTTTATGATTATATCTAGTGTTTCCAAGGCTACTAAACCAATCGGTCTTTCGAGATTTGATCTTTCTTGTGATCATGCCAATGTTATGTAATTAATGCACCGACTCTGGGTAGCTGGGGTCGGGGCGTTACCGTTGGTATCAGAGGAAGTTTAGTACAAACCTTGGAAGCTAGATTTAGATAAACTCTGATTAGAGCACGTAGACCTAAGATGAACTTTGAGGATTAGTATAGAAGAACTTCCTAGAATTTTGGTATTGTAGAGATTTTGTGAGTTTTCCGAGCAATACATCCCTGTCTGGATACGAGCAGGTAGAGGCGGCTCTGGCACAGATGTACCTAGGGGTAAAACCCGAAAACACCGCTTTGAGCTAGACTCGAACGGGAACTGGTGCACGACAACGGGCCTTGCTGCACTCTTGGTTACGACACTCCCGGGGGATATGCTTAGGATAACTCTCATTTTCTTTACAAATCATTATGAAGGGTTTATGAGTATATACTTCCTCAAAGAAAACATTCTTATGATTATGGATTATATCCATAATAGTTCAATTTATGTTAAGTGTTTTATAAGTATGGGATTATGTATTTTGATTCATAAACTGATCTAGTGTATGCCATTGTTTAGAAATGGCGCCCAGTAGAAGGAATGAGAACACCAGAAATGCACATGATCCAAAGAGAAGGAAGGATCATATCTTTCATGGTCTTAAGCTAGAATTTATAAGAGAAATATTCTCCCATGTATTATCATCATATGAAGAAATAATAACATGTGTTGATAAGATAAGTAAAGAGTTTACTGAGTCCTATGGCTTTGAAGGGAAGCAAGAGAAGAAAAGGATGGAAGAGAGAAAGATGGATAAAGGGAAGAGGGAAAAGAAGAATTTTCTCATATGTGGTAACTGTGGAAAGAAACACCCTGGAACTTGCCTGAATGAAATGGGAGTTTGTTATAAGTGTGGAGGAAAAGGGCACAAAGTACGTGACTGCAAGGGTAAGAAAATGGTTTCAAATGTACAATGCTTCATTTGCAAGGAGTTTGGACACTACGCGAACCTATGTCCCAGTCATCAGACTATGACGCAAATGATGCTATTGGATAATAATCAAGTTATGATACTACCACAGATGAAGAGGAATGATTAGAGTTCCTATGTTGATTATGTCAATTGAGTGTTGTATCAACAATGTACTTGTTATAATAATTATGGCGTATATAAGGATTGTACTGAAGTACTATTTCATTAAGGACTTGAGATTGTGTGGAACAAAGAAAAGTGACTCAATAGCAGGATAAATTTTTGGAAAATATATGGTTGAGAGAATGATAAATCATAATATAGTTCTGATATTGAGGTAGTGATTTTGGAATAATATGTGATTGTTTTGGATAAATTATATTGGATATTCTTGACTACCTTGGAACTGATTAATGATTTTCATATTCCATCATTGTTGGGGTTTAAAACATTTTTGGATTAATGAAGTATATCCAGCATTCTATATGGAATAAGGGAGCATGAATGTCATCAATAAGGAATATGGTAATACATGATGAAGGTATTCATATGCTATTACGGGGTAAAAAGGATCTATATTATGTTTACCTTCCTTATAAATGTTGGACTGTGAGTTTGGATAGAAGTATTTTTGATAGTTCTAGTTTGGATTATTTTGGATTGCCATAAAAGGACAACCCGGAGGTCGGGCGGCAACCCGTCGCGTCCGGCAAGGCTGCGAGACTTGAACCCGCAACCGAAGGGCGACAAGGGTGTATCACCTACCACTGGCCCACGAGATGTCTTGGATTAAATAATGTTGTTTTTTTTAAAGATCTGGTAGATGAATTATAAATTCATTTATTTTGGAACCCTGTACGAATAGTATAAATAAAAAAATTACATTCTATTATCTTTTAGAGTGAAAGATGAGTTTGTGGTAGAAATTTATTAATGGATAAAACTCTAATTATAAAGTAAGTATATCTCCTTATGATATTAGCCAATCTCATAAATATATTCCTCAACATTAATAAAAGGAACTTAGAACAAAAATGTTGTCCTAGATGGTACCTTAAATCATCACTAATTCATGGCTTTGGGATTGTTGGCCTTTTCATAGCCATGTTCTCTACCACTCTACATCAGATAATTGATGGTTAGATTTCTCTTCCATATCCATATTTTCCTACATGGAACCCTAGTATGTGTTATTTTCGGTAATCTTCATACTTTCCACTCTTTATTTTAAATAGAGGCCTCGTTAATTCATTTTTCGATGTGGGATTTCAACTATGATATTTTGAAATGTCAAAAATGTGTTATCCTAATACCCTATGTTTTGTTGAACCGATGGTATTTCAAATCATCATAGATTGATGAATTTAAGGACCTCAATTATACACTTGTTTGTGATGGATGATCTCAATCACTACCTATAAATATTTACGTTTTTCCTCCAATTATATGTCTCTAATTTTCACCAATGTTCTCTTAATCGAGACCATAATTTGGTGGTGACTCTTTCATTTCTCTTTTCCTCATAATAAGACTAAATTTTAGTAACCTAATTTCCGATGTGGGTTTTCCCACAAAGATATTTTCTATTTTCAACGTTTTATTTTCGAAGAACAATTTCAAATTGCGAGGACGCAATTTATTGAAGGAGGGGAGAATGTAACACCCCAAGATTTCATAGTGTGTTATTTCTTCAAAATAATTCAATAACTTGCACTACACGCAACACTGAGTTCAATTGCACCATGACTTACCAAAAAAAAGCCATTAAAAGAGGTCATGAATAGTATTAACTAAATTTTAAACTTTATATAATCCTTATAATTTTAGAATCCATATTATGAGTTTCTTAGTCATAATGCAAGAACAGATTCATTTTCAGTATTGCACTTTTATCAACTTTTGATAGTGAAACCTTTTTAAATACAATATTTTAAACTTTTTGACTAAATGGAGACATCAAAAAATTTAAAATGAAACATCCCAAGCTTCCACGATACGCTTTCCTTTGAATAAAACAGTAGCGTGTGTTGTACGCAACTTCGAGTTCTAACACACACCACAACCAATCAAACTAGTCGTTATGAATAGTAATACCTACTTTTTGAAATCATATATATTTTATATTTCAAAATGGACTTCATTTTTGGATTCGGAATATCGAAATTAGTCTAGGGTGAAATTTTGGTACTTTTCGGATAACTTTCATATTTTGATGAATAGTGAAAATTACTAAATTTTAATCAAAATAATTAATAGTGATAAATTATGAATTTGAGTGGTTTTAAAGTATATTTAGAATATATTTTTACCATTTAATATAATGTTGGTCATTTTACATAATTTTACAATTAAACCAAACATAAACAAGTGTCAATCTTTTGATAGTTATTATCTCTTAAAAACACGCTTTTTGTTTTGACAGCGGGAATTAATTTTAAATTAATTTCTGCCACTTCTGTGTTTTGAATTTAGAAAAATGGATTCCATATTTGGAATCAGGATGTTCAAATTGTGTAAATAGATAACTTTTATTTTTAGACATTTTGAATAGTTACTGCGGTAAATATTTTATTTACCATGGTTAAAGGGTAAATCCGGTAAATAAGGGTTAAAAAATAATATTATAATAATACAAAATTACCCTAAAACGTGTCCTAACCTTATTGGTGGACACATAACCGACCATGGGCATCCTTGGGTAAATTTGGGGACCCCTTGGAGCCACTTGTATGTGGTAGGGACACATTATATTAATAAAGTTAAAATAAAAATAAAAATGGCATAAGCTTACATCTTTTAGAAGAACAATTCTTACATAGGGTTATACATGTTGGATTTTCGATTATAAATATTCATTAGAAAGCTAAAAAGATTTCCTACATGATGATATTTTATTTATAATTTTTAGACATTAAATAATTTATTTTATTTATTACACAATGATGATGCAGTAATTACTATAATAGTGAAAACTTAAAATAATTGATATTATAAATACCCAAAAAAATATAATATGAAACTTTTAATGAATTAAAATAATTTTCTAGGATAATATGATATATTAGGATTGATTTAATTGACTTTTTTCGAAGTAATCAATCTGTTATGAGTTTCACAAAAATCAACTATTGAATAGTGTCAAAATTGACATAAAAGAGTTCTTAAAACAAATATTATATTATTAATTGATATTAAATTCCTAAAAATATAAGGTTCGGCCAAGAGACTTATATTATGATAGGTTAATCATTAATGGACCACTTGGGGGTCGCTTGGATGTATATAGTAAGTTTATTAACCATATTATATAAAAATACAAAGAGACATTGTAAAAGTGAAACTAATTAACTTAGAGTTAATACTTAAAGATAAGGTTAATATAAGTACCCAAACCTGTCTAAATTCTATTGGATGAGTTGTTTTCGACCTATCACCACCTCATCCTTTGAATAGTCAACTTTGGAGCCTTTGAAAACCGAATATGAATTTATTATAAATTAATATTTCTAGCTTTTCCAAAAGTGCCCCTCACCCCTCTTATAAAAGGGCACTCCTCCTTCTCTTTTCCTCACACCTCTCAAGCCACTTGGCTCGTCCAAACTCTGCCCAACTATGCTCCCCAAATCCCTCTCCTCCTCCTTGAAGCTTCCCCTTAGGCAGAAAGCATTTCAAGAAGTCCTTTGGTTCCAACCAAAGTGAGTTACCTAGATTAAAGGTAACGACTTCTCTTAAATTATTTTCATTTATTTTTCTTCTCCAACCCCCAAACTCTTTTTATTTCATTTCTTTTGTAACAACACCAGTATCCACAATATACTAGGATGTTGTTATAAGAAGGATTCAAACTACACATACACACAACTCCATCTAATGGATGATGAACATAATGTTTCTGTGGATGGCAAACTAACGCCTCACGAAACGATGATTGTTCAAATACATCTTACCACCTCTCATGGTGGCCATTATGATGGAACTGTAATTAAATATGATATTAATGATATATATTTTATATATAAGCTTCTGTAATTCCATTTTATTTCATACCATTATTCGTTTCATGTTGTATATACATACGATAATTTCATTTGAGGAAGTGCGGACTACCGCCCCCTTAAAATGATATGACTCGTTCATACCACACATGGAACGTATAAAGGATGGTGTTAATGAACTTAAGTAACATATATAAAATATTATATTATACTGTAATAGTAATATACCTATGTATCATTTGGATTTGATTCTTTTAAAATAAAAATTAAATGGAAGTAGCGTTCGTGCGTACGTACGGACTACCGTCTCCACAAACGCGATAAGATTCATTCTCCATCATATCCATTCAAGTATTATTCTCATTTTAGGGTTAAAAATAATGTTAATATCATTCTGATTATGAATAAGATATAATCTATCCATTACAAACATGTCTTACGTAACCTAACATTTAAGAAGAACGAATCGATTATCACCCGAAACGACGATAATACTAAGATATTATTAATAAAGCAATGTTAAAAGATCATATATGATATCATATTAATGTATATGATTCTTGTATAATTTAATAACAATTATTTCACCATTATACAGGAGGTTAACCTACCCCAACCAAGGAAAAGTACAAGGTAAGGGTTATTTCACAATCTCTTCATTATCCGAGGTTGTTTATACGTAATAATCTACTGGGATATCTTTATCATCCACATCCATGTTTCTTAAAAATGTATTTCAAAACATTTTTACTATTTACAAGAATATGGGTTAAAGTCATTTATACCCTTGTTTGACTTTTTATAAGAGTTTTATAAAGGAATCTTTCCGTCGTTTTCAAAACAAGGTCCTTTTTAACCTTTTCGACAAAATTAAGGTAAGAATGTTTTTTTTAACTCATACGGCGGGTGCGGTTATTTTCCACCGTTATAAAATACTCAAAGCTTTCCTTACAAGCTTATAAGAATATTTTCAAGAAAATGTTTTATTTTATATGGCTCTTAAATGATTTCAAAAATAAAAAGAGATATTTCTCTAAAAAGTGTTTTGATTTCATCTATGTCAACATCCTTTGATGGATTTTACGCTTATTTGAAGTTGATTTATTATGATACAAAACTTCTATATTGTATTGAAGGTTTTGTGATATGTTTGACTGTGGATGTGCTATTTTTATACCATTCATAGTTTATGGTGAAATTATTGACATTTCGTATGCTAGTTTTAATACGAATGTTTATGTTATGTTTAAACCTTTTCATATGGGAATGCATTGGACTTAATAAGTGACGGGTGGAGCCCGCTATAGCTCCTCGATGCATCGGTAGGTCTCATGAGACAAACTAGTGTCTTGGCACAAGGCCTTGACAAAATATTATTTGTAGTCTTGGCACGAGGCCTTGGCTATGTGGTTATGATAGTCTGGCATTATGCATTCCAACATTATGAAAGTGGTTATTGATTTTTGCATGTGATTATTCGATTAGTAGAATATCCATGTGAATAAGTAAATGGCATTATTTCATTTTATTTATGCCATACCATTTTGAAAGTTCATGTTTAAAAGGCTTATGTTTTAGTTATACATTGCCTTAAATATTTATTCTTATTTGTGAAAGTTTCCGCTATATTGTTATCTTTACTGGGCATTTGAGCTCACCCCTTTTCTATGTTTTATTTTTCCCAGGTAGTGAAGAAGTAAATTATGAATGACTTGCAGGGATATTGTGAGGGGTTAATAATGTGGATATGAAGACTTTGTTGTTGTAGTAGTTTTTCACTTTGAAATGTAATGTAAAACTTTATGATTATATCTAGTGTTTCCAAGGCTACTAAACCAATCGGTCTTTCGAGATTTGATCTTTCTTGTGATCATGCCAATGTTATGTAATTAATGCACCGACTCTGGGTAGCTGGGGTCGGGGCGTTACATTGTCTGGTCCTGGTCCGCTCTAGACTCCATCAAAAGGCCGCTCATCTTCACAATACATGACGCATATGGGAAAATCCCACACATGGGTGAGTATAAGGGTCATACGCCATGTCTCTTTACTTTGGGTACTACCCATGTAAAAACAGCTCGAGTCAAAAGAACATGCCATGTAGATTAGTAAGTACACTGCATGTAGTATGGAAAACAGATCGTGTCTCAGTAACTGGGGTTCCCTCCATGTATATGTCCATGTGCATATACACGGTTTCAACCCGTGTGTGCCATCTCATATAACAAGTACATGGGTTAGCCCGTGCAGTCATCTTAGTCTGGCCATGTGGTGGAGTACACGACCTTGTACCCACCCCATGTCTGTGCATCATCTGAGATATATGCTGAGTCTGGGTAAGGACCCAAACATCGTTTGACAATGGTCACACACCTTTTTAGGGATTCCCATCACCCCGAACAACAGTTGTCACTGGATGGGGCCCACAGACCTTGTATCCCCAAAGGCACGCCATGCTCTTCATCACGTTCAGTGTGCAAACCCTATCCACCACTGCCGGTACCACATGGCATGTTCTTGAAATTTCCAAAAACATGAACCTACTCCGTCGCGCCTCAACAATCCTCTGATATTCAATATGATGATCTTTTTTCCATGAAACTCAAAAGTTAAGGCCTCCCTGATTTCTCGAAGTCATCGTCTTTGTGTCTGGGCATCCGAGCGGGATTGAAAATGCGTATTGATCCACCCATGAGAAGAATGATCTAGGAATTATCTCCCCCAATATGAGCCGATTTTTCATTCACCATCGTCATCAGAACTCCTCTTGGTCACTGCGATGCTAGATCTCTACTTTGGGATCGTTCTTCCAAAAAATAGGTGCACAATAATTCCTCGTTCGTATCCCTACAAAGCACACAAAGAACACATGGAAGAGGGGGGTGAAATCAAAAAACAATGGAGGAAATAACCTCCACGGTAGTTGTTCATGACGTTAATTCACTCTCGTTAGATGTTTTAAATGGGGTAAATTAAAAACATGTATACATGACAAATGAATCCCCAAGATGAACTCAATAAAGAAAATCCCTCCCACAAGAATGACGATGTGCAGGTCAACTAGTTCTTGGTTTGAACCGTGTTTATTATTTAATTAAGGAATGGGGAATAAAAAATTTAAAACATAACCCCTACATCATTAAGGAATCAATTGATGATGATCGAATCACACTATCATTGCCACCACAATCCTTCAATTCCATTTGCACAACAATTCATGCCTTTGATTCGTCATCATTCGTTGTTGAGATTTCTCTCCAAGGCCCTAAGAATTCCCTAATGTTTCTCTCAACTTTTTTTTTCTAATGATCAAATTTTTTTAACCTATTAAAGGGAGGGAATTCATTTTAACATTATGTTATGTTGTTGAATTAATGAGGTTGTGTTTCTATTTCATGGTAATTAATTATTCAAACAGTTCCCCTATTATTGTGTTGTAGTGAATGTTTACAAATAAAATTGAACATCTTTTCAAATTGTTTTATTTTATTTTATTTTATTAAAAACAAATGAAAATAATATTTTTGCCTTGACCAATGCGGGTCGAGGTTAGGCCATTTCTTAGGTAAAGTTGTTATTTTGGATGCAACGGGGCCCTTATATTTTTAATCTGGGCATCTGTTTGGAAACTGCCACTACCATGCACCCACAAAAACTCACATAACTTAAAAAAAGTTTATATTAAACACCATTCTGGGATTACTATTCCTTGGAATGATTTTTCTTATCCATTATTGGTGTCGTAATAATTCTATATAATATTTAAAAATAATACCCTGAAAATATGAGATATTACATTCTCCCTACCTTGGTGCTTTGCATCCACAAAAATCCAAAATATGGACTACTCAAAAATATGTGGATACTCGAAAAGAATTTGAGCCTCTAATTCCCACGTTCTCTTTTAATGATTCCTATACATCCACCAGACGCACACCAATGGAATTTATTGCCCATGAAGGATCAACTCCTTCCGATCCTCGATCTCCACCAGGTACTCTGCGAAGGTCGCACCATCCTCGATTCCATGCCCTCTCATTTGATGATGTGAAATGGGCCATGCACGGACCTCCTCAGCTACGTAATGTGGAAGATATCAAGTACCAGGTGCAACTGTGGTGGTAGAGCAAGGTGGTACGCCACCTCTCCAATTCTATGTAGTATCTTGAATGGTCTATGGAACAACAAATATAGATTTCCACCCTAGCCAAATCTCTAAAATCGTCATCGAGGTGAGAAATGATGGAAGACATGGCCTCCCTCCTAAAACTCCTTGGGTCTTGGTCTCTAATTGGAATAAAAATTATACCTTCTATGTGCAGTCTTCATCGGCTCCTAGTTGATCTGCACCATCTCGGTGGTAGCTCACACCAACTCTAGACCAATGAGTGTTGACTCTCCGTGGTCGGTCCCAAAAAATAGGGACCAACATGGTCTCCTATATAATTCCTTAAATGGTTCGATACCAATAGTGGAGTGGTTTCTGTTATTTTATGAATACTCCACCACTGGTAGGTTGTCCTCCTAACATTGACCAATGTCAAAGAAACAGGCCCATAACATATCCACTAGAAACTGAATGTTACTCTCTATCTGACCATCTGTATAGGGATGGAACACTATGATCAAGTGAATCTGAGCGCTGAAATCCTCATGAAATTCCATCCACAACCAGGTTTTCAAGTGGGCGTCTTGATCTGAGACTATTTTTAAAAGGAATCTATGAAGCCGAACTATCTCTTGAAGGTAGAGGAATCTCAATATTTCTACAGAACTCTGCTCCCTAATAGCTAGGAAGTGGGAAGACTTGGTTAGTCGGTCAACGATCACTCAGATGGAATCATTCCCCTTGGACATCCATGGTATTCCCATCATGGAGTTTGTAGATATTATATCCCACTTCTACTTTGGAGCTTCCGGGGACTGAGCTAACCCCACTATAACCTACTACTCAGCCTTCACCTGCTGGCATGTAAGGCATCACGAAATGAACTCTTCTACTACCTTCTCCATACCTGACCACCAGAACTGCTGTCAGATATCTTGGTACGTCTTCGCCATGCCATGGTGTGACACCATGGGGTAGTATGGAAATCCATCAAGACATTCTCCTAGAATGCAACTGTTATAACAACGCATCTTCTAAAGAGAACACCGTGCTTCCCACCTTGTTAATATCCATCTAGGGCATTTCCTATGGATAACTAAGAACATAAATCCTCCCATTTTACATTCCCAATCTATTCCTCCTTGACTCACAGTAAGTGTAGATGGGTGAAAACCATCTAATAAAGCTATGTTGTATCATCTCTGCCCAAGAAAGAAAATTGTATCGAAGAAAGCATCATTGTCGCCTCATTGAACAGCTACGAACTCAATCTTCGACTGAGAGAATCTACCAAAACATTCCCCTTCAAAGGTGTACAGATGATATCAAAGTCATAATCATGAAGGAACTCTATCCATATCCTCTGACTCAGATTCCGATCCTTTCGTGAGAATATAAATTTGAGGGTCTTTTGTTCAGATTATATGATAAACCACTCTCCCATAAGGTAGTGTCACCACATCATCAATTTGAATACTACCCCTGCTAACATGAGGTCATGGGTCACATAGTTCTGCTGATGTGGTCTAAGCTAACACGAACCACAAGCAATCACTTCCTATCTCTTTATTAGGACACAACAAAGCCATGTCCCTTATGAATTTCATAAAACTATGTACTTGACACCCTCCTCTAGCAATCAGAAGATTGTGGTGCTCATCAAACTCTGTCTCAACTACTTAAAAGAATGTTGGGACATCTCTATCCACATGAAGGGTTTCCCCTATGTGGTTAAGGCCGTCATCGGTGCTGATATCCTAGATAATTTAGTAATGAATCTATGGAAATATCTTGCCAACCCATGGATGCTCCATAACTCCGTTATGCTTCGATGTGGCTCCCATGCTAACACTGCCTCCTCCTTGGCTAGGTCCAAAGCTACCCCATCTGCTGAGACGACATTTCCTTGATAATGGACTTCCTAAATCTAGAATTGGATCTTTGAGAGCTTCCCATAATTATGGTGATCTCAGAGTACGTCTAGAACCATCCGTAGGGGTCTCGCGTGATCCACCTCTGTCACCAAGTACACAAGGTTGTCTTCGATGAAGGCCACTACGAACTGGTCCAAGTATAACTAGAGGAGCTGGTTCATAAGTACCATGAACACTATGGGGGCATTTAGCACACAAAAATGCATCCCGAAGTACTCATATTGACCGTAGAGGCATCTGATAGCCATATTTGGTATATCCTCATCCCGTACTCGTAACTAGTGGTAAACTAACTGAAGGACAATAATTGAGAACCAATGTTCCCCTCTCTGTTGATCGAAGAGGTCATCGATCCTTGATAGTCATAATTTTTCATCACCATAATCTGATTCCGGTGCCAGTAGTCCATGAACAACCTGAAACTCCCATCTGCGTTCTTGGAAAATAGAATTGGGACTGCCCATTGTGAAACACTAGGTCTTACGAAACCCTTGATCTACAAATCCGCCTACTGCACCCTCATCACGTGAAGCACTTTGATATTCATCCAATAAACTGGTGAAGATATCGGTGTCTTCCTAGGGTGTAAGTCAATGTAGATTTCAATATCCCAGTGGGGAGGTAGTCCTGGAACATCTTCATGAAAGTCGTCCTCGTACTCCACTACTAAAACTGAGAACTAGAAGCTCACAACATCCACTGCTCCGAGGGTTATGCTATCCATATAATGATTGATCAGTTGCAACCTCCAATGAGTGAGAATATTCTGTGCTTCCTGGTATCCTTTTCACTGATAGGGGAAAACTTCATCCCATCGCTGCAGACAAAACCGTACTCTTCGCCTAAAGTAGTCAATCTGGGAATGAGTTGAAGATAACCAATCTATACTGAGGATGATGTTATAATGCCTCAATGGTACCACCATGAAGTTCCAACTAAATATCTTTCCTCCAAGATTAAGATCACATTGTCTGGAAATGTGTGTGATCATCGAGTCTCCTCCTATAGGTGTCTCTAAGCGTAAGGGTCGAGTAAATGACTCTACCAGAATATCAAGGTTTTGCACAAGACATGTGGTGAGAATGGAATGACTAGAACCATTTTCAATAAGTATATAAGATAAGGTATAAAAGACATAGATCATACCTTGGATCATCCCTGGAGTCCCTAGGTCATACGTCTCAACCGTATGAAGCCATCCTCACCCCTATCCCCCAACTCCT
This sequence comes from Viscum album, assembly GCA_963277665.1. Classification (NCBI taxonomy): domain Eukaryota; kingdom Viridiplantae; phylum Streptophyta; class Magnoliopsida; order Santalales; family Viscaceae; genus Viscum; species Viscum album. Next base: position 255,610,630 of record OY728123.1, read on the forward strand.
TGATCCTGGTGTGGACCTCCTAGAGGTGGTGGTAGAAGTAGATCGAATCGTTTTCTACCACATGTAGCTCTCCGTAGTCCCTTAACCCATCTGCCACCTAGTGGTTCTGTCTGCTCCACTCTCTAACATTTACTTGGTGGACCATCCATCGCTTCCATGTTAAAATATCGACGAGTCGGACAGCCTCCAACTAGATGTCCCAAACCGTCGCAAGAGTAGCATCTCCTCCCCTAGGCTAGTTGGATCCATCTTGAGAGCCTTAGACTGTCGATCCACGATCTTGGGTCCTCCTCTGACATCTCCCACATCCCGATCCTTGTGCCTGACGTCGGCTCCCTACCATTGAGGTCTCCTCACCTGTCTGCATGCTGCTAACTGTCTTCAGCTATCTCTGCTCAGCCAAGAAGCTCTCAACCACCAAGGACCACTTGAGCACTCTAGAGTAAGTCGAATTTTATAGAGGAACACCACTATCTCAGACATCCTTTAATAGAACTCGCTATAAGGTCCAAGATCTAAAGAACTGGTCCCTGACCATATCTATCATGTACCTAGAAAGGTTGGTTAACCTTAATGAATATACAACTACCGTCAAACTACCCTGTTGGATCTAAAGAAGATCCTGGATACACACTGCTCTTAGTGTAACTAGAGAGAACTCCTACCTAAAGAGTCTTTAAAATGTTTTCCACTGAAGATTCTCCTCATCGTGAGTCTGTGTGGTCAGACTCCACTATCCTCCTACTAAACACTGAAGAAGGCTCGCTCCAAGGAACTCCATCTAGTACACTGGCATCCTCACTACACGGAAAACACTAGTCACATCCTCAAGCGAGTCCTTAGTCGCCTGAGATTCATGATCCTCTCGGAACCTAAGGAGCCTCTGTCTCTAGAACTCATGGAGTGCGATCATCCTACACCCCTCGTCTGTAGATACTAGAAGTACCACATGTTGCTCTACTGGTGTTTGGATAACAGGTCTACCCCCTGGAGGTAGCACCTGGGAAAATGGTCCCTGTATCGAAGCCTCGTCACTGAGGTGGTCATCCTCATGATTGATATGCTGAATCATAGTAGGTATTTATCATGGAGGAATCTTATTTGGAAATAAGATGTACCATGGCCATTGATCATATCTGGATAGCTGACACAAATGGTATGGAAAACAAAATCCATTCCTATATGATGCATGTAACATTATTTTATTTCCATGAAACTAGTGTTTTTTGTACCGAGTCAAAAATTAGGTTATCAGAGTCCAGGTGTATGGATACATTGGCCGCCCACAGCAACACTAAAGTCCCCAGCCCAAAATTCGTGCTCGAAACACTTAACACTGTTTCCCCAAATGAATCTCAAAAACACTTAGTAGTAATGTAGAATCGACATCCTCTAATACCAATCTGTCACAACCCGTCCTAGTGGGACCTGTGCTGTAACTCCCCAATACCACCTCTAGTAGGCCTTGGGATGGTGACAAGCACTGAATAGGAATATCAGTAACATGGAGTCATTTCTTAAGTACTTGTACACATGCACACATCTCCAATCCCATAAATTTTGAAATGTAAAAACCACTAAACCCAATTAATAGAGTATGGCAGAATGTAATGTATTGAAAGTAAACTGGGCTACAATACAAGCCCAGCAAAAAAATAGTCTAAAAACTACAAAGTCCAACATGTAAGCACAAATAGGTAATGTGACTGCTACTCATAGCCTTAGGAACACCACATACTGTAGGGAACTCAGAAATCTCAGTTCGGTCCTGGTCAGTCCTAGACTCTATCAAAATGTTTCTCATCTGCACAAGACATGAAAAATGTTGGTAAATCCTGTGCATGGGTGAGTATAATAATACTTAGTAGAAGACCCAGAAAACCAAAAAACAAATACAAAAAGTAATGGTATATTCATCACTACACAGTATATTTATACTAAACATAGAGTAAGAGAAACATAATCTAGATATACTCAAAAAATAGACCCATAGTCTAGAGACAAGTCACACAACAACATTCCCCCTTTAAGGATTTAGTTCGACGGTTTCAGGAAGCACTCCTCTAGGAAAACTTACTCCATCAGTCTACTAGCTCATATAACTTATTTTCGAGGTGTAATTATCTTCAAGAAATGTCATGATAGATAGATACACTCATTCTAGGAGAACCCACTCTTATGTGGGGAAAATAATGATACAATGATGATGATCACTACCAGGGCCTTGACATATACTACAACTCATCCAGATTCACCTGTTTAGTAGAGGATCAATGTCCTGTAATATTAGTCACGTTGATACCTGACTCTACCTAGGGTCAAGAATTGATAGAGGATTATAGGGATACCCAACTCTACCTCAGAAAGTCACCCTAAATGGATCATACTCTGGTTGATAGAAACAATACCTATCATTTAGGGTAATGATAAAAATGGGTGCTAAACCAAAGGAAACATGTCCAAGATATAGTGGACGAGAGGTTATAGCCATGTTTCAGGATATACCCAGTGTGTATAAGGGTCACGTGCTATGTCTCTAGACTCTAGGTACTACCCGTGGAAAAATGGCCCATGTCAGAAGAACATGATATTTTGAAATGTAAGTTCATGGCGTGTAGTACGGACCACATGTTGTGTCTGAGAAATTGGGGTTGCCTCCATTTACACAGCCATGTGCCGGTACACTGTTTTAACACATTTGTGCCATCTCGTGTAACTGATACATGGGTTACCCTATGCAGCCTTCCAATTCTGGCCATGTGGTGGAGTACACGACTGTGTACCAACCCTTTGTCTATGCGTATTCCAAGATATCGGTTGAATCAGTCTAAGGACCCACACACTGTGTGACAATGGTCACATGATGTGTTAGGGATTCTTGTTGCCCCAAACTATAGTAATAACTTGATGGGGCCCACATGCAGTGTCTATTCAATATAATACCCTTTATTTCATCTTATGTAGCATGTAAAACCTAGTCACTATTGCCTATACCAGGAAACATTTTCTTTGGGATACACGCCGTGTGTTCTAAAAATTTACAGAAATGAAAACCTGCTCTGCCACACCTTAGTGATTCTCTGATCTTTGATCTAATGATCCTTTTTCCATGAAACTCAATTTTTAAGGTTACCCTGATGTCCCAAAGTCATCTTCATTGTTTTTGGGCTTTCGATTGGCCCTAAAAACACGTATCGATCCACCAACTTGATGAAAACTCTAAGAATGGTCTCTCGAGATCATAGCTAATTTATCATCCTCCATCGTTGTCACACCTCTTAAAGGTCATTGTGATGCCATATCTCTATTTTGGGATTGTTGCACTATGAAATTGGCACGCAATGATTTCATCATTTGTATCCCCGTGAGGAACGTGAATAACACATGGAAGAGGGGGGAGAAAACAAAACATTAATGGAGGAATGAACCTCCTCTTCCATTCATCACGACATTAATCATATCCCATTATATGGATTAAATGGGGTAAATTAAAAACATTAAAACATGAAAAATGAATCCCAAGGAATGAACCCAATAAAGAAAATCCGTCCCGCAAGAATGACGGTGCCCTGGTCAACATGTTTTTCGGTTGATCTGCATTAGTCATTTAATTAAAGAATGGGGAATAAAAATTTTAAAACATAAGACTTACCTCATGAGGGGATCGATTTCTGATGAAGGAATCACAGTTTCATTGTCTCTGAGATCCTTCAATTCCATTAGCGCAACAATTCATGCCTTTGATTAGTCGTCATTCGTTGTGGAGAGTTCTCTCAAAGGACCTAAGAATTGCCTAGAGTTTCTCTCAAATCTTTTCCAACGATCATCATTTGTTTATCCTATTAAAAGGAGGGAACACATTTCAGTATTATGTTACACTGTGGAATTAATTAGGTAGTGTTTTAGATTCTAGGTCATTACTTATTAAATCATTTACCCTGTCATTGTGTTACAACGAATGTATCTAAATAAAATAAAACATTTCAAATTGTTTTATTTTATTTTCTTTTGATAAAATCCCCCGAAAATTAACATTTCCTCTCGACCCGTGACGGTTGAGGTTATGCCCATTCTTAGGTAAAGTCTCTATTCTAGATGCAACAATGCCCTCAGATTTTTAATCCTGACATCCGTTTGGAAACTACCACACCCGCGGACACACAACAACTCACTAAACTTAAAAAAATTAAAACCACAAATTTGTGCTTGCTGGACCCCATAATGATGTTCCGTCTCCATTCTTGGTCTCATAATAATTCCATATAATATTTAAAAATAATACCCAAAAAATCTGAGCCATTGAACCATAAAAATTAACGACATTAGTTTGTGAGGAGACAATCATTCATCCACATGAATGATGATTTCATAAACCATTTTATAGAAGTGTATGTGGTTGTAGGACATTAACATATCATAAAAATATAATTATATATAATATATTTATGTTATTATATAATTTATATATTATATTTATGTTATTATATAATATATATATATAATATGAATTGAAGGAGGTGGAGAATGAAATAATATAATGATTCTCTATAAAACATTACCTCTTCTTCAGGTATCCTCCTCATTTTTACACCAAAATCCTTCATAGATTTTATTTATTCCCATAATATGGCAAATAAGATGATCAGAGTGAATTTGGAATGTGATTTTTTATAATGATTTTCCACCGCATAAGGGTTTTATAGTGTGAGAAATAGAGGACATGGGCATCCTTTTTTAAGTGAGGTAAGTGGCACACATGAATTTGTTTAATGAAATTAATTCCACAAAATTTTTAGTTAAAAATGCTGCAATAAATTAAAATCATTGACACTATAATTATTATGATTGATATATAGACATAAAATAGATTGTAGATGTCACGAACCAGCCCTGGTTGACCCCAAACTGGGCACCCAAACGGATATGTGGCATGGCCTGAAGGGTGTTCCCAATCCATATTGGTTGGAAACTGGTGTCAGACATCAACATAGTACTCAATAGAACAAATTCACCCAAATATAATAAATAACTAATAATCAAAAAGAAATAGACCAACCAATATACATTTGTATAAAAATGAATTAAACTTTATTTATACAAGAAAACAAATGTACAGATAAACAATACAACCAAATGACCAAACCTGAGGACCAAACGAACACCATGTGACCCCACTGGTCACCCTCCAACACAATGTATACTCATTACCCAAAGTGACCAAACTCATGTTGAAACATACACAAGGTCTAAAAATAGAAGAAAAGTATATGTGTGTGTATTAAAAATCAATATGTTATCCCAATATTCTATTCCCAATGCACATCATTTAAAATAAAAGGGACTTCAATTTCATGTTTGAGATAAAATATATACAAATATATTTTAGAAATTAGGTTCCATGCTATAAAAATTACTGGCCAAATCTTGCATGTTTTATAAACAATAATGGTAGTACACATTTTTCAAAGATGTTCAACTTTGAAATGAAAATTGTTTTCAAGAGGGCTGATTTAAAGAATGTAATCATTTAATGAAAACACACACTCAACTAAATTATATGACTAAAAAGACTATATGCCAATGGTGAGTACAAAATTTCCAATGATCACATGTCACGGGAACACCCTTAGGCACTAGTTCATTGTGGGCCCTAGGTACCTTGTATTTTGGTGTAAAAGTAACCATAAAAAATCCATTATTGTGCACACAATCCACTAGTATGAGAATAATCCAAAACCTAATGGTCCCCTAAATAATCATTATCATAGTTTATTTAGTGTTGTCATCGTCAAACTTGCTACGTGAAACAGGGAAAATCCCCTCCGGATCACTAGTATACTAATACACGTCTGCCCACCAAGATACTCGGGTTCTCCCTTTTTGTTCTCAAACAAGTTACACATCTATAATATAACATTTTCTCATGAATATTGAATTTAAAAATCATAAAAAAATTTAACAAACCACACACTTGTCTCAAATTTCATTCAAGGATCAATAAACAACCTAAATTTTAATAAAATAATTTCATGAAGTGTAACGAGGAATTGCACATGAAATCCATTAAAAATGATCTTTTAAGGAAAAAATCCACCAATACAATATCAAACCAGATTTGGCAGCCCCAAAACCATTTAATAAATCAATTTCCTGGAACATCAATTGGGCCTAAATTATACAACAAGAAATACACCTAGAAACCATTTTTACAAGAAAAATGCCAAACAAGCCTTTAAGAATTTCTCCAAAATAACATTTTGCAATTGAAGAAATTTCAATTTTAATAAAGAGGTGTGTAAATAAAAATTAATGTAGAAAACCAATTTCATAAATCCATTAAAAAATTCAGTTTTAACATCCAAAGCATGACCATTTTTATAAGGATACCGAACTAGCCATTTTTCAGCAACTCAGGCCAAAACATGTTTACCACCAAAAACCCATTTATTCAAAAAACCAAAAATATTTTGGATAGATATAAAAGGACAAAAACATTACATTTTTCATGCCAAATGTATTTATAAATCCAAACAAATCATTTTAAATCACACTAATCACATTAAAGCGAACTGTGAAATTTACCGAATACATGGCATGTACTTTAAAAAAACAACATATTTAATCACATTAAAAGGGATAAAATACCATTTTAAGGAAATAATTGTATTAAAACTATTGAAAAGTGTAAGAAATAAAATATAAAGTTGAGTAAGATAACCAAAAATTTATGTATGCATGCAATGTACACATTTAGTACAAACCAACCCTAATTTTCACAAAATAATGATTAAAAACCATTTTGCACACCTGGGAAATTATATAAATGACAAATAACAATACTAAAAAAATAAATCGGCTGAAAAATCAAGAACATTATGAAACATAAATGATAAAGTCATGTGAAATTGATTTCCTACCTCAAAACCTTGTCGGAAGGGAACCACACCCGCGATATCACCCATCGCAGTTCTCAAAACTCTAGATCTAAGAAGACGAGCCCCAAACAAACCGAAACCACATAAAAAATCATGGGATAAAACAACACTAGGTATTTAATGACCATGGGAGAATATGAAACCAAAATAAATTTGAAGGAGAAGGAAGAGGGAGGAGAAAAGAGAAGGAATCTCACCTTAGAAACTGCATAACTCTTCATCTTCCCTTAGATATACACCCATAGAGGAAATAGAATGGATTGTAACTTCTTGGAGCTGCTCCATAGGTTTGGAAGAACTAGGGATGGATTATTTATGGGTTTAATAGAAAAAAATTAATGATCCATGAAAGAAACAATTTACCTAACCAAATCTGGATGATTTGAGAATCCTTGAACAATTTCACCATAATATCTAACTAAGATGAGATCCAAAGAGGGAAAATGGAACATTGGGGTGCGTTGAGGGTTATTGATCTTGAGTGAGAGGTGGAATCAACAAATTATATAAAAAAATTATTCATATATAAAATAAACCAATTATATTCTTAAAATTTAAAATGGCCCCACGGGCTGACACAATACCTAAATAAATAACCTGAATCCACCATGATTATGAATTATTAAGTGGGTATAAAAGGATATGGTGTTTTCAATATGTCTGGGGAGGCCAATTGGGTAGTGTAATGAGTGATGTTTTTTTTAATTTAAGAATTTATAAATGAAATAATTTTGTTTTTAAATCCTAAAATAGGCTCACAGTTAGCCCAAATCTTGAAGTAACTACCCTTTTCTACCAAACTCCCAATCAAGGTATGAGGTACCCATTGTTGGATTATTAAACATTAATGGCTGATAAAAAATCAACATTCATCTCACCTAAAACCCAATAAAACGATCTGTATTTCCAACAAACCGATTCAAAACCAAGACATGAAAAAAAAACTGGGCCTCACAATTCTCCCCACTGTTAATGATTCTAGCACCGGAAATCCACAACACATTCCTATTGATTGATCAAAACCTAATGATTCCATATCTATATGGACCATAATCTGATGCCAATGAAACATCAGCAACCATTAACAAAACTTAATCCTCTTAACTCAACCAAAACACCAACTCCTAACCACATCCTGAGATTCAATGGAAAGATCGAGTCACTACCTCCTAAACCAAACCAAGAAACAGATTATTGGACTTTCTCCTAATGAACCAAACGATCATCCAAACCAAATAGAACTCACCAGAATCAAATATTCCCATGGTTTTTAGAATGGACTTCCCACCATTAAGAAACAACTTGAACTCAATAAATTCTTATGAGGAAAATCAACGAGGCCCATGATGGTTCTCCCGTCCATTAATAACCAAAAATCAATGAAAAAATGAGAATTAAACAAGAACTAAGAATGGGTCTCCTCCACACAAGTCCACGGAAACTTCCCAAAACAACTTACCAACCCATCTTAAGAGGAACAAAACATGAACATTTAAACCCCCCACTCCCGAACAAAGGGGATAAGAACCGGGCCAACACTCTCTTAACGGATCCAAAACCCCACCACATTGGGAAGGGAGGGAAGGGGATGTAATGATTGGGACATTGAAATGAAAAAATATAGATGGAACTACCTCACCACAATGTTAGGGGACCAATCTTAGCAATACTACCCACAGTCCTAGGACTCCTGACTGCACGCGAACATCACTCTGAGACCTATGGATAGAGTTTTGATAGATGAAGCATCTCCTACCTCATAGTAAGGCTCTGATAATACCAAAATTAAACTCTTCCCATTTGTTCCACATGGAGACACATAACACTCCCAAGATGAAACAAAAGATCAAGGGACACCATGAAACTCTCTTCCTCAAACATCACACTTTTACCCAAAAAGGAACTTAAATATACACAAAACTATTTTCTATTACTCTTAATAAGGATAATAGTGGACAAGGTATATGGAGAAACACATAAACCTCACCGATAAAAACTACCCCAGTCGATAGAGACACCATAATGGAAGGGAACTTTAAATCTATCCTGAAAAGATCTTAATTAAAACAAACAGGCTGATAAATCATTTGAATAGGTGAATGTAACATTTGGAATAAATTCTTAGGTTGATCACCTAGAAATGTTTCCAACAGAGAACCATCCATGACCACATCACAACATCGAACACATCATTAGAAAACCACTGAGCATTGATAAAAAACCGAGCCATCAATGAGATCCCATATCAAGATACAATAAGAGTATGAATTCCATATTGAAAGGAAGCATAATTAATAAACAAAACATATAAGATATAGGAAAAACTAGACACATAACCATCAATTTATAACAAGCACCACAAATGTTCTGCTTGAAACACTTTTGAAAAACAAACCAACTCGGTGGATTTTCACATTCACCAATGGTGTTTCATTAATTCTCACTCATATGCATATTGTTGTGCCACTGTGGGCACCCAAACAACATTTTATACTTTCCCTACATCTATATATCCATAAAACCATGCATATGAGAACCCACAAAAACACTAAATCTAAAATAAAACAATCATCACTCCAAAAAGAATCATCTACAATCCATAGGCACATTAACCACCAAATCAAAAAACATTTTCAGATTTCAAAAAACAAGATGCACTTCATCATGAACCATTTGATTAAAATCCAGACCATTTTAGTTAATATAACTTAAAAAACAATTCTATTCCAAATATCCCTTCCCCATTTTAATTTTTTTATCAAGGTCTCTTTTCAAAATCCGATAACCATGAAGGCCAAAACCCCTTTCCAGAAAACACCAGTTACTCAATACCAAATTTCCCCAACCAATTCATTATATTCAAACAATTTTCAATATCAGAAAACACCCCATTTAAAACAACGTTCAGAATAACTATCAATTAATCGAAGATTTTGAAGCATTTGATTTCATGAAACAATAATTTATTAAATAAAATTGAATCTCATTAAATCATGTCCTCTTTAACCCAATGATTTTTTTTACAAACTCAAACATTCTAAAACCTTTCTCAAATTAATGTTTGAAAAACCATTTTCCACTTTTCAACAACCAACCATTCCATTATTACCCATTTTCACAAATCTGACAAAAGGATTTTCCAAACAAAATTCTGAATTCAGGAAAAGTCCAAGAGTCCCATAAAAGTGAACTCGTATTGGTGGGTGACATGACCATATGGTTGGAGACCATTTGTCAAACACACCAACAACACAGAGAGATTTCTTAGGACAAACCAATTCTCCACACGGATTACTAGGCTCTACGAGCTCATGGAGACCATTAGTCCAACTACCCTTATCTTATCCCAACACCAAACAATTAGTAAGAACCAAAGACCCTAATAAAAGAAAACATCCCATGGACACCCGAAGTTTAGAATGAGAAAGGGTTTGCGGTGCTTTTCATAAACCTACCCCTCATGTCCCAAAAATAATACAACATCAAAATTGAAATCCCAAAATAATAAAGGGAACTATAAAATAAAAGGTACACTAGGAGCCGACCTCCTCTAATACCATTATGTCCTGAACCATCCCAGGTTGACCATGAACCAGGCACCCAAGACGTGCATCCAAACTAATATGTTGCATGGCCTGATGGGTGTTCCCAATCCTCATGGGCTGGAAACTAGTGACAGGAATCAACAGAGTACTCATGAGAACAATTTTTTCAATATATAATCAAGAACAATATAGTGTAAAGAAATTGAAATCCCAACATACATTTATATAAAATTGAATTGAACATTATTTATATAGAAAACTAGAAGTAAAACTAAACAATACAACCATCCGACCAAACCTGATGACCAAAATAACACCATGTGACCCCACTGGTCATTCTCTAAGATAACTAATACTCATCACACAATGAATCTAAACTCCCACTGAAACCTACACAAGAGATAAAAACAGAAGAAAACTATAGGCGGGATTATTTAAACTCAGTAGGTTAGCTCGATATTCAATTAACATTTCACATGATTTAAAATAAATGAAAAGTCAATTTCATGTCTGAGATATAATATGTAAAAATATATTTTCCAAATGGTGTTCCATGGTATAAAAATTACCAGAAAAAAACATTAATGTTTTATAAACAAGAATTGTAGTAAAAATTTCTCAAGGAGGTGCAACTTAAAAATGAAAAAAAATTTCTAGAGGGTTTCTTTAATGAATTATAAATTTTAAATAAAAAACACATGCATATGAATTTACCAACTAAACACACCATATACTGATAGTGAGTACAAAATATCCATTGAGAAAAAGTCACTGGAACACCCCTAAGCACTAGTTCTCTGTGGGTCCCAGGTACCTTGTTTCTCAGTTTAAAAGTAACCATAAAAAATATCTATTCTCGTGAATACGAGTCACTAGTCGGAGAATCATACATAACCTAGTGGTACCCAACAACATCGTCATCATTGTTTAGTTAGTGTTGTCATCATCAAATTTCTTACTTGAGATTGGGATAAAACCCCTCTGGATCACTAGAATACTAATATAGGTCCACCAACCTTGATACCAGGGTTCTCCCTTTTTGTGATCAAACATGTTACTGATATATTAAATACCATTTTATCATTAATATTCCATTCAAAAATCATACACACACAAAAAAAACCACACACATATCTCAAATTTCTTTCACAGAGCAACATACAACCTAAATTTTCATAAAATAATTTCAAGAAGTATAACAAGGCATTGCACATAAAATCCATTAAAAATGATTTTTAATGAAAAAAACCCACCAATACCATATAAAAACAGATTTGGAAGCTCCAAAACCTTTTAATAAAACAATTTCATGGATCATCATATAGTCCCAAATGATACAACATTAAATACACATGGTAACCCTTTTTACAAAAAAATACCAAATGAGCATTTATATATTTTTCATAACGAACATTTTAAAATAGTACAAATTTAACACTTAATAAATAGGTGCATAAAAAATATTTAAATCATAACAAAATTTCATAAATTCCTTAAAAAATTTATGTTACACATCCAAATCATAACCATTTTTATAAGGATGCCAAACGAGACATTTTTTAGAAACTCAGCCCAAAACATTTTTACCACCAAAAACCCAATTGTTTAGAAATCCAAAACTACATTGGAGAGACATAAATGACCCAAAAATACCATTTTTCATTCTGAAAATTTGTTTATAAATCCAAAAAAATCATTTTAAAGCACACTAAGTACATAAAATCCAACCGAGAATTTACCAAACACATGGGATGCACTATTAAACAAACAAATTATTTTAAGAACTTTAAAAGGGATAAAATAAAAATTTGATTCCGAAAATTTATTCAAGAAACTGATACATGTTATAAATAATATAAAGTAGGTGAATAAGCTAATGTCACATTTAACTAAGTAAGCGATGTACACGTTTATAACAAAACAACAGTACTTTTCACAAAACAAGGATTTAATAACCATATTGTACACCCAGGAAATTATCCAAAGGATGGAAAACACAAATAAACATATATATATATATAAGGTGAAAAAATCATTAAAATGATGAAACATTAATGGTGAAATCATGTTCAAGGGTTATCCTACCTCAAACCCATGGCGGAAAGGAACCACACACTTGATATCACCGGACGTAGTTCCCAACACTCTATTTCTATGTAGAAAATACCTAAACAAAGAAGAATCCATAACAAATCATGGGATAACATAACTATAGGTCTTGAATGACTATAAGAGAGGTTTAAACAAAATAAAGTTGAAGGATAATGAAGGGGGAGGAGTAAAGAGAAGGAATCTCACTTTGGAAACTAGTAAACTCTTCATCTATCCTTAGATATACACTTTTAGAGGGAAGGGAATATCATAGAACTTAATATAGGGGTGTATTTGGTGACGAAGAACCCGTTTAATAATATTTTAAGCGGAAAATAGAAAAAAAATTATGATTCATGAATGAAACATTTTAACTTACCAAATCTAGGATATTTGAGAAGTCCTGAGAATGTTCTACCTAATCTTCAACTATGATGAGCTCCAAAGAGGTAAATTAGAACATGGGGGTACATATAGGGTTATTGGGATTGATTGACATGTGTAAGCACCGAAAAATCTAAACAAATGAATAATATATAAATGAAACAATTTATTTTTTAAAAATTGCAAATGGGATCACAAGTAGGCAGAATACTTTAATGAATAATCCAAATCCATAATAATTATGAATTCTTAATGGGGTAAAAAAGGATATGGGGGTTTGAATAGGTCAGAAAAGGAAATGTGGGATGGTTAATTAGTGAAAACATATTGAATAATTTTTTTTTTAAAATTGAAACAATTTTTTTTTTAATTTGGAAATGGGCTCACCATTTTCCCAAATCTTGAAGTAACCTCCCTTTCACCAATAAACTACCAAACAAGCTATGGGGAACCCATTTTAGTATGATTAGACATAGATGGTAGTGAAAAACTCAACATTAATCTCAAAAAAAAACCAAAGAAAAGGATTGGTATTTCCAACAAACTAAATCAAAACCAAGACAAAAAACCGAGTGTGATAGTAGATAAATTTTAGGTCATTTCATCCCTTATCTTTTTAGTTTATTCCCTAAAAAATTATTTTTTCCTTATCTATAGTAGTTAATTTTTACTGTTTTCTCATTTCATTTTGTGAAAATACTATGTTTGGAGTATTATAAATTATAATATATTCAGATTAAAAATATGGAATACATTTTTTTTTCAAATTCTATTCAATTAAAAAGGTAATATAATTCAAAATCATTTCCCATAATCATGACAATAAGTGAGTTTTAGAAGAGAAAATTGTGAAAAGTTTACAATGTTTTCAAATAAAAATAAAATATATAAATGATTAAAATTACACAAATTTGAATAATTTATATATATTTTAAGTTATATGAATTTTATATCAATTTGAAAATTATTTTATTTGGATAGTAAATTTAAATGAAAAGGCATCATTCAATTAAAATGCAGTGTTTTTCACTCTTATAAAAAACGGTACTTCTCAAAAAAGCACAAAACAATTATCCCTAATTTAATTTTCATATAAATGACTTCCAAAATTATGTCTATCTTATAAAATATTTTTTTGAAAATTGGTAAAAATTAATTTCAAATTATGGGTGAAAATTTCATGAAACCCATGTATTTGAAAAAAATAATGTTTTTAAAAAAATATTTCATTTTATGTTAGATTATTATTATTTTATTACTAATAAATAGATATCCATATTTTTCTTCAAATATTTATATTTATTCATACCCTCCAATTTATCAGTTGGTTTAAAACAATATACTATATTATAGTTAATTTAGAGTTGGGGTTACATTTTCCCCAAGCTATTGAAGAGATTAAAATTAATGAAATATATTTCCTGGGTTGTTTATGATTATTTTTCCATGATTCAAATTCTATATAATAAAATTTTATTATTTCATAATTTTTTTGTTTTAAATAATTTATCTATATTTTTTTATATTGTTATTGGATAAATATTTTAATTACTCTCAATGATTATAATTACCAAGGTGTGTATAACGACACATACTTTACATACATTGTTAATACTTCAAAATTGAAGCACACTTATTACAACATATGACAAAACCACAAAGGACCGTATAGGTATAGTGTCTTTAGAAACTGGGAAACATAAACAACTGGTTCATTTATCTTCTACAGTGTCTCCCATTTATTTCATCATATCTAGGGTCCCTTTTAGCATACTCTACTTAATATCCATCTTCCTGACCTGGGGAAAAGAAAACATAAAAGGGTGAGCTCAAATGCTCAGCAAGGGAAAATAAAGGAAATAAAAATCATATCATATCTTTTTGAAAATCATAACCTGCAAAAGAGATCTTAGTATCTTAACATGGAATAAATCATAGAAATGAAAATGAGATCCCCATAATCATAAAATAAAACTTGAAACTTTGCAGCATGCACACATAATCATGTAAAATCATTTCTTGTTAGTCATAACTTGTTGCCAAGACTATCTTAGCAGACAAAGTCCATTTCTGAACCGAGTTCACTCCTCGTTTCAGTCCTGTATCACTGAACTGAAATAACCTTCCGTTCCAGACATGTCTATCTCATGAGATATATATCTTTACCCAATGCATTGGAGGGAGATATTGGTCACACCCATCTTATAATGAATCCTTTCTTATGTGTGCCACATAATCAGAAACCATACATCATAGCGTAACCCATGTAATAAAAATCGGATTCTTAAACAACATGACATCATAAAACAATTCATATAAGATAAAGGAATTCATAAAAATATTTCCATCAAAACATAATCAAATCCATGTAACAATAGGGATAAAAACAGAACCCTTTTATTATCTTAGATGGAAAATAATTTTGATAAAATACTTGAACTCTATTCTTGAGGAAAATAACCTTTCTACTTCAAAAAAACTTTTCCTTTCTTAACATGTCATATAATTTTAAACAAAAAGAAGTTGATTAAAAATAAACTTGAAAACTTGTAAAGGAAGCTTCTTGGAAATAATGTTTTAAAAATACATTCATGCTGTATAAGTTAAAAAAACATTCTTCTCGTACTTTTGTCGGAAAAGTCAAAAAAGTACCTCGTATGAAAAAACGACAAAAGATTACTTTCATATTCTATAATAAAAACTCAGAGAAGGGTAAAATTGGATTTAAACTATTGAAAGTGGATGGAAACAATATTACATATTGAGGGAACATGGATGTGGATGATAAAATACACCCCAGTAAATACTTACGAATAAACAATCTCGGATAAAAATGAGATTGTGATATTTCCCTTACCTTAGGTCCGATTTGCTTTGTACATGTCCAAAGCTCCTGTATAATGGTTTAAATAATGTTATTGACTTATTCCAGAATCATACATATTGATATGATATCATATATGGTCATATTATTAGCTTCTTATTAGTAATATTTCATTGTTACTTGTTACTCGGGTCTTTATTGCCTTTTGTTCTTATGCGTGTTTTGCTGAATAAATTCTCATTATTCTTTTAAGTTTATAGATAACATATATCCATAATAGTATTAGTGTAACATATATCATATTTATTCATTCAATTCATTTATATAATGACTATGTAATGATGATCATGTAGAACGAGTCGCTTCACATCGTGGAGACGGTATTCCGTACGTACGCACGAGTGATGATATCGTTCCTATGATCGTGGAATTGTATTGGAGTATATATATATTATTTCAGTATCAATACTACTGTATAATAATCATAAATAGTTACTCATTACACCATTATACCCATCCTTGTAAGGTGATGGTGGAAAATAGATTACACCACGGCGTGGAAACGGTATTCCGTACGTACGCACGCGTGGTGATTTCATTTTTCCATAGGATGGATAGAAGGTGAATTAGGGTTGTTTCATATTTATAATAACATATAAGTATGTAAGTAATAATGATGTTATTACTTTATCATGAAACAACTAAATAAGAAGAGGTTGAAAAAGAAAGAATTTGAAAAGAACGGTAATGGATATTACCTCTTCTTTGGAACGCCTCTTTGAATCCTCCACATAGGGAACTAAGATTGGTCTTTGAAAAAGACCATGTCCTCTAGGATTATTTAGGGAAGTGGAGAAGGGATTTTGGCAGGGGTTGGCCGAGCTTGAGTGCTCAAATTGGTGTGAGGAGGAGGGGGAGGAGGTGCCCTTTTATAAGGGAGGAGAGGGGCACCTTAGGAATATCTCAAAATATTATTTTATATTAAAGTCAAAATCGGTTTATAATGGTTCCAAAGGGTTTTATTTCGAATCTAAAGTGGGGATGGGTCGAAATCCTATCAACCAATAGGATTTAGACAAGTTTAAGTTATTATTTTAACCTTATCAATTAGATTTATCTCTAAGTTAAATAATTTAACTTTTACCATGTCTTTTTGTTTTCTTACATTATATGGTTAATACACTTACTATAACATGCCAAACGAACCCCGAATTGTTTATTATTAATATATATATCCTTTTCTAAGTCATTTCGCCGAGACTTATATTTTTAGGAATAAAATAACAATTAATAATATAATATTTGATTTAAAAACTATTTTGTGTCAATTTTGACACTATTTGATATATGATTTTTGTGAAAGTCATAACAGAATTATATGTTCGAACCAAGTTTATTAAATCAACACTAATATATCATATTAACCTATAAAATTAGTGGAATTCATAAAAAGTCTCAAATTACATTTATTTTGGTGTTTATAGCATCAATTATGTCAATATTTCATTAATAAGATAATTACTGCATCATCATTATGTCATAAATAAATTAAATTATTTAATGTCTAAAAATTACAAATAAAATACCATTATGTAGGAAATCTTTTTATCTTTCTAATTAATATTTATAGTCGAATTTATCTTATTTATAACCCCATATTAAAAATTATTTACTTATTAAACTTTGATTTTAACTATTTTAACCCTTCTTTAAATAAATTAATAATAAATGTCCTAATCTAATACAAGTGGGCCTAAAGGGACATATTTTATTCCTAAGTTTGTTTCTGGTCGAATTACACTTGTCCAATAGAATTAGGACATTTGTTAGTCTAATATTAATATCATATTTACCCTTAGTTACCCTATTTACTATTAACCACGGTAAAAAAAGTAAGAAGTTACTATTCAACAAAAAATTATTTTTATCTCATTGAACCACATTTTACTTACTGATATCAACCGTGTCTGTCGGATTTTTGAAATTCCATTCACAGAAGCTGTAAAATTATGTTTTATGCAAAATTCAGTTTTTAACCTACCACATAGTGGTTTCACTATTCATCAAAAATTGAAAGTTTTCAGAAAAATACCAAAATTTCACCCTAGGCTAATTTCGATATTCTGAGTCCAAAAATGAAGTCCATTTTGAAAAATATAATTTATAAAATTTCAAAAATTGGTTATTACTATTCATAATGGCTAGTTTTAAGAATATTTTAATAGCATATCGTTGTTTAGTGAAACTCGGTATTGCGTACAACGCAAGCTATCGAAGAAGGTCGTGATTGCGTGTAAAGTATGCCAAGCAAGTGTGTAGTGAAAGATTCCAAAATATTACTCATAAAAATCTCAGGTGTTACATTCTACCCCCCTTAAAAAGAATTTCGCCCTCGAAATTCGTCACTTTATAACAAACAGATGAGGATTCTTCTCCCTCATCATATCCTCATGCTCCCATGTAGCTTCTTCAAGTTGGTGGTTCCTCCATAAAACATTCACCAATCGAGTGGTCATGTTTAGTAGGAGTTTTTCGCTACGATCCAGAATCTCTATCGACTGTTCTTCATAAGAATGATCTTGCTCCAGCGGTACAACTTCTGAGCTGAGTACATGTGAAGTATCTGGTATGTACTTTCTCAGGAGAGATACATGGAACACATCGTGAACTTGAGAGAGATTTGGTGGAAGCGCCAATCAGTAAGATACCTTCCCAACACGATCCAGTATTTCGAAAGGACCGATATATCTAGGGCTCAACTTCCCCTTCATTCCAAATCTCATAACCCTCTTCCATGGAGATATTCATAAGAACACTTTATCACCCACTTCAAACTCTAGGTCTTTTCTTCGGTTGTCGGCATAACTTTTCTGTCGACTCTGAGCTGCTCTTATGTGTTGTTGAATAGATCTGACCTTTTCTGCCATTTCATCAATGAGATCAGGTCCTAATAGTTTTCTTTCCCCAACTTCATCCCAGCAAGTTGGAGTCCTACATTTCTTTCAATAGAGAGCTTCATAATGAGCCATCTGAATACTGGAGTGAAAGATATTTTTATAAGAAAATTCCACCAAAGGTATGTGTTGATCCCAACCTCCTTTGAAATCCATAGAGCAAGCTCTCAACATATCTTCTAGGGTTTGAATTGTTCTCTCTGACTGACCGTCTGTCTGGGGATGATAAGCAGTGCTGAAACTCAACTCTGTATCCAGAGTATGCTGAAGATTTCGCTAGAACTTCGAGGTAAATCTCAAGTCCCGATCAGATATAATAGAGAGTGGAACTCCATGCAATCTTACCACTTCCTTTACATATATCCTGGCAAGCTGATCTAGAGAGAAATCCTCTTTAATAGCAATGAAGTGTGCAGACTTTGTAAGACGATCAACTATAACCCAGATAGCATTATTGCCTTTGGATGTTTTAGGAAGTCCTATGACAAAGTCCATAGTTATGTTTTCCCATTTCCATTCGGGTATGGGTAATGGTAGTAACATCCCTTTAAACTTCTGTCTCTCAGCTTTAACTTGTTGACAAACCAAGCATCGAGAGACATATTCAGCAACATCTCTTTTCATGCCATCCCACCAGAAGTACTCTTTCAGGTCCCTATACATCTTTGTGCTTCCAGGATGAATAGAGAATGAAGAACTATGAACCTCATCCAGCAGCTCTTTCTTTAATTCGGGGATGGGAGGAACACAAACCAGATTCCTGAACTTTATTATCCCATCACAATCAATGTTGAATTCTGGAACAATTCTCAACTTCTTTTGTAACTCGACATCTTCTTTCTGTGCCTCTTTAATCTTCACATGTATAGATGGTTGAACATTCATTTGAGAAAGATAAGATTTTTCCCCTTCCATTATAATTCCAAGATCCATCCTTTGTAAATCCATAAATATTGGATCTTGTGTGATCCACATCATGGATAAACTAGTTTGGTCTTGTCGACTTAATGCATCTGCCACCTTGTTTGCTTTCCCAGGGTGGTAATGGATTGAGCAGTCATAATCCTTAATCAGCTCCAACCGTCTTCTTTGACGCATATTCAACTCCTTTTGTGTGAAAATATACTTTAAACTTTTATGATCAGTATAAATATCACACCTTTCACCATAAAGGTAATGCCTCCAAATCTTTAATGCAAATATTACCGCAGCCAACTCCAAATCATGTGTTGGGTAATTTTGCTCATGGATTTTCAACTGTCGTGAGGCATAACCTATCACCATATCATTTTGTATAAGAACACAACCCAATCCCTTCTTGGATGCATCACTATAGATCACAAACCTTTCTCCACTACAAAGTAGTGTGAGAACAGGTGCACTGTATAACCTTCTTTTCAACTCCTTGAAATTCTCTTCACATTCCTCTGTCCAAACAAACTTAACTCCTTTCCGAGTCAACTTGGTGAGTGGATTAGATAATCGTGAAATTTGTTTTACAAAACGTTGATAATATCCAGCCAAACCAAGAAAACTTTGGATCTCAGTTACTGTTGTTGGTCTCGACCATCTTTCGATAACCTCTATTTTTTCTAGATCCACAGATATTCCCTCTTTTGAGATTATGTGACCAAAAAATGCAACTTTTTGAAGCCAAAATTCACACTTGGTAAATTTGGCATAATGCTTCTCCTTTCTCAGGGTCTTCAATATAATTCTCAAGTGATCTTCATGCTATTCCTTGCTCTTTGAATAGACATGAATATCGTCTATAAAGACTACCACAAATTGATGAAGATAGTCTCTAAAGACTATTCATTAGATCCATGAAGATAGCAGGGGCATTAGTAAGACCAAACGACATCACTATAAATTCATAGTGTCCATACCTTGTACGGAAAGCCGTCTTTGGTATATCCTCCCTTTTGACACTTAATTGATGATACCCTGAACGAAGATCAATCTTGGAAAACTATTGAGCTCCGCGTAGTTGGTCAAATAAGTCATCAATGCGTGGGAGAGGATATTTTTTCTTGATAGTGATCTTGTTAAGTTCTCGGTAATCAATGAAGAGTCTCATTGATCCATCTTTCTTCTTAACAAATAGAACAGGTGCTCCCCAAGGTGATGAACTAGGGCGTATGAATCCCTTATCAAGATTCTCTTGGAGTTGCTTCTTCAATTCCTGCAACTCAATTGGGGCCATTCTATAAGGTGTCTTTGAAATTGGCAAAGCACCCGGTATGAGTTCTATTGAAAACTCAACTTCACTATTTGGTGGAAGACCCAGTAATTCCTTTGGAAAGACATCATCAAACTCCCGTACGATGGGCATATTCTTAATCATAAGTTTCTCACCAACCATTTGATATAAATAACCTTCATTTAGTGGAATCAACACCCATAAGATGGAAGGAATTTCCACTGGAAGGTTATATTCATCCTTTCATCGATAGACGATCGTAGATTGATCTGGAATATGAAATGTGACTTCCCTTCTTTGGAAATTGATATGAGCACCATGTAGAGAAAGCCAATCCATGCCAAGAATCACATCAAATTCCACAAAAGGAAGGATCACAAGATTTGAAGGAACCACTTTCCCACAAACTTCAATCGGAGAAGAAATATAAACTTTTGATGCGACTGTTGTGCCATTAGGTGTTGTCACAGCTAACTCAACATCTAATTGTTGAGGTAATACGGTGATACCCTTATAAAATTCTTTAGAAATAAAAGAGTGGGTGGATCCATAATCAAATAAAACATTTGCTACTTTAGAGTGGATGGTAAGTGTACCTTTCACCACTTCGTTATCGTACTCTACATCGCTGATAAATTGCATGTGACTTTCCTTTGTCTTTAGCCTTAAGATTTTGTTGACGTCGACCATCATCATCAACCCTTGGATTTGGGAATTGACTGTCATAATGTCGCATCTCCTTGCAGTTGAAACAGTGAAGTGTAGTAGGTTCATTCTGTGTATCCCTTCCTTTGTTTGCATAATTAGACATCTTCTTCCCATTATCGTGGCATTCAAATTCCCGATGACCTTCCTTTCCACATTTGAAACTTTTACTTGTCCCTTTAAGACAACTCCCTCCATGTTTCTTTCCACGCTTTGAGCATAAGGGAAAGCTCATCTTCTTTTCAATGTTCTCTTTAGATTTTCCTTTGAATTCCATCTTCCTCTTCTTATGAAACCCATGTGACTGATGGGTTACTCCAATCTCCATCTCAACTTTGAGAGCACATCGAACGATTTCCTCATAGCTATTGAAGTCCCTTATGGCTAACGCCCTTCGAAGACTTGGTTTTAAGCCACTAAAGAATCGATCGATCTTACTCTCTGGTTAGATAATAATACCAGAAGCGTACCTTGCAAGTCTTGTAAAATTTGCTTCATAGGTACCAACAGATTCATCATCCCTTTGCTTCAGTTCAAGAAACTCTTTCTCCATCTTTGTTCGGAGAATACAAGGGAAGTACTTATTGAAAAATAAGTTCTTGAACTCGTCCCATTCCATAGACTCAATTTCATCCCTTTGCCTCGTCTTCTTAATAAGATTCCACCATTGATCAGCATCTCCTTCCAAACGATACACTGCTAGGATGACTTTATCATGTTCAGAACATTGAAGAACTGAAAATATCTTTTCAGTAGTACTAATCCATTGTTCAGCAACTAATGGATCAGTAGACCCACTGAAAGAAGGTGGACGCTGCCTCATGAAGGATTCAACAAAATTTTGCTCCTTCCATTGCTCATTTGGAAGTTTTTCATGATTCATAGCTTGAGAAAGTTGTGTGAGTATGGCTACAAGATTTTTCATTCCAGCTCCCATATCGTTTGGTTGCTCAGGGGGACAATCATTGCATTGCCCATCGCATTCCGCATTAACACGGTTCCTTCGGGTTCCAGCCATTGACTAAAACCAAGAAGAATAGTGTGAGCAACACTAATTATAATAGGAAAACCACATAATTAAAGAATAAAATTTTCATGCTTAAGGTCTTATCCTAGGTTATTCATGGCCATTTTTAAAACACTAAGATTGTGTTCTATGCTTAGATTTATCCTTAGGGTTCTTACTAAGGCTTTCACATCCTAGTTTCCAAAGGATGACTATACCTTTCCTCTGATACCAACTATAACGACCCATACTTTACATACATTGTTAATACTTCAAAATTGAAGCACACTTATTACAACATATGACAAAACCACAAAGGACCGTATAGGTATAGTGTCTTTAGAAACTGGGAAACATAAACAACTAGTTCATAAAACTTCTATAGTGTCTCCCATTTATTTCATCATATCTTGGGTCCCTTTTAGCATATTCTACTTAATATCTATCTTCCTGACCTGGGGAAAAGAAAACATAAAAGGGTGAGCTCAAATTCTCAACAAGGGAAAATAAAGGAAATAAAAATCATATCATATCTTTTTGAAAATCATAACCTGCAAAAGAGATCTTAGTATATTAACATGGAATAAATCATAGAAGTGAAAATGAGATCCCCATAATCATAACATCAAACTTGAAACTTTGTGGCATGCACACATAATCATGGAAAATCATTTCTTGTTAGTCATGACTCGTTGCCAAGACTATCTTAGTGGACAAAGTCCATTTCTGAACTGAGTTCACTCCTCGTTTCAGTCCTGTATCACTGAACCGAAATAACCTTCCGTTCCAGCCATGTCTGTCTCATGAGATATAAATCTTTACCCAATGCATTGGAGGGAGATATAGGTCGCACCCATCTTATAATGAATCATTTCTTATGTGTGCCACATAATCATAAAACATACATCATAGCTTAACCCATGTAATAAAAATGGGATTCTTAAACAACATGACATCATAAAACAATTCATATAAGATAAAGGAATTCATTAAAATATTTCCATCGCAACATAATCAAATCCATGTAACAATAGGGATAAAAACAGAACCCTTTTATTATCTTAGATGGAAAATAATTTTGATAAAATACTTGAACTCTATTCTTGAGGAAAATATCCTTTCTACTTCAAAAGCACTTTTCCTTTCTTAACATGTCATACAATTTTAAACTAAAAGAAGTTGATGTAAAATAAACTTGAAAACTTGTAAAGTAAGCTTCTTGGAAATAATTTTTTAAAAATCCATTCATGCCGTATAAGTTAAAAAAAACATTCTTCTCGTACTTTTGTCGGAAAAGTCAAAAAAGTACCTCGTATGAAAAAACGACAAAAGATTCCTTTCATATTCTTTACTAAAAACTCACTGAAGGGTAAAATTGGATTTAAACTATTGCAAGTGGATGGAAACAATATTACATATTGAGGGAACATGGATGTGGATGATAAAATACACCCCAGTAAATACTTACGAATAAACAAAGTCGGATAAAAATGAGATTGTGATATTTCCCTTACCTTAGGTACGATTTGCTTTTTACAAGTCTGAATCTCCTTTATAATGGTTTAAATAATGTTATTGACTTATTCCATAATCATACATATTTATATGATATCATATATGGTCATATTCCAAGCTTCTTATTAGTAATATTTCATTGTTACTTGTTACTTGGGTTTTTATTGCCTTTTGTTCTTATGCGTGTTTTGCCGAATAAATTCTCATTCTTCTTTTATGTTTATAGATAACTTATATCCATAATGGTATTAGTGTAACATATATCATATTTATTCATTCAATTCATTTATATAATTACTATGTAATGATGATCATGTAGAACGAGTCGCATCACATCGTGGAGAAGGTATTCCGTACGTACGCACGAGTGATGATATCGTTCCTATGATCGTGGAATTGTATTGGAGTATATATATATAATTTAAGTATCAATACTACTGTATAATAATCATAAATAGTTACTCATTACACCATTATACCAATCCTTGTAAGGTGATGGTGGAAAATAGATTACACCACGGCGTGGAGACGGTATTCCGTACGTACGCACGCGTGGTGATTTCATTTTTCCATAGGATGGATAGAAGGTGAATTAGGGTTGTTTCACATTTATAATAACATATCAGTATGTATGCAATACTGATGTTACTACTTTATCATGAAACAACTAAAGAAGAAGAAGTTGAAGAAGAAAGGAATTGAAAAGATCGGTAATGGATATTACCTCTTCTTTGGAACGCCTCTTTGAATCCTCCACTTAGGGAACTAAGATTGGTCTTTGAAGAAGACCAGAACCTCTAGGATTATTCTAGGGAAGTGGAGAAGGGATTTTGGAAGGGGTTGGCCGAGCTTGAGTGCTCAAATTGGTGTGAGGAGGAGGGGGAGGAGGTGCCCTTTTATAAGGGAGGAGAGGGGCACCTTAGGAATATCTCAAAATATTATTTTATATTAAAGTCAAAATCGGTTTATAATGGTTCCAAAGGGTCTTATTTCGAAGCTAAAGTGGGGATGGGTCGAACTCCTATCAACCAATAGGATTTAGATAAGTTTAGGTTATTATTTTAACCTTATCAATTAGATTTTACTCTAAGTTAAATAATTTAACTTTTACCGTGTCTTTTTGTTTTCTTACATTATATGGTTAATACACTTACTATAACATTCCAAACGAACCCCAAATTGTTTATTATTAATATATATATCCTTATCTAAGTCATTTGGCCGAACCATAGATTTTAGGAATAAAATGAAAATTAATAATATAATATTTGATTTAAAAACTATTTTGTGTCAATTTTGACACTATTTGATATATGATTTTTGTGAAAGTCATAAAAGAATTACATGTTCGAACCAAGCTGATTAAATCAACACTAATATATCATATTAACCTAGAAAATTATTGTAATTCATAAAATGTCTCAAATTAAATTTATTTTGGTGTTTATAACATCAATTATGTCAATATTTCATTAATAAGATAATTACTGCATCATCATTGTGTCATAAATAAATTAAATTATTAATGACTAAAAATTATAAATAAAATACAATTATGTAGGAAATCTTTTTCGATTTCTAATGAATATTTATAGTCGAATTTATCTTATGTATAACCCCATATTAAAAATGATTTACTTATTAAAGTTTGATTTTAACTATTTTAACCCTTCTTTAAATAAATTAATAATAAATGTCCTAATCTAATCCAAGTGGGCCTAAATGGTCATATTTTATTCCTAAGTTTGTTTTTGGTGGAATTACATTTGTCAAATAGAATTAGGACATGTGTTAGTGTAATATTAATATCATATTTACCCTTAGTTACCTTATTTACTATTAACCGTGGTAAAAAAAGTAAAAAGTTACTATTCACCAAAAAATTATTTTTATCTCATTGAACCACATTTTACTTACTGATATCAACCGTGTCTGTCGGATTTTTGAAATTCCATTCACAAAAGCGGTAAAATTACATTTTATGCAAAATTCAGTTTTTAACCTACCACTTAGTGGTTTCACTATTCATCAAAAATTGAAAGTTTTCAGAAAAATACCAAAATTTCACCCTAGGATAATTTCGATATTCTGAGTCCGAAAATGAAGTCCATTTTGAAAAATAAAATTTATAAAATTTCAAAAAGTTGTTATTACTATTCTTAACGGCTAGTTTTAATAATATTTTAATAGCATATCGTTGTTTAGTGAAACTCGGTATTGCGTACAACGCAAGCTATCGAGGAAGGTTGCGATTGCGTGTAAAGTAAGCCAAGCAAGTGTGTAGTGATCGATTCCAAAATATTACTCCAAAAAATCTTGGGTGTTACAGTGTGAGAGTTATATGCCTCTTGATATTGTTAGATATATACTTGTTTTTATTTATATTTAAAAATAAATACAAAAGAATCCCTCAAAATTTACTTAAGATAAATATTTATCATGTTTTCTTAATCTTTTTGTTTTTAAGATTAATTAAAAATTACATCACCATTTTTTATTTTAATATAATTTTTTTATTACATATAAAATTTATTTTTCAACAAAATCATTTATTATTTTGAATTATGTCGATAAATTTAAGGATGAGTGTTTATAATTAAAATATAATTATAAACTAATCAATATAATTATTTGTCACAATGAAAAACATTATAGGATTAATTGAACTCTCATCCACAATCTCCCAAGAAGAATTAAGATAATAAAACTAGTGAATAGAATTATCACTATCTACAATTAAATTGGAAAACATATGAGGTAGATGTTATTGGATATGGCTGAATCTTTTTTTAAGAATCATTTATATCATAAAGGGTACTGTCAAGTTAAAAAAAAAATCATATCATCCATGATGATAGTAAATATATATCTGATTCCCTCAATTATCAAATATAATATAAGTTTATCAATTAATATCCATAGACCACAATATTATATAAAGAGTGAAATATTGTGATTTATAACTAATGATATGGGAAATATATTACTAAAATAGTCATTGGAGGAGGTAGATTAAAATTTTCAATGATTGTAACTATAGATATCAAAACAAATGACTAAAACACCAAATATGATTTCTTATATCTGGGATTTATAATATGACAATTCAAAATGGAAATGAGACTAATTTATCCAATGATAGATATTAGTTGATTTTCCATAAATTAATAGGAAATGAAAATGATATATCATTTTCCATCATAAATAGAATGAGAATATAATCTCTTAAAATATAGATATATTGCATAATTTGTTAATTCTACTAAACATAAATAAGAAATAACATAAACTATGATTGTAAATTTAGAAAGATAAAATTTTCCATCATAAAACACATATCATCATGTTATTTTCAGAAAAATGTTAGTGTTGTTTCCCCAAAGTAAACTATCATTGTACATTATATTATAATATTTTTGATAAATATATTATCACACAATGAATTTTCACTTCTAAAAAACTATAATGTGATAATTTCCTTATATAATCTATCGTATCAAAAATATATATAATTTTTTATATAATAATAACCTTGATATGATTTTATATAGGTGTTTATGAGGATAGACCTACTAATAAAAATTCCACATATTGCATGTTTCATTGGATATTTTTATCTTAAAATGTGTGTGTTGGTCATTAGACTTGAGATTGTTATTAATGTTTATCATTGATCACATACACTTCTGTATTGAATAAAACAATGATGAAATATACTTTTGGAAAGGTATGATAAATTTTCTTCATCATATGTTGTATACAATTAATAAAACAATTATAGAAATAATTTTTCGCATTTTATTTAATATAATATTTAATATTTATACCATTGATTGAAAAAGAATATTATGGTTAAATATATGTACATGGTAATTAATCAGCGATTTATTTATTTGGATAAAAATAAATCCAATCCAGAATATAGGTCACTGAAATACTTAGGAAACCCATTTAATATGATATAGTGAAATATAAAACCATTCTAAATGAATTGAGAGGCTATATCAGATGCATGAAACATATAATAAGAAACTAGAAAAAAAATGTTTCACATGTACCAGAAAAAATATGAAAATCATTATATAATAATTTACCCTTGTAAAATAAACACGACTCATAAATATCTCCACATTACATAATCATAAACCATTTATATAATGAATGTGGGTTTTAAAATAAGACAATATCTTCACTAAATTATAAGAAACATTAAAATATATTGATATTCATGAAATTCACATTATAAGATAATTAAAAATTTCATAAAGGAATATGTGTAAAAATACATACATTCTATATAGATTTTATATAATAAGAAAAACTTTTATAAAATAATAGGAAAATATTTTTTGAAAAAAAATGAAAAATTGTATATGGTTATTAAATAAATAAAATTTAAGATTAGACCGAGAAAGTGAGTTTATTTGTTCAACATTAAAAATAAAGAATCATTCCGTAGTTTGTTAAAGAATATAAGAAATACAATTAAATGACCAATGATGGGAATGTTAAAAAGGGATAACATTCATTATTTGGTAAATAAATTGAAGTCCAATTGAAAATGAACTTATTCGGTAATATTATTATATATAATTACATTACTAAATTAAAATATTAATTTAATAAAAGGTGAGAAATATTGATGACTGAGAAGATGAGATAAGGTCACCTACACTTACAAGTTACCATTATGTTGATTTATGAAACAATGGGAGGATAAATGGTAAGAATACATGTAAAATCGAAAAAAATAACAAAATAAAACATATAGGGTATTAATGAGAAAGTATTTACAATTTCATCCAATGGAAATTTAATCATAAAAATATAGATTCCAAAGTGATATTGTAATGAAATAGATACCATTAATCCGGATTTCAATGATTGTTATTTAGCCTCATGTATAGTAATCAAAACCATCATAATCACTTATTTGAGAACCCGATTAACATCCAATACCAAACCTTTAATCATGATTTCTATGAAGGTTATTTAAACTCATGTTTAGTAATTATAACCATCATAATCAATTATTTGAGAACCCCACTCATATCTAAAATCTTTTATACACTTAATTCAAAATAATTTATTATATATATATATATATATTAATAAGTTATAATTTATTTTCACCCCGAAATGTTTTAAAAATTGAATATTTTGTACAAGATTCATAATGGGGATTAAATTCATCCTTCTTTATTGAAAATTTCCAAATTAAAAGATTATTCAAGGCTTTGGAATCAATTTTATTCAATTATAAATTTATTACAAGGGTATCAATATTCAAGGTACATGTATGGATCATGATAATAAAATCTATGATGAGAAAGCATTAGGTAAATGACTAGTAACAAAAAAATATATTGAAATGGAAATTCATTTAGTGTTATACATAAAGAACAAGATTCCTGACATAAATTACATATTTATTGAATATATTTCAATTATATATATCATTTTACGTATTCATGATGCTAAAGATGATGTTCCTATAACATTGTTCATGTTTATAGTCGTACCAATGCAAACGTGAATAGGTTATACTATGGAATGAGTTTGATTTCAGAGATATATATTTGAATTATAATTTTTACAAAATAATAATGACGTTAATAGAACAAAATTATAATGTATTATGAGGTTCATTGATAGTTTATAAGAGAATGTTATTAAAAAAATCTATAAAACAACATAGATATTATGATGATTTCATTCCTTGAAAACGGTTACATTAGAATGAGGGATTTACTACTCATTCTATGTGCATAAAGAAAAAACTATATTATTATCTTGGATATTAAAAATAGAATGAATTAAATATTGAATCCAATGATGTGAGTTTTTTTGATGTTATGGTGGAGTGGTCCTTTTCTTGGTGTCTTTAGGGGTAATTTTAAAAAATACGCATTCCATAATGAATAATGAATTCAATTTATCATGTAATGTGGATATAAATTTGTAATAGAATTGAAATATGAAAGGTTATCCACTTAAATTCCCCATTAAACTCATTTATAGAGAATTTTTTTATAAAAAATTATGACATTTCCACCACAATTTATCCAATTTTCCACATTTTTCTATTATTTTGGTAATTGAAATTTTACCTTGGTAATATAATGGTATCCCAAAAATGAAATATTATATTGTATAAAATTTTGAAATGATGATTATAAATATTAAATCCATTTAAACTAGTTTAATTTTAAAATAATTTTTTTTATTTTATATGAAACAATACAATGTATAGAAAAAATATTTTTAATAGAAACAAGTCATTTTTAAAATTAAATAAACATAATATTATTTTATATCATTTAATAATGAATGAAAAATTCATTTATTTTTTATTCAATTAATAATTACATTATATACTTATTTTTGAAAATTAATTTATTTAATTTTTTAAAATAAAAATATAAAACACCTATAAAACCCAATTATTTGATATAAATTACTAATTCTAACATAAAATATTTTTATTCAGAGCACATTAAACATATTTATCTTGTAACCATTATATTTTATCAATAAATTCATATTAAGATGTGACAATTAAATTTATAGACACACCAAATCATTCTTTTATATAATGATAATTTCACAATTAATATATAAAAAAATAGTGAACTATTTTAATTTATATATTTTTTCATTATATAATTATTTATTATTATAGAATTGTACTTCATTTATTTTGTAACTAGAATATACACAACATCAATTTATTCACTGTATTATAGGTTATAACACTACTATATACACAAAAACTATATATCCATTTTCCATATGTGTCATGACCCATCCTTGAGGGGCTCGTTCCAATGACTCCTTATACTGGACTCCAATAGGCTAGGGTCTAGTGACTAGCACTGAAAAGGGATATCATTGAAATGGGATGCCTTAGCCTAACTACCTACACACATGCACACATCTCTATTCCAAAACAATGCTAAAATGTAATAAAAAAACTGAACAACCATCCATTCATACATCTATTCCAGAAAACCATAGTAATATATGAAGTAAAAGAAAATAAATAAGTCCAAATACAAGTCCACCAAATTGAGTCTAAAACATAATTCCAACCTAAAAGTAAGTAATCCTACTACTATAGGAAATCCACAGGAACACACATATGTCTTTCCGGTATCACTAAGCATCATCTGGTCTAGGTCTACCAATGATTTTGTCAAAAGTTCAATTATCTACACAAGAAACGAATGGTGCGAGAAAATCCCCAGTAGGGGTGAGTATAACAATAAATAGTAGGGAACCCCAAAAAACAAGGTATACAACAGGGAAACATAGTCAGATCTACAAAGGTCTATTTCTACAGCCCATATAACAAGAATGTCTATATATACTCAACAAAGACCCACAATCTAGAGGTCAGTCAAAACCATATTATTATAAGCATGGATTCCATCTCAAAGATTCCACAAACACTCATTTGGGAGAACACACATCGGGTATAATAGCACTAATGAGGTTTTTTTGAGAGATACCACTCATCAGGTCATGTCATGAGAAACAACACACTGATAGTTTGAAGGGAATATGATACACAATAGAGGATCACTGCCATGGACATGCGGTGATACAGATATCATAATCTGTATTAACACACTAAGAAGTGGATCAAATTGTTCATATTGTGGGTCATGTTGATAGCAAAAAATACACATAGGGAATGAAGATTAATAGAGGATATTGCTTCAAGCCTCTTAATGGTATTCTACTGAATCTATCTAATAAGTCATATCTAAGGGATCATATTCCTAGGAATAGGAGAAAATTAATTACCAACTACAAGGTAAAGGATAAGGGAAAACCACATAATTAAAAATTTCCCTAATATATATGAAAACAGACCCAATAAATGTATAAAAAAGTACATATAATGAACCCCTATTTACATATATTAACATTAAAAAACTTTTTTGGAATACATAAATCATTATAGAAGAAGATGAACAAAGACCGTACTAGTCTAATTCCTATGGAAACATGAAAACATAAAAAAAAAATTAAGCTAAAGTATCTTCAACTCATTTTTTCATGACTATAACCCTTTTTAGACACATTTCACACAATACATATATTCATAACCTTTGGAATGATACATAAAAAGGGGTGATCTCCAATGCATAATAAGTGTAAATAGTGGAGATATATAAGCATAATCATGAGCCTAAGGGTATGAGGAAATGATCATAAAAATATAATTTCAGACATGGAATAACAAAGATAATATACATGAATCATTTCCTAATAATTTTCATTTCATAAGAAATGGATCATTAGGAAATAATGAACATAATCCATGACAACATAACCTAAGAATAAAACATGGAATTTTCAAAAACACATTATTATATATTATTATTTACATAGTGGCCAAGGAATCCATCCAAGAACATATTAGTTGTCTTGGTTCACTCCCCATACAATCTTGGTAGTCATGGTTCAATCCCACGACCATATTAGTAGCACGAGTTTACACTTCATACAATATTGGTAGCTATGGTTCACTCCCATGGACATCTTAGTAGTCAAGGTTCACTCCAAACATCCTATTATTCTATCTTATGAGATATAAATCTTTTTTCAGTGCAATGGAGGTAGATTTAGGTCCCACCCATATCATAATGTAATAATCAATACATGTGCCAAAAGATCATAAATTATCATATAATGACACAAGAAATGAAATGGGTATTATAAATACCTAATCATATCACACCCTATGTAATTATACAGGTTTCATAATCATTTCATCATAAACATAAGTAATGAAAAGAAGATCCTTTCAAGAGTGTATGACTCATGAATGGAATAAGATTTTTATAAATATCATTCCATCAAAACATAATCCATGTAGAGAAGGAATAGTAATGGAAATATTGAATAATTTCACCTGAATGGAATGTTTAACAATAATGGATGTTATCTTATATTAGAAATAATTTTTAAAGATATTTTAAAAATATTTCATGTGGAAAATATACTTTCTGCATTGAAAAATGATTTTTGAAACATAAAAACTTTTGACAATTTTTTTTGAATTTGTCTTTAAAAGATTATAACGAAGGCATTGAAAAAAATAAAATATTTATAAATACTTCTTCCATGAAAATGGTATTCAAATGTACTTTGAAAAAAAATTTGATTTTTTTTGAAAACATGGTTTTCAAATAAAATAGATTTCTAATCAAAGTGAGATACAAAAAGATTTTACATAAAAACATTATCTTAATTATATATGAGTGAAAACATGGTACTAATACATTAGGATATCTTGAATAACCATAAGATTAGAAAATTCATGAGTTTTCTGGAGAGATGAATCATGAGATTTCATTAAAACAATTATAATCATTAAAAAATATTGAAAATTTATGATATTTTTCCAATGAACTCTTACTACATGGTTACTTGGGATCATCCTCTCTATGTAAGAAACAAAAGTTACATTACACTTAAAATATAATCAAAATAAAGAGATTCAGGATATTACATGTTAGATGGAATGTTATATACCAAATATGTATACAATAATAATTTTTCATATATATTGATATTTTTTAATGAAATATTAATTTTAGATTAAAGGGGACCCAATGTATGATAGCGTAACCAAAACACAATAATGAGAATCTCTTTAATCTTATGTTTCACACAACACTGAGTTATATTGAAAAGTAATACAACAACAATATTATTATTTTAAATGGTAGTCAACTATTAGCCATTGAATTAGAGAGAATAAATAAAATTAACTATATTAGGATTTTACATGTTTTTTAAATGTTTTTACATTTATCCAATGAATTTTAGTGGCTTAAAATGATAATGAAGCCAATTTTAAGCATAAAATAGTCTAGTATTTTTAAAATGTCATTTTACCTCCTTTTAATAGAGAACCCTTTTTAAAAATAGTTTTTTTCTCTTTTATAGGTTTTATTTGAAAATATAAACTTCTTCTTGGGAATAGTGACATCAAAATTTACATTGGCTGAAATTTTGGTATTTTTATGATGAAATTCATATTTTAATGAACAAAGAAAAATAATGAATTTTAATTCAAAACTGACTTTTCACATAATTTATTTATATAGTTATGTTATCATTTAAATTTGTATTAATGTGTAATTTGATTATGTTTTTATAATTTAATCCAATTTTTTTCATTTTATAGAATCTATCATTTAAATTGGACATAAACACTTGTTAATCTTTCGATAGTTTTTACTTCTTAAAAAACCCGCTTTATGGTTTTGACAATGAGAATTAATTTGAAATTACATTATTCCAATTATGTGTTTTGAATTTGTAAAAATTGATTCCATATTTTTAATCACAAGGTCCAACTTATTTAAATAGGTCCCTCTTATTTTTGAACATTATGAATAGTAACTTCAATAATTATTTTTATTTACGATGGTTAAAGGGTAAATCATGTAAATAAGGGTAACAAATAATATTATTATAAAATAAAACTACCCCGAATCATGTTCTAATCCTATTGGATTAGATTCAGATTTCCATGAGAATCATTGGGTCTATTTGAAGATCTCATGGAGCCACTTGTGTGTGATAATGACAAGTTATAATAATTAATTTACTGTAAAGTGAAATATAACACAAACATGTATATTTTTACTAAAATAATTTTAAGGATTTGTTATATAATTGATATCTTTAAATATAAATAGTAATTTAAAAGATAAAATTATTTTCTATATCATTATATTTTATTTATAATTTAGAGACATTAAATAAATAAATTTATTTATGACACCATGATGTTGGACTGATTAGTTTATTAATGAAAGATTCAAATAAATCATAATATAAATATTAAAATAAATTTAATTTAAACATTTTGATGCCATAAATAAATTTTATGACTGATTATTACATTTAATATTTTATTTAATTTAGTTTTTTGGCATAAATCAAGTTGTTATGACTTTAAACAAAAACAACTACAAAATAGTGTCAAAATTGACATAAATGAGATTTTCAAACAAATACTATTTTATTAAATGATATAATAGTCATAAAAATAAAATATTCGTTAAAATGACTTATATTATTTTAAAAATGTCATTTATTATCCACTTTATGTTCTCTTGTAATTTTATAGTAACCATATTAACCATATAGTGTAAAAATAATAAGAGATAAGGTAAGAGTTGATTTATTCAACTAATGGTTAAAGCCAAAAGATAAGGTTACTTTTGTGACCTAAAAATGTCTAAAAACAATTTTTTGGAGAGTATCTTGACCCATAATCATTTGATACTATTAATTTATTACTTTGTAACTATTAAAAGTCGAAAATAAATTTATAAGAAAATAACATTTCAAATATTTCATAAAGCGCCCCTCCTCCATCTTATAAAAAGACACCAAATATACCTATTTACTCACTCCTATAAAGCCTCTTATATGAAAAAAATCTAGTACAATAATCTCACAAGATCGCTACCATCCTCCTAAAATCCATAACTTTGGAAGAATGCAATTCAAGAAGGCCTTTTTTTCTCAAATCAAAAGGACTTACCCAATTTAGAGGTAGCGTCTTCTCTCAAGTTCATTTCCTTTATTTTCTATCATAACTCCCTATGATATTATTATTTTGTTATTACATAAACATACAGGTATAATCAATATACTTGGATGTTTTTATGAGAATTATTTCAACCACACTTACATAGACCTCTATATAATGGATACAAACATACTATTTCTGTGTACAGTGAACTACTACCACCCAAAATGATGACTGTTCAATTATAACCTACCACATATCATGGTGGAAATTTTGATGGAACTATATTTATATATGACATATATTATATTTATATTGTCTTTATTCTTCTATAATTTTTATTTGAAGCATACAAATATATTTTCTATAATGTGTGAATATGATAATTTTATTTGAGAAGTGTGGACTACCGCCCCCTCAAAGTCATATGACTCGTTCATGCCATAGAAAGAATCTATAAAGGGTGGAGTTAATGAAATTATGTAAATTAAATAAAAAAGATATTATACTAGAATTATAATATACCTATTTATCATTTTGTTTTCATTCCTTTAATATGACAATGAAATGAAAGTAGCATTCATGCGTACGTACGACCTGCCATCTTCATGAACGGTGAATTTAATTTTTTATCTCCAAATATTATAAACTGTTCTAAATAAATATATAAAGGATATATATGATATTTAAATCACTAATAATATTCTATAGATAATCAACTTATGATCACATGCATAATTTTCAACAAAACAAGTATATTTTCAACTCAAGTACCAAACATCAAAAAAATGTCCGATATAAACTCAAATAATTGATGAATTGTTATAACATAGTAATATGTGATATAAAATGAATAAAAATATTTATAAAGGTTCTAAACAAGTTTATATTTACCTATGTGTATTTTTTCAGAAATTGAAGAATGAACAAGACAAGTTGGACTCAAAGTAAGGGACTTCGTCTCAATCTCCATTAATTGGGTAATATTTTGATTTATATAAGATCTTATTTTATATGGGGTGTAATAAAATCCTTTCAATTTTAATTTCATTCACAAAATTTCATAGGGAATATTTTTTTACAATTTTTTTTACTAAAAAACAAAAGGAATGTTTCTTTATAACATATGCGCTGACAATGACCTTCCTGCACCCACTAGAATTATTTGATATCTAGATTCCTCTACTTGCCATAATGTTTTTTTAAAAAAAAGTAAAAACAATATTACTTTTTAGTTATTTTGGTATATAATTTTTTTTAATAAAGGATTTAATATATCAATATCATGAAATGATTTCTTATGGTTGTAATGTGGAAATGTTATTTTTCTTTTATGGTTCTTCTATGTTATGATTATGTTATGGTTCTTGGGAATTTATTATATATATGTGCGGTTCTATGATAAAATATGGGTTGATGAGCCTGTGATAGATCACCAATGCATTGGGTAATATAACGAAGGTAAATGTTAAGGTTTCTCTTCTGATATTTAGGGAATATACTACGTTGGGTATCTCCAATATAACCATGAAGGTTACTACCTATGTGGCAGTGAAAGCTACAAAGTATGTAAGATATGGATTCCAAAAGCAACCTTTATGATTTATGATTTCCATAATGTTTTCATGATTCTTATGAATTCTTGGGTTTATAGATATTCATGGATTAATGTTTTATATCCTTATTTTATCCCTTGCTGTAATTTTATACTCATCCCATGATTTGAAATTTTATTCATAGGACTTAATCAATAATAGAGTCAAAGATGGGATCAAGGAAAAGTAATGTTATTAAAACATGAAATGATTCCAGGTTTCATTTAAAATAGTTTTTGTTTTAGGGAAAAAATGGATTGTGAGTAGAAATGTATACTTTTAAAATTAAGTTTCTATGTATGAGTTATGACCTAATTTTATAAATATCTAAACCTAAAATTAACCTCAATGATAATTAATGTGTAATTATTAACTTATATCTATATTATGTAATGTTTTATGGTTGGGGCCTTATAGTTCATATCATAGGTTTGTTTAGATAACATTGAGGGATATGATTTTATTAATAGAATATCCATAAATTATTTTTACTTTATGGTCAAATTGAAATAGCATTTTAGGATTAACATGTTACTTCGTCTAAGATATTTTTGTTCAAAATGGGTTTCCACATAGGAAATGTAACGACCCGAAATTTTTAAATAAATTTTGTTCCCTAATTTTATGTGTTATTGTTATACTCACCAAAAATGTTTTATTTGACAAACATGATTATAATTAAAATGAGATCAGTGGGTTTTGCCTATTATATAACCATCGGTCAACATGACCGCTGTGAACAAAATGTTTTGATTATTGTCTCTAAATATAAGTAATCTTGGTTAATTATTATAGAAAGAAGATTCTATGGCCTCACCTAGTAGTCTTGGACCAATCGAAGCCCATCTAACAGAGCTTGGGAAGGAGGTAGCACCACTGGGCTTTGCTCTGGATCAAATCCAAGCCGAACTTCATCATGTGAAGCTGGAACGAAATCGCCTTCGTGAGAAGTTCAAACTGATAGAAATTACTACTCGGGCAATGTTGACTGAGCCGCCCCAAGCTTCTATCACCCTAGCACACCTTACTCTTAGGTACTATGCTGGTATTATAATGGGTTATGTAACGAGACCGTAACTACCTTGTGTAATCCTTGTTTTAAATAAAAATTGGGATTTCTTCTTATGATGAAGTTTATGAATTTTGAAATGACCGGATAAATATAGTATGCATATTTTTGATGAATTTTAGAAAAAGGATATTTTAAATATTATTATGTAAACCCTAAATAATTAAAAATGTGTAATGATTTTCAAAAAATGGTCTTCTACAATTATGTTCAGTACTAAATTTAGAGTCTAATAAGATCAACGTGATTTTTGATGAATAGTAAATTATGAATAGTGATTTTATGATTAGGATTAATAATGTGTCCAAATGGATTAGTAATCTCACTTAAAGAAAGTATTAAAATAAGCTAGGCACTTTGATTAAGTAATGTGATTCAATAAAATAGTTAAATAACGGTTTCATTAATTATTATTCAACTATTAGTTTTTTGGGTGAATAGTGTTTTTTAATTAAAAATTTAATTAAAAATAATTAGAAAATTATTTTTATAAAAATGACTTTATTTTTGAACTCAGAGCATCGATATTATGTTATGGTAATTTTTGGGGTTTTTTCTGAAAAAAATGAATTTTCGATGAATAGTGTTTTTATTTAAAAATTAAATTAAAAATATTTAGAAAAATATTTTTATAAAATGGATTTCATTTTTGAAATCAGAGCATTGATATTTGGTTAATGTGAAATTTTGAGATTTTTCTGAGAAAGTTGAATTTTCAATGAATAGTAAAAATACAGTTTTAGGGTTTCGGTATGTTTAATGACATCATAACGGTGTCATGATGATGTCATGAGACCTTTTGAGGGTTGGCCGGCCAAGGGTGATGAATTATTGTTTTGGGGGCCCCATGTGGGCTAACTCCATGAAAAATGACAAGGGAGAGCACATGGGTTTGAGAAAAGACCATGTGAGGTGTCCCTTGGCCATTAATGCCTGGTCCCCTCACTTTCCCTATAAATATCAAGCCCTCCTCTCATCCATTCGACTCCCCACTCATTCCCAACGAATTTCTGGTCTCATTACCTCCCAAGGAGTCCTCCCAAGGTTCCCCCAATCCCTCATGGTCCCAACCTTTGAGGTTTAAGAGTTACATTTTAAGGTAAGGGATCCGACCGCTCTCTTTCTTTTCAAGTAATCTATTTTATGTAATTTCTTTTATACTCCATGTTCTTATGTTGGAGGATGTAATTTTATATTCATACTACTGCCTATTTCATGTTCATATGATGAGAGACCCCCCCTTGCTCTCATCAATTCGTTTTAAGAATGTTTAAGTGGCGCCGTTAGGCTGCCGAATTTTTAAGGGATTCTTTCACCTTCCTCGTTTTCAAGTTCTATTTTCATTCAAGTCTTTCATGTTCCTTTTTATTATGTTGGGGTATGATCTCTAAATTATCATACTGATCTTTTATGATCATATGATGAGAGACCCCATTTGATCGCTTCAATTCAGTATTTTGAAGTTTTAAGTGGCGTCGTTAGGCTGCCGAATTTTTAAGTGGTTCTTCACCCTTCTCGTTTTGAAGTTCTACTTTCATGTCAATTCTTTCAAGTTCCTTTTTTTTATGTTGGGGTATGATCTCTATATCTATCATACTGGAATCTTATGTTCATATTATGAGAGACCCCATTTGATCTCTTCAATTCAGTATTTTGTTGAAGTTTAAGTGGCGCTGTTAGGCTGCCGAATTTTTAAGTGGTTCTTCACCATTCTCATTTTGAAGTTCTACTTTCATGTCAATTATTTCAAGTTCCTTTCTATTATGTTGGGGTATGATCTCCATATCCATCATACTGGACTCATATGTTCATATGATGAGAGACCCAATTTGACCTTGTCAATTCAATTTTGTTGATGTTTAAGTGACGCCGATAGGCTGCCGAATTCTCACAGGAGAAATCTTTTTTACCTTCCTTTCATGTTCTTCATTTCATATGGTATATTTTCAAATTTCATTACCATGTTCTTAAATCCCTTATATTTTGTCCCTATACTGTTTTATGGGTCATTTATGAATGTTTTACCCATGTCCCCTCTCTTCTCAATGTTTTCTAAAACCTTGTAACATAGCCGTTATGCTGCAGAATTTTCGTCTCAAAATGCCTCTCTCTCTTTTCTAAAAATTATTTTATGTTATAAAGTGAATAGTCAAAGATCTTATTTCTACAGGGTTATTCACATATATATCAAAATGTTCTATTTTATATTCTGGGAATTACATACATGAAACCCTCTTTCCCTTTCCATGGGTTTAAAGTGACGTAAAGATCATGTCTTTAAAGCAGTTTTTAAAACGTTATGATTATGAAATGAAACCCATTTATTTTATGCTATATGGGTTATTTATGAAATGTTTGATGATGATATATGTGGATCACATGATAATAAAGGCAAATTTAAGGGTGCGCCCTGATAGCGCTCCAATGCATTGGGTAATGATGTAACCACTAGAGATTACAATTTTAACGATGCCTTGGTGAATAACCTTGGTAATTTTTAACGACACCTTGGGGATGGACCTTGGTGAAACGAAACGATTGTCAATATTAAATGTTGCATCCACATCTTCAAGTTATGAAAAAGTTTTATTTTTATTATGATATGCCTCATGATTTCATTTTCATGCATTAAAGTTCTTTTCATGACTTTATTGATGTATCTCAAGTTCATATGTAAAATGTTTCACTTGTTTCCCTTGCTGGGCCTTCTGCTCACCCTTCCTTTTGATGAATGTCCCCAGGTTATGAGATGCAGTAATGAGCCTAGGGTGAACATGAGGAGAAGCCTTTCAAGTGTTTAAGAAATTTTTTTTTTGTTTCATGTTTTATGTTCCATGTTTCCAAGACACTAAACCTTAAAGATCCTCAGTTCCGTGTAATGGAATGAAAAGTTATGTTATAAAAAGACGGGATGCTATAGTTGGTATCAAAGGATGGTTTAGTTATTTGTGGAAATTAGGATATGAAAACTCTAGGAGGAACCCTATAGAAAAGTTTAATATATGAAATCTTCCTGGTATTTTGGTGAGTATTGAGTAAGGGGTTGCCAAGCAAATACATCCCTGTCTGGATACGAGCAGGTAGAGGTGGCTCTGGCACAAATGTACATAGGGGTAAAACCCGAAAACACCGCTTTGACCTAGACTCGAACGGGAACTGGTACACGACAACGGGCCTTGCTGCACACTTGGTTACGACGCTCCCGGGGGATATGCTTTGGTAAATTCATAAGCTTGGTATGAACCATTGTTAAAGGAACAAAGATAAAATAAAATAAAGGTTCACATAAGAATATATGATCATTCATAACCTAGATGGGAACCTAGGAGATCACAAGTTAGGGTGTACCTTTCATATAAAAGTTATCCTTATATGCTTTCAGTTCCTTTTCATGATTATTAGCTAAGTACTTAAGCCCATAATTATGCTTTCTCTTCTTAGTTAATGGTGGGAAATGGAAGAACATGTTCCGACAACCAATGTGATAGGAAATGCGACGATTTTCGTATTAATATGACAGGGATGATTAGGGGATTAAAATATGATTATTATTTTGGAAGACGTTCATTATTTTGGGAACCATATTTGATCGAGGTAAATAGATTACTACGGTATTTTCATTGAGGAGTAAGGATGACTTATATTTTGAAGAATCGATGAATTTAAGGTGAACTCATAGTAATTTCGGTTACTTATGGGAATGACTAACCTATCTTAGGTAAAATATGTTTAGGTTAGCTACTTTTTATAAGATGTTAGGAGTGGTTGATGTTGTCTAGAGATGAACAATGAAGTTGTTTTGGAAGTCTATGTTATCAAATCCTTCTTGTATTTGGGTTTCAATCTTAGTTTGGTTTTTTTTGAGGAATTTTAAGGACCGTTATTTATGGAATGGTCTATGATGAACTTTGGGTAGTACCATGGAACTTTGATGATTTAAAATTAGTTTCCATTCCTATGAGATTCTTTCGTTTTGAAGAGTTGTTTTACCTTAACCTTTCTGTTTTTGGGATAATGTTTAAAGATAGAAGAAATAGATAGTTAATCTTTTTTAGATTATGTGATTCTATAGAAGATGATTATTGTGCTTTTATGAGACCAAGTGTTTTTGAATTCTCATCATTTGGAGAAAAGATTAGTGTTGGTAGGGACTTGTTAAAGGATGAAACTCTACTTGAAGGTAGGTATGTTTTCTTATGTTTTTGTTCTATGTAGTAAATGAAATCCTTAAAATTATGAAAAGAAACGTAAAACAAAAATGTTGTTGGTTTACGTTTCCTACTAGGTAATCAAAGACCGTTTACACACATCATAAGTTTGGGATTTTCTCATGGTTAACTTTCTCCTAATCACGTTCTCTATCACTCTCCCTCAGAACTTGACCCTTTGTTTTTTCCTCCATGTCCATGTTTTCCTACATGGAACCCTAGTGTGGGTTAACTCGGGTGACCATTGTACTTCCCTTTCTTTATTTTAAAGTAATAGTTTTACTGACTCCTTTTCCGATGTGGGACTTTCAATGAAATTTCAAAACCCAATTTTAAAATTGCGAGGATGCAATTTCTTAAGGGGGGAAGATTGTAACGACCCGAAATTTTTAAATAAATTTTGTTCCCTAATTTTATGGGTTATTGTTATACTCACCAAAAATGTTTTATTTGACAAACATGATTATAATTAAAATGAGATCAGTGGGTTTTGACTATTATATAACCATCGGTCAACATGACCGCTGTGAACAAAATGTTTTGATTATTGTCTCTAAATATAAGTAATCTTGGTTAATTATTATAGAAAGAAGATTCTATGGCCTCACCTAGTAGTCTTGGACCAATCGAAGCCCATCTAACAGAGCTTGGGAAGGAGGTAGCACCACTGGGCTTTGCTCTGGATCAAATCCAAGCCGAACTTCATCATGTGAAGCTGGAACGAAATCGCCTTCGTGAGAAGTTCAAACTGATAGAAATTACTACTCGGGCAATGTTGACTGAGCCGCCCCAAGCTTCTATCACCCTAGCACACCTTACTCTTAGGTCCTATGCTGGTATTATAAGGGGTTATGTAACGAGACCGTAACTACCTTGTGTAATCCTTGTTTTAATTAAAAATTGGGATTTCTTCTTATGATGAAGTTTATGAATTTTGAAATGACCGGATAAATATAGTATGCATATTTTTGATGAATTTTAGAAAAAGGATATTTTAAATATTATTATGTAAACCCTAAATAATTAAAAATGTGTAATGATTTTCAAAAAATGGTCTTCTACAATTATGTTCAGTACTAAATTTAGAGTCTAATAAGATCAACTTGATTTTTGATGAATAGTAAATTATGAATAGTGATTTTATGATTAGGATTAATAATGTGTCCAAATGGATTAGTAATCTCACTTAAAGAAAGTATTAAAATAAGCTAGGCACTTTGATTAAGTAATGTGATTCAATAAAATTGTTAAATAACGGTTTCATTAATTATTATTCAACTATTAGTTTTTTGGGTGAATAGTGTTTTTAATTAAAAATTTAATTAAAAATAATTAGAAAATTATTTTTATAAAAATGACTTTATTTTTGAACTCAGAGCATCGATATTATGTTATGGTAATTTTTGGGGTTTTTTCTGAAAAAAATGAATTTTCGATGAATAGTGTTTTTATTTAAAAATTAAATTAAAAATATTTAGAAAAATATTTTTATAAAATGGATTTCATTTTTGAAATCAGAGCATTGATATTTGGTTAATGTGAAATTTTGGGATTTTTCTGAGAAAGTTGAATTTTCAATGAATAGTAAAAATACAGTTTTAGGGTTTCAGTATGTTTAATGACATCATAACGGTGTCATGATGATGTCATGAGACCTTTTGAGGGTTGGCCGGCCAAGGGTGATGAATTATTGTTTTGGGGGCCCCATGTGGGCTAACTCCATGATAAATGACAAGGGAGAGCACATGGGTTTGAGAAAAGACCATGTGAGGTGTCCCTTGGCCATTAATGCCTTGTCCCCTCACTTTCCCTATAAATATCAAGCCCTCCTCTCATCCATTCGACTCCCCACTCATTCCCAACGAATTTCTGGTCTCATTACCTCCCAAGGAGTCCTCCCAAGGTTCCCCCAATCCCTCATGGTCCCAACCTTTTAGGTTTAAGAGTTACATTTTAAGGTAAGGGATCCGACCTCTCTCTTTCTTTTCAAGTAATCTCTTTTATGTAATTTCTTTTATACTCCATGTTCTTATGTTGGAGGATGTAATTTTATATTCATACTACTGCCTATTTCATGTTCATATGATGAGAGACCCCCCCTTGCTCTCATCAATTCGTTTTAAGAATGTTTAAGTGGCGCCGTTAGGCTGCCGAATTTTTAAGGGATTCTTTCACCTTCCTCGTTTTCAAGTTCTATTTTCATTCAAGTCTTTCATGTTCCTTTTTATTATGATGGGGTATGATATCTAAATTATCATACTGATATTTTATGATCATATGATGAGAGACCCCATTTGATCGCTTCAATTCAGTATTTTGAAGTTTTAAGTGGCATCGTTAGGCTGCCGAATTTTTAAGTGGTTCTTCACCCTTCTCGTTTTGAAGTTCTACTTTCATGTCAA
Organism: Viscum album; assembly: GCA_963277665.1. Lineage (NCBI taxonomy): Eukaryota > Viridiplantae > Streptophyta > Magnoliopsida > Santalales > Viscaceae > Viscum > Viscum album. The sequence continues at coordinate 255,655,629 of OY728123.1, forward strand.
TTCTTTCAAGTTCCTTTTTTTTATGTTGGGGTATGATCTATATATCTATCATACTGGACTCTTATGTTAATATTATGAGAGACCCCATTTGATCTCTTCAATTCAGTATTTTGTTGAAGTTTAAGTGGCGCCGTTAGGCTGCCGAATTTTTAAGTGGTTCTTCACCATTCTCATTTTGAAGTTCTACTTTCATGTCAATTCTTTCAAGTTCCTTTCTATTATGTTGGGGTATGATCTCCATATCCATCATACTGGACTCATATGTTCATATGATGAGAGACCCTATTTGACCTTGTCAATTCAATTTTGTTGATGTTTAAGTGACGCCGATAGGCTGCCGAATTCTCACAGGAGAAATCTTTTTTTTTTCTTCCTTTCATGTTCTTCATTTCATATGGTATATTTTCAAATTTCATTACCATGTTCTTAAATCCCTTATATTTTGTCCCTATACTGTTTTATGGGTCATTTATGAATGTTTTACCCATGTCCCCTCTCTTCTCAATGTTTTCTAAAACCTTGTAACATAGCCGTTATGCTGCAGAATTTTCGTCTCAAAATGCCTCTCTCTCTTTTCTAAAAATTATTTTATGTTACAAAGTGAATAGTCAAAGCTCTTATTTCTACAGGGTTATTCACATATATATCAAAATGTTCTATTTTAAATTCTGGGAATTACATACAAGAAACCCTCTTTCCCTTTCCATGGGTTTAAAGTGACGTAAAGATCATGTCTTTAAAGCAGTTTTTAAAACGTTATGATTATGAAATGAAACCCATTTATTTTATGCTATATGGGTTATTTATGAAATGTTTGATGATGATATATGTGGATCACATGATAATAAAGGCAAATTTAAGGGTGCGCCCTGATAGCGCTCCAATGCATTGGGTAATGATGTAACCACTAGAGATTACAATTTTAACGATGCCTTGGTGAATAACCTTGGTAATTTTTAACGACACCTTGGGGATGGACCTTGGTGAAACGAAACGATTGTCAATATTAAATGTTGCAGCCACATCTTCAAGTTATGAAAAAGTTTTATTTTTATTATGATATGCCTCATGATTTCATTTTCATGCATTAAAGTTCTTTTCATGACTTTATTGATGTATCTCAAGTTCATATGTAAAATGTTTCACTTGTTTCCCTTGCTGGGCCTTCTGCTCACCCTTCCTTTTGATGAATGTCCCCAGGTTATGAGATGCAGTAATGAGCCTAGGGTGAACATGAGGAGAAGCCTTTCAAGTGTTTAAGAAATTTTTTTTTTGTTTCATGTTTTATGTTCCATGTTTCCAAGACACTAAACCTTAAAAATCCTCAGTTCCGTGTAATGGAATGAAAAGTTATGTTATAAAAAGACGGGATGCTATAGTTGGTATCAAAGGATGGTTTAGTTATTTGTGGAAATTAGGATATGAAAACTCTAGGAGGAACCCTATAGAAAAGTTTAATATATGAAATCTTCCTGGTATTTTGGTGAGTATTGAGTAAGGGGTTGCCAAGCAAATACATCCCTGTCTGGATACGAGCAGGTAGAGGGGGCTCTGGCACAAATGTACATAGGGGTAAAACCCGAAAACACCGCTTTGACCTAGACTCGAACGGGAACTGGTACACGACAACGGGCCTTGCTGCACACTTGGTTACGACGCTCCCGGGGGATATGCTTTGGTAAATTCATAAGCTTGGTATGAACCATTGTTAAAGGAACAAAGATAAAATAAAATAAAGGTTCACATAAGAATATATGATCATTCATAACCTAGATGGGAACCTAGGAGATCACAAGTTAGGGTGTACCTTTCATATAAAAGTTATCCTTATATGCTTTCAGTTCCTTTTCATGATTATTAGCTAAGTACTTAAGCCCATAATTATGCTTTCTCTTCTTAGTTAATGGTGGGAAATGGAAGAACATGTTCCGACAACCAATGTGATAGGAAATGCGACGATTTTCGTATTAATATGACAGGGATGATTAGGGGATTAAAATATGATTATTATTTTGGAAGACGTTCATTATTTTGGGAACCATATTTGATCGAGGTAAATAGATTACTACGGTATTTTCATTGAGGAGTAAGGATGACTTATATTTTGAAGAATCGATGAATTTAAGGTGAACTCATAGTAATTTCGGTTACTTATAGGAATGACTAACCTATCTTAGGTAAAATATGTTTAGGTTAGCTACTTTTTATAAGATGTTAGGAGTGGTTGATGTTGTCTAGAGATGAACAATGAAGTTGTTTTGGAAGTCTATGTTATCAAATCCTTCTTGTATTTGGGTTTCAATCTTAGTTTGGTTTTTTTTGAGGAATTTTAAGGACCGTTATTTATGGAATGGTCTATGATGAACTTTGGGTAGTACCATGGAACTTTGATGATTTAAAATTAGTTTCCATTCCTATGAGATTCTTTCGTTTTGAAGAGTTGTTTTACCTTAACCTTTCTGTTTTTGGGATAATGTTTAAAGATAGAAGAAATAGATAGTTAATCTTTTTTAGATTATGTGATTCTATAGAAGATGATTATTGTGCTTTTATGAGACCAAGTGTTTTTGAATTCTCATCATTTGGAGAAAAGATTAGTGTTGGTAGGGACTTGTTAAAGGATGAAACTCTACTTGAAGGTAGGTATGTTTTCTTATGTTTTTGTTCTATGTAGTAAATGAAATCCTTAAAATTATGAAAAGAAACGTAAAACAAAAATGTTGTTGGTTTACGTTTCCTACTAGGTAATCAAAGACCGTTTACAGACATCATAAGTTTGGGATTTTCTCATGGTTAACTTTCTCCTAATCACGTTCTCTATCACTCTCCCTCAGAACTTGACCCTTTGTTTTTTCCTCCATGTCCATGTTTTCCTACATGGAACCCTAGTGTGGGTTAACTCGGGTGACCATTGTACTTCCCTTTCTTTATTTTAAAGTAATAGTTTTACTGACTCCTTTTCCGATGTGGGACTTTCAATGAAATTTCAAAACCCAATTTTAAAATTGCGAGGATGCAATTTCTTAAGGGGGGAAGATTGTAACGACCCGAAATTTTTAAATAAATTTTGTTCCCTAATTTTATGGGTTATTGTTATACTCACCAAAAATGTTTTATTTGACAAACATGATTATAATTAAAATGAGATCAGTGGGTTTTGACTATTATATAACCATCGGTCAACATGACCGCTGTGAACAAAATGTTTTGATTATTGTCTCTAAATATAAGTAATCTTGGTTAATTATTATAGAAAGAAGATTCTATGGCCTCACCTAGTAGTCTTGGACCAATCGAAGCCCATCTAACAGAGCTTGGGAAGGAGGTAGCACCACTGGGCTTTGCTCTGGATCAAATCCAAGCCGAACTTCATCATGTGAAGCTGGAACGAAATCGCCTTCGTGAGAAGTTCAAACTGATAGAAATTACTACTCGGGCAATGTTGACTAAGCCGCCCCAAGCTTCTATCACCCTAGCACACCTTACTCTTAGGTCCTATGCTGGTATTATAAGGGGTTATGTAACGAGACTGTCACTACCATGTGTAATCCTTGTTTTAAATAAAAATTGGGATTTCTTCTTATGATGAAGTTTATGAATTTTGAAATGTCCGGATAAATATATTATGCATATTTTTGATGAATTTTAGAAAAAGGATATTTTAAATATGATTATGTAAACCCTAAATAATTAAAAATGTGTAATGATTTTCAAAAAATGGTCTTCTACAATTATGTTCAGTACTAAATTTAGAGTCTAATAAGATCAACTTGATTTTTGATGAATAGTAAATTATGAATAGTGATTTTATGATTAGGATTAATAATGTGTCCAAATGGATTAGTAATCTCACTTAAAGAAAGTATTAAAATAAGCTAGGCACTTTGATTAAGTAATGTGATTCAATAAAATAGTTAAATAACAGTTTCATTAATTATTATTCAAGTATTAGTTTTTTGGGTGAATAGTGTTTTTTAATTAAAAATTTAATTAAAAATAATTAGAAAATTATTTTTATAAAAATGAATTTATTTTTGAACTCAGAGCATCGATATTATGTTATGGTAATTTTTGGGGTTTTTTCTGAAAAAAATGAATTTTCGATGAATAGTGTTTTTATTTAAAAATTAAATTAAAAATATTTAGAAAATTATTTTTATAAAATGGATTTCATTTTTGAAATCAGAGCATTGATATTTGGTTAATGTGAAATTTTGGGATTTTTCTGAGAAAGTTGAATTTTCAATGAATAGTAAAAATACAGTTTTAGGGTTTCGGTATGTTTAATGACATCATAACGGTGTCATGATGATGTCATGAGACCTTTTGAGGGTTGGCCGGCCAAGGGTGATGAATTATTGTTTTGGGGGCCCCATGTGGCCTAACTCCATGATAAATGACAAGGGAGAGCACATGGGTTTGAGAAAAGCCCATGTGAGGTGTCCCTTGGCCATTAATGCCTTGTCCCCTCACTTTCCCTATAAATACCAAGCCCTCCTCTCATCCATTCGACTCCCCACTCATTCCCAACGAATTTCTGGTCTCATTACCTCCCAAGGAGGCCTCCCAAGGTTCCCCCAAGCCCTCATGGTCCCAACCTTTGAGGTTTAAGAGTTACATTTTAAGGTAAGGGATCCGACCTCTCTCTTTCTTTTCAAGTAATCTCTTTTATGTAATTTCTTTTATACTCCATGTTCTTATGTTGGAGGATGTAATTTTATATTCATACTACTTCCTATTTCATGTTCATATGATGAGAGACCCCCCCTTGCTCTCATCAATTCGTTTTAAGAATGTTTAAGTGGCGCCGTTAGGCTGCCGAATTTTTAAGGGATTCTTTCACCTTCCTCGTTTTCAAGTTCTATTTTCATTCAAGTCTTTCATGTTCCTTTTTATTATGTTGGGGTATTATCTCTAAATTATCATACTGATCTTTTATGATCATATGATGAGAGACCCCATTTGATCGCTTCAATTCAGTATTTTGAAGTTTTAAGTGGCGTCGTTAGGCTGCCGAATTTTTAAGTGGTTCATCACCCTTCTCGTTTTGAAGTTCTACTTTCATGTCAATTCTTTCAAGTTTGCTTTTTTTTTATGTTGGGGTATGATCTCTATATCTCTCATACTGGACTCTTATGTTCATATTATGAGAGACCCCATTTGATCTCTTCAATTCAGTATTTTGTTGAAGTTTAAGTGGCGCCGTTAGGCTGCCGATTTTTTAAGTGGTTCTTCACCATTCTCATTTTGAAGTTCTACTTTCATGTCAATTCTTTCAAGTTCCTTTCTATTATGTTGGGGTATGATCTCCATATCCATCATACTGGACTCATATGTTCATATGATGAGAGACCCTATTTGACCTTGTCAATTCAATTTTGTTGATGTTTAAGTGACGCCGATAGGCTGCCGAATTCTCACAGGAGAAATCTTTTTTTTCTTCCTTTCATGTTCTTCATTTCATATGGTATATTTTCAAATTTCATTACCATGTTCTTAAATCCCTTATATTTTGTCCCTATACTGTTTTATGGGTCATTTATGAATGTTTTACCCATGTCCCCTCTCTTCTCAATGTTTTCTAAAACCTTGTAACATAGCCGTTATGCTGCAGAATTTTCGTCTCAAAATGCCTCTCTCTCTTTTCTAAAAATTATTTTATGTTATAAAGTGAATAGTCAAAGCTCTTATTTCTACAGGGTTATTCACATATATATCAAAATGTTCTATTTTAAATTCTGGGAATTACATACATGAAACCCTCTTTCCCTTTCCGTGGGTTTAAAGTGACGTAAAGATCATGTCTTTAAAGAAGTTTTTAAAACGTTATGATTATGAAATGAAACCCATTTATTTTATGCTATATGGGTTATTTATGAAATGTTTGATGATGATATATGTGGCTCACATTATAATAAAGGCAAATTTAAGGGTGTGCCCTGATAGCGCTCCAATGCATTGGGTAATGATGTAACCACTAGAGATTACAATTTTAACGATGCCTTGGTGAATAACCTTGGTAATTTTTAACGACACCTTGGGGATGGACCTTGGTGAAACGAAACGATTGTCAATATTAAATGTTGCAGCCACATCTTCAAGTTATGAAAAAGTTTTCTTTTTATTATGATATGCCTCATGATTTCATTTTCATGCATTAAAGTTCTTTTCATGACTTTATTGATGTATCTCAAGTTCATATGTAAAATGTTTCACTTGTTTCCCTTGCTGGGCCTTCTGCTCACCCTTCCTTTTGATGAATGTCCCCAGGTTATGAGATGCAGTAATGAGCCTAGGGTGAACATGAGGAGAAGCCTTTCAAGTGTTTAAGAAATTTTTTTTTGTTTCATGTTTTATGTTCCATGTTTCCAAGACACTAAACCTTAAAGATCCTCAGTTCCGTGTAATGGAATGAAAAGTTATGTTATAAAAAGACGGGATGCTATAGGAAACATGGTAGCTATGCTGGGATGACGTCCATAGGAAAATAAAGATCCAAATTAGAAACCCAATATGGTCAGAATTAGATCCGAACAGTTTTTTTTAGTGATGGAATAGTTAACTCAGGCTATAAATAGAGGTGGTGTCTGTGTGTGAGATCAGACAGATCAACCAAAGAGGAACATGTTGGTAGAGGATCATTTTATAAGGCAACATCCTCTATCATTTAGATGATCATATGACCCCGTGCTAGTTGAATAGTGGACTAAATCTCTAGAAAATATTTTTCATGTCATGGAGTGTTTAGAAAATCAAAAGGTTAGCCAAACTGTTTACCATTTTGAAGGTGAATCCAATCAGTGGTGGTCTATGGTTAAAAATATTAGGGACGGTAATGAAATTGATGCTCTTTGTTGGGATAAATTCCAAGGTATATTTATTGAGAAATATTTTCCTAAGGTGGTTTGAACTAGTATGGAAAACCATTTCTTATAATTGAGTCAATAGGATGAATCAGTGGCTTATTATAATGAAAAAAATCTTACTACTATAAATGAATGATCCAAATCTCATATCGGATATTGAGAGTAAAATAAATCATTTTTACTCAATATTAAATCCAAAGTATCAAAGGGAATTAACTTCTCAGGAGTTCAAAATTTTAGAGAAACTTTTTTTATGTGTGGAGAATGTGGAAATGGAGTTGTTGATGATCAAATGTCCTTTGAAAAGTAGCAGAACAAGAGGTCAAGGTGGTAGGAAAAACTGAAGAAATCTTCAAAAAAACATAATGGTAAGAAACATAAGTTTATGGTTTGTAAATATTGTTGTAAAAAAACGCAATTGGGAATGCCTTTTGAATTCTCATGAGTGATTCCAATGTTTTAAAAAAGAATATAATATTTTTAATTGCACTGAAAAAGATCAGCGTATTGGTAAGACAAAATCTGATTTATAGTTAGCAAAATGTTTTAAGTGCAACGAGATGGTTTGTTGTGAAAATGAGTTTCCAATGAAGAACCCAAATGATATAAAGCAACCAGTCTAAAAGCATAAAGGGGTGGTGAAATCCTTCGAAACTACTTCAGTAGCTGTTGGGCCATCAAATGAAATAGTATTAGCTCTAGGGAGCTCATTATTGTTTTAGTATTAAATTGAGGTCAGGGTGTCATCCTTTGAAATTAAAAGAAGAAAACATTACAAAGACAATGTTTCATACCAGATATAGACATTATGAATTTTCAGTTATGCCTTTTGGGTTAACCAATGCACCTACTATATTCAAAGATCTTATGAATAGAATTTTCAGTGAGTTCAGGGATAAGTTTTTGGTTGTTTTTGTTGATTATATTTTGGTATAAACTAAAAGTAATGAGTTGAATGAATTCCATTTAAGGGTTTTCTTGAAAACCGTAAAATAAAAGAAACACTATGGGAAATCCAGAAAATGTGATTTTTGGTTACTACAAATTTCATTTCTTCGAAACATTGTTTCTAAAGATGGAATAACTACTGATCCGGCTAAAACCAATGTGTTTTAATAATTGCTAAGACCCACAAATATAACTAATATTTATAGTTTTCTTGGTTTATTAAGTTATTACTAGTGGTTTTTTGAAAAATATTCTTGGTTATCAAGCCCACAGACTATGATAACTCAAAAAGGTGTTATGTTCACATGGACAAAATAATGGGATGAATGTTTCCATGAACTTAAAAGAATATTGGTGAATGATACAGTTTTGGTACTCTCTTGTATAAATGGTGAATTTGTCATCTACAAAAATGCTTCATTGAAAGGATGTGGTTGTGTCCTAATACATAATGACTAGGTAATTTCATATGGTTCACCATAGTTGAGGAGTCCTGATTTACATTACCATGAAAATGATTTTTAATTAGATGATTTTTTTTCTTTAAAAATTGGAGGCATTATCTGTATGGTGTAAAATGTGAAATATATACTGGCCATTAATGTTTGAAGTACATATTTACTCATAAATAATTGATCATGAGACTGAGAAGATGGATGGAATTAATCCATGATTATGATTGCACGATTAATTACCATCATGGAAAAGTTATTAATGTGGTTATTGCTTTCAGTTGGAAAAGTAATGATATATTAACCATGTTATGTTTGGAACATGACCCTTTGATTAATTATTTGATCAAATTTGGAAAAGAAGTTTTTACTGGAGGAAATTACTATATTTTGTTTTGGGTTTTAGTGCAATGGTATTTAGAAGAAAAAATAAATCATGCGTAGAAGGAATATAGTGAGTTGTAGAAAAAGGAAAAATTGGTTCAGAAGGGTATGATTCCTATATTTAATATTGATAAGAATAATATTTTGAGGTTTTGAAAGAGATTATGTGTGCCTTGTGATTTATAGTTTAAAAAATAGTTGTAATGTGAAGCTTATAGTTCTCCGTTTTTAGTTCATCCTGGAAGTACTAAGATGTACAATGATCTTTAGGAGTATTAATGATGGGATAGAATTAAAAGAGATATTACTGACTTTACCCTGAGATGTTTTATTTTTCAACAGAATAAATAAAAGAGATAGTTACCGAAAGTGATGCTTCAACCATTTCCAATACCAGAGTAGAAAATAAAAAAATGTGTCCACAGATTTAATAGTTGAATTACCAGAGACTTCTCGATATGACAATGCAATCAGGGTTATTGTTGATCGATTAACTAAATATACTCATTTTCGTCCAATTCAAGGTACTATATCTTTGTATTAACTTTCTTTATTGTATATAAAAGAGATAGTCATGTTTTATTGAGTTCCTCCCTCCATTATTTCTGATCGCAATCCTAGGTTCACTTCAAAATTTTAGAATGGCCTTCAGAAGTCATTGCGAAATAAATAAATATTAGTAAAACTTTTCATCCTCAATCAGATGGGTAGTCATAATGAACAATTCAGACCTTAGAGGATATTCTAGGTACTTGTTCAATATAATTACTGGGATGTTGGGATCAATATATTTCTCTAGGTGAGTTTTCTTATAAAAAAATATTCATTCCAGTATATAGATGGCATCATTTTAAGCATTATATGGAAATTAGTGTCTAACTCCATATTTTTGGTTTGAAGTAGGAGAAATGATGTTTATGGGACAAGAATTTGTAGAAGAGATGGAAAAAAAGATTAGTTCACTTAGAAGCAGATGAGGATAGCTCAGAGTTCGTAGAAAAGTTATGCAGATAAGTAGGGGAAGGGTCTTTCTTTCGATGTAGGTGATCATGTGATTTCAAATTTTTTCTATCGAAAAGTGTGATGCATTTTTGTAAGAATTTAAAGTTGGGTATGTAGTTCATTAGACCCTATAAAAACCTAATGAAAGTTGAATTAGTTGGAAATAGAGTGGATTTACCTCCAAGTTTATCCCAGTTATATAATGTTTTTCATGTTTTAATGTTAATAAAGTATATTCCAGATCCTTATCATGTTTTGAGTCTAGAGGTAGTTCAGTTTGAAGAAAATATTTCTTATGTGAAATAGCGAGTGCAGATTATTTACAATAGGGAGAAAGTGTTTCTAAATAAGGTGATTTATCATGTAATGATTTTATGGAAAAACCATATTATTGAAGAGGCAATGTGGGAATCTAGAAATGCTACGAGGGATAAATACTCCCACTTTTTTGATAGGTGTATAAAATTTAAAGGATGGGATTTCCAAATGGGGGAAAGATGAAACATCCCAGATATTTATAAAATAATATGTTTTAACATCTATTAATATTTTTAAATTAAATATTTATTTTAGTTTAAAGAGGACACTATGTCTGATAGAGTACCTGACACACAACAACGATTTGTTCTCAAATAATATGTTGCAAACTACACATAGTTATATAAAAAAATAATACAACAAAAATATTATTATTTTATATGGTATTTGAAATCTAATATTTGAATCATATAGAATGATAAAAATTAACTAAATTTTGAATTTTCATATTTTTAAATATTTTTACTTTTATCAATTGAATTTTAGAGGCATAAAATAAGAATTAATTAAATTTTAATCATAAAATATGATAATATTTTAAAAGGTTTTTTACTTCATTTTAATCTAGAACCCTTTTTAAAAATATTTTTTTCAAGTTTATATGTTATTTTTTATTAAATAAACATATTATTTGGAATAGGGACATCAAACATTACCTTGGTTGAAATTTTTGTATTTTTCATATGAAATTCAAATTTTAATGAATAGTGTAAAATACTGCATTTTAATTCAAAATGTCCTTTTTGTATAATTTATTTATATTGTCATGTTATCCTTAAAATTGTTTTTAATATGTAATTGGATTATTATTTTATTATTTAATCCTATTTTTTTCATTAGAAGTACTTTTATATTTAAATTTGATAGAAACACATGCCAATATTTTGATAGTTTTTACATCATAAAAATCCTCCTTTTTGTTTTGAAAATAAGAATTAATATTAAATTAATTTATGCCAATTCAATGTTTTAAATTTGAAAAATTGGATTCCATTTTTTCAATAAGAAGGTCCAAATTGTTTAAATAGGTACTTTTTATTTTTCGACATTATAAATCGCAACTTCAGTAATTATTTTTATTTTCCATGGTTAATGTAACACCCCGATATTTTATGATATGTATTATTGTTAATTTATTTGATGTCATGTATTTTATGCTACACCAAGATTATCTTGTGCCATATGCAACACCGTATTATCTTGCAGTATACGCAACACAATACTTGGATCGTGTTATACACAATTTAAAGTTCATTTGATAGAAGTTATTCTACGCAAAATTTAGTGTATATATATATATATATTCAACGTATAAATGAAATATGGTTGGATTTTTTTATACTCAATAACAAATGAGTCTTGCACTACATGTAACCCTGACTTGGCTTGCATTACACACAATCACGACCTTCCTCGATAGTGTGTGTTGTACGTAATACCAGGTTTTACAAAACAATGATATATGGTTATGATATTATTATGAACTAGCTGTTATGAATAGTAATAAATAAATTTTGAATGTTATAACATTATTATTTTATCTTACACATTTTATAGAACATGTTATGTGAACAAAATAAATATTTCGGGTAAAATAAGTATTTTTCAGAAAATGCAGTTTTGCCGCCTTTTAATGGCGCACCCACATTAAATCTAGTTTTTGACATGTTTATAAGTTTAATTTTACAAAATAAACTTCTTCTTTTGAATCAGGATATAAAAATTTACATTGGATAAAGTTTTGATATTTTTCAGATAACATTCATATTTTAATGAATTGTAAAAACAAGCTATATTTTAATTACAAAGTTTTTTCATCATAATATTTTATGTGGTTAAATTATAATATTTAATGGTTTTGAACTATAAATATAATATTTTTTTACCATTTAATATAATGTATGTCATTATCATTGATTTTACCTTGAATTCGTAGGTTAAATCAATTCAATCTTTTGCAATATTTTAAAGAAAACCCCATTTTCTTTCGACAACGGGATTAAATTTAAATTAATTTATGCAACTTATGTGTTTTGAATTTTGAAAAATAGATTCCATATTTGGAATTAGTGGGTCCAAATTATTTCAATAGGCTACTTTTTTTTGGGCATTATGAGTAGTAACTACGGTAAAATTTATTTACCATACTTAAAGGTAAATCGGGTAATTAAGGGTAAATATAAGATTATAAAATTACCCTAACACCTGCCAAAATCCCATTGGATGACTAAATGTCGACCCATATCACCTAAGGGTCGGATTATATTAATTTAAAAGGCTTTGTCGATGGAAATAATTTAATTATTATTAAAAACAAAGAAAGTGACAACATGTCACTTTCTTAAATCTTATAAGTATAATAATTTTAGTTTAGTGATAATTCATGAAACATCATATATAAGTAGTCTCCAGAAATATAATAACGTTTTTTACATCATATAAATTTATTTATAATTTTTAGGGATTAAATAATTATCATTAAAGGTGACATAATAGTGATGTTGAAATTATTTTATTAAGAGAAATATCAAATAAATGGTTGTAAAAATATTAAAATAAATATTATATGAACTACTAAATGTACTCCACTAATTTTCTAGATACATATGACCTTTTATGAATCTATTAAAGCCTTTAGTTTGAACATATCTTCTGTATATATTTTATTTAAATTCAAAAAAATGAATAGTGTCAAAATTGACACTATTGTTATTTTATAAAAATAACATATTGTAAAATTGATTAAAAATCACCAAAATATTTAAAAATTATAAATTTAAATTTATATGGTCTAAACTGTTATCAAGTATCCAATTATGGTAAATTCACAACAAATAAGTGATTATATATTATAATTTAAAATTTAGAATATTATTACCACAAATAAAATTAAATTGATTAAATAAGGACAATTCAAGTTGATAATGTTTAAAATAAATTCCTAACATGTGTAAATATTATTGGATGATGATATTACAAACCTATCTCATTAATATTCTAATATGAGTCATTTTTTGAGGTTTTTAGGTGGGGTTAGAATTATTATAAATTAATATTTTTAAGATTTCCAAAGGTGCCCCTCTCTTCCCTTATAAAAGGGAACCTCCTCCCTCTCTTCCTCACACAACATTGAGCCTTCATGATCGGCCAATCCCTGCCAAATTTTCTTCTACACTTCCCTAGAAACATCCTAGAGGTCTTGGTATACTTCAAAGACCAATCTTAGTGCCCTAAGAGGAGGTTTCAAAGAGGCGTATCGAAGAAGAGGTAATTTCTTCTACTGATTCTTTCAAAATTCATTCTTCTTCAACATCTTCTTATTTAGTTTTTTCATTATAAAGTAATAAAATCAGTATCACTAATACACTGATATGTAATTATAAATATGAAACAACCCCATCCATCCTACGGAAAACAAAATCACCGCACGTGCGTACGTACGGAATACCGTCTCCATGCCGCGGTGTAATCTGTTTTTCCACCAACACCTTACATGGATGGGTATAATAGTGTAAAGAATAAGTATACATAGTTATTATAACATCATACAGATTCGGATATATTTTATCATCCACTAAAATTCAAATAAATAATTATGGAAATGATATCATCGCTCGTGCGTACGTACGGACTACCGTCTCCACGACGCGATGAGATTCATTCTCCGTGTTAACCATTTAAGAATGATTATAAAGTATATATAATCAATAATAATGAAATATATGAAATTATAATGCTAATTTATTTATGTATATATATATATGTGTATTTAATCTACCTAATTCCATTCAACTCAATAAGGAAACGAAAACAGCGTTCATGCGTACGTACGGCCTACCATCTCCATGAACGGTGTATTTATTTCCATTTATTGATCTGTTATATAAATGTATATTTGGAATATATATTATTTATAAATCATGTTTTATATTTGGGAATTATGTAATCAGGATCTAAGTATTCATATGAATAATTAAAAGTCAAAACAATGACGACAAATGAAACGATTTTACCCAAAACACTATTTAACATTGAATTTACAAAAGAACAGGTAATATAAAGTCATAAGTGAACCATATATGATATCATAACAATGAATGTGATTCTATAATAAGTCAATGAAATTATTTAAATCATTTTATAGGAGGTTCAGATACATATGAAGCATATCGGACATAAGGTAACGAATAATTTTGCAAATCTCATTTTTATCCGAGACTGCTTATTCGTAAGTATTTACTGGGGTTATTTCTATCATCCATGTCCATGTTTTATAAAAGTGTTTTCATGTATGTTTAAATTCCTTTTTAACCATTTTATACTTTTACTACATGGTATGTAAGGAATCTTTTTTTACCATATGAGGTACTTTTTGACTTTTCCGACAAAAGTACGAGGAGAGTGTTATTTTTAACTTATACGACATGATCGGATTTTTACGGTTTCATAAGGCCTCATTTTCATAAAGATAACTCTACTTGGTTTTATGACTATTTTCAACTAAATAATTTTATTTTAAAAGTGCATGGGATTTTTTTAAAAAGAAAATGATTTTGAAGAAGAAAGGATATTTTCCTCTTGAATTCATTTCAAATGTTTTATCAAAACCATTTTCAATATAAGATGACATTATTTCATATCTGTATGTATCAAGTTTAATGTATCTATGATTTACATGGTTCATTTTTCTTATAATGAAATTTCTATTTGTTTTATATGGACTATGAAATGATGGGATGATGTTTATGAAACCCATTTTATTCTTTGGGTTATCATGAATGTTTTAAGTTTATTTTGTGGCACAAGTAAGAATGATTTGATTATGAGATGGGTGGGACCTATATCTCCCTCCAATGCATTGGGTAAAGATTTATATCTCATGAGATAGACATGTAAGGAATGGTAAGTAAATCTGGTTCAGTGTTACAGGACTGATACGAGGAGTGAACTCGATTCCGAAAGGGACTTTGTCTACTAAGATAGTCTTGGCAGCAATTCCTTGGCTACTATGGAAGTCATAACAAGTGCTGAATGGTTTCCACAATTACATGTTTTATTCTTATGCTATTTTATTGTGATTGATGTTCCTTTATGATATGTGCCTTACATACTTCCAAGATTTTTGTCTTTGCTAAAGGTTTTAATGTTTAGATTTCATGTTCATGTTTTTGCTTTCAAATGTTTATGGATTTTTTTATGTTCTCTATGTTTGACCTTACTGAGCATTTGAGCTCACCCTTTTAATGTTTTATTTTCCCCAGGAAATAAAGAAAGGTTTACGTAAGGAAACAAAAAGGTGAAGATCGTTATGGGAGATGTTGAAGATCATTCAACATGAATAGTTGTCTATATTCTGAGTTTCCAAAGACACTAAACTATTACGGTCCTTGTGTGTTTTTTTTGTTATGTATTAATTATTCAGCAAAATTAATGTAATGTCCATGTACGTCATGCTTCAGGTATCTACAGTTAGTATCATAGGAATGGTTTAGTCAACCTTTGGAAACTAGGATGAGGGAACTTTAGTGAGATCCCTAGAGATATTTATAAGGTATGTCTAGGTATGTCCCTAAGGTTATGTATAAGTACAGGTTATAATCCTAGAATTATGGTAATGTTGTTAGAATTAAACCAAAGATGTTAGATATTGAAGGTAATCCCCCTTTATTATAATGTTTTCCATAGCATGATTTTTGCCTCTCACAGAATTCTTTTTGTGTTTTAGTCAATGGAGGGAACCAGAAGGAATTCGGTTAACATTTAATCCAATGGAAAAATTGCTGACTATGAGGAACAAAATTGTGTAATGCATAGAGAGGAAGATATTGTGATTATATAGAATCAGTCATTATGATATATGATTAACAAGGTGAAATTTAGTGGTATTCCCAATTCATCAAATAAGAGGAAGATAGACATTTATGCATGTTTTCATGTTGAGGAGCATAAAGAAAAGAAGATTGAGATTTCTAAAGAGGGGAAGGAGAACCTTGAGTAATACCTCAAATGGAGGGAAAAATGTTGTCTATGTGGAGAAAAGGGTCATAGAGTGACAGACTGTTATGGAGTTAAATGTTTCATTTGTGGAGAACATGGGAATTACCCAACTCAATTCCCTGACCTAAAAAGTTACTTCTAAATCAAGGAAGGAATTATTCCAGGACAATCATTGAAGAGGATGGATTGAAGTGTTTATGTATTGGTATTCAAGAATAATGTTGTTGAGGTACTTTTATGGTTTATTAGATTATTTTTGTATTAGTCTATTGTGGTTTTCAATAATTTTATGGTACCGATAACCATGAAAAGTGATTCAAATATTTTGCAAAGCAGATGATATGCGCATAATGAAGGGATAAAGAAAAAATGAAATGTTTGATAGTATTCATGAGCTCATGATTGATATAAGGACTAAGTAATATCATAGTTTGAGTATATAGAATTTTGAGGATTTTGGTTTGTGGAAAGAGTTACCTTTTGACAGCATTCATGTTTTCACTGAGGTTCTATGGTAATTTACGTTTCAAGAGAATATATGACTAAGGAATTCATGTGTTTGTAATGCAACCAACAAGATATATCTTATGATATATGTGGGATAAATTCTTGTATTCACATTCTTGGAAGATAACCTTTCTAGTAATTTTTTTTATACTATGAGCTTGGACCGAAGTATTTTAGATAAGCCTAAGGATTGAAATGGATTATGTTGGACATAAGTTAGTATTGTTTAAGGATATAACATTTTTTTGATATTATTGGTGGGATGTTATAGTAATATAGTTATAGAAAAAGGACAACCTGCAGGATGGGCGACAACCCATCGCGTCAGACAAGGCTGTGGGAATCGAAACCACAACCGAAGTGCAACTAGCCTTTATCGCCTACCACTGGCCTACAGGATGTCCCTGTTTAGTAGAAACTAGTTTGATTTTATTAAGCTGCATGATAGTTGAAGTATAAGTTCATTTTTGGAATCGTATACGATTAACCTCACCATAGATAGACTTTTGTTTATTTGATAACTTTTGCTAAACTTTTTTTTGAAACAGATGGAATGAACCATAATTCTACCACATGATCTGCTAACACTTCATGAACAACAAAATCAACTTCATCTATTTAAGAGACGAAGTGGAAATTGTTCAATTCACGAACAATAATGAGATTGTACCAAAATCATGTATGTATTTATTTTAATTCATAAACTTTAGGGAAATGATCTTGAAAACCAAAAAATGTTTTCGTAGTTCTCTTATATCCAATGAATTAGATGGTAACTTATATCATCACAAATCTATGGCTTTGTGACTGTTGGCTTTTTCATAGCCCTGTTCTCTACCACTCTCTATCAGAACATGATGGTTAGATTTCTCCTCCATATCCATATTTTCACCTATGATCTCCTATATGGAAAACTAGTGATGAGTTAATTTGGGTAACCATTATGTTTCATACTTCACTTTTTAAAATTAAATTTTAGCATTTGTTTTTACAATATGGGTTTCTATAAAAAAATTCTCAAGTAAAAACCAATTATAACCCCGACAAATTTTGAGGGCGAAATACATTTTAAGGGGGGTAGAATGTAACACCCCAAGATTTTATGATAAGTATTATTTTTAACTTATTTTATGTCATGTGTTTTATGATAAACCCTAATTATCTTGTGTTATACTCAACACCGTATTATCTTGTAGTATACGCAACACAATTCTTGGATAGTGTTATACACAATTTCAAGTTCATTTGATAGAAGTTATTCTACGCAACATTAAGTGTATATATATATATACTATGTATAAATGAAATATGGTTGGATTTTTTTATACGCAACAACAAAGGAGTCATGCACTACACGCAACCCTGACTTGGCTTGCATTACATACAATCACGATCTTCCTCGATAGCGTGTGTTGTACACAATACCGAGTTTTCCTAAACAACAATATATGATTATAAAATTATTATGAACTAGCCGTTATGAATATTATTAACTAAATTTTGACTGTTATAACATTATTATTTCATCTTACAAATTTTCTATAACATGGTATGTGAACAAAATACATGTTTCGGGTAAAATAGGTATTTTTAAAAAAATGCAGTTTTGCCACCGTTTAATGGAGCACCCACATTAAATCTAGTTTTTGACATGTTTATAACTTCAATTTTATAAAACAAAATTCTTATTTTGAATCAGGATATAAAAAATTACATTCAATAAAATTTTGATATTTTTCAGATAACTTTCATATTTTAATGAATAGTAAAAAGATGCTATATTTTAATTAAAAACAAATTTTTTCATCATAATATTTTATATGGTTAAATTATAATATTGAATGGTTTTAAAGTATAAATAGAATATATTTTTACCATTTAATACAATTTATGTCATTAACATTGATTTTACATTGAATTCATAGGTTAAATCAATTCAATCTTTTGAAATATTTTAAACAAAAACCCGTTTTCTTTCAACAACGAGATTAATTTTAAATTAATTACTGCAAATTACGTGTTTTGAGTTTTGAAAAATGGATTAAATATTTGGAATCAGTGGGTCCAAATTATGTTAATAATCTACTTTTTATTTTTGGCCATTATGAATAGTAACTACGGTAAAATTTATTTACCATAGTTAAAGGTAAATCGGGTAATTAAGGGTAAATATAAGATTATAAAATTACCATAACACCTGCCAAAATCCTATTGGATGACTAAAAGTCGATCCATATCACCTAAGGCTCGGATTAGATTCATTTAAAGGACTTTTTTCCATGGAAATAATTTAATTATTATTAAAACTAAAGAAAGTGATAACGTGTCACTTTCTAAAAGCTTATAAGTATAATAATTTTAATTTAGTGATAAACTTCATGAAACATCGGATATAAGTTCTCTCCAAAAATAAAATAAAATTATCTATATTTTATGAATTTATTAAGAATTTTTATAGATTAAATAATTATCATTAAAGGTGACATAATAGTGATGTCGAAATTATTTTTTTAAAAGAAATATCGAATAAATTGTTTTAAAAATATTAAAATAAATATTATATGAACTATTTAATGTTCTATACTAATTTTCTAGATACATATGACCTTTTATGAATCTATTAAAGCTTTTAGTTCGAACATATATTCTTTATATATTTTATTTAAATTAAAATAAATTAATAGTGTCAAAATTGACACTATTGTTATTTTATAAAAATAACATATTATAAAATTGATTAAAAATAAAAAAATATTTACAAATTATAAAATTTAAATTTATATGGTCTAAAATGTTATAAAGTGTCCAATTATGGAATATTCAAAACAAATAAGTGATTATTGTTATAATATAAAATTTAGAATGTTATTACCACAATAAAATTAAATTGATTAAATAAGGATTAATCAAGTTGAGAATGTTCAAAATAAATTCCTAATATGTCTAAATCTTATTGTATGATAATATTACAACCCTATAGCATCTAATATTAGAATATGAGTCATTTGTGGAGGTTTTTTGGTGGGTATAGATTTACTATAAATTAATATTTTTAAGATTTCCAAAGGTGCCCCTCTCCTCCCTTATAAAAGGGAACCTCCTCCCTCTCTTTCTCACACCACTTTGAGCCTTCAATCTCGGCCAAACCCTGCCAAATTATAATTTCCACTTCCCTAGAAACATCCTAGAGGTCCTGGTCTACTTCAAATACTAATCATAGTTCCCTAAGAGGTGGTTTCAAAGAGGCGTATCGAAGAAGAGGTAATTTCTTCTACCGATTCTTTCAATCTTCTTTCTTCTTCAACATCTTCTTATTTAGTTGTTTCATTATAATGTAATAACATAAGTATCACTAATATACTGATATGTTATTATAAATATGAAACAACCCCATCCATCATACGGAAAACGAAATCACCGCGCGTGCGTACGTATGGAATACTGTCTCCACACCGTGATGTAATCTGTTTTTCCACCAACACTTTGCATGGATGGGTATAATGGTGTAAAGAATAACTGTACATAGTTATTATAACATCATACTGATTCTGATATATTTTATCATCCACTCCAATTCAATTCAATAATTATGTAAATGATATCATAGCTCGTGCGTACGTACGGACTACCGTCTCCACGACGCGACGAGATTCATTCTCCATGTTAACCATTTATTAATTATTTTAAAGTATATATAAGAAATAATAATGAAATATATGAAATTATAAAGCTACTGTATTTATATATATATATTTATGTCATCTACTTAATTCCATTCAACTCATTAAGGAAACGAAAACACCGTTCATTCGTACGTACGACCTACTGTCTCCATGAACGGTGTATTTATTTCCATTTATCGATCTATTATATATATGTATATTATGAATATATATTATATATAAATCATGTTTTATATTCTGGAATTAATTAATCATGATCTAAGTAATCATATGAATAATTACAAGTCAAAACACAGACGACAAATGAAAGGATTTTACCCAAAACACTCTTTAACATGGAATTTATAAAATAACTGGTAATATAAAGTCATAAGTGAACCATATATCATATCATAACAATGAATATTATTATTTAATAAGTCAATGAAATTATTTAAATCATTATACAAGAGGTTGGGATACATAAGAAGTATATCGGACATAAGGTAAGGGATAATTTCGCAAATATCATTTTTATCCGAGATTTCTTATTCGTAAGTATCTACTTGGGTTATTTCTATCATCCATGTCCATGTTTTATAAAAGTGTTTTCATATATGTTTAAAGTCCTTTTTAACCATTTTTTACTTTTACTACATGGTATGTAAGGAATATTTTTTTACCATACAAAGTACTTTTTGACTTTTTCGACAAAAGTACGAGGAGAATGTTATTTTTAACTTATACAGCGTGAACAGATTTTTATGGTTTCATAAGGCCTCATTTTCATAAATCTTACTCTACATGATTTTATGACTATTTTCAACAAAATACTTTTATTTTAAATGTGCATGGAATTTTTTTTGAAAAGAAAATAATTTTGATGAAGAATGGATATTTTCCTCAAATATTCATTTCAAATGTTTTTTCAAAACCATTTTCCATATAATATGAAATTATTTAATATGTGTATGTTTCAAGTTTAATGTCTCTATGATTTACATGGTTCACTTTTCTTATGATGAAATGTCCATTTGTTTTATATGGATTATGAAATGATGGGGTGATGTTTTTGAAACCCATTTTATTCTTTGGTTTATGATGAATGTTTTAATTTTATTTTGTGGCACAAGTAAGAATGATTTCATTATGATATGGGTGGGACCTATATCTCCCTCCAATTCATTGGGTAACGATATATATTTCATGAGATAGACATGGATGGAATGGTAAGTTAATCTGGTTCAGTGTTACAGGACTGAAATGAGGAGTGAACTCGATTCAGAAAGGGACTTTCTCCACTAAGATGGTTTTGGCAGCAATTCCATGGCTACTATGGAAAATCATAACAAGTGCTAAATGGTTTCCACAATTAAATGTTTTATTCCTATGCTATTTTATCGTGATTGATGTTCCTTTATGATATAGGCCTTACGTGCTTCCAAGATTTATATATTTTCTCAATGTTTTAATGTTTAGATTTCATGTTCAAGTTTTTTGTTTCAAATGTTTATGGATTGTTTAATGTTCTCTATGTTTCCCCTTACTGAGAATTTGAGATCACCCTTTTTATGTTTTATTTTTCCCATGAAATAAAGAAAGGTTTTTGGTAAGGAAACAAAAAGTGGAAGATCATTATGGGAGATGTTGAAGATTTTTCAACATGACTAGTTGTTTATATTTTGAGTTTCCAAAGACACTAAGATATTACGGTCCTTTTGTGTTTTTTTGTTATGTATTAAGTATTCCAAAAAAGTAAAGTAATGTCCATGTACGTCAAGCTTCGGGTCTCTACAGTTAAATGGTAAATTAGTTAAATAAGGGTAAAAAATAATTTTACAATAATATAAAACATCCTTAACACATTTCCTATTCCTATTGGATGAGATATGGTCAACCATGATCATCCTTAGGTCTATTTTAGGACCCCAGGGAGCCAGTTATGTGTGATAATTACATTTCATAATAAGTAATTTAAAGTAAAGAGAAATATAACACAAACATGTATCTTTTTACTAAATTAATTTTAAAATGGGGTTATATAACTGATATATTTAACTATAAATATTCATTGTGTATAACAGTCTAGAATTACTTCTAGTGGAAAACAATTGATACCTATCAGGGCACTCCATGGGCGGCTACACCCCCTTGGCGGGACACACCACCATCCCCAGTGGCATCCATTTCCTCATGAAGCCCTTGGGCGGAGAGCCATGCTTTGTCCAACGCTCACATGTGAGAGTTCCCAAGGATCGGATACATTCTTACCTCCTTGGCCTCTGATACCAACTATAATGACCCATACTTTACATACATTGTTAATACTTCAAAATTGAAGCACACATATTACAACATATGACAAAACCACAAAGGACCGAATAGGTATAGTGTCTTTAGAAACTGGGAAACATAAACAACTGGTTCATAAATCTTCTACAGTGTCTCCCATTTATTTCATCATATCTAGGGTCCCTTTTAGCATATTCTACTTAATATCCATCTTCCTGACCTGGGGAAAAGAAAACATAAAAGGGTGAGCTCAAATGCTCAGCAAGGGAAAATAAAGGAAATAAAAATCATATCATATCTTTTTGAAATTCATAACCTGCAAAAGATATCATAATATCTTAACATGGAATAAATCATAGAAGTGAAAATGAGATCCCCATAATCATAACATAAATCTTGAAACTTTGGGGCATGCACACATAATCATGTAAAATCATTTCTTGTTAGTCATGACTCATTGCCAAGACAATCTTAGCAGACAACGTCCATTTCTGAACCGAGTTCACACCTCATTTCAGTCCTGCATCACTGAACTGAAATAACCTTCCATTCCAGCCATGTCTATCTCATGAGATATAAAATCTTTACCCAATGAATTGGAGGGAGATATAGGTCCCACCCATCTTATAATGAATCCTTTCTTATGTGTGCCACATAATCATAAACCATACATCATGACATAACCCATGTAATAAAAATGGGATTCTTAAACAACATGACATCATAAATCAATTCATATAAGATAAAGGAATTCATAAAAATAATTCCATCACAACATGATCAAATCAATGTAATAATAGGGATAAAAACAGAACCCTTTATTATCTTAGATGGAAAATAATTTTGATAAAACACTTGAACTCCATTCTTGAGGAAAATATCCTTTCTTCTTTAAAAATACTTTTCTTTTCTTAACATGTAATACAATTATAAACTAAAAGAAGTTGATTAAAAATAAACTTGAAATCTTGTAAAGGAAGCATCTTGGAAATAATGTTTTAAAAATCCATGCATGTCGTATAAGTTAAAAAAACATTCTTGGTACTTTTGTCGGAAAAGTCAAGAAGTACCTCGTACGGAAAAACGGCAAAAGATTCCTTTTATATTCCTTACTAAAAACTCACAGAAGGGTAAAATTGGATTTAAACTATTTCAAGTGGATGGAAACAATATTACATATTTAGGGAACATGGATGTGGATGATAAAATACACCCCATTAAATACTTACGAATAAACAATCTCAGATAAAAATGAGATTGTGATATTTCCCTTACCTTAGGTCTGATTTGCTTTGTTCATGTCCGAAGCTCCTTCATAATGGTTTAAAAAATGTTATTGACTTATTCCAGAATCATACATATTGATATGATATCATATATGGTCATATTATTAGCTTATTGTTAGTAATATTTCATTGTTACTTGTTACTCGGGTCTTTATAACGTTTTGTTATTATGCGTGTTTTGTCGAATAAATTCTTATTCTTATCTTTAGGTTATAGATACTTCATTTCCAGAATGGTATTATTGTATTATATACCTTATTCATTCATTCAATTCATTTATATAATCATTATGAAATTAAGATCATGTAGAACGAGTCGCATCACATCGTGGAGACGGTATTCCGTACGTACGCACGAGTGATGATATCGTTCCTATGATCGTGGAATTGTATTGGAGTATATATATATTATTTCAGTATCAATATTACTTCATAATAATCATATATAGTTACTCATTACACCATTATACCCATCCTTGTAAGGTGATGGTGGAAAATAGATTACACCACGGCGTGGAGACGGTATTCCGTACGTACGCACGCGCGGTGATTTCATTTTTCCGTAGGATGGATAGAAGGTTAATTAGGGTTGTTTCATATTTATAATAACATATCAGTATGTAAGTAATACTGATGTTATTAATTTATCATGAAACAACTAAAGAAGAAGAATTTGAAGAAGAAAGAAATTGAAAAGATCGGTAATGGATATTACCTCTTCTTTGGAACGCCTCTTTGAATCCTCCACGTAAGGAACTAAGATTGATCTTTGAAAAAGACCAGAACCTCTAGGATTATTCTAGGGAAGTGGAGAAGGGATTTTGGCATGGGTTTTCCGAGCTTGAGTGCTCAAATTGGTGTGAGGAGGAGGGGGAGGAGGTGCCCTTTTATAAAGGAGGAGAGGGGCACCTTAGGAATATCTCAAAATATTATTTTATATTAAAGTCAAAATCGGTTTATAATGGTTCCAAAGGGTATTATTTCGAAGATAATGTGGGTATGGGTCGAAATCCTATCAACCAATAGGATTTAGATATGTTTAGGTTATTATTTTAACCTTATCAATTAGATTTAACTCTAAGTTAAATAATTTAACTTTTACCGTGTCTTTTTGTTTTCTTACATTATATGGTTAATACACTTACTATAACATGCCAAACGAACCCCAAATTGTTTATTATTAATATATATATCCTTATATAAGTCCTTTGGCCGAACCTTAGATTTTTAGGAATAAAATAACAATTAATAATATAATAATTTATTTAAAAACTATTTTGTGTCAATTTTGACACTATTTGATATATGATTTTTGTGAAAGTCATAACAGAATTATATGTTCAAACCAAGTTGATTAAATCAACACTAATATATCATATTAACCTAGAAAATTAGTTTAATTCATAAAAAGTCTCAAATTATATTTATTTTTGTGTTTATAACATCAATTATGTCAATATTTCATTAATAAGATAATTACTGCATCATCATTGTGTCATAAATAAAATAAACTATTTAATGTCTAAAAATTACAAATAAAATACCATTATGTAGGAAATCTTGGTAGCTTTCTAATGAATATTTATAGTCGAATTTATCTTATGTATAACCCCATATTAAAAATTATTTACTTATTAAACTTTGTTTTTATCTATTTTAACCCTTCTTTAAATAAATTAATAATAAATGTCCTAATCTAATCCAAGTGGGCCTAAATGGTCATATTTTATTCCTAAGTTTGTTTTTGGTCGAATTACACTTGTCCAATAGAATTAGGACATGTGTTAGGGTAATAGTAATATCATTTTTACCCTTATTTACCCTATTTACTATTAACCGCGGTAAAAAAAAGTAAAAAGTTACTATTCACCAAAAAATTATTTTTATCTCATTGAACCACATTTTACTTACTGATATCAACCGTGTCCGTCGGATTTTCGAAATTCCATTCACAGAAGCGGTAAAATTAAGTTTTATGCAAAAATTCAGTTTTTAACCTACCACTTAGTGGTTTCACTATTCATCAAAAATTGAAAGTTTTTAGAAAAATACCAAAATTTCACCCTAGGCTAATTTCGATATTCCGAATCTAAAAATGAAGTCCATTTTGAAAAATAAAATTTATAAAATTTCAAAAAGTGGTTATTACTATTCATAACTGCTAGTTTAATAATATTTTAATAGCATATCATTGTTTAGTGAAACTCGTTATTGCGTACGACGCAAGCTATCGAGGAAGGTCGTGATTGCGTGTAAAGTAAGCCAAGTAAGTGTGTAGTGAAAGATTCCTTTAATGATATAAAAAAATATTACTCATAAAAATCTCGGGTGTTACATTCTACCCCCCCTAAAAAGAATTTCGCCCTCGAAATTCGTCACTTTGTAACAAACAGATGAGGATACTTCTCCCTCATCATATCCTCAAGCTCCCATGTAGCTTCTTCAAGTTGGTGGTTCCTCCATAAAACTTTCACCAAGCGAGTGGTCTTGTTTCGTAGGACTTTTTCTCTACGATCCAAAATCTCTATCGGCTATTCTTCATAAGAAAGATCTTGCTCCAGCGGTACAACTTCTGAGCTGAGTACATGTGAAGGATCTGGTATGTATTTTCTCAGGAGAGATACATGGAACACATCTTGAACTTGAGAGAGATTCGGTGGAAGCGCCAATCGGTAAGCTACCTTCCCAACACGATCCAGTATTTCGAAAGGACCGATATATCTAGGGCTCAACTTCCCCTTCTTTCCAAATCTCATAACCTTGTTCCAGGGAGATATTCGTAAGAACACTTTATCACCCACTTCAAACTCTAGGACTTTTCTTCGATTGTCGGCATAACTTTTCTGTCGACTCTGAGCTGCTCTTATGTGTTGTTGAATAGATCTGACCTTCTCTGCCATTTCATCAACGAGATCAGGTCCTAATAGCTTTCTTTCCCCAACTTCCTCCCAGAAAGTTGGAGTCCTGCATTTCTTTCCATAGAGAGCTCCATAAGGAGCCATCTGAATACTGGAGTAAAAGCTATTATTATAAGAAAATTCCACCAAAGGTAGGTGTTGATCCCAACCTCCTTTGAAATCAATAGAGCAAGTTCTCAACATATCTTCTAGGGTTTGAATTGTTCTCTCAGACTGACCGTCTGTCTGAGGATGATAAGCAGTGCTGAAACTCAACTCTGTATCCCGAGTATACTGAAGACTTCGCCAGAACTTCGAGGTAATTCTCGGATCCCGATCAGATATAATAGAAAGTGGTACTCCATGCAATCTTACCACTTCCTTTACATATATCCTGGCAAGCTGATCTAGAGAGAAATCTTCTTTAATAGCAATGAAGTGTGCAGACTTTGTAAGACGATCAACTATGACCCAAATAGCATTATTGCCTTTGGATGTTTTAGGAAGTCCTGTGACAAAGTCCATAGTGATGTTTTCCCATTTCCATTCGGGTATGGGTAATGGTTGTAACATCCCTTTAGACTTCTGTCTCTCAGCTTTAACTTGTTGACAAACCAAGCATCGAGAGACATATTCAGCAACATCCCTTTTCATGCCATCCCACCAGAAGTACTCTTTCAGGTCCCTATACATCTTCGTGCTTCCAGGATGAATAGAGAATGATGAACTATGAGCCTCATCCAGCAGCTCCTTCTTTAATTCGGGGATGGGAGGAACACAAACCCGATTCCTGAACATTATTATCCCATCACAATCAAGGTTGAATTCAGGATCATTTCTCACCTTCTTTTGTAACTCGACATCTTCTTTCTGTGCCTCTTTAATCTTCACTTGTATAGATGGTTGAACATTCATTTGAGAAAGATAAGATTTTTCCCCTTCCATTTTAATTCCAAGATCCATCCTTTGTAAATCCATAAATATTGGATCTTGTGTGATCCTCATCATGGATAAACTAGCATGTTATTGTCAACTTAATGCATCTGCCACCTTGTTTGCTTTCCCAGGGTGGTAATGGATTGAGCAGTCGTAATCCTTAATCAGCTCCCACCATCTTCTTTGACGCATATTCAACTCCTTTTGTGTGAAAATATACTTTAAACTTTTATGATCAGTATAAATATCACACCTTTCACCATAAAGGTAATGCCTCCAAATCTTTAATGCAAAGATTACCGCAGCCAACTCCAAATCATGTGTTGGGTAATTTTGCTCATGGATTTTCAACTGTCGTGAGGCATAAGCTAACACCATATCATTTTGCATAAGAACACACCCCAATCCCTTATTGGATGCATCACTGTAGATCACAAACCTTTCTCCACTACAAGGAAATGTGAGCAAAGGTGCACTGGATAACCTTCTTTTCAACTCCTTGAAATTCTCTTCACATTCCTCTGTCCAAACAAACTTAACTCCTTTCTGAGTCAACTTGGTGAGTGGATTAGATAATTGTGAAAAATCCTTTACAAAACGTCAATAATATCCAGCCAAACCAAGAAAACTTCGGATCTCAGTTACTGTTGTTGGTCTCGACCATCTTTTGATAACCTCTGTTTTTGATGGATCCACGGATATCCCCTCTTTTGAGATTATGTGACAGAAAAATGCAACTTTTTGAAGCCAAAATTCACACTTGGTAAATTTTTCATAAAGCTTCTCCTTTATCAGGGTCTTCAATATAATTCTCAAGTGATCTTCATGCTCTTCCTTGCTCTTTAAATAGACAAGAATATCGTCTATAAAGACTACCACAAATTGATCAAGATAGTCTCTAAAGACTCTATTCATTAGATCCATGAAGATAGCATGGGCATTAGTAAGACCAAATGGCATCACTATAAATTCATAGTGTCCATACCTTGTACGGAGAGCCGTATTTGGTATATCCTCCCTTTTGACCCGTAATTGATGATACCCCGAACGAAGGTCAATCTTGGAAAAGTATTGAGCTCCGCGTAGTTGGTCAAATAAGTCATCAATGCGTGGGAGAGGATATTTGTTATTGATAGTGATCTTGTTAAGTTCTCGATAATCAATGCAGAGTCTCATTGATCCATCTTTCTTCTTAACAAATAGAACAGGTGCTCCCCAAGGTGACGCACTAGGGCGTATGAATCCCTTATCAAGATTCTCTTGGAGTTGCTTCTTCAATTCCTGCAACTCAATTGG
This sequence comes from Viscum album, assembly GCA_963277665.1. NCBI lineage: Eukaryota > Viridiplantae > Streptophyta > Magnoliopsida > Santalales > Viscaceae > Viscum > Viscum album. The sequence continues at coordinate 255,684,471 of OY728123.1, forward strand.
GTGCATTCTATAAGGTGTCTTTGAAATAGGCAAAGCACCTGGTACGAGTTCGATTGAAAACTCAACTTCACGATTTGGTGGAAGACCCGGAAATTCCTCCAGAAAGACATCATCAAACTCCCGTACAATGGGAATATTCTTAATCGCGAGTTTCTCACCAACCATTTGAGATAAATAACCTTCATTTAGCGGAATCAAGACTCATAAGATGGAAGGAATTTCCACTGGAAGGTTATATTCATCCTTGCATCGGTAAACGATCGTAGATTGATCTGGAATGTGAAATGTGACTTCCCTTCTTTGGCAATTGATATGAGCTCCATGTAGAGAAAGCCAATCCATTCCACGAATCACATCAAATTCCACTAAAGGAAGGATCAAATGATTTGCAGGAAGCACTTTCCCACAAACATCGATCGGAGAAGAATTATAAACTTTTGATGCGACTGTTGTGCCATTAGGTGTTGTCACAGATAACTCAACATCTAATTTTTGAGGTAATACTGTGATACCCTTAGAAAATTCTTTAGAAATAAAAGAGTGGGTGGATACAGAATCAAATAAAACATTTGCTACTTTAGAGTGGATGATAAGTGTACCTTTCACCACTTCGTTATCGTACTCCACATCGCTGATAGAAATTGCATGTGACTTTCCTTTGACTTTATCCTTAAGATTTTGTTGACATCGACCATCATCATCAACCCTTGGATTTGGGCATTGATTTGCATAATGCCCCATCTCCTTGCACTTGAAACATTGAAGTGTAGTAGGATCATTCTGCATATCCCTTCCTTTGTTTGAATCCTTAGTCATCTTCTTCCCATTATCACGACATTCAAATGCCTGATGACCTTCCTTTCCACATTTAAAACATTTACTTGTCCCTTTAAGACAACTCCCTCCATGTTTCTTTCCACACATTGAGCATAAGGGAAAGCTCATCTTCTTTTCAGTTTGCTCATTAGATTTTCCTTTGAATTCCATCTTCCTCTTCTTATCAAACCCATGTGACTGATGGGTTACTCCAATCTCCATCTCGACTTTGAGAGCACATCGAACGATTTCCTCGTAGCTATTGAAGTCCCGTATGGCTAACGCCCTTCGAAGCCTTGGTTTTAAGCCACTAAAGAATCGATCGATCTTACTCTCAGGTTGGATAATAATACCAGAAGCGTACCCTGTAAGTCTTGTAAAATTTGCTTCATAGGTACCAACAGATTCATCATCCCTTTGCTTCAGTTCAAGAAACTCTTTCTACATCTTTGTTCAGAGAATAAGAGGGAAGTACTTATTGAAAAATAAGTTCTTGAACTCGTCCCATTCCATATACTAAATTTCATCCCTTTGCCTCGTATTCTTAATAAGATTCCACCATTGATCAGCATCTCCTTCCAAACGATACACTACTAGGATGACTTTATCATGTTCAGAACATTGAAGAACTGAAAATATCTTTTCAGTTGTACTAATCCATTGTTCAGCAACTAATGGATCAGTAGACCCGCTGAAAGAAGGTGGACGCTGCCTCATGAAGGATTCAACAGAATATTGCTCCCTCCTTTGCTCGTTTGGAAATCCTGCATGATTCATAGCTTGAGAAAGTTGTGTGATCATGGCTACAAGATTTTGCATTCCAGCTCCCATATCGTTTGGTTTCTCAGGGGGACAATCATTGCATTGCCCATCGCATTCCGTATTAACACGGTTCCTTCGGGTTCCAGCCAATGACTAAAACCAATAAGAATAGTGTGAGCAAAACTAATTATAATAGGAAACTACATAATTCAAGAATAAAATTTTCATGCTTAAGGTCTTATCCTAGGTTATTCATGGCCATTTCTAAAACACTAAGATTGTGTTCTATGCTTAGACTTATCCTTAGGGTTCTTACTAAGGCTTTCACATCCTAGTTTCCAAAGGTTGACTATACCTTTCCTCTGATACCAACTATAACGGTCTGGAATTACTTCCAGTGGACTAAAATTGATACCTATCAGGGCACTCCATGGGTGGCTACACCCCCTGGGCGGGACACACCACCATCCCCAGTGGCAGCCATTTCCTCATGAAGCCCTTGGGCGGAGAGCCATGCTTTGTCCAACGCTCACATGTGAGAGTTCCCAAGGATCGGATACATTCCTACCTCCTTTACCTCTGATACCAACTATAACGACCCATACTTTACATACATTTTTAATACTTCAAAATCGAAGAACACTTATTACAACATATGACAAAACCACAAAGGACCGAATAGGTATAGTGTCTTTAGAAACTGGGAAACATAAACAACTGGTTCATAAATCTTCTACAGTGTCTCCCATTTATTTCATCATATCTAGGGTCCCTTTTAGTATATTCTACTTAATATCCAACTTCCTGACCTGGGGAAAAGAAAACATAAAAGGGTGAGCTCAAATGCTCACCAAGGGCAAATAAAGGGAATAAAAATCATATCATATCTTTTTGAAAATCATAACCTGCAAAAGATATCATAATATCTTAAAATAGAATAAATCATAGAAGTGAAAATGAGATCCCCATAATCATAACATAAAACTTGAAACTTTGTGGCATGCACACATAATCATGGAAAATCATTTCTTGTTAGTCATGACTCATTTCCAAGACTATCTTAGCGGACAAAGTCCATTTCTGAACCGAGCTCACTCCTCGTTTTAGTCCTGTATCACTGAACCGAAATAACCTTCCATTCCAGCCATGTCTATCTCATGAGATATAAAATCTTTACCCAATGCATTGGAGGGAGATATAGGTCCCACCCATCTTATAATGAATCCTTTCTTATGTGTGCCACATAATCATAAACCATACATCATGACATAACCCATGTAATAAAAATGGGATTCTTAAACAACATGACATCATAAATCAATTCATATAAGATAAAGGAATTCATAAAAATAATTCCATCACAACATGATCAAATCAATGTAATAATAGGGATAAAAACATAACCCTTTATTATCTTAGATGGAAAATAATTTTGATAAAACACTTGAACTCCATTCTTGATGAAAATATCCTTTCTTCTTTAAAAATACTTTTCTTTTCTTAACATGTCTTACAATTATAAACTAAAAGAAGTTGATTAAAAATAAACTTGAAATCTTGTAAAGGAAGCTTCTTGGAAATAATGTTTTAAAAATCCATTCATGCCGTATAAGTTAAAAAAACATTCTTCGTACTTTTGTCGGAAAAGTCAAGAAGTACCTCTTACGGAAAAACGTCAAAAGATTCCTTTTATATTCTTTAATAAAAACTCACCGAAGGGTAAAATTGGATTTAAACTATTTCAAGTGGATGGAAACAATATTACATATTGAGGGAACATGGATGTGGATGATAAAATACACCCCATTAAATACTTACGAATAAAAAATCTCGGATAAAAATGAGATTGTGATATTTCCCTTACCTTAGGTCCGATTTGCTTTGTTCATGTTGGAAGCTCCTGTATAATGGTTCAAATAATGTTATTGACTTATTCCAGAATCATACATATTGATATGATATCATATATGGTCATATTATTAGCTTCTTGTTAGTAATATTTCATTGTTACTTGTTACTCGGGTCTTTATAACTTTTTGTTCTTATGCGTGTTTTGTCGAATAAATTCTTATTATTATCTTTAGGTTATAGATACTTCATTTCCAGAATTGTATTAGTGTATTATAAACCATATTAATTCATTCAATTCATTTATATAATCATTATGAAATGAAGATCATGTAGAACGAGTCGCATCACATCGTGGAGACGGTATTCCGTACGTACGCACGAGTGATGATATCGTTCCTATGATCGTGGAATTGTATTTGAGTATATATATATTATTTCAGTATCAATATTACTTCATAATAATAATATATATTTACTCATTACACCATTATACCCATCCTTGTAAGGTGATGGTGGAAAATAGATTACACCACGGCGTGGAGACGGTATTCCGTACGTACGCACGCGCGGTGATTTCATTTTCCCGTAGGATGGATAGAAGGTGAATTACGGTTGTTTCATATTTATAATAACATATCAGTATGTAAGTAATACTGATGTTATTACTTTATCATGAAACAACTAAATAAGAAGAAGTTGAAGAAGAAAGAAATTTAAAAGATCGGTAAAGGATATTACCTCTTCTTTGGAACGCCTCTTTGAATCCTCCACTTAAGGAACTAAGATTGATCTTTGAAGAAGACCAGAACCTCTAGGATTATTCTAGGGACGTGGAGAAGGGATTTTGGCAGGGGTTGGCTGAGCTTGAGTGCTCAAATTGGTGTGAGGAGGAGGGGGAGGAGGTGCCCTTTTATAAGGGAGGAGAGGGGCACCTTAGGAATATCTCAAAATATTATTTTATATTAAAGTAAAAATCAGTTTATAATGGTTCCAAAGGGTCTTATTTCATAGATAATGTGGGGATGGGTCTAAATCCTATCAACCAATAGGATTTAGACATGTTTAGGTTATTATTTTAACCTTATCAATTAGATTTAACTCTAAGTTAAATAATTTAACTTTTACCGTGTCTTTTTGTTTTCTTACATTATATGGTTAATACACTTACTATAACATGCCAAACGAACCCCAAATTGTTTATTATTAATATATATATCCTTATCTAAGTCATTTGGCCGAACCTTAGATTTTTAGGAATAAAATAACAATTAATAATATAATATTTTATTTAAAAACTATTCTGTGTCAATTTTGACACTATTTGATATATGATTTTTGTGAAAGTCATAACAGAATTATATGTTCGAACCAAGTTGATTAAATCAACACTAATATATCATATTAACCTAGGAAATTAGTGGAATTCATAAAAAGTCTCAAATTACATTTATTTTGGTGTTTATAACATCAATTATGTCAATATTTCATTAATAAGATAATTACTGCATCATCATTGTGTCATAAATAAATTAAATTATTTAATGTCTAAAAATTACAAATAAAATACCATTATGTAGGAAATCTTTTTAGATTACTAATGAATATTTATAGTCGAATTTATCTTATGTATGACCCCATATTAAAAATGATTTACTTATTAAACTTTGATTTTATCTATTTTAACCCTTCTTTAAATAAATTAATAATAAATGTCCTAATCTAATCCAAGTGGGCCTAAATGGTCAGATTTTATTCCTAAGATTGTTTTTGGTCGAATTACACTTGTCAAATAGAATTAGGACATGTGTTAGGGTAATAGTAATATCATTTTTACCCTTAGTTACCCTATTTACTATTAACCGCGGTAAAAAAAAGTAAAAAGTTACTATTCACCAAAAAATTATTTTTATCTCATTGAACCACATTTTACTTACTGATTTCAACCGTGTCTATCGGATTTTTGAAATTCCATTCACAGAAGCGGTAAAATTATGTTTTATGCAAAAATGCAGTTTTTAACCTACCACTTAGTGGTTTCACTATTCATCAAAAATTGAAAGTTTTCAGAAAAATACCAAAATTTCACCCTAGTCTAATTTCGATATTCCGAATCCAAAAATGAAGTCCATTTTGAAAAATAAAATTTATAAAATTTCAAAAAGTGGTTATTACTATTCATAACGGCTAGTTTTAATAATATTTTAATAGCATATCATTGTTTAGTGAAACTCGGTATTGCGTACGACGCAAGCTATCGAGGAAGGTCGTGATTGCATGTAAAGTAAGCCAAGTAGGTGTGTAGTGAAAGATTCCATTGATGATAAAAAAAATATTACTCATAAAAATCTCGGGTGTTACATTATGAATATGAAAATATTTCCTATATCATGTTATTTTATTTATTATTTTTATTCATTATATAAACAAATTAATTTATGACACAATTATGAATCAGTGATTACCTTATTAATGAAAGAATTAAATAAATGATATAATTAATATTAAAATAAATGTAATATGAACATTTTGATTCCATAAATTTTTTTGGGATTATTATGAAATGTTATATTTTATTTAACGTAGTTTTTTAGAATGAATCATATTTTTATGACTTTAACAAAAATCAATTAATAAATAGTTTCAAAATTGAAATAAATGAGTTTTTAAAAGAAATACTATTTTATTAATTGATAAAGTAGTCCTAAAATAATAATATTCCTATAAATAAATTATATAATGTTAAAAAAGTATTTAATTATCCAATTTTTGTTCTCGGTCATTTTATAGTAACCATATAATCTAATAATACATGAAGACATGGTAGGAGTTAATTTATTTAACTAGTGGTTAAAGTCATTTGGTAATGTTAAATTTGTGTACTATAATTCTATAAAACCTATTGTTTTAGAGGATTTAGACCCATACTCATATTATCCTATACATGAATTATGTTTTAAAAATTCTAATTATAAAATAAATTTATAATAAAGTAATATTTCACGTATGTCCTAAGTGCCCCTCCTCCCTCTTATAAAAAGACCCCACCTCTACCCACTTAATCACACCTCTAAATCCCCTTGGATTGTCCAAATTATGCTCAAATAAGTTCCCAAAATCACTCCATTCCTATTATAAGACATACTGTGGGAATAATGGAATTAAATAAGGCCTTTTGGCTCAAATCAAAAAGAGTTACCTGATTTAGAAGTAGCGTCTAATCTCATGTTCTTTTCCATTATATTACTTCTCTACTCCATGTTCTATTCTTGTTCTATAATTACATAAAAACCAATATCATAAATATAATATGATGTTTTTATGATATTTATTCAAACCACACTTACACACACCTCCATCTCTTGGATACTAACATACTGTTTCTATGTATGGCGAACTGCTTCCTCACTTAATGATAATTGTTCAATTTTCTTCTACCACCACTAATGGTTTCCATTATGATGGAATTATATTTATATATGAAATATATTTTATTTATATTGTCTCTATACTTATGTAATTATTATTTACAATATACCTTTATGTTTTCCATAATATGTAAATCCGATAATTTCATTTGAGGAAGTGTGGACTACCACCCCCTCAACGTGATATGAATTTTTCATGCCATACATGGAATTTATAAAGGATAGTGTTAATGTACTTATGTAACAAATATAACATATATATCACATTGGAATTATATTATACCTATGTATAATTTAGTTTTCATTCCTTTAATATGACAAAGAAATGAATGCAGCGTTCATGCGTACATACGACCTACCGTCACCATGAACAATGCATTTCGTTTCTTATATACAAACGTTTTGATCTATTCTATATAAAAATATTTTGTATATGTATGATAATAAAATCATGAGTAATATTTGGGAGTTAATGGAATTATGACCACATGGACAATTTGCATCAAAACAAGTTAATTTTTGACTCAAGTACCAAACATCGATTAATCGTCCGATATAAACACAAATAATTAACTAATTGTTATAACATGGTAATAAGAGATATAAAATGAATAATAAAATTAAAAAAGGTTTAAAATAAATTTTAAATTAACCGATGTTTATTAGTCTTGAAATTAAAGAAACAAAAAGATCATTCATACATATTGTAATGGACAGCATCCCTATCACCTTTCATTGAGACATATTTTGAATTATATACGACTTTATTTTATAAAGTGTATAATCAACCCCTTTTACATTTAATATCATTAAATATTTTTCAAAATTAATAATTTTTAATGAAGAATTTTACTAAATGGAAAAAGGAATGTTTATTTTTAACGTACATGGAGAAACCGAACTTTCTGCCATTGTGAGCATTATTTAATATCTGTATTCCTCTATAAGCTGTAATGATTTTAAAAAAGAAAATTAAATAGAACATTCATTTTTTAGGATTTTTTGTACTGAAAATGGTTTTTTAATAGAATAATTATATCAATATCTTGAAATGATTTCTTGTGATTGCAATGTGGAAATGTTATTATTCCATTATGCTTGTTCATGTGTTAGATTATGTTATGTTTATTTGGAATTTCTTATGTATAGGGGTGGTTCCCTAATAAACCTAGGGTGACCATGATATCTCCCCAATAAATTTTGTAACATGAGAAAGGTAAACATTAAGTTTTATCCTAATAGATTTAGGGAATATACTGTGATGAGTATTCAAAATGTAACCATGAAGGTTAGTCCCTATGTGGCTATGAAAGCTACAAAGTTAATATGTTATGGATTCCACAAGTTATCTTTATTATTTTGATTTATATGATGTTTTCATGATTTTTAATATATCATGGGTTTATAAATATTTATGGTCTAATTTTTTCTTTCTTTATTTTATCCCTTACTGAGCTTTTTATACTCATCCCATGTTTTGAAATGTTTTTCAGGGGACTTAAAGAAGAATAAAGTGAAGGATGGGATCAAGGAAATATTATGCTATTAAAATATGAAATGGTACCACGTTTATTTTTAAAAAGTTTTTTGTTTCATGAATAAAATGAATAGTTAGTAGAAGTGTATACTTGTATTATTAAGTTTCCTTGTATGAGTCATGCCCTAATTCTCGGAATTCAAAAAACTGAAAAGATCATAGATGTGAATTAATGTCAAATTATTGACTTTTCACTATATTGGGTAATGTTTTAAGGCTATATCCTTATATATAATAACATATACCTTGAAACAAATGCAGGTTCATAATATAACTTATGTCTCAATAAAAGAAAATTGAGACAAAACTACCTTGCCGATGTGGTAGCTCTTCAAACATTAACCCCATTAAATAAAGATAATATAATGGATATGTGAATACACATAAATTTAATAAAAATATTTGTAGAATTAATTCAAGGGAAGTACATATACCATAAAAAATAATTGAGTGATTATTAATGAATGTATCTCATGAAAATAAAAGTGAGGTGAAATTCCCTTACCTTGTGTATTGAATCTATTTGTACTCAAACAAAACACATGTATATTAAATATAAATTTATTATACATATTTTAAAAAACCATATTATTATAAATAATACCATATATATGTTTATTATGATCTTTTATTTCCCATTTTTAATAGTCCTATGTTATGGTTTAACTTTGAGTAAAATTCACTTTATTTTTTCATATGTGTCTTAATTTGTAATATCTTGGGTCCTAATACTTATATAATGATTTCTAGAATGTAAACCATGATATAAGAATCATTTATATTCATTATATGTTCCTTATAATTATAAACACCCAAGCATGACGTACATGGATATTACATTACTTTTGTAGAATACTTAATACATGACACAATCATAGTCCCAAATACTGAATTATTTTAGAGTCATTGGAAACAGGGAAACATAAAAAATTGGTTCACAAAACATCTACATCATCTCTTGTATTTTCATTAAAAACTATAACTATGTTTTGACACATCTTAATTGATACCCTTCTTTATATATTGGGGAAAAGAAACATAAAATGGGGTCAGTTCAAATTCTCACTAAGGGTAAATGTGGAAAATATCAAACAAAACAAAAAAATAAGAATGTAAAATCATGGACATAAACTTATAAAATCATACTATGTATACAAAATTTAAAAATAATGAGTCATGAAATAAATCTTGTTAGTTCATAAGGAATACATTATAAAAGAAAAAGTACCACGAGAAAATAACATTAGCATAAAATAACAAATTTTGGAAAACAAATAAATATAAAAATAATTTCCATATTACCCAAGGCTAATTTACAAGAAAATCATAGTGGAAAAAGTCCAATACTTGACTGGGTTTACATGCCATTATATCCCTATATTACTGGAATAGATTTACTTTTTAATCCATCCCTAAACTACTGATCTAGATTTACTTATTGTTCCATCCCTATATTACTGATCCAGATTAAATTATCGTTCCATCCTTTTATTAATGAAACAAATTTTCTTTTCATTACAGTCATGTATATCTAATGAGATATAAATTATTACTGAATGTATTTTATAGGTATATAGGTGCAACCATTTCATAATGAAATCATCCTTATGTGTTCTACAAAAAATAAATCATTCATCATAGCATAACCCAAGGACTAAAATAGGTTTCTTAAAAATCATAACATAATCCATGTAAAAAATATGTATTTCGTAAATAAAATTACATTAAGAACATAAAAAACCCTAAGAATAATATGGATAATATACTTGATATATAACCCAATTAAATAATGGCATCATAGTTGGAAAATAATTTCTATTAAACACTTGAAATTAATTTTTGAATAAAATATTCTATCTTCTTTAAAAAACCTGCTTTTCTCAAAATGTCACACAATTTTAAAATTAAATAATCTATTTAAAAATAACCTTGAAATATTGTAAAGGAATATTCATGGAAATACGATGTAATAAAAACCTAAAAACACTTCATGTTGTATAAATTAAAAGAAAAAATTCTTCTTGTACTTTGGTTGGATCAGTCAAAATGTACCTCTTAACGAAAAATGAAAAAATATTCCCATTATAAAATTTAATAAAAAATTCACCAATTGGGTAAAATTGAATTTTAATAATTTTTTAATGATAAAAAATATATTTTGGAATACATATTTAAGGAACATGGACATGTATGATAAATATACCCCAGTATATACTAACATATAAACAGTCTCAGAAAATAATGAGATAGAAAAATTATCCCTTACTAATTTATAATCTGAAGAATTATATGCCTCATAAAAAAAATAATATTTAATGCACATATAAATATCATAACCTTTACATTAATAATCAAAAAAACAATCATGGGAAGCATAAACACCATACAAAAGAAGCATATTGTGTATAAGGAAAATACCAAAAAACAATAAAAGTGAGACAAAATAATTCTTTACCTTAGGTATAATATTCTTTGTAGGTATCTGAACCACCTATAAAATTATTTAAATTATTTAGTTGACTTATTCCATAATCAAAGTAATTTTATGAGTACATATATTATCATATTATCATTTTTTTTTATAAAAACATTTCATTATTACTCATTATTCGGGTATTAACTGCTTCATTTTCATATGCAAGTTTTGTCGAATAATTTATTTTTCTCCTTCTTATGTAATATTTATATCATTAAAAAATTATATTAACGTAATATTTATAATATTTACTCATTATAAACATTTCTATAGTCATGTTTTAATTAATGTCATGTAGAATTAATCACATCAAATTATTGAGACGGTAGGCCATATGAATGAATGAGCGGTGGTATAATTCATTTAATTATAATATTTATGGAATTTTATTGTATATATGTTGTTTTAGAATCAATATCATGTTTTATTAATCATATAAATTTATTATTCACATCATTTTATACATCCATGTTATATAGTGGTGAAAAACAGATTACACCATGGTGTGGAGATGATAAACTGTACATACACACGCTTGATGATTTTATTTTTTGTTGGATGGATTGAAGATAGAATATGGTAGCTAAATAACCATAATAACATATTATCATATACTTTATATTTTATATATTACTTCTAAATAGAAAAAACACATGTATAGGAAGTATAAAAATAAATAATTTGAAATAATCAGTAGTGGAAACGACCTCTTTTTCTATGAGCTCCTAATAGATCTCCTCTTAAAGGAACTAGAGTAGTTATTTTGAGAACACAAAACCTCTAAAATGTGAAAAAGGAATTTTAGAATGGAAATGGGTATGTGTATCTGAATCCTGAAGGATTAATGTGATGTGATGAGCCAAGGGAGGATACTTACTTTTATAAATGAGGTTAGGGGAACTTTTGGAAAATCCAAAAATATTAATTTATTATATAATCAAAACACATCCAAAAACCTCAGAAATGTATTATTTTAGAATATAATATGAGATAATTTTGTAATCACATCAACCAATAAATTTTAGACAAGTTCATAATCCAATTTAGACCTTATCATAAAAATTAACCGTCAATAATTATATTTAAATTTTATTTATGGTAAAAACTGATTCAATATTAAAATAGTGTAATTTTTAACTTAATTGATGTCAATTATAAAAGAAATTAAAATCTTAGAACATTTTAGGCCATATAAAAACTATTTTATAATCTTTAAATTTTATATTTAATTTTAAATATTTTAATAAAACATTATTTTGACAAAATAGCAATAATCTCCATTTTGACACTATTCATTTCAAAGATTTTTATAAATATCAAGATATAGAGTTATCATAGAATAAAATATTTTATTATATTCTCAAGGGGTAAATTTAATCTATAAAATTTATTGGATATATTAATTATCCATGATAATATTTATTTTAATATTTTTAATCGCATTAATTTGATATTTCCATTAATAAAACATTTACTACATCAATTTTGTAAAATTATCTAACATAAATATTTATTGAATATTAAATAAAAATAAAATACTATTAAAAATATAAATATTCTATATTTTATATTAAGACTTACAGTCGAATATATCTTCTGTAGATTCCTACAGAAAAAATTAATTTAAATAAACCATGAATGTGACCACTTTGACATCATTTTAAATAAAATATTATATGTGTGAAAATACTTTCCATATAGATACAAAGATAAATAGATCTAAAATTGGATTATTATGGTATATATTTATAGTATAAATAATATTTGGTCTCTTGTTTTTTTCTTTTAATGGTTATTATTATTTTACTTAAAATTATTTTATGGAGTTTTCAATAATTATATATTTTTTACATCATCATTGTATAATCACATAAGGTAATTATTTAATTTCTAAAAATTATAAATAAATTTCCACGGTATATATAATATTAGTGCACTTATTTAGGATATTTATTATAGTAGTTATCTCATATTTTTCACTATATTAATATTATTATAATTACAAGATATAAGAGGGTGACATGTTTTCACTTTCTTTTATTTTAATAATATGCATATTTCATTTTCATGGACAATTGTACATTAAATGATTCAATTAGGATCCTTAAGTCTTAAGAGTATAAATTTATTCATAATATAGTATTTTAAATGGTTTTAGGGTAATTTTATTGTCCTTATCATATTTTGTTTTAGCCTAATTTACCCCATTTAACTTTAACTATGTTAAATAAAAATTTCCAAAGATACAAATCATAAATTACAAAAATAAAAATAAAAATAAAAATAAAAAGATCATATTTATATAATTTAGACCCATAGATTCAAAACATGGAATCCATTTTTATAAATTTGAAAAATAGAAGTTGTAGTAATAAAATTTAAATTAGACATGTTCTCCGAATGAAAAATCGGTTTTAAAAGTTAAAACATTACTAAACATTGAATTTTTTTTACAGAAAAACTAAATTCAAAATTAATGATATTGAAATAATTTATATTAAATGTTAAATATATATTAAATTTAGACTTTAAAACTATTACGTAATATAATTTAACCATACAAATTATTTAAATGAATAATTTTGTTTTCAATAAAATGTAGTGAATATTTACTATTCATCAAACAATAAAATTTATCAAAAAAATATCCAAAATTCATCCAAAGTAAATTATTATTTCTATCTCTCAATGAAAATTTTTATTTTTTTAAATATAATATATTAAAGTTTCAAAAACTATATTTAAAATTGGTGTTCCATCAAAGGGTGGAAAACTGTATTTTTTTTAAAATATTACTTCAATCTGAAAAAATGAATTTGTTATTATATCATGTCTATAAAACATTTAAGATAAATTTTAAAAATAATATTTAATATATTATATATATATATTTCATTAATGAATTTCATAATGAGTGATTTTGTTATTTTATAAACTCAATTATAATCTGTAATGCGTAAAATAAATTCTATAAAAACATGTAATTGTGTGTGACACAAGCCAAACATAGTGTTATGTATACCACAACATAAGTCAGTGTTGCATATAAAACATGATTATATTGGTTTATCGCACAGAAAAATACTTAAAAAAATAAAATAAAATAATATATATATATATATCACACGGTGTTACATTGTTCCCCTCATAAAATTAATTTCACCCTCGAAATTCATTTAGGATGTTGAATGATTTAATACATGATAGTTTATTTCAAAGAAACCTAAATCATCAAAACAAGGGCAAAAAATTTCCTTTAAAAATAATAGTTACAAAATAACAGTTACCGAAATTAAATCATAACTATATCTCTATATAAGAGAACATAGGTAACGATTGCGCATGGAGGAATAACATAAATAATCATTCAGATTGATAAAGAATACTGATCAGAAGTAAGTTGGTGATCTACTGAAGGTTAAAAATCACAAAACTATAAACTAAAGAATTAAGAAAGGGTTCATTGATATCATAAAAATAGGATAATAAGACAACATTTTTTTAATGTTGAAGAACCATCATGAGGATATAATTAATTGTTTTTAGTAAAATCTCAGTATTGGTCGTGCCTTGAATAATTTCCCCTTTAATTATTATTCAAATAAATGATGTTGAAGTTTTCATTCCTAATGTTTTAGTAGATCATGAAATCCATAAACAAAATTTTTAGGTCATTCTATCTATATTTATAACAACAAAAAGGTTATAAAGAGTAATCCAATATGCATAAGTCCACCTATGGTGAATAATACTTTATTCTAACGAAATTCATCTGCTTTTTAACTTAAACTTTCCATAAATTTGATAACCATACAATCATTATAAAAGCTGAAAATTCCAATCTATAGATAAAGGTTCTCTATCTATGCATAAAATTTGTCCCCCTTATATCATAAGGTATCTATTGTTTGTCGTATTTGAAAAATGTGAACACCTTCATCATGTATTATCTAGAGTAATGGTAATAACCTAAATTATCATATATCCTTATTGAAAAATGATTGTATCGTTATTATTAATTCTCAAAGCTGTAAACTTCATCCATTATTGAAGAACCCACATGTCAATAAATACTTGACTAGTTCCATGGTGACTAATATCATAAAATTTACTTATTCATATCCAAAATATCTTTATCCAAATATCATTATCTCAAAATCATTCTCATATTAAGGGTTATCCTTCCCTTAATCATGTATTTTCTACAATCATCACCTTATTACCTCAACCACTTTGCATAGTTACTTGTGTAACTCAACATATACATTCAAATACATGTAAAAACCCACAGTGGACTACTACATAGATATTAAAATATTCAATGACACTGTTTAAAATAGATTCAACAACATTATTCTAGGATCCTATTACATAAACACTAAATAATTCATCCTCTTTGTTGTCTAACTAAAAATCACTTATAATGATCTCATACGATATTCCTTTGCCTTTGTCCTTATGAAGTTTTTGATGTCAATATTCATTGATATCCCTTGTATTATGGCATTGGTTAGAATTATACCCTATTTCCTTGCACTTGTAACATTGAATTGTGGGAGGTGCATTCTATGAATCTTGTTCTCTATTCACATCATTAGCTACCTTTTTTCCACTATTTCAACACTCAAATATTCTATGACCATTTTATACACTTAAAATATTTACTAGTACCTTTAAGACAATCACAAATATACTTCTTTACACACTTTGGACATAAAGAAACATTCATATTATTTTCACATTTGTTTTCAGGTTTTCCCTTGAACTCCATATTTTGTTTCTTTTTGAAACCATGAGATTGATATGTGACACTAACTTCCATTTTAACCATGATTAAACTATGAAAAATCTATTAAGAGATAATAATGTATCTTATAGATATCTCCCATCGAAGTCATGGTTTTATGCCACTGAATAATCTATCAACTTTACTTTCAAGTTGGACGATATAGTTAGAAGCATACCTTGCAAGTCTTGTAAACTTTTCCTTGTATATAAACAGATTCATAAACATTTTTCTTAAGTTCTAGAAACTACTTTTTAATCTTTGATTGATGAATATTTAGAATACAAATATCTAAAATCATGTTCTTGAACTGATCCCATTCTACAGATTCAATTTTATCTTGTTGCCTTGTAATATTAATTATAGTACACCACTAGTCCACTTAACATTATAAATGATTAGCATCCAAAATGCATTATTCATGTTCTAGAAAAAAATTGATTGAAAATATCTTTTCTATGGTACTAATCAATTTTTCAACAAAAAGTGGATTAGAAGACCTGATAAAATAGCTGGATGTTTCCTCATAAAGGACTCAACAGAATGTTGTTCCCTTCTCTACTCATTTGGAAGTCCATAGAGATTCATAGCTTGTGTAAGTATAGATATAATATTTTTCATTCCATATCCCATATCATTTGGTTGTTCAAGAGGAAAATCATTGCATTTACCATTTTGTTGATCATTAGTACAGTTCTTTTGGGTTTCGTCCATTGTATAAAACTCAAAAATAATAGAGTGATAGGAAAAAATAAAACTAGGAAAAACAATATTCAAGGTTAAATTATATCTATAAAAAATTTGCATTTATACTAATTTAAGGATGATTATTAATAGTATTCATATATTGAAACATATAAAAAGAATTATCCTTCGGGTCATCCCTAGACATACATTAGAAGTATCTCTAGGGATCTTACTAAATATTTCCCATACTAATTTCCAATGGTTAACTAAAACTTCAATATAATACCAACAATAATGACTCAATCATGATGTATATGAACATAAAATTACTTTTATAGAATTCTTGATACCTAACAGAAACATATGACCAAATACCGTATCAGTTAAGTGACATTGGAAATTGGGAAACATAAATAAGTATTTCATAAAACATCTACATTATCTCATGTATATTCTGTCATAACTGGAACACCTTTTTGACGCATCTTACTAAATACCCATCTTCATATCCTGGGAAAAATAAACATAAAAAAGGGTGAGTTCAAATTCATAGTAAGGGTAAAAATGGAAAATACAAAAGAAAAGAAAAATATTAGAATGTAATAACATGAACATAACATTTGAAAAAAATAACATGTATAAAAAACATAAAAATATTGAGTCATGAAATAAATCATGGAAGTTCATAAGGCATAAATCAATAAGGAACAAGAACCATGAGAAAAAAAATTGAAAAAAACAAGGAATTGTGGAAAAAACATAAGTATACCAATTCATTTCCAAATTAGCCAAGGCTCATTTCTAAGAATCTTATAGTGGAAGAAGTCCATTACAGAACCAGGTTTAGTTTCCATTCCAACCATATATTACTGACTATATTTACATGTCATTCCAGCCCTGTATTATTGATCCATATTTACTTGTCGTTACAGCCCTATATTACTGAACCTGAATTACTTGTCATTCTATCTCTGTATCATTAAACCATATTTACTTATCATTCCAACCCTGTATTACAGAACCAGATTTGATTTTTTTTCCATTCATGTCTATCTTAATAGATATAAATCATTACCCAATTCATTGAAGAGAGATATAGGTCCCACCAAACTCATAATGAAATCATTTTTACGTGTTCTAAAATAACATAAATAATTCACCATAGAATTACCCATGTAATTAAATGGGTTTCATAAACATCATTAGATCATAACATGACCCATGTAAAACAATTGGATGTAATAAATAAAATACCATAAAAAACATAATAAAACATTAAAAATAATATGTTTAGTATACTTGAAACATAACACTTTTAAATAATTCCATCTTATATAGAGAATATGTTTTATATAATACTTGAAATTAAATCTTGGGGAAAATATCATTTCTTCTTAAAATCAGTTTCTTTTATCAATATGTCACCCAATTTTAAAACTAATGATGTTATTTAAGAACAACTGTAAAATATTTTAAAATAAGATTCATGGAAATATGGTGTTATGAAAACATAATAAACCCTTCATTCCATATAAGTTATAAAAAACTCTTCTCAAAATTTACTTAGATAAGGAAAAAAGTAACACATATCGAAAAATGAAAAAAACTTCATTTGATACTATTTAATAAAAAAATCCCCGATTGGGTAAAATTTAATTTAAATTTATTTTGAAGGATTTAATGAATATTTTTGAATACATATTTAGTAATCCTAAACATGGATGATAAATATACCCTAGTATATACTTATGTATAAATAATTTCAGATAATAATGGTATTGCAAAATTATTCCCTAATAATTTATAATCAGTCGAGTAATTTAATTCATAAAATAAAGGAAATTTATATTCATATTAAAATATGATAACATTAATTGTAATAATAATATAAACATTTATGGGTAGCATAAGCACCCCATTGAAGAAACATACGCTGTATAATGGAAATGTCTCACATAAATAAAAATGAGACAAAATTATTCCTTACCTTAGGTTTGATATCCTTTAAATATATCAGAACCACCATTATAATGATTTAAATGATGTAATTTACTTAATATAGAATCAGAGTAATTTTTATGATATCATATATGATCATATAATTATCTGTTTTGTCATAACATTTCATTACTATAAGTTATTCAGGCATTTACTACTTCTTTTTCTTATGCATGTTTTATCGAATATGTTCTCATTATCCTTATTATCTCATAATTATATCATTCAAAAATGATATTAACATAATATATATCATATTTATTCATTCGATATAATTATATTTTCGTGTATTTATAGATATCATGCCGAATAAATCACATCACATTGTGGAGATGGTAGGGTGACATATGCACAATCGATGACATCATTATTTTAATTATTAAATGGTAAGGATTTTTATGGTACATATGTTGTTTCATAATCCATGTCATGTTTTAATAATCATATGTATTTATTATTTCCATTATCATATCCATCCATGTAATATGGTGGTGAAAATAGATTACACCACATTGTGGAGATGGTAAGTCGTACGTACACACACGTGGTGATTTTATTTTAAGTATGATGGGATGATGGTGGAAGATGGTTGTTAAATTAATAAAATAACATCTAAAAATATATTAAATACTAGAGATTTTAATTTATAATGGAAATAAATCATGAAGAGGAAGTATAAGAATACAAAATTTGGAAGAATCATTATGGGAGATTACTAATTCTTCCACGAGCTCCTTCTAGATCTTCTCTTAATGTTATTAGAGATTGTCTTTTGATAAGACCCTCACCTATGTGATGTGAATAATAAAGTTTATAATTTCAATTATAAGGGTGTATTAAATCTTAAAGTATCAATTTGATGTGAAGATGTATGGGGGAGGTTCCCTTTTAAAATTGAGGTGAAGGGTACTTTTGGAATCTCAAAAAATATTAATTTATAATAAAATCAATAAATCTAAAAAAAATGAAAAAAGTAATATTTTGGAATATTAGACGAGATAATGTTTCAATATCATCAAACAATAAATTTTAGACAAGTGTTTCTTCTAATTTAAACCTTATCATTTAAATTAACCCTCACTTATTCTATTTTAATTTTAATTAAAGTAACAAATGTTTTAACATTAAAATAGTGAAATTGTTTCTTATTTTATTGCAATTAAATGATACAATAACACTTTAGAACATTTATGAACATAAGATAATTATTATATATTTTTTAAAATTTATTATTTATTTCTAAATAATTTAATAATACATTATTTTGAAAAAATATCATTACTGTCATTTTTAACAATATTAATTTCATGGATTTTTTAAAATATCATGATAAAATGTTATCCTCAAATAAAATATTTTATTTAATACTTATGGGGAAAGTTAATCTATAAAATTTAGTGGATATATTAATTATATATGATAATATTTATTTTAAAATTATTAGTCACATTAATTTGGTATTTCCATTAATAAAATAATTACTACATCAGTACTCTGTAATTATTTAATATACTCTACTTAAAATAAAAAATAAAAATAAAATAATATGTTGAAGAGAAATATTCTATTCTTCAGACGAATACTTATAGTAGAATATATTCTCTATAGAATCCAACATTAAAGATGTTATATTTATTAGAACATGAATCAAACAACTTTAACATCACATTAAATATATTGTTCTAAGTGTCATAATATTCTCTATATGGCTTGAGATAATCAATAAATGGACCTCTAAATGATTATGGTCCATATATACTCAACCAATAAGATTTTTTCAAATGTTTTGATGTTTTAATTGTTAGTATCCTTATATTTAAAATTATTTTACTAATTATTTGACAACTAAATAAATTTTACATCACCATAGTATAAGAATTTAATGAGGTTATTTAATTTATAAAAAATCCAAATAAATAAGCATGATGTAGATAAATTCATTATATTTTTGGAGTGTATTTATTATCTTATTTATCTCATAATTTTTCCAAAAATGAAATTACTCTACTTATAAGAGATAACATTGTAACATGTCATCGATTTATTTTATTTTAACAATATATATATATATATCATTTTCAAGAAAAAGAGTCCATTAAATGAGTCATTAAAATCTTAATGTTTTCAGTGTATACTTTTATTCATCATATATGATTTTATGATGTTTTATAGTAATTTGATTATCCTTATCATATTATTTGTTACCCTAATTTTCTGAATTTTACTCTGACCATGGTATATAAAAATTACTAAAGATACTATTTATAAAATAGAAAAAATTAAAGGATAATATTTACATAATTTTAACACAC
Organism: Viscum album; assembly: GCA_963277665.1. Taxonomy (NCBI): domain Eukaryota; kingdom Viridiplantae; phylum Streptophyta; class Magnoliopsida; order Santalales; family Viscaceae; genus Viscum; species Viscum album. The sequence goes on from OY728123.1 coordinate 255,705,121, forward strand.
TGATTACAAATATGGAATATATTTTTCCGAATTTGAAATATAGATGTTTTAGTAATTAAATTAAAATTATTACTATCATAGGAATGAAAAATAGATTTATAAAGTTAAAACCTTATAAAAGATTGAAATGTTTTTACATCAAAACTCAATTTAAAATTGGTGAAAATATTATAAATTATATTGAATGAGAAAAATATATTTTATTTATACTTTAAAACCATCCAACATTATAATTTAACAATATAAACTATTTCAATGAAATAAGTTGTATTCAATTAAAATTTTGTGTATTTTTCCCATTCGTCAAAACTTGAATGTTATTAGGGAAATATAAAAAATTCATAAAAAGTAAATTTTTATATACCTATTCAAAATAATGTTTTTATGTTGTTAAATAAAATATATAAAATTTTCAAAACAAGATTTAAAATGGGTTCACCATCAAAAGGAAGAAAAAATGATTTTTTTTTAAAATACTACGTTTATCCAAAAAATTGAATTTTTTCTTATATCATGTATGAAAACATATAAGATGAATTTTAAACCTTATACTAAATATATTTAATATATATTTCATGAATAAAACACATCAGGAGTGATTTTATTATTTTATAAACTCAATTAAACTCAGGCTTACCTGAAATGAATTCAATCAATAGAACAGGAAATTGTATGTAACATAAGCCCAGAATGGTGTAGCATATACCATAAACTAAGCCAGTGTTGCGTATAGAGAAATATTATCTTGGTGTAGCATATAGAATAATCCATAAAGTACAATAATATATATATATATATATCCAAAAAATCACGCAGTGTTATAACAATAATATAAAGAATATAAATGTATAAAATGGAAAAAATTGTTTCTATAGAAGGTAAGCCAAATGCATTCGTTAATGTAGTTTCTGTTTTTAACACCATACCAATATAAATAAAGGAAATTACATATATGTATATATATGTATATATAATAATTCCATTATAATTATTATTTCATATATATTATATAATTTCACTATGGATGTCCTCAATATATTCCATGTTGTGTGCGAATGAATCCCATTACATTGAGTGGGTGGTAGTCCACACATCATCAAATGAAATTATCCTATTCATCCCAACAAGAATGTATAATTATAATGGTTATTAAAGAATTATATAAGGTTTAGGAAATAATATATACAATATATAAACATATATAAACATATTTTTCATCATAATTTCCACCATGAGAGGTGATGTGTAAAAATAAAAAAACATCATCTTGTGAGTTGGTAGTTTGTCATACAAATAAATAGTATATTACATACCCATTAGATGAAGGTGTGTATTGGTATAGTTATAACCCTTATCATAAAACAATGTTACTATATTAAATATACTGGTTTTATTATAAAATCATGGAATAAAGAGAGTGGATGGGTGGATAATGAAAATAAACCAAATGAGCTTGACAGAATATGTTACCACTTATTTTGGTAACTCCTTTACAATTGTGCCAAAAGGCTTCCATTGATTGCTTTCTACCAAATTATATGATTATATGTGGAAGGGAGGGATTTTGGCCAGTTTATTGGGTATGTAATGGCTGAAACTATGTGGTTTTATAGGTGTGAAGAAGAGGGAGAGGCCATGTCATTTTATAGGGAAGGGAACAGACATAGGTGGAATTTTTGAAACTATGTTACGTATAACAACTTTTTACCTAAAAAAAGTCATAAAACCCAAAAAAAAATAAATAATGGAAGGTTAGTGGATGAATAATTTCAGAAAAATGGGTTTTAGAAATGTTTATATTTTTTTTCTCTTAAATTTATGTTTTAGTGCTTTATTGACCAAAATTTTCTCAAAACTATTGTAATTAATTATATTCACTTTCACTAACTGTTTTGGTCCGAAAAAAATATTAAATTTTTAGAAATTATAAATTATGATTATTAAAATATGGAATACTATTTTTAAAATTCTAATCATATAACTGTCATTGATTAATTCTAAAATTAATTCTTATAAAGAGACGACACTGTGGGGTTTTTATTGTAAAAACGTCCAAACATTTTCTCTGTTTTATACCCAATTTCAAATTGAAATTTATTTAAATGTCATTAATTGGATTAATATATAAAAATATGATCTAATTAATCCTTAATCCATATTAAAATATAATTTTATCCCACAAATAAATTTTATGAAAAGGTAGTTATGAATTAAAAGAGAGTATTTTTCACTATTCATCCAAAAATAATGTTTCTTCAAACAATCCCAAAAAATTTATATAATTTTTTATATACAATTTTAATTAAAAAAATGAAGTTTATTTTTCCAAATTAAATTTCTATATTTTTCTAAAATTAGTTTTATTATTTTTCATATAATGACATTAAAACCATTTCATATGAGAAAATGTTATTTTCAAACTTATAAGGAATTTATGAAAAATTATATCATTCATTATAATTGTGCTTTATCTATTTAAAATTATTATAAAAAATATTTTTATTTTTGTAATTATAATTCATATAACTATGTATAATGGATAAGTTATAATTATCTCATTTAAATAATTTTAACAATAAAATGATGTTTTGTAGAAACATTTGCATTAAGTGTAATGCACACCAAGTTAGTGTTTCATGTTACAAATTTCGATCTTGTGTTCCATGTAAAATATATTGATTCAATTTTCTGTGAAATGAATATTTGACTTCGAAAATTTCTAGACTTAAATGAAAATTTAATTTATTTTAGAAAAGGGTCCATAAAAACTCAAGGTGTTATATTATAACACCTTAAAATTAACTAAAACCTCAAAATTTATCATTCTGGTATAAAAAATAAGTATAATTATATTTCTTCATATCTTCATGTTTCCACATAGCCTCCTCAATGTGGTAATTTCTCCACAAAATTTTGACCAGGTGAGTGGTCTGCATTTGGGAAAATTTCTTTGATCGATCTAGAATTTCGATGGGCTATTTTTCATAAGAGTGATCTTGCTCTAGCTGTATGAGTACCGTGTTCAGTACATTTGTGGGGCATGTAATTATTTTCCTATGAGAGATATATATAAAACACCATGGAATTACAATATATTTTGTGTAAGTTCCAATCGATATGATACCATCCTGATAAAAACATGAACATAAAAGGGACTAATATAACTAGTATTTAGTTTTACTTTATTCCCGAATATCATAATATTCTTCTAGGGAGAGATTCATTAATAATCCTTTTCACTAACATCAAATTTTAGATCACAATAATTGTTATCAACATAACATTTCTACTAACTTTGAGCTACATTAATATATTACTGAATGGTTCTGACCTTCTCTACCATTTCATTTGTAATATCATCTCACAACTAATTTATATCTCTAACCTCATACTAAAACATTGGAGATCTTAATTTAATCCCTTATATAGCTTCATATGGGTCCATATTAATTCTTGAGTTAAAGATAATGTTCTATGTAAATCAACTAGAGGAAGGTGTTGATCCCAACCACATTTGGAATATAGATAAAAAGATCTCAACATATCCTCTAGGGTTTTAATTGTTCTTTAAGACATACCATCTATTTGAGGATGATAAGTAGTACTGAAACTCAATTTTGTATCATTTTCTAACTATAGACTTTGCTAGAAATCTATGGTGAACCATGGATCCTGATATAATACAACAGAATGTGGCACTCCATGAAACCTGAAAACTTCCTCAATATATATCCTGGAATGATAATCTAGATATAATTATTCTATAATAGCAACGAAGTGTGCGGACTTAGTATGTTGATAAACTAATACACATATAGCATTAAACACATTAGAGGTTTTGGGTGGTCTAACGACAAAATCTATAGTGATGTTCTCCCATTTCCATTCTGGTATGGGTAATGGCTGTAACACCCCCATTTAATTTTTTTCATTAGAATACCAAGAACTGAGATATAAACTCTATGATATCACTCTTCATACCATACCACCAGATGTATTATTTTAAAAACTTATATATATTCATACTTCCAAGATGAATATGGAATTAAGAACTAGGAGCTTCCTCTAACATATGATTCTTCAAATATGAAATGGAAGGAACAAATATATGGTTCCAAAACTTCATCATTCCTTCCAGATCATGTTTATACTCAGTAACATTTCTAACATTCATTTACATCACTACATATTACATTTTCACTTCCTTAATATTCACTAGGATAAATGGTTGAACATTCATTTGAGAAAAATAAGATCATTCCTCTTACTTCAGGATTTATAGATCCATCCATTTCCATTACATAAATACTAGAGAATTTTTGATTCTCATCATGGATATACTTGCATGATCATTCTGACACAAATCATCAACCAATTTGTTCACTTTTCTGAGGTAGTAATGCATTGAAAAATCTTATTCCTTTATCAAATCTAATATTATTCTCCTGTTCTTGTTCAAATAATTCTTTGTGAATATATATTTTAGACTATAATGATCGAAATATATATCACATTTTTCAATATAAAGACAATGCCTCAATATCATTAACGAAAATATTGTAGCTACAAACTCCAAATCATGATATGTCTAATTATGGTCATGATTATTTAACTTTTGTGAGGCATAAAAGATATCAATGTTATTATACATAAGAACACATCCCAAAACCTTTTGGGATGTTTCATAATATATTAAAAACTATTCTCCACTATAGGGTAATGTAATCACAGGTGAACTAACTATCCTTCTTTTTAGTAACTTGAAATTTTCAGCACATTATTTTTTCCATAGGAACTTGACACCCTTCCATGTTAACTAGGTCTAAGGATTACATAGTCTTGAGATATTCTCCAGAAACTAACAATAATATATATTTAAATAAAGATATCTATGGATCTCTCTCACTATGGTTGGTCTATGCCATCATTCAATAGTCTACACCTTTGATGGATCTACTGTTATACCATCTATTGAGATTATGTGACCCCTAAATTAATCCTTTTTCAATCAAAATTCACACTTTGAAATTTTTTTCATATAAATTCTCCTTATACAGGGTCTTTAGTACAATTCTCAAGGGGTATTTATTCTATTCCGTACTCATTGAATAAATAAAAATATCATCTATAAAGACTACCACAAACTAATCGAGGTAACCTCAAATGACTCTATTCATTCAATCCATGAATATTGTAGGGGTATTAATAAGACCAAAAGGCATCACTATATATTAATTATGTCCATACGTTGAATGGAAAGTCATTTTGTGTATATCAACCTTCTCAACCCTTAATTAATGATATCCAGAATGAAGGATGATCTTAAAAAGTATTCATCTCCACACAGTTGATAAAAAATCCATCAATACTAGGAGGAGGATACTTTTTATTTATTGCAATCTTGATCAACTATGGATAATCAATTTAGGGTCTCATTGATCCTTCTTTAATTTACAAAAAATAATGGGTGCAATCCAAGGTAATGCACTTGGATGAATAAATCCCTTATCAATGTTTTCATGGAGTTTCTTCATAAATTCCTACATCTCAATCGTGGATATTCTACAATGATTCTATGAAATTTGAGTGGAACCAGGTATGAGTTCAATTGATAACTCAACACCACATTTTTGTGGAAGGCTAGGAAACTCTTCTAGAAAGACATCCACCATATCCCAGACTAAGAGGACCAATTTAGGATATACCTAACAGTGAAAGGGAGGGGGTGAGTCATTATTGGGGAAATTTAATGAAATTATAAATTTTTATCCCTATACCTATAGACCTATTAAGATATTATTATCTTTTTCTATTTTCCCTATCACTGGAAATAATATGAGAGCTGTAAAGAATATGCACAAGATATTTTTAAAATGTACACTACACAATAAGAGTATCTAGTCCTTGCTTTGTATGGGTATGACTAGTACACATATTCTCTACTATAAGGAATTAATAGGTTATAATGGGTTACTTTAAAACACACTCATTAAGATAGTGTTGGCCCCTAGACATTAGAGGGGGAAGTGACACAATTCTACTTCCCTGAACTGGTGATGACAAAGTCCAACTTATAACTTCTTACTAGATCTCTATACTACACCTATACTGTATTATCCTAGTTGTAAAGGGTTCGCAACACTTGTAGAGTCTTCACCCAATTGAGACATATTGTCTATCACACTCCTTCTTTTTTATTCCCTTCTTCACTTATTACAAGTCTAGAAGCATGAAAGTAACCCTTCTATATTCATCATAGTAGAAACCATGAAAGCATTGTAGTCTTCTTCCCCTACTTCTTAAGTGAAAATCATACTTCACATAAAACTTCTTCATCATCTTGATAGAATCACGAACTCCTTTTGTGATTATCAAAACAGCAAGGACTAGCTCATATTAAAATCATCACCCTTATACTACCTTGACTGATTATCAATATTCTGTTCAACACACTCTCTTTATTGGATTCAAAATATGAAAAGTGCATGTAGTATTAGTTATCTTCTCTTATTCTTGGTGATGTTAATATTTACTTAATTAAATTTCACCTTTTTTACTTATGCATGTAAGCATTCATATCCTCTTCACTTTTAATTCTTCCTTATTCACATGTGCTCACACAAACTACCTTGGGTATGTTCAAATAACAAGTACATGTATGTATGTTCTTCTTGTTATTTTATTCTCTATATATCTCCTTATATATATATTTTCAATCACACTCCCTCAGTTGTCTTAAATCATACCCATGAATGCATGTGAATCATGCATATGTTCTCCGCTATCACTTGTGGACACCCAAATGGATGAATTACCTCTCACAAACAGTACATTATTTCTTTATTTTTATGCTCTCATTTATTCATGTTCATGCAGGTTGTGTGTCTGCTAAATATTCTTCAAAAAAACTATCCTAAAAATAGTGTTGTTCCTCATCGTGAAAATTGGAGCATTTTTTCCTTCTCTTTGTTAAACTAAGTGGTCCACAGTTCTTCTCTGTACAAGAGGTGTGTGGATCTTGTACGCATAGAGTGTGAAGTTCATCACCAATCATAGTTGGAGTACAAGATTCAAGTACTGAATCAAGGTAATAGTGTCTTTCACAATACACAATGAGGGAGCTAAACACCTTGATCATGTGAGTGTGGAAACCACTTCACGATTCTTTGAAATACCACAGAACCCTTCTCTTTCAGAAACATGAATGGTTTAGGGGACAATTTTTCTTCTCGAGGCCGATAGAGATCATGGGAAATAACTCATTTATTCAAAAAAAAGAGCTCTTGAAGGTGAGATATTTTTCAAAATTCTTAGAATAATACTCTTGGTTGAGGGATTTTTATTTATAGGAATAGATCTCAGCCACTTTACTGAATAAAGATAATGTAATATATGCCTCTTAAAAGACCGGTTAACCACCTGAGGATCTCATCTTAAAAATATTTACACATGGGTAACATATATGCCGCTAATATGGGAATGTTTCCTTTAATTTGTGATTCCAAATCGTCATGTTCATGTATTCAAAACCATATGAAATATTTATTAAAATTCAAGCTTAGATCATCCATGAAACTCATATGAATGATATGGCCTCATCAACTTTGTTGAATTTATCAAAACCAAGTCCTTCACACTCCTCACATGCATGAAATAAATTAGTTGCATGCACGATCTCGATTTGACCCAATGATACTGCTTCGATGGCTAGATATCGACCATGGTTGTTATTCATTCATCTTTGAGGAGTATTAGTGGTGGATTTGAGCATTAAAAGACAGAAGATGATGGCACTACTATTATAGAGGCCATAAGAGAATCCGAAAAACTTCATTCATCATGGTGGGATGCAGATTGCGATTGATGAAAATTATTTTCACGATGAGGCAGATGACCATGATTTCATCTGTGGATGAATAATATGTGAAAAATGCATCAAATATAGAAATGGAAATGTAGTTGATTCATGGTTTATCAGTCAACATTCATGGAAATCTTCTCATAATTCTCCACCCCATCCTGATACTACCGATACCGATTCATTGGGTGAGTTCTGTGCCCCCTCTCTTTACAGGTTTTTGAACAAACCTATTCTCATGATCACTCCCATTTTCTCATGTGGGATTACACATGGAATTTCATTTTTCATGTTAGATGGATTCCCTTGGGTACAGTTGACCTTGGGTCCTGCATATGGCCTTGGTCGAGGATAGCTTTGGGCTGCCTAATTTTTGGGTAATCCACATAATTTTTTTTACTATAAAATGCATGGCCACCATATAACATTAAAACCAAGAATTCCCACCTTAGTATTATTTATCCAAGAATCTTCCTTACTCTCATTGTTATCTTCATATTCAACCACCATTATTATTCTTATATTGTTTTTTGAATATGAATTCCCAAGAACATCAATTATCCTCAGATTGATAATAATTCATTATTATAAAAAATGTATCACCTTTGATACATGTAATTTGATCATCGGAATGGTGCAACAATCCTATAATCTATAACATGAAGAATTACCCAAGTGTGGCATCCAATTCTATGAATTTGTTAAAATTATCCAGGAATCACTTCAACCAAACTCCATTAACATTGGACCACTACTTCATTTTGATCATCCTTGAGATAATTTTACAAAAAAATATAATGATTCAACATTGATAAACATAATTTAAACATAAGACCAATGAAAAAATCATCTAAATTATAAAATGGATATTTTCCCAAGCATGGAATACAATTATATAAATTCATTATAATTCTCTAGGCATCGGTTCTTCCAAACTCCATTAACTTTGGACCACTCCTCAATTTTTATCAATATCTACAACCTTTGAAAAAAAACAATGCAAAAACAAAAGTGGTCCCAACAATCACCCCATTTGTATTTGTTTTCAATAATCGAAGTTATTTCTCCCAAATAAATGTTCCAATGTCAAAATATGAATCTTCTCTCTCCCTATTTAGTGTTACAATTTTATATGTCTATATCACCCTTATTGAAAAAAAATAAAAAGTTCATAGGAGATGGTTATAAATCCATATTTAAATAATGTGACATCCATCATTTCACTCTATGTCTACATGAAATATGATCAATATAGAAAGGAAGAGAATTTTATTTTATCAACAAAAAAATCCATTATTAACTAATCATGAAACCTCATGAGATGATAACTCATGTACTTGTCCTAAAGGACTATTCACATTCATTCCATACTAAAATTACAAATAGTGACATGAATTTTTCTATGAATAATAAACCTGAAACTTTTTCTCTCACTTCAATAAATATATCAAAAACATTTAAGTGACATAGGTAGTATACATGACCATGGGGCAGTTCCATTATTCACATGTCACTAAATAATTCAGGCACTCCCCCTTTGAAAGAATTTTGTAATTTTTAATAAACTAGAATTATAGATTACAAAATTATATACATTTTTCAATGGATTGATCTTAATGAAATTTAATGAATAATTTAATATCCATTGAAATAATAATTCTAGAATCTTTATCATTTATCTAAACGAATAAGGGAAAAAGCTTCTTATCACTATTTCTCTAGATCTCCCCCAAATAACTTTCTTCACCTTGAATTACTTTTATTGTGAGATAAAATTAAATATACAAACATTTAAGGAAATAATGTGGATCATACTTTTTTTATCAATGTCAAGGACTTATTTTCTATGTTTTTCTCTACCAAGTGGATCAGTCACTTATGGTCTTCATGCTTTCCCATTTGGACTTGTATTCTTATACATGTTGTTATATAAAGGATATCTTCACATCCACTTTTACTTTTTGTGGAGAAAGTTTCATCATAATATCCTATATAGATGATGTATTGTTATTCCTCTTAAGGACTAATTCTTGATCTGGTAGTATAGTTAGATAAACATTTTCAATGTAACTAGATTTATTGCTTCCCTCACGAAGAAATTCTTCAATACAAGAGTTACCTTCTATTCGTAACCTCTAATTTATGGTGTCCTAATCATGTGTAAAATTTTTTATTTCCTTTTAAAGTTGCCTTATCTTGTGAATATTCATGTTTCCTCATTAATTCCAATTCTTTTGGCCAAACAACTAACAAGTCATTAAGAACTATGAAAACAAGTTTCGATCTTCCACATAGGTTCCCTTGAGTGTATCACTTTTTAGTAGCTCTTTTGGGTACACCTCCCTTCAACTTCATATATTTTGAATCTAAGGTATTCTCTCTTTTCCTTATTGGAATCTACTTGGGAGATTTTTTTACAATATTCTTATGATTTCGTCTTAAAGAAACTTCTTGATTATTTTCTAGCATTGGTGACATTCTATTCTTATCCACTTTGAATTTTTTTTGAGATGATCACACACCATCGTTGTGACCACTTACATTACATACATCATAGATGTTGTCATGAAATCCAAATATATTTTCAGTATGCCGATGCTTCTAGATATGTGGATGTTTCTTCTTCCACTTTGGATTTATCCCCCTTGATATGGGATTCCATTGTGCTTTTATATTTTGTGGATTATACCAAATATTTAATGTACAATTACCAAATCTATTGTATCACCAACATTGACCCACAAATCATGATTTTCTCATATCTTCTGTGTTATGTTGTAGAGAATTTTTCAAGATGTGTTGTGCTTTCTATGGGGAATAATCTTCCAAATTCTTCTTCCTATCCACCCTAGTCCTTGTTGTAGGTATCTCCTAACCTTTATTCATCAATATTTTTTTGAATATGTCTTCTAATCTACAATACTTGTGGGAAAATATTTTGAAACATTAGTAAAAGATGGTATGGATTGTACCTTATTCTTCTCAACTTCTTGTGATAGATCATTGAGTGAAGCCATGATCTTCTTATCGCATGTTATAGGTATTTCAACCATAGAATCCTCCAATTAACATTTAGTACTAATAGAAACTAGCTCCTTCATTTGTGAATTGTCAATATGTGTCTTCTCAAGAATGGTCAAATGTGATACCACTTCTAGAAATTTTATATTTTCGATGATATTTTGATCCTCAATAATATTTATCTTCTCTTAATATGACTTTTTCATCCTTTAAACTTCATATTCATGAAACATCACTTTTTTATAACAAAGAGTAATGTTCCATGATCTTCTCATAAGTTCATCCAAACCCTCGACATCAGTGCTATTTTATGCTGATCTTCTGGTGCATGGATCAATTATTATAGAGTCTTGTTGAATCACTTTTTCTCTTGAACTTCTTTCAGCCATTTTTAGGAACTTATTTCGAATCACCTCTTTGTTGCTTCAAAGGAACCAAACTGTCTAAAAAGCATTAAATAGTCAAAAACAATTTCTTGCAATCCTTTAACCAAGACAATAGTTTCTTCTTTGAGTTGGGTGATATCTTTTTTCATGAATTGAAATAATCTACAAACAAGGAATGAAAATCCTTTAGTAAAACCATGAAGAATCCTACTTAATCTATCAACTGATAATTCTTGAAAATTTATAGATTGATCATTAAAACTTGTGCTATCATTTTAATCTTAAAGAAAATTTTCAAATGTACTAACACATACCTCTTGATCATTTGACATAGGAAGGTGATGCATTTTCATAGTGGTAACTTGAGACAACTTCTCATTACATTCCAAGCCTGATAAGTCTTCATTGTTAACAAGGCATAGAGAAACATTTACTTATTCATCTACAGATAACATGAAATTATTATTTAACATTACATTCTCTTTGTTTTTATTATTAATCATGTTCTGGGTAGATATGGTCTTCTGGTCAGAGATAAATAAATAATAACCAAAACTACACATTATTGTTGATTCATTAAAGAAACTTAAGCCTTCACAAGAGAATATCTTCACTATAGAGAATATATCTGAGGTGGAAATTTTTATAATAAATATTGAAAGGAAAATTTTGGGATAACCCTAACATTAAGATGGGGGTGAATCAATGTTGGGGACTTTTAATCCAATCATAACATTGTATCCCTATTCCACTTGACCTGTTAAGATCACGATTCTCTTATTCTCTTATCCCTATCATATGAAGTAACATGAAAGCTATAATTATTTTTCACATGATATTTTTACAAGGTTCACTACTCAATATGAGTAAGTAGTCCTTCTCATGTATGGGTATTACTAGTACATGGATTCTCCATAATAATGTAGTAATAGGTTTCACTTCTATAGATTAGAAAACATTACATAATCTACTGGTAGGGGGAATGAAAAAATTCTAGTTCCATGAACTCGTGATGACCATGTCAAACATTAAACTCCTTGATGTTTATTTATAATGCCTACCTAGAAATTATTCTCCCTTTTGAAAAGGTTTTGAAATACCAATAGTGTTTTCCACTTGTTGAGACCTATTGGGTGTCACACTTCTTATTTGTTCATTAATTCATTACATTTTGCTTTCCTATTATCATAAATATAACCATTATATCCCCTTCATTTTAGAAACCTTGAAAGCTATGTTGTCTTCTTCTACTACATCTTCAGTACAAAACCTGTTACACTAAAATCATATTTTTCTTTTTTCTAGAACCACAATCACATTTTGTGATTGTCGAAACAATAAGGACCACATTATATTTCCATCATCACAATTACATTTCATTGATTTATTTTCAATCTTCAATTGGGAAAACTATCCTTATTCTTTGATACACAATATCAATAGTGCATGAAGTATTAGTTATCTTCTACTATTGATGGTGAAATTAATATTTTCTTAAATAAATTGTACCTTTTTTATGTATGCATGGAAGCATGCATATTGTCTTCTATTTATTTATTTATTCTTCAAAAGATCATAAAAACCTTCCTTTGTTGTGTTCCAATAATAAGTTAATGTATGTACATATATATCTTTGTTTTATTCTATCTCTTTATCTTTTCATTCACACACAATACATTGTCTTAAATCATGCACTTTAATGTTTATTCATCATACATATATTTTCCTCTATCATATTTGCACACATGAGAGGATGAAATCCCTTTCACACACACTACCTTATTTATTTATTTTTATGCTTTCATGTATGTATGTCCATTCATGAGTGAATTCATGTGGTGTGTCCACTGGATGTTTTTCAAAAAAACTCTCCAACAAATAGTGTGGTTCCTCAATATGAAAATAAAAAAACGTTATCCTTATCCTTGTAAAACTGAAGGGTCCAATGTTCTTCTTCGCATAAGAGGTGTGGGGATATTCTATTCATATAGTGTATAGTTATTCACAAAGAACAGTTGGAGTGAAAGACTCATGCACTAGATCCTAATAATGATGACCTTCATGAAACACAATGATGGTGTTTAACAACTATATCACATGACTGTGGGAACCTCTTCATGATGCATTGAAAGCTCACAGAACCCTTGCCTTTTGAGAACCAGAATGGTTTGTGGGACTCCTTCACTTCATGAGGCTATGATGGCTTACAGGAAACTGCTCATTGTTCAAAAATCAAGATCTCAGGAAGGCATGATATTTTTCAATACTATAAATAGAAAACTCTCGGTTGAGGGTTAGTTATTTATAGGCATGGATCTCATCCACTTTACTAAATAAAAATCTAGTAATATATTTTGTATTGAAGACCCATTAACCATGAGAGTATATCGGCTTCAAAACCATTATATTCATGTAACATATGTGCTAAGAATCATTACTTGTCTTCTTTTATTTATGAATTTAAATATTCACTTTCTTGAATTCAAAATCACATGAAATATTTGTTTAAATTCATGATGGGATCATCTACTAAACTCTAAGGAATGATGTGGCCTCTACTACAACATTTTCCTTCAGCCCAATAGAGTCCTTTGTACTCCTCACATACATAAACGAATTTCGTTGCATGAATGATCTTCGTTTGATCCAAAGATAATCTTTCTACGGATAGAGATCAGCTATGGTGGTCTGACATTCATCTACGGTGAGTAGCAGTGGCAGTGTCGAGCGCTGGAAGGAGGAAGATGATGTCGTGACTTTTACAGAGGTCCCAAGAGAATTAGACAGCCTTTTTTCAATGTAGAAAGACAAGGGATTTTGAGGGATAGAGAAGAATTTCATGAAGATATAGATGGCCATGATTTCTTCCATGAATGAAAAGTATGCAAAAAAATTCATCCCAAATCAAAACATCAACATATCTTTTCCAATATTTATCAAACAACCCACAGGGAAATACACATAGAATTCTCCTCTACTCATATCAGTACCACCCCATACTAGCTATAATGGCATGATTTGTCCCCAGTTTGTTAATGGGATTCAACCCAACCTATGCAAGGGATCACTCCTATGTGCTCTGGCAGACATACAAATGGCCCTTTATGTGGTCTTCCAGCTAGATTCCCTTGGGTGTGGTTGACCATCAGTCCCGCATATGCCCTTGGTCAAGCTAGCTATGGGATACCTAATTTTTTGTTAAGCCACATTAATTGTTTTTTCATAAAATGCCTGACCACAATAGAACATTAAACACATGCATGACCACCTTAGACATAGAACTCCAAGCCTGTTCCAAAGTCTTTTTTCCTTCAACATCAACCACCAGTCTTCTTCATCTATTACTTTTGGAATATGAATTCTAAATAACATCAATCATCCTCAAATGGATGATATATAATTATTTTAAACACTATATCACCTTTGATACACGTAATTTGATCACATGACTAATTCAATAATCATCTGATTTGAAACCTGGATAATTTCCCATCATGGCATCCAATGATATGAATCCATAACAATTATATAGGAATCATGTTAATAAAACTCCATTAGCATTGGAAAAATCCCTCATTTTGATCAGCATTGACATTCTTTAACAAAAAATAATTATAATACACAAAAGTGGTCCCAATATGAACAATATGCATATCATCGGTGTCGATTTACTCCCCAATAATTTGAAATAAACCCCCCTTTCATTGGGAATTAAGACCCATAAATTGTATTTAATCTCCTTAAGAAGTTATTACATATCATCACATTGATGGATGATTGTTGGAGGGTATTAAATAACAGATGTAACTTCCCTTACATGAAACTTTTTGTGGGACTTATGCAGAGAATGAAAACCCATGCCTAACATGACATCTAATTCAACCAATGGAAGAATGGAAATATTAGTAGGAAGCACATTACAATAAATTTAAACTAAATAGGAATCATATACATGAGATGTAATCATCATACCATTGGGGTATTTAATTACTAATTACATTTCTAATTATTTTGGTTTACTCTTAACACCCTTATAAAATTCATTTGATATGAAATATTAGGTATATAAAAAATAAAATATGACATTAGTAGTTCTGGAATTGATAGGAAGTGTAACTTTCATCACCTCATTATTCCACCACTCACTTGAAATAGAGATTTCATGTGATTTACCCTTTTCCCTTGGCTGAAAAGATTACTGACATTAATCATCATCACCAACCCTTGGGTTTGGGAACTGGTCATCTTAATTCACATTCACCATAAACTTGTATCACATGAGCATAGAATGTTCATTCTCACCCCCTTTTATCCTTTAGCACTATTAGCTAACTTGTTCCCATCAGTTCGACAATCAATTTCCTGATGGCCTTCCTTTCTACACTAACAACAATTATTAGACCCCCCTAAGACTATTTCCTCTATTCTTATACCTACACATATAGAATAAATGAAATTGCATCTTCATCTCTTCATGGTTTATAGAATTTCTTCTAAACTCTAGTGTACTTTTCATATCAAAAAACTAAGATTGATACGTGGTTCCAACCTCTATTGCAATGTTTGTATCACAACACACAATATCTTAGTAGGAAAAAAATTATCTTATGTCCAACACCCTTCTAAGACTTTTATTAATGACACTAAAAAAACTATCAACATTCCTTTTAGTCTGAATGATAATTCATAAAGAATACCACACATGTATTATAAAATTACCCTTATAGGTACCGATAGATTCATCATACATTTGATTCTAAATAATTAACTCTTTCTCCATAAGGGTATGAAGAATCCATAGAAATTACTTATTGAAAAATAAGTTCTTAAACTCATCTGAATCCATGGATTCAATCTCATCGTACTACCTTGTATTGTTGATTAGAATCCTCTACTAGTTTACTTCACTTTCTAAATGATAGGAAACTACAATGAAATACTCATTCTTTGAGAAATAGAGACTAAATAATATATTTTCAGTATCACTGATCCATTTTCCAAAACAAAAGTGGATCGAAAGACCCTTAGAAAGTAGGTGGACACTACCTCATGAAAGAATAAGTAGAATGTTGTCCTCTTTTTTTCTCAAATGGAATTCCACTATGATCTATATCTTGAAAAAATTGTGTGAGCATAAAAATAATATTTTTCTTTCTAACTCCCATAGAAATCAGTTTATCAAGAGCAAAACCATTGCAATTTCCCTCATAATCACCATTAACATATTACATTTGGGTTCCACCAATTGACTAAAACCAAAAATCATAGATAAATAATCATTTATCATAACGAGGAACCACATAATCATAAAAAGTCACATATAAGATTACTATGTAATGAAACACTCCTTAATATAACACACCTTTTGTTTATAATATGTTATTAGTAACCAAATTATTTTTAAATCATTTACGATAGTTTTTGAAGAGTTTGTGAATCCCAAAATCATATCCCTGAGAAGTGTCAAACCCGGTGTAAAACAAGGACTATTTTTGTGTACCAGATTACCCTCAGTCAGAACTAGAACATCTTGTTACAATTGTTACCCCAAGGTACATCTATTTCAGAGACAAATTCACTTGAAGCATCCAAATAGGTATGTATTTCTAAGAAACCACTCATTCTATTTTTATCAAAATTCCAATACATTTTCCAATACATTTCCTTATCCTTAAACATACCATTAGACATGTCCTAGGGGTTATCACTAAGGTTTTTTTATCTGAGAATCCAAAGCGTAACTAAACATTTCCACTTATAATAACTTTATAGACCCTAACTTTTTATACATTAAATTGACACAAGTTTTTTAGAATATATAAAACATTATAAAAACATATTCCCAAATACCGTACTACTCTAAAGCCTTTAGAAACATGGGAACATAAAAAAATAATACATAAGTGAGCTACATTATCTCCCACAAGGTTCTTATTGACTAGAAATATTATTAGACACATCAAACATAATAAATATCGTTATAACCTCAGGAAGGAAAAATAAAAAGGGGTGAGATTAGATTCTTAGTAAGGGAAAACAAAGGAGATATATATGCATAATCATGAGCGTTGGGGTATAAGTGCATGATCATGAAAATAAAAGAATAAACATTGTATATCAAAGATCATATACATGATACATTTTGTAGTGCTTGGAAGTTCAAAACAAATGAATCATAAGTAAATAATGAACATAAACTATGATAACATAAAATCGGAATGAAAGAAGGAATTGAGGATAACAAATATGTATATAATATGACTTTCATAGTATCCAAGACATTGTTTACAAGACCATATTAGTAGTATGGGTTGACTCCCTATACCGTCTTGGTAGTCATGGTGCACTCCCATGGCCATATTTGTAGCATGAGTTCACTAATAATATATTCTTGATAGTCATGGTTTACTCCCATGAACATATTAGTAATCAAGGATCACTCCCAAAACCATCTCAGTATATCTTTTGATATATAAATATTTACCCAATGCATTAGAGGGAGATATCGGTCCCACCCATATCATAAGTAAATCATACATACATGTTCCAAAAGATCATAAATAATCATATCATAACACATGAAATGAAATGGGTATTATAATTTTGTAATCAGAACATAACTTCAGAAAAAAAATACAGATTTCATAACCATTTCTAAGAAAAACATAATCCGTGAAAAGAAACAGGTTTCAAAATCATATAACCAATAAAAGAGAATCAGGTTTCATAAACATTATGACATCAATACATAATCCATTAAGAGAAACAATATGAATGGAAACATGGTATAATTTCACCAGAAATGAATGAGTAACACCAAATAATATTATCATACATGGAAAATAATTCTTAAAGATAATTTAAAAACATTTCATGAAGAAAATATCATTTCTCTATTAAATATTTGTTTTTATAACCTAAAAACTTTGGAAAACATATTTTCATTTGAAATAGCTTTGAAAAATTATAAAAGATGCATTGAAAACCATAAAACATTTTTAAAATCCATTTTTCTTAAAAATGGGCTTCCAAGATCTTTTTAAAACATTATTAAAAACATTTTTGAAAATATTTTTTTAATACAATATTTTTCTGGATAAATAGATAGACGGTCATATTTTACTCAAAAACTTCATATTAAGTACAAATGAGTGTAAAAACGGTTATAAAACATGAGTATATCCTGAATAAATTGAGGAGAATAAAAATAATTTTTTGAGATATGGATAATGATATTTCCTCAAACAAATCATAATTGCTAATAATATCAAAAAGTGATGAGATTGTTTCAATGAATTCTTACCACTTGGTTACTTGGGATAATGCTCTCTATTTAAGAAAACAAAATGAAATGAATATTAAAATATAATTAAAATAATTGTAATCATTATATTACATGTAATATATAATTATATACACCTCGAAAATATATAGGTTCATAACAAAACATGTGTCTCAAAGGAGGAAAATTGATACAAAACTATCATACCGATCTGGATGCTTTTCAAACATTAACCCCCTGAAATAAATATAGTAGAATGGATATTATAATACCCATTAATTTATTTATAATTTATATATAATAAATTCATTTAAAGTACCTAAACCACACAAAAATAGCGACTGATGATTAAGGCATGTATCTCCCGAAAACAAAATTGTGATGAAATTTCATTACCTTTTTTCTTAAATCTCTTTGTACTCATAAAAACCACAAGTAAGAAAAGTAAATTTGATATAAATATTTTCTAGAACCATATTTTTATTTCTAATACCACATATGGTTCGATCATGACTTAATATTACCCTCCTTTTAATAATCCAATGTTAAGGGTTCACTTTAGGTAATATTCACTTTATTCTCCACATGGGTCTTAATTTATTATACATTTGGTCCATATAATTATTTTGTGATTTAAATAATGTAAAAATTGATATAGATATCATTTATATTCATTATATGTTATTTATAATAATCTATATAATATATAATTATGAAATCTAATACACCATTCATGGATACGGTAAGTCGTACGTACATATGAATGTTGATTCCATTTTTATTATTGTAGTAAATTAATAAATAAAAATAAATATATGTGTGTATATATATATATATATATTAGTTAAATTAGAATTATTATTTCTTATATATAATATAATTTTACTAAATTCATCCTTAATATATTCCATGTAGTGTGTGAATGAATCACATCGCTTTTAGAGGGTGTTAGTCCACACGTCCCCAAAAACATTTATCACATTTACTCCAAGTTAAAAGTATAAAAAAATATTGTGTAAAAGAACTATATAAACATTAATAAATTATTAATATAATATATAAAATAAAAAATATAGTTTCTATCATATTTTACACCATTATAGATAGCAAGGAAAAATGAAAAATATTTGTTTTGTGAGGCGATAGTTTGCTGAACGCCTAAAAACTATGTTTATTACCCATTAGATGGAGACGTGTGTAAGTGTATGAAAAGAAACATAGCATAAAAAATCATAGTATATTTATGAAACTATTTTTCTTATAACATCACTGAATAATAATATTGTAGCTAGTGGATAAATAAACTAATATAAAGGATCTTGATAGATGATTTTTCGTATTAATCAGATAACGCGTTTTTGTTTGGGCTAAAAGGATTCCTTTGAATGTTTTCTCCATAAGGAGATGATTATAATATTAAGGTAGGGATGTTGGGAAGTGTATTGGTCATATCGTATCAGAACCAATTTGGGTTTATAGGTGTGAAGAAGAGGGAGATGTAGTGGCCTTTTATAAGGAAGGTAAAGGACGTAGTTGTAATTTTGGAAAAAAAGTTAGGTGTATCCACGTTTTAACCTAAATATTTTCCTAAAAAACTAAAAATAACTCAATAATGTAAGTTTCATGGATGACTAATTTCTGTAAAATGGGGTTTTTTGGAATGTTTATAGGTATATTTTTTTTAAATTTATTGTTTGATACTTTATTAATTTAATTTTTCTCTTAACCATTGTAATTAATTTTAATAATTTTCACTAATATTTTTGGAAAAAAAATTAAATTGAACACATTAGAAATTAATAATTTGGATGATTCCAAATATTTAATCCATTTTTCTAAATTATAATTAAATAAGTGGCACAAATTAATTTTAATATTAATTCCCATGATAGGACGACACTATGAGTTTAAAATGTAAAAATGTCCAACCATTTTCTATGTTTTATACAAAATTTCAAAGAGAAAGTGATTCTAATGACATAAATAGGATTAATTGATAAAAATATTACCAAATTAATCTTTTAAACAAAATTAAAATATAATTTATATTTATAAATAAATTAGGCAAAATTTCAGTTTTGAATTAAAATGTAGTATTTTTCACTATTTATCGAAAAATGATGTTTCTCATAAAAACCCCAAAATATCACCCAAATTTAATTTGAACATTATAAATTAGAAAATTATGTTTATTTTATCATATTAATATTGTAAATGTGTCTAAAATTAATTTTATAGTTTTTCATAGAAGGACATTAAAAGGTGTTCATTTTAGAAAACGAGATGTTTAAATATGTAAGGTCTTTACCAAAAAATATATCATTCATTCTAAAAAAGTTTTATTTATATAAAAATTTATAAAAAATAATTTAATGTTATTTAGTACAGATCATATAACTAATTTTAATATCTAGGCTATATTTATCTCATTTAAATAATTATAACAATAAAAAGATGTTTTGTAGAAACATCGGTGTTGTGTGTGAAGTATGTCAAGTCAGTGTAGAAAGTAACATACATAGGGTCGGTTTTGTGTATAACGTACATCGATTCAGTTCTATTTGAAAAGAATATATGAATTTTTTCATTGTAAGACATAAATAAAAAATTAATTTATTTGAAAAATAATGTCCATAAAAACATGGGGTGTTATAGTAGGCAACGTGTAGTAGGGGTCACATGACATGTCCCTTCACTATGGGTCTAACCCGTGTAAATAGACCATGTAATCAATCCATGTCTATGAAGTACACTACCACATGTAGGATACTAGTGTATTTCACTAGTGTGGCAGTACAAAACTCCATCCAATGTACATTTAAACTTGTACTAGTGCACGACTTAGCTAGTGTACTTGGTCAAGGATGTGTTCATGCGGGGGAGTACATGACATGCTCCAACCCGTTTAGTCAACCCCATATCCATGAAATTTCAAAAGTCCATGCCAAGTCACCTGGAAGAGACCACACACCATTTGATACTTAATATTCTCTATAAAACTAAGCCACCATAAGGCCCCACACAAGGTGTGTAGATCCCACATACACAGAGTGTAGTTATGGTATTTCCAAAATCCCAATTCCACTTATTGTTTAGTCCGGTGCCTCCAACGTTCAATCAGGTAATATTTTTCGACAAGGGTGAACATACCATCCCATCTGAATATCTTAACCATGAAATAATAGTTTCCACAATTAGATATTCTTGCAAAAAATATCAAACCATCATTCCTCATTATGCTCTAAAAACTCCAACGAATACCAAATAGGGCTTCATCTGTCATCAACATCAGTATATCTCCATAATACCACCTCCATCATGTTTTGTCGATCCTAGATCTATGATATCTAAACATTATGAAATTAAACGAGTACAAAATGATCGATTGATCAATATTTTTTTATCAACTTAAAAAATAATGAATGCTCGCGGTGATCAATAAATAGGGAGAGTAAAGAAAAAGAACATATTATAGGAACAAACCTTGATTGATGATCTGGTTGATCTCAATCCATCTTAGCTAGAATGAAATTAATAATAAATCCATTCAAAAATATTAATATCTTAACAAAACACTAAAATTAATCTCTTCCCAAAAGATAATCAAATAATGGACCAATCGGTTTTTTGATTGACTCATTTTCATCATACAAATCCAGAACATGTCATAAAAAATCAAAATACACAACCTACCTAGGTTTAGATCGATCACTGAAAAAGAATGAAGTTGCATAGAATTCGTTGGTGAGATCCTTCAAAATATGATGAACATTGATCGTCAATCCTTGATCCTTTCATCACCCACCTAAGAGGACTAATCAATGGTCTCCTTAAATTATATACAAAATCTCTAAGGTTATGCATCTAACCAAAGAATTTTAAAATAATAATCTATTTAATGATTGAGAATCACTACCTAAAAAATAATTTATTTAACTATTTTATTTATTTCTGCTCCCACGATGACTTTTACATAATGACCCATGCCGACTAATGTAATGTTGCACCTAAGGTAAAATACAAATTTTGAACTCAGTTGTGAATTGGAATTTCGGATGAAGGTAACTATTTAGATATTATTCCACTTTTTAGGAAAACAACACATGCATTCAATTTAATATATTCTATATATTTAAAAACATTATTCGGGGAACACTAGGCCGCTGAATAGAATTCCAAATCAGATCTTGATCAGAAAAAAATCCATATAATATCCCAAAATAATAGTAAAAAAATATGTGACATTACATTCTCCCTACCGTATGTCTATATGTCCATAAAAATTCAAAACAAGGGCTACACCAAAAGATGTGGGTACTGAAAAAGAATATAATCCTCCCACTCCCATGTTTATCCAAGAGATTCTCATGCTACATCCAAACACAAACTAAAGTAATCGACCACCCATGAAGGATCCTCTCCTACCGATCCATGATCTCCACTTAGTACTCGGGGAAGTTTTCTCTATCTTCAATGTACAGCTCTCCCCGGTTGAGGACATGAAATCATTCATGCACGTACGTCTTCATGTATAACATATGGAAGACATTGTGTTCCCATTCTAACTAAATAGGTAGAGTTAAGTGGAACACCACCTCACCTACTATATGACGAATCTGTAAAGGGATAATGAACCTCATAGATAACTTGTCACCCCGACCAAATTTTTGCAATTCACATCATGTTGAAACCCATAAGAACACATGGTCTCCTTCCTCGAACATCAAAGGCCTTTTTCACTTGTCTGCGTAACACTTTTGATAGATATATTCTATCTTCATCAACTCCTCGATGATCTATACCTTATTTATTATAGCTCACACCAACACCTATCCTAGGGGTGTTGAATCTCTTGGGTCAGTCCAACAATGTGGTGACCTATAGGGTTTCCATTAAAAATACTTGAATGGTACCATACCGATGGTGGATGTGTTGATTTTGTTCTATGAAAACCCCATTAGTGGTAGGTGATCATCCCAACTATATCCAAAGTCTATCATGAAAGCTCACAACATTTCCTTGAGAACCTGAATGGTTATCTCTATCTGGACATCAGTTTGTCAGTGAAACACATTGCTAAAACAGAACTGGGTCCCAAATCCCTCCCATAATCCCTTCCAAAACTGGTATGTGAAGGGACAATCAGATTTAAAAAATATCATCGATGGAACTACAAGGAGATGGACTGCCTCATGAACATAGAGGTGTCTTAAGCTCTCTACTGATCTATGAACATATATAGTTAAAAAGAGGAGTGACTTGGTTAGTCGGTATACGATCACCCAGATGACATAATGTGCACTAGATTTAGGTGGTAAAACCATCAAGAAGTAAAAAGACATATCATCCCACTTTTGCTCTGGAACCTCAAGGGGTAGATCCAAATCTACTAGATTTTGGTGCTCATCCTTCACTTGCAGAAAATTAAGTCATTGAAAGATAAACTATGAAACTCATTTCATTATCCATGGACACCAAAATTTACTTCAGTTGTTCGGGTATATATTTTTCATACATATATATACTTCCAAAGGAGTCTTATGGAACTCTCTAATAAAATCCTCCCACAACCTCACTAGTACCATCACACATCCTCTAAAAACAACAACATGATCCCACATTTAGAATATCCATCAGAAGCATGTATAATGGATATATGGGTACAACGGGCATCAAATTCATGATCCCCAATTAGTACCTCCCAGTCTCCTTTCAATAGTGGATGGGTAAAAACCATTGACTAGAGGTAAGATTATCTCCCCATCCACAAATGATAGTTATAAAAGGAAAATTTCCCGGATTCCTCATTTAGAAATTGTTTACACAATCTCTTATTGATAGTAAACCCAACCATATTCCTCTTTATGGTAGTATAGTAAATATCTAAGACATAATCGTCAAATAACTCTAGCTATCACCTCGTTCTCAATTTGAGATCCTTATAAGAGGAAATATATTTAAGACCCTTCTGATCAGAGTAAACAATAAACTACTTACACATAAAGTGGTGTCTCTATATCTTCAATGAGAAGACTATCATTGATATCTCATGGTCGTTGGCCTTGTACTTAATCTCTTGTGGTTTCCACTGGAATGTTCCATAGGTAATAACAGCTTACCTCTGCATCAGAACATAACCAAGTCCAATCCATGATGCATCATATGGAACTACATACTCGACACCCCCCTCCAGAAATCTCAATATGTGATCAATAGTCAAACACTACCACAAATACTAAAAAAACTACTAGAACCTATCTTTCCATATGAAAGGATTCTTCTACTTACTTAGGTATGTCATTAGTGGTGATATTCTCATAAAATAATGAATGAAAATCATGTAATAGCCCACCAACCCAAGGAAGCTCCACACCTTAGTAACAAAATTTGGTAGCTCCCTAGATAACACTAGCTAAATTTTAGCTGGGACTACTGCCACTCCATATGCTGAGATAATTTTTCCCTGAAAGTGGACCACCTAAATCTATGACTACCACTTAAAGAACATTCTATAAAGTTATTTCTCTTGGAGGATTTCTATAACTATGTAGATGTGTATCACATGCTCCTCCTCGGATGCAGAGTTCACAAGGATATTGTTGATAAATACTAAAACAAAATGGTCTAAATAAGGATAAATGATCTAGTTCATGGGTCCCATAAACATTGTTGGAGTTTTCTCTAAGAGAAAATGAATCACTATGTACTCACACAAATCGTAGCCAAATATGAATGTCGCCTTCTGTATTTCCTCATCCTATACTCACAATTGGTGATATCCTAACATGAGGTAATCATTCGAGAACCATCATTCCCCTCTTGACTAATAAAATATGTCATCCATCCTCATTATTGGAGAAATATTCTTCATGGTCACCTATTTCAAGTGAAATTATTCCACACACTACCTCATACACCTATCCCATCTCTTGGAAAACAATACTGGGGCCACCTAGGGTGAAATACTAGGTTGAAAAATGCCCTTCCTCTGCAAGTACAACAATTGTACCTTTATCTTGAGAAGCTATAAGGGATCCATATAATATTTCAGGGTAGATATCATTGTTATCCCAAGATGTAGATTAATATCGAAGTCCATAACTTGGTGAGGAGGTAAAAATTGAACATCCTCATGGAAAATGTCCTTGTACTCCACCACCTCTGTAAGAAACTTGGAACTCACAGCATCCACAACACCAAGGGTTTATCTGAAAAACTAATGATTAATTGACTGAAACCTCATATGTAGGAGTCCCTCCAATATTATCTAGGTTTCCTTTTCATGGAAAAAGGAGAACCTGGTTCCATCATGGAAGACAAACCACACCCTTTGCCTAAAATATTCGACCTTGGCATGAATTGCATATAACTAGTCTATTAAACAATGACGTCATAAGACCTTGACACTACTACCAAGAGATTCCAATAGGAACCCTCTCCACCAAGAGTTAGGTCATACTATCTCCCCAAGGAAGTTATCACTATGTATTCTCCAGTATGAGTCTCAAAGATTAAGGGTTGGGACAAAGGATCAACCAGAATCACTATGTCCCATAAAATCTATGTTTAAAGAATGGAATGACTCACACACTTTTCAATCAGTACTAATGCTATGGTAGAGAAGATATAGTTCATACATCTAATCATTCATAGACCTTTGGGTTGTATGCTTTGACCACCTTCAACTATCCCCCTATCATCCAACCCCTTTACCTTGGGGTGGACCACCTAGTGGTGGTGGTGGTAACATGTCAAAATATCTAGCACCTCCTAATTCTATCCATGTTCCATGGACATTAAATCCATCCTATAAACATGAATTCTCCTTCTATTTTCTCTACCTCAATGGCACAACCAGGGTATCCCTGTCAACTGTACGGTGGCTTTGAAAATTTCTGGAAAGATGTCTCCTACCATCAAATAAGTAGTACCTTCATTCTATAGGATTACTATAACCCCACTATGATTCATAAGTTGTATATCCTATACCCATGTATCTTCTTCTAAAACATATCACACATCTAGGCCCAAGATATTGAAGTAGTATCCCTGATTTTTAGGTCCATAATCCTAATTTCTCAATGCTTACTACCACCGGTTAAATTTACTCAGCCAATGAACTCTCAACCATAGAATCTCAATCTAGAACCCTAGAATTGGTTGGAATGAACAAAAAGATATAAATATATTAGATTTATATAAACATATATAACTTGAAGGGTCGATTATTGAAGAACTAATCTAAAACCATATCCATCGAGTACCTGTAGAGGTTGGTAAACCGTGATGAATAATCTGCTACTATCACGCTACCCTGATAGATTTATAAAAGCTCTTAGATGTGTAAAACCCCTAAAGTAACATGGGAGAACTACTCCATGAAAATAAACATGAACATTATCCAAAAAATAGTCACTTATGATTGGGAAACTAACCCCCACCATCTCTATACTAATCCATGAAGAATTCTCACTACAAGGACTAATATTTGATATGGTTATGTCCTGACTAGACAAAAAACTTGGGTCACCGCCTCAATCTATCCCTTAACTACCAATGGGTCTTGTTCACCTTGGAACCTGAGGGGTCTCTATCATTGAAACTCGTGTTTTTTTCTCAGTTGTATAACCACATCTGAAAGTATTATGGGTACCACATGCTACTCTATAGGTGGTATGGCTAGTGAAACACCCGAAGGTAACATAATGGGAACTATTCCCAAAATCAATGCCTCATCACTAAGGGGATCATCCTCATGATTCTGATGCAAAATTTTAGTTGGAATAAATCATAGAGGGATCCTAAAACAAACAATGTGTACAATGATCAATGATTATATTCGTAGATATTTCTTAAGAAGGACATGGAAACCAAAATCCATTCGTATATGATGTAAGTACTATGGTGTTCCCTACATTAATTTTTGGCCTATACCGTATTTAAAACTGCTAGTCAGAGTCCACTTGTAGGGATACGTCAGCTGCAACACCCACACTGGATCCCTTGGCCTAAAAACCAAACATTAATCACTTAACGCTATTACACAAAACCAATCTCACAGATTCCTGGTCCTAATGTAGAACCAACCCCTTCTTATACCACTCTATTATGAACTATCCCATAGGATCCAGTTCAATGACTCCAAGCCTTCCTCCAATAGTCTAGGGGTTTGAGACTACTATTGAGAAGGAATATCACTAACATATAATTCCTTATCTTATGTACCTATACACACATACACATCTCCAAACCTACACAATGATGAAGTTTAAAAGAAAAAAATAACCATAAATTCATAAATCTAATTTCCAAACATGAGAATGATATGATGTAAAATGTTGTAAATAAGTCCAATTACAATACAAACATATAAAGTCTAAAACAAAAGACCAACCCGAATGTAAATAATGGTACTATATTCATAACGTTGTCCGAAACCACCTCGATATATCAAATATAATTTTGTAATGTCTAGTCTCTCTCCGCCTATGACTGTCAAAACTTTGATCATTTGCACAAGACAAGACGTGTTTGGGAAAATCATATGATGGTGCAAGTATGACTGTACTCGATAGGACACCGTAAAACCACAAAACATATGATAAGAAAATATAGGCAGCTATTGATAAGTATATGTCAACAAAACATATAACAAGAATATCCAAATATAATGAATAATGAAAAGTAGTCTGGTTGTAAGTCACAATAATTATATAATAGCTCAGGATTCCAGCATGATGATTCCATAAACACCCATCCAAGAGAACACACTCCTCATTCTGATAACACATATGATACCTACCTGAGAGGTATATCTCATCAGGTCTATTCATGATAAAGATCATGCTAATAGTTTGAAGATAATATGATACAAAAAAGAGAATCACATACAAGGCAATATGGTGATACCAAAAACTCAGTCTATATTTACCCACTAATTATAGGATTGATTCCCATGTATTTTGAGTCATGAAATACCAATTTAGCCACATAGGGCACAAATATGAATAGAGGATCTATCTTCGAGGCCCTTAGAGGTATCCCATGACTCTATCCAAGTAGTCTTGCTAATGGGATTGTAATCCTAGGAATAGGAGATTATTTCATACTAACATTAATTGGATAAGTAAATTGAAGGAATCATAATGAAACTTTTCCATCATATGGAGGACAGATATCCAAGCCTTGTATAAAATAGTACACATTGAGCAGTAGGGGTCACAGGCCGTGTCCCTTCACCCTGGGTCCTTCCCATGTAAACAGATCGTGTCATCAAGTCGTGTACGTGTAATATAACATAATGCGTAGTTTTCCCGTGTACTCTACATGTGTTCCCGTACATGAATTCATCTCCTGTAAATTTTATCATGTACTACTATATTGATTAGCATATGTACTTGGTTCAGGTTGTGTCCGTGTGCGGGAGTGCATGGTGTGGTCCAAAGTCCACCATGTGTCCATTTACTTTTTGAAGTTCCTATATAGTCACCCATGAGAGGCCGCACACCATATGATAGGGATCACCATCCGTGTGATCCTCAAAATTCTCCCAAAACCCTAGACACCACAAGAGGGCCCACACTAATTGTACATCCGACTTACACACCCTGTTTTGTGGGATTTTCATACCTCCTAAATCTATTTCCCATTAATTTATTTACCTCTAACCTATGATCCAATGATCATTTCACTGCAATATTGAAGATCCCAACACATCTGAATGCAACTTTCAACAAATAATTATTTACTCCAACATATTTTCTTGGAAAAT
The DNA here is from genome assembly GCA_963277665.1 of Viscum album. Classification (NCBI taxonomy): domain Eukaryota; kingdom Viridiplantae; phylum Streptophyta; class Magnoliopsida; order Santalales; family Viscaceae; genus Viscum; species Viscum album. The sequence goes on from OY728123.1 coordinate 255,734,439, forward strand.
AGATCAAGTTGTTATTTTTCATTATGCACTAAATAATGCGAACTAAGGTATACAAAATCATCAGAATAAATTTGTCTTCATTATCACACCTCCTTCCTGTCGACCAAATCCCAGATCTATGTTATCCGATAATTGTGCCACAAAATAAGTATGAAATGATTAATTGATCATGATTTTTTGAGACTTAGTCTAAAGAAATAATGCTTGCGATAAATGATAAATGATGGGAGAAAATCAAATGATTAGATTGGATGAATGAACCTAGATCAATGTTTGTGTCAATATCAATATGTTGTTGTTAGAAATAATATCGAAATATATCAAATGAAAAAGATTAATATCTTTCCAATACTACACAAATATTCTCATCTCACATGATGATTGAACTGTAAACCAATCTGTTCATCAACTAATTCACATTCATCATATACATAAAGAATGAGGAATAAAATAAACAAAACACATGAACTACCCCAGTTTGGATCATATTTTTTTAATGAATTAATCTATTTCGTGTTTTTTGGTGTATTCCTTTTAATTTGATACATGTAGATCATCAATCCTTGATCCTGTCATCATTTTCCTGCTAGAATTCTCCAAGAATCTCTCCAAGGGATGTCCAACATCTCTAGGGTTATACAGATATCCCTGGAATTTTAACATATCAATATATTTAAATATTTTTAATCAATGAATCAATATAAAAATGAAATTAAACAATTTATTTGAATATTTTATTAATTTCTACTCCCATGAAGAATTTTCCAAAAATGAACCGCACCGACTAATGTTATGTCACTCATAGGGTAAAACCAATATTTTGAATTCAATAGTGACATGAAATTTATGATCTAGGAAAACATTTATATGTTATTACTCCTTTTTAAGAAAACATCATCAACATTATATTTAATATATTTGAAACTTTTTTTTTGGGTTCACCGGTCCTTAGAATCACACATAGTCTTAATGCCTAGAATTGAAAATAATCCCTACACTGTCCAAAAACAATATACGAAAAATCCATGACATTAAAATATGTATAATATTCATTTATCCAACACCCACATTTAATTACTATATATAACATCATTTTAACACCCCAAGGATTTATAAGAATAAAATGGGGTTTGATATCATATGTGAGACACAAAACTAAGCTTAAATTTCCTATGATATATATTTCATTAAATTAAATATCTTTCATAGCTTACAAAACATGAAACCTTGAATCAAAATGTACCATAATAAAGTATAAAATTATAACATAGATGTTAAATTGTTGGGTATGAATATTACAAACTAAATTATGAAATATATGTTATCATTTTATTATAAATAAAAAAATAATTTTTTTTTGAAAAATGATATATTTTTCTAAAAAATATTGTTTAGTTTTTCTTTTTCACATTATTTAAAGTTTAGTTTTATCACCAGTATAAAATATGATTTACAAAATGATATTCATTTCTGAAATTTGAATATAAAAATTATTCGATAGGGTGTTTTGGGGTTTTTTAGAAATTTGTAATTTTTTTAAAGAAGAGTGAAAATATATATATTTAATGAATTTTTTTTATTTAAATATTGTAAAAGTGTAATTATATTTTAAAATTATTTTAAAGTATCATTAGGGATATTATATACAAATTTATCTAATTTATATCATTGGAACCATTTCAAAATTTATTATCATGAAACATGTCAGAGGCCCTGGTTCCTTGATACCCAAGATGGCACTAACATGCCTCGAAATGCATCATCAATCCCCATCGGTTGGTGACTAGAACATAGAATCATAGAAAATATATTAGGGAATAAATTATCAACAAAAATTGTAGATGAACTAGATACATATCAATATGATCGAGAACTAAAAATTAGATAATTCTAGAACTAAATAGTTCTATCAAGAACTTAATCTGGTCCTCATTAAATTACTCAGATTCATTCATGATAAACATAAAAATCCCAAAGGAATCAACAATATAGTCATAGATTATCATGAACATATTCCTTATATAAGTGGATATTTTACCTTATTTATACTAGGAAAAAATGAATCTAAAAATCCAAAGGAAATTGATGGGTATGAACTAAAATATCAGTAGAGTTTCACAATGGTTTTATAAAAAAATTCAATAATATTTAACAAAATGAATACATTCAATTTGAAATAAAAATCTATGTATATGTTCAATAAAATATTTAAAATAAAACCTTTTATCATTTAAAATGATGGTAAACATTTCAAAAACTATCCTAATAAATATAGAATATAAAAGAGTTCATATAAATCACTAGGAAAGACAAACATTGTTTCATAATAAATGGAACATATAACAAAGTAATATTCATAAAAAAATGGTTATATACCCATGTGATATGATAGGTCCTAGTTATAATATCCTCACATTCTCATACTAGTAATCATGTATGTATGTACACACATCCCCGAGGATCAAGAAAAATAGTACTCTTAAATGTTTTATTAAGAATATGATATGCCTACTAATATTTTTGTTATTGTTTTAATTTTAATTAAATTGATATGGAATTACCATACTAGATTTCTTTTCCTAAATAACCCAATAAATAAAAAATCATACTTTTTCCCAATCAATCAATCAATATAAAAAGATAAAATCTAGTCATTTCAAATCAATCACCATTCACAGTTCAATTTCAATCTTTTCCTTTTCAAAATTCCAAGTCACATTCAAAACTAAAACATTGGCTTTTTATTAATTAATTCCTTTTTAAAATAAAACCAAACATTGGTTTTTAACAATAAAATTTAAGCCATATTTTATAAAATCAATCCGTAAATAATTTCTCAATTTCCATCCATTTCAAATACAACCTAATTTACAATTCTATTGGAATTGAGGGTTTTACCCAAAATACATACCAATCCAATTATGAAATCAATTTCCCTTAAAATTGGGTTTTCATAACTCAATTGATTATTTCATCAAACATCATGAAAATAATGGATTAATCAAATGGATAATAATAAATGGAACCACCTACATTTATCAAATATTTCATTATATAACATTAAATATGAAGGAAATAAATTGAGGGAATGAGAGAAATAATGAGAAGAGAATCGCTTACAGGAGGGGGATCATACAAAATCTAATGCACATTGATCTAACTAAGAATGGGTGTAGAAGATCCAAAAAGGGTTCCGGATAGGGTATAAGACATAGTAATTCATGAAATCTCAACATAGGGTCGAGTGGGGGTCATGTGGGGTTTTTTAAATTCCAATATAATTTTAATAATTAAAATACTATGTCTCCATGGATAGTGGAGGTGGGTCGCATGGTTAGAAAAACTATACAACCTAACTATGAACCTCTCTACTATGGTGAACCATTTCTACTTTCTGGTCACACTCACTCCAAATCCTATCTTTATTTGACATTTCTAAATATCCACTTGAGGCTAAGTGGGAACCCATTCAAACCAAACAACACCCCAAAATATCACATTCAAAATTCGAATTACAAAATTCAAATTTTATTTAAAAACCCTCTAACTGTGCGCCTTACGTGAATCAAGGCAGCACGACCCCTAAGCAGTCATCATCACTGTTGTTCATCAAGTCGATGTTGACACCATCATCGACCGAACTGTCGCACCATGTCAAAATCAATAGATCATCATTAGAGTCATACCATCACAAAACACCATCACGAGCACTATAGAATCCATGAGATGAACATAGAGATTATTCGCCCTAGTATCAACATCATCAGCGTCAGAGAGAGAAACTCGTCGGAAACAACTGTCTCGACAAAACAAAAAATACAACACACCTAACCATCTATATGAACATTACGAACACACATCCGTGATAACAAAAACCAAAGAATTGTGAAGGGATTGAGTCGGTGAAGGAAACACCAGAGAAGGCCATTGATGAAGGGGTTGAAAAAAAGAAACCATCCTGATTTTGATCGCATCCAGAACACCGGCCGCCAACCCACCTCCCAAAACTTCATAGTGCCACCACTCCAACTCCAACTAGGTGTGGTGCAGAGGAACATGACTACATGGCATGTATAAGAGTGGCCAAATAGACACCGAACAAAGACTTCTTGTAGAAAACAACATAAACAAGGAAATATCCTTCGACCGCCAACCCACGAACCCAAAACCTCTTTTTTCCCATATTCTCTGGATCCGACTTGGGGAGGAGAATAGAAATGAGAGGCCAGAGTGGGATGTGAGCTACCAAGGGCACCACATCAAGAAATATATGGAAATACCACCAAAATATCCCCATGGAATAGTATATCATGAGCATGAACACGGAATCGTCGATAAGATTGAGTGGATCGTCGCTAGACAACATCCCGTCGCAAGTGAGGAAACAGATAATCATCGAGAAGGAGGAATGGAGAAAGAAGCCTGACATCAAAGAAGGATGGGGGAAGGAAGAAATAAGGGATGATAAAATAGTAAAAGAGGTAATGAATGAGGGGAGGCACCAGTGGCTCCTCCCCCTCCAAAGCACCGATGCGAAAACCTTAGGGAGAAAGATAGTCGGAGGTGCTGCCGCTCAGAGGCTGAAAAAAATACCCAATAAAATCATGATTAAAAAGGTTAATGGAGTAACTTGAAACTAGTAACATGATGTTACAAACTCCCCACGATTCAAAATTACTATCCCCAAATACCCTCTTGATATGTATTCTTATAAAAAATATGAGTCCATTACTCTCTCATTAGTTCCTCCAACTCCCACATATCATGCATGTAAAACTATGCTTCCATAGCACTGAGTCCAATTGTATCATTTTCCCATGAAGTAAACCTTTCATTGAATCAAATTTCTAGGATAGATGATATGTCATGCTTAAATCAAGATCAACATCAAGACCAATCCATCTCAATACTAATGATGGATCAGAAAAATACATTCCTTTTTGAGATACATGAAACAAATTTTGAATTGACATAAACTATGGTGGATGTGCTCAATGGTAATCCACTTTACCCACCTTCTAGACAACCTAAAAGGGTCCTAAAAAACAAGGGGAAGGATTCACATTCCTCCCACGAATTTGTTGACATAAATAAAGACAATCAACAAACAACACTTGGTCACAAACTATGAACTCCAATGCTCTATGATGATGATGAATATATGATTTATGTAGGATCAATGTTGTAAACAATGACTAAAAAATTAAATTAATATTTCATGACATGTATTAGACCAATCATGGCCCAACCAAGGATGTTTCTTCAATCCATGAAAAATTAAATGGTGGTTTAGTAGGTCATCCATATAAGGCCCCAAAAGGATGAATTCTAATTGAGGACTAGTAAATAATGTAAAAGAAAAAAACCAGTCCCAATTGGGCAAACTAAGCGCCACAAAATCATGAGGATGTGGAAATAATGAATTCACTCATTAATCTCTATATCCCTACATGTATTATCATTTTTATGAGGATGATATTTCATACTCAAATGATACGAATATCCCAATTTCTCTCAAGGACTCTCCCAACGTGATAAGTAAAGTGAAAATATCTATTAGAGACTATTGTCGATGGAAATATACTTAAAAGGAAAATATCATACACATAGATATTTCCCATCTTCTAAAATTTGTTTACATATTGAATGTGTATAATGTGAGATTATTTGGTAAGACTATTGATCACAACTGATATTTCACTATTCATTCACTGGGTATAGGGAAATCCATCCACAATGTCCATAGTGATATCATCTGACAAACATGTTGGAAATTGAAGTAAAATATGCAATCCCTATGGTCTCTGGTTCCCCACAATGAAATGGTTGAAATTATAACAATGAGATTCATAGTCAGAAATGTCCCATATCATAAATGGACTATAGAATTGATGTTCTATATAATGAAACATATAGGTGGTTCCATGATTCAAATCCCATTTTTAATTATTGACATCCTCCATCATAAATTTACAAAGATCTTATGGTAAAAAAACCAATTCAAGAAACATAAAAAATCCCTCTACTGTAAACAACCACTCAGAAACGATCTCCCCACCATAAAAAGAGTATCGAAAGAAAAAAAATTAATAATCATGATGATGTTCCTAAATAGTCAACTTGAATTTAGTGAAGTTCATTTAAAAACAATCCATGACAACATCATTCCCTATTTCATGAAAGCCTATGTGCAACTATACTTAAAGATCTATCATGTTCCACCCTTTTGATGATTCTTTTATGCATAGGGTTAGGATTTTCTTTCACAAGGAATATATGATGATATTATCTTTCCATAGGAAATATGAATTATCAAAATAAAAAAACTCAGGGTAATTCACTCAAAAAAATATAGTGGAGATTCAAATTTGTTTTAACGATGATATAACTCATGATATTGTGGTAGGAATATAAGGTAAACCCTTATCTAAAATGGTAATACCAAAAAATCATATGTGCATTCATTTTAACTATGAGTTCGAGTTCATGGATCATGTAATTCATCTATTGTGTCTTAAGACATAGAGATCCTTAGGAATCTACATTATCACCGTACATAATAACACACCCCAATCCCAAAAATTATGCATCACAGAAGACCACATAATGTTTCTTAACATTTAGAGGAGCCAACATCTTTTCCAAATTCATAAGGCGATTTAGCTAAAAAAATATACTATGACATTTATCATACGAATCACACATTACCCCCCTCTGAGTGTGATAGGTCATTGTATATGGAAATCCTTTATGAACCGGTTATAATACACTATTCAACCCAATATGTTTCAAATAAAAAAGCAAGTGGTTTCAATTTAAGGAACTGTAAAGGATATCATTGATGATGGAAGTCAATTTGGGATATATTATCAATGTAGTAATCAATATCGAATATTACATCAAGTAGTTTCATGTAGAGAACCATAAAACTCCAGTTATGCTCATGTTCTAATAAAGAGAAGACAAAATCTAGATAGCAAAAAGCATAGTCTCTCTTCATTATGATGATCATAGTAATATCAATCAAATAATATAAAAGAATCATTGAAAGATTTACTATGCTTACAATATGAGTTGATATAAATGAATGAGATACACTGGTATCAAATAAACTAGTCACTAAAGTGGATGAAGTGGTGATGGAACCTATCAAAGTCAACAGACATATCCACTATCTCTGGATACATTTCTACTATTTGAAAAAGTTTCATTCTAGATAACTATGGATGGAACCCCATAGATTACGAATAATTTTGTAGAATGAATGTAAATTTTTGTGTGGATGAGACTATCCAACAACTTTGAGTATAAAATATATAACCGAACTTATTAAAGTGTTATAAACTTATGTTGGAACAACCGATCTTAGGTTTCATAGTGTAAACTACTACGAATGTGCATGATCTCCACACTGGAAGAAAGTATATGGTCCTATTCTAAGAACAATAGCAGGTCATGAAGAACCACGCTACTGAGATCCACCATGAGACTCATCACACATTGTCTTTAATTTATGGGAACTCATATATGTTCAATTCGGAGAAAAAGGAACTCAAATCCACCCTGAATTACTAGCTAGATCTTGTTCAACTGTCAACACCCAATCTAATATGTCATCATAGAAACAGAGATTCAGTAGAAAAACCTAATAATGAATATCATATGGATGTACCATCTCAAAATTTCGAGTCCTAATCCTCTAACACTCTTCTATATCAGGTGAAAACATCAAAATCCAAGAGAATCCGTTAAAATATTTTATCATAGTCCAATAATCCAGATCATGTTTGAAAAAAAAACATAGCCTTAGCCATCATCATAGACTCTAGATATAATTAGTCATTGAAATTAACTAATTTTATTCAACTCAAATCCCTCGGGATTCTTTTCCATTAGAATCATATCATACCATCTCCTTCTATGCCATTCTATCTTGAAGGTGGAACACATCACCATGTTTTCATCGATAATGTCTAATAACTCAAAAAAAAAGTTCCATAATATTCATCCATTCCATAGCCTCTTAAGGATTAATTAAACATTGGATCGCTATTGGATTCTAGTAATGTAACTCCATTGTAAGACTTTGGAATTCATCCCACTAAGGTACCACAGCTAGAGCCTAAACCAGAATGGTGGCATATGCCTGTCCTAGAGCATGGACGACACAAAAGATAATCTCAAGGAGATTATGTTGTACATGAGAATTTACTCATTTTGGTACATTAGTAGCTTCTTCCTAGTTCTCATTCATACACCTTCTTATAGGTGTGTTGATACACAACATCAGCAAGAAACAGTTAAGATGTAAAAAATATTACATGGACTAACAAAAAAATAAGAGAAACTGGGGAAATAAATCCCATCATTTAAGAAACAAGATTTAGATGTCTACCTATCAAAATATAATGCTAGGATATCTTTAGAAATAATTCTCATGATTCCTTTCCAAGGCTACCCATGGTGACTTAAGGCTAAATATGACAGGAATTGGGTAATAACTTATATTAAACTACCTCCTAACTCTCAGAATGATATTCCAAACTACATTAAATCATCAAGGTATGATGCTAAAGTATTTAATTTGATACCACTTTTAAATGAATCGGCCTAGACACCCTGGTACCTTGATACCCAAGAAGGAATTAACATGATATAATGGGAATTTCCAAACCAAACGGGTTATAGAATATGAAATGGAATCATACAAAATAAATTAGGGAATTAATATTCCAAAAAAATTGCAAATGAAAAAGACACATATCAATATTCAAGAAAAAACTCAAAATGGATATAGTACCAAAACCAAAAAATAATATAAAAACCCAAAAAATTCGTCATTAAATTGCTTAGAATTTGAGAAGATAAAATCAAACATCTTAGAGGAATCAAAACTCTAATCCTGAAGGATCCTTGACATCCACCTCTTCTAGGAGGTGTTTTTTCCTTTCTTGGTCCTCTAAGAAGGGAAAATAAAAACACCGAATGGAAAAGGTTAGGTTGGAGCTAATAGCATTGAAGTGTCATACCTAGTGTTCCAGAAAATATTATAGAATAATAAATAGAATTATGGTTTCAATTTTAAATAAAACAGGGCATGAATATATAGTTGAATATTTAAAAATGAAGGGGATTTAATTTATAATGATGAAAAACATTTCACACAATGAATTATTAAACAATTAATATACAAAATTTATATGAATCACTATGAACGGTTAAATATGATTCAACATCAATAAGAAATATATATAAATAATCACAATAAAAAACATGGCCATAATCTCCTACAGTATGATTGTTCCCCATTATTTTATATCTGCACTCTCATATCAGTTATTATGGAAATTTGTACACATGTCCCTTAGGCTTAGGCCCAATAGGACCAATTAATATCCCATCATGAATAAAATCTACCTAATATGATTTTTGTTATATATTTTCTCTACAAACCACTTTTAGGGAATTACCATCCCATCAAGACTTTCCAAAATAAACCAATAACTACCCATAATCGCATGTGATAAGTAAATCAATCAATTAAAAATGGGAAAATAATTTCATTTAAAATCAATCATCAATCATAGATCAACTTTCCATGTTTCCTGTTCATAATACCAATTAACTTCCAAATCACAACATGAGTTTTTCCTCAATTCATTACTTTTAAATATAAAATAAATCATTCATGTTCAATAATTAGATATAAGTGATTTTTTCTAAAATTAATCCTTACATCATTTTATAATTTCCATCTATTTCAAAATATGAACCAATTTTTAATTCCATTATAACAAAGTGGTTTTTTAAAAAATCTATAAAATGTAAATTTCCAATTCATAATCACATCGAATTGGGTTTCCATTATTAAAATGAAGGCTATTTTACAACATCAAGCTATTGTTGGTTTAATCAATTTTCTAATCTTAAATAGAACCCCCTATCAACTATTATTAAATCAAAACCCAATGATTGTATTGGGATTTTCAAATAATGAATGATGCAAACAAAGATCTACCAAATAAAACCTAGATTCATGTTCCAGAAAAAATGGTGTTTATATCCACAAAAAATTTTATTATCTAATAAAATATATAGAGAAAAGAAATATAACATGGTAATGAAAAAACAAGTGGAGAATCACATACCCAAGTGGGATCGAACGAGATTCACTTCACTTAAATCAATCAATGAATGTGTTTTTAGGAGAAAAAATTGTTTTTAAGAACTTATATGAATTTTTAATTCTTTATTTCTCAATTTATTATTAAACATTGGATCATAGGGTTGTTTAGGATTTTTTAAAATAATTTTAAGATTTAAAAAACACAATCTTCAAATTTAGCTGGATAGGGCTACATAGTAAGACAAATAATGTACCCCAGACATGTTACCCACTAGTGGGGCACATGATTTATACTATATGGGAAAACAAATTTTCAAACTGTACACCAACCAAAAAATCCCCACTACCCAAGTTTGTACCGTTTGCACTAGGTGGGAGCATGGTTTGGGAAAAACATATGCCAACCATGCATAATATAAAGATCCTTAAAAAATTTATAAATTCCACCTGAAGAACACATAAACATGACCCAATAAACGACTTATAAAAATAAGGGTATATGAGTTCCATAACACTTATAGGATAATGTTACATTTAGTTATTATATTAAAAACTTCAATACATGTGACAATTTTCAACGTGTAAACCCGATTTTTCAATAAGTTTGCCGGTATAATTTTAAATTTTATTATTCACAATTCTATGAATTGATTTTACCAAAATTTATTCAATATTTTTAATTAGAATAATTTATATTATATAGTAACTTGAAGATAATTTTTACAATTATTAATAGTGAAAGATGAAAAAATTAATTTCCACAATTAAGGTAACAAAATGATTTTCCAGACATTGAAATAAAATGGTAATGGATAAAATTTCATAATCCAATTTCCAAAATCCATTTTATGGAAATATATTTAACCTAAAATATCTATGTATTTGTAATGAAACATTTTTTATGCTTTTAGAATGATAAAAATGTGGGTGCAATTGAATGTTTTCAAAACCTCTATGTCTTCCCTCTCCCCCTTATAAATGACATCACACCCTCTTTCAAATATAAAAAAATATATATATTTATCTCAGCCAAGACCAACCCAAATAACTTTTTTACTTCCCAAACAACATCTTAGATCCCATGGTTTGATCGTAAAGACATCCCTACATTGATTTCGGTGTTAACCAAAAAACGTTTTCTAAAGAAGAGGTAACATTCTTAAATATGTTATTTTTTCCATCTCCTAAAAATTATATTCAACCATTAGTATATAATATCCAAATGTTATACCATATATTTTTATGTTATTATGTTATGTTAATTACCTATATCAATCTTTTATTCTATAAATAAAAAAGGGAACCATCAATCATGTGCACAACGGACTACAACCACACGAATCAATATAATTCATTTTCCATCACCACCATTAAATGAGGTATATTATAATGGATTTAACACATGTATATTTTATTTATTTAATTATTTTAATTATTTAAATAATAAATCACAATTACATTCTTACCTTTTATTCCATTTGAAATACGATAATGCCACTGACATGTACAGTAGAGTAACGCCAACCGAAACAATGTGATTATTTTTATACTTACACACTATATGGAGTTTAATAAGTATAATTTTAGTAATTATATGTCATATGTATGACATAATATGAACTATATAAAATTATATAATCACACACTAAGGTAATTATAGAGTCACTCATGCGTACATACGAGTTATCGTCTCCATAAAGGGATATGATCCATTCTCCATGTTCAAATTTATGTAATGATTATAAATATTTATACAATAAACCAAAATTATATTAATAATATTACTATCATTATAGAGATAATGTATTTATATCCTATTCCCATGAACTATATTTTTTGTGACAAATCATGCATAAGAAAATATGGAAATTAGTAACCAAAAAAATGAAAAAATTGATATATTATTATCAAATGGGTGTTAAATATGGATACAATTATAAAATAAATTAGTAACATTATTAATCATTTATAAAATAGGTTAATTAATGTTCAACCAAAATTAATAATGTGGTAATGGAAATTTTTTCAATTTCCCCTTATCGAGGAATATTGATATATTATACACCTAATTTCATTTTTATAGTGCATTTATTGTCCATTCAATTTGTAATATCCTAATTCATTAATAATTCATGGAATTTAATGTTTCAATTTTAATTACTTATTATCATTATAATTAACATAAAACATATCAACTATTAAATAATTTCATAACTCATTTTCCATTCAATAGATTATATACCTTCATTATTTTCTTTAATATTACATGATTATAAATGAAATAAATTTTGATTATCTTATTTTTTATATTCATTTATTTATGTGTATATAAATATGATACACATAATTGACTCGATATTAAATTTTTTATTCTACGTTATTATCTTTATAAAGTCTTATTTCACAATATCATTATAATCTGGATTATTTATGATGGAATTTTTATTGATGAAAAATTATTTTATCATTATTTAATAAACAACATTCAGTTTCATCTACACTAGTAATTCTTGAGTTTTTAGGTAATAATTATATTTTTTCAATATTTTATACATAAAATGATTTATATTATTTTTTTAATAAAATAGGACTTCGTTTCCCTATTCGATTAAGAATATTTTTTCATTCAAAATTATTTTTTCTAAAAATGGATTCAATTATTTTAAAATTCTCCAAAATGATTTATTAAATAAATTATACCCATTATTGAATTCATAGAAATAAATTTCAAAGGAATATTCATTTAATTTTCTAGAAAAGGACCATATTTTTTTTACCAAAATGTGAAAGTGATCATTATATTAACATTTGTGGAATTTATTTAATTTCTTATCATAAAAAAAACAAAATTTTATTAATTATTTATGTATATTTTAGAACTTTAATTTAATATTTAATATATTTTAGAAATATTTTTTAAAATTTTAGTTTTAAAAATATTTTCAATTATACAATAACATTTTCCACAGAAATTATTTTAATGATATTTTTAGTGTATTTATACGTCTCTATGATGAAAACCCATTATTTTATATTTACTCCACTGGGTATTTGTTTTATTGATACAATCATTTTTTATTATATGGTTGTTTTATTTTAATTTTTTCCTAGTAAATCATTAATATTTACTTTGTTGATTATTTTTTAGTCACAATATGTCCCTTGAAATATTAACTTTAATGTGATTATTGGACATTAAATTTCCCTAAATATGTATCTCAAATACCATGAATATATTAATTTCTTAAAACATATATGATTACAACATAGGGAATTTTATATTGAATGTTACTTTATCATCTTGGTAAATTTTGGTATATTTTTATTCTTTAATCAATACAATTATTTGATGATAAGGCACATTTTTAATGAATTAAATTGATTATTTGATATATATGATGTTCTTTGGATATGTAGTAATTAGTGGGGCCTAGAATTATATAGACCCTCAATTAATTGGTAGTCCAATGTTGTAATTCCCTGAACCAAGAAGCCTGGAGCCGGTGCATTATTTAAATACATTGGCATGATTACAAGGAATCAAGTCCTGAATGACCATTTAGTTTAGTTGTTTTAGAAAATATATTATATACATGAATGTTACATAACACATTAAAACATAAAACATAACATAAATAATCTGATGATAATTCCATTATTCACATATATTAACCTACATATCAAACAAAATACACTTCTTGGAATCCTGGGAAAACACAACATAAGAAAGGGGTGAGCTCAATTTCTCAGTAAGGGTAAATAATTTAGTGAAACATATAAACTTTTAAGGAAAACAATGTAATAAAAACAATATACTTATTAACATAAACATGAACATAATATGGAGAAATGAAATCAAATATTACCATATAAACATGGAAATGGATATTCTACTAGTCGAATAATCCTATGTAATAATTAATTTCATAATGAGGGAATTCCTAACGTCAGACATCATTACCACATAGTCAAGGACTCATGCCAAGACTAAAAATAATTTTTTTATCAAATACTTGTTCTAAGACACTAATTTGTCTCATTATACCTACTAATGCATTGAGGAGCTATAGCAGGATCCACCGTCACTTACTAATTCCACTGCATTCCTCGTATGAAAAAGTTGAAACCTAACATAAACATTCGTTTTAAAATTAGCATAAAAAATTTCAATACATTAACTATAAACTATGAATGGTATAAAAATAGCTCATTCATATTAAAACATATCAATACTCATTCAATAAAATATTGAATATTGTATTTATAATAAATAAACCTCAATTCAATATAATATCTTAAAAGTATGTTGACATAGTTGAAAATGATTAGTAAAACTCTTTGAGAGACATATCCATTTTTCATGGAAAATTTTAAAAGTCATCCAATTTATAATAGAATATATTTAATGAAATTTTTGAATCAATGTTTCCCACACCACTTTGAATATTTTGAAAGGTATTAAAAATTTAAAACATTTAGGTCCATATAAATAAATCCTTAAAAACCATTTTGAAAACATGGACATTATTGAGAATGATTTAAAAGAATAAAAATTTAAACTATTTAAAATGATGATCAAGTTAAAGAGTCCATTACATAAAAACTTAAAATATTCCTTTTGGAAAAAAAATTATGAAACATATAAATGGATTACAAATATGTCATTGTAAATACATATATATATAATCAATCTCGGATAATAATGAGATTGAGAAATTAACCCATACCTTGCACTTTCTATTGGTCGAGGGTACATTTAACGTCTAGTATAATGACCAAAGTATGTTATTAAGCTATACTATAACCATATTCATATTTATTATATCATAAATGATTCATTTATTAAATTATACTACCCATTTAATAATTATTCCCATGTTAAATTAACATTTTGGGTAATAATTCCTTTCTTTATAGTAACTATTTTAACGTGTTATTCTTGATCGTATAATTTAGATCATGATTTAAATACTTCCATAATAAAAAAAAAGATAAATATATTGATAAATTATATTTATAATATAAATATGTATAATAAATATATATATGAAATTAAAAACATCATTTTTGGAGACAATTTTCCGTAGGCAACCATAAACATTGATTATGTTTTCAAATCGTATTGAATGGAAGTAATTGAATATGATATATGTAAGTATATATATATATCTATAGTATAATTATTATATCATATATTATATACTTATTAATAAAATACATTTTTATAATTATGGTTGAATGGTGAACCTAGAAATGAATCTCATCATGCCATGGAGACGGTAAGTTGTACGTAAACACAAGCGACGATATCATTTCCTTAATGATTAAAAGATGTGGAATTGGATTGTAAATTAATTTTATAGAGAAATTATAATTTTATTTTTATAATTTATATACATATTACTCATTATTATATCCATCCAAATAACATAGTGTTGAATAAAAAATTATACCAAGAGGTGGAGACGGTAAGCTGTATGTACGCACCCAGGTGAGATTATCATTCATTGGAAGGATAGAATAAAGAGTATGGTTGTACCGTATTTATAAAAAAATCATAGTTTTTATAAATTTATGGAGTTATTATTTTGGTATGGAAATAACAAAGAAAGATAATGTGGAATATGAAAAGAACTTTGAAAGAGGTGAAAAAATAATTACCTCTTCTTTGGGTGTTTCATTTTGATTTGAACAAAAGGGCTCATTAGGATGTCATTATTCTCAATGGAAGGCCTCTAGGATGAAGTCAGGGATGTTGGGAGGAAATTTGGGTTGGGTTTGGCCGAGCCAAATGGATTTGAAGTTGTGATTTAGAGAGAAGGGGAAGTACCCTTTAATAAGAGTGGTGAGGGTCACTTTATGAAAAGCTTGAATTATTATTTTATTATTCAATCATATTTTCATTATAATGGAACTAAATGAATTTATTTCGAACCATAGGTGGTTATGGGTATAATTACTCACACTCAATAGCTTTTAGACTTGTTTTGGTTCCCATATTAACCTTTTCTTTTAGAATTAACTCTTAGTTAAATAGTTTAACATTTAGCACGTATCCTTGTTTTTTTATATTATATGTCAAGTAAAATTACTATAAAATTCCAAGAGAACCCCATGTGGTTCATTAATGACATATATAATATTATATAAGTCCTTTGTCTGAACAATTTATTTATTATACTATTATATAATTTAATAATATAGTATTTATTTTAAAAACTCATTTATGTCAATTTTGACACTATTTAATAATTGAATTTTGTAAAGTCATAACAACTTTATCACTTCAAATAAAATTCCTTGAATCAACCCTAACATGTCATATTAACAAATAAAATTCGTGGAATGCATCAAAAGTTTCAATATTAATTTGTTATAATATTTTTAATATCAATTAATTTAATCTTTTATTAATAACATAATTACTGTATCATTATTGTGTCATAAATAAATTTAATTATTTAATGTCTATAAATTATAAATAAAATATTATGATGTAAAAAATAATTTTATCTTTCTAATGAATATTTATAATATAATTTATCTTATGTTTAACCCTATATTAAAAATAGTTTCATTGTTAAACAACGATTTTAACACTTTTAACTCTTCTTTAAATAAAATAATAATAAATGTCCTAATATAATCCAAGTTGACCAAAGGGATCATATATTATTACTAAGGGTTGTTTTGGTAGAAATATAGTTTTAAAATAGAATTAGGACATGTTTTAGGGTAATTATAATATCATTTCTACCTTTAATTACCCTATTTATTTTTAACCGTGGTAAATAAGTCAAAAGTTACTATTCAACAAAAATTATTTTTATCTTAATCAATAAAATTTTACATACTAAAGTAAATTGGGTCTCTTGGATTTTTAAAATTCAATTCACATAAGTGGTAAAATTGGGTTTTTTGAAAATTTACAAATGTGCCTAGAAGGTTGTTAAAAGACGTTTAGAAGTTCAATAAAATTTTATATATCTAATTTTATCATAGAATGAATCCAATGAATTACATTAAACATATATAGGTATTATATATCTATTTTCACTAAAAATAAATTTAAATAAAATAAATAATTATATAAATAAACAGTCAGCTTTAAACAATAACACATTGTTTTTCATTATTCATAAAAAATTGAACGTTTTTAGAAAAATACTCATTATTCAGCCTAAGATAATTTTGATATTCCAAATTAAAAAAATTAATTCTATTTTACCAATTTAAAAACATAGATTTTTCATTAATTAATTTAAAATTAATTCTTGTTGTCAAAACCAAAAAGCAGGTAATAAAAAATGTAAAATCTATCAAAAGAATGACTTGTGTTTTTTTGAAATTTAAAAATGAAATTACTTATAATGGCCTATATTATATTAAATGATTAAAATAAAATATAATTATATTTCCAAACCATTAAAATTCATAATTTGACACAATAAATTATTTTGATTAAAAAAGATGTTTTCAATTAAAATTTAGTATTTTTCACTATTCATTAAAATATTAAAGTTATCAGAAATGTACCAAACAATTATCCAAACTAAATTTTTATATCCTACTTCTAAAGAATAACTTAATTTTATTAAATTAAATATATATATGTGTCAAATATTTTTTTTAAAAGAGGTTCTCCATTTAAAGTCAGTAAAATTTCAATTTTTGAAAAATAATTCTTTTATTTAATAAAATGAATTTCTTATTATATTATGTCTATGAAACACAATATATGGATTCTAAAATTATATGGGGTATATAAAATCCAAGATTCAGTTAATACTATTCATAACATCTTTTTGAACGACTAGTTTGGTAAGTCGTGGTGCGCTCAAACTTTATGTTGTCTATAGCGCAAGTTATTGAATTATTTTAAAGAGATAACATACTAGGAATTCTTAGGGTGTTACATTCTCACAACCTTCAATAAATTCCATCCAATAAATTTGATTTTTTTTTTTAAAATAAAATATTAAAAATAGAAAAATACCATTATGGAGAACCCACATCAAAAATTGTGTTAATAAAATTTAGTATTAGTAAGAGGGAAAGAGAAATGAAAATGTCACCACCAAATTATGATCTCGATTAAGATTACATTGGTGTCAATTAGAGACAAAAAAATTGGAGGAAAAATGTAAATAATTATAGGGGTGATTGAGATCATCAATAAAAAATAAGTGTAAAATTGAGGTCCTCAGAGCCATCAATCTATGATGATTTAAAACATCATCAGTTCAACAAAACATAAGGTATTATGATAACATGTTTTGGTTTTCATATCCCCCCCTAATGATTAAGAATTAATTTATTCATAGAATAAGAGGAAAAAATATACATGACATGTAGAGTTTCATAATTCATGTAATTCCTACCACAAACACATTTTTCACTATAAAAGATAATAGAATTCAAAAATATTTCATTTAGACTAATCTTTTAGGGATACAAAAATAATTAATTTATAATTAATTTGTGAGACTATTTAAAAAACCCAAATTATACAGACTAGTAAATCATGTAGTCCAGTGTTAAGTGATGCACCCTTTTCGCCCTTCGATTGTGGGTTCAAGTATCATGGCCTTCCCGGACGAGACATGTTGTCACCCGACCTCCAGGTTGTTCTTTTTATAACAACACAAAAATAATATTAAGAAACTATTTAACCTTAACAATAGTATTAAATTTCAATCTTAATCCATCCCAACCTTATACTTATCCAAAATACTTCTGTCCAAACTCAGATTCCATAATTTATTGGGAAGGTAAACACAATTAAGATCTTTTTTCACATAATAACATGTGAATACCTTCATCATGTATTCTTTTAAAACATGGTAACAACCTAAATTACTATAAAGAAATATTGACTAAAATTATGCTCCCTTATAACTTATATAATACTAGATATATTTCTTATATCCAAAACTTTTGAATACTCCAACAATGATCGAATAAACAAACCATTAATCAGTTCCATGGTAGTAAACAATATCCAATATAGTTTATCCAAATCGACCATCTCTTATTCCAAAATCACTACATCAGTATCAGGACCATATTAAGGTTTATCTTTCCATTAACCATGTATTTTCAAAAATTTATAACTTGTTGTTGAGTCCCTTTAATAAGTACCATATAATCTCAAATCCTCAATGAAATAGTACTGCAGTACAATCATTATTTATTTCCATAATTAATATAACATGTACATCATGATTACAAAACTCAAAAGACCTAATATAAGAACAATACTTATTCCTCTTCATCTGAGGTAGTATCACCTGATTATTATCAAATATCATCATTTGAGGCATACTAAGATTATTTGGACAATGAATCACGTAGTGTCCCAACTTCTTGCAGATGAAGCATTGTACATTTGAAACCTTTTTCATACCCTTGAAATCATGTACTTTATGTCCTTTTTCTCCCCACTTATAAAAAAATATCATTCCCTTAAATTAATTACAAAGCTGATTCTTTACACATTTATCACAAAATGGGAAAAATCCTTCTTTCCCCTCTTCCTTTTATCCATCTTTCACTCTACCATCATTTTCTTCTCTTGATTCCCTTCAAAGCCATAGGACTCAAAGAATTATTTACTTATCTTATTAACACATGATACTATTTCTTCATATAATGAGAATATGTAGGATAATATTTCCCATATAAATGTAGACTTAATATCTTGATATATAGGATCCTTCATACTCATTGGGTCATGCATATTTCTGGAGTTATCATTCCTTCTACTGGGCACCATTTATAAATAATGGCCTACACTTGGTTAGTTTATGAATTGCAATGCATAATTACAAAATTGTAAAATACCTAATGTAAATTGAAAAGATCATTCATATAATCTATAATCATAAAAAATGTTTCCTTTGAGGAAGTATTTACTCATAAATCCTTAATAATGGATTGTAATGAAAATGTGAATTATCATAAGAATATCCCGCAGGAGTGTCGTAAGCAAGAGTGAAGCACGACCCATTATCATGTACCAGGATACCCCAGGTCAAGCCTGTAACTCCTTGTTAACGTTTTCACTCCTAGTTACATCTGTTCTATAGCTACCTCTATCATCTCATATCAAGACATAGATGTATTTCTTGGAAAATAACCAAAATCTATTCATTACCAAAATTCTAGGAAGTTTTTCTATACTAATCCTCAATGTCTATCTTAGGGTATTGTTATTCTATGAGAGTTTTTATAAATATAGATTCCAAGGATTTTACTAAACACTCTCTGATACCAACTGTAATGCCCCAACCATAGAAGCCTAGAGTACGTGCATTATTTTAATACATTGGCATGATTACAAGGAATCAAGTCCCAAAGGACCAATCTATTTTTTAGTCATGGAAAATAGATTATATACATGAATATTACATTACACATTAAAACATAAAAAACAACATAGATAATCAATTGAGAATGGAATTATTCCTCTAGCTTAACCCTGCATATCAAACATAATACACTTCTTGGAATCCTAGGAAAACAAAACATAAGAAAGGGGTGAGCTCAAATTCTCAGTATGGGTAAATAATTTAGCCGAAGCTATAAACATTTAAGTCAGTATGTGTAATAAAAATAATACCATTATAAACATAATATTCAACATAATATAGAAAAATAAACCAAACATTACCATATAAACATAGATGTGGATATTCAACTTTAGTAGGATAATCATATGCAACAAATAATTTCAAAATGAGGGAATGCCAAACATCGGAGATCATTAAAACATTGTCAAGGCCTCATGCCAATAATTCAAATATTAATTTTTTAAAGGCCTCGTGATTAGAAATAATTTTGTCTAATGAGACTTACTGATGCATCGAGGAGCTGTAGCGGGCTCCACCAATTACATACTACGTATACTGCATTCCTCATATGAAAATGATGAAACATAACATAACAATTTTTATTAATACTATCCAACGAAATGACAATATATTAACCATAAACTATGAATGGTATACAAAATAGCACATTGACTGTCAAACATATAATAACACATTCAATAAAATATTGAAGATTGTATTTATAACAAATCCACCTTAATGAAGAATAATTTCCAAAAAGGATGTTGACCCAAATGAAAATTATTAAAAAACTCTTTTAGAGAAATATCACTTTTTCATGAAAATATTTAAAAGTCACTAAATTAATAAAGGAAAACATTTAATGAAATTATTGAATCAATGTGTCCTATACCACTTTGAAACTTTTAAAATGTATTATCATTTTTAAACACTGATGTCTATATAAATAAATACTTAAAACCCATTTTGAAAATATGGACATTAATGAGAATGATTTAGAATAACAAATATTTAAACAATTTAAAATGATGATCTAGTTAAAGAGTCCCTTCCATAAAACCATAATATATTCCTTTTGAAAGAAATTTTATGAAACATAGACATAGATGAAAAATATGTCCCAGTAAATACATACATATATTCAATCTCAGATAATAATGAGATTCAGGAATTAACCCTTACATTGAACTTTCCTTTGGTCGAGGGTACGTTTATCCTCCTGTATAATGACCATAGTAAGTTATTAAATTATACAAGAACCATATTAATATTTATTATATAATAATATTTTCAATTATGAATTTATAATGCCCTTCTAATAATGATTTCCATGTTAAATTAACATTTTGGGTAATAATCGCTTTCTTTATTGTATGTGTTTTAACTTGTTATTGTTGATCGTATCATTTGGATCATGATTTAAATAATTCCAACATATAAAACATGTTTAATATATAAAATATATTTAGAATATAAATATGTATAATATATATATATATGAATGGAAATCACCGTTTATGGAGATGGTTGGTCATATGTAATTGTCTATGTGATTTATTAGTTAATATGTCATTGATTTTAGTTAAATGATAAGAAAAATAGATATCAAATATGAAACAATTTGGTTACATTTCATGTTTATATATTATTTTATAACTTATTCTTACAATATTGGTTTTCATAAATAGTTAGAGAGATAAAGAAATACTTTTTACTCCTCTATAGATCATATGATCCGGTAAATTTTAATTTCAACACTTAGACATAAAAAAATTATATTTGGATATCAATTTATTGAAGTGAGTGGTGAATTAAAAATTAATCGAATCAAAACCAATGGTTGTAACTGTGCTTATATATCATGTAATTGTATTTAATTATATTCTTAGAGAATAAAATATTTCCTAGAATATATGCAAAGTATATTGAAATAAAAATATTTTCCTATTACAATCATTTTTTGATAAATCAAAGATTATATTAATACATCATAAATTTATTTTTTGTAGCCCTTAACATTACATTAATAATTAACTTTCGTGGGATCAGTGACCTCAATCAATATCTATAATTATTTATTAATTTTTTAATGTCCATATAGACACAAGGCATATAATTTATCTTACAAGGGAACCTGTTAATGTGTTATTCCATATAACCAAGTTATATCTCTTTCTACCTTATTAAGAGGATGTTTTATTAGTTTTTTATGATATTTTTTCAACCAAATATTTTTCAAATATCAAACCCCTGATTATTAATATAATGTTTTAATTATAAGGATATAATTTATTTATTATGGGGAGAATTTAAGGCATTCAAAATCTAAAGTGATAACATTCTACTCGATATCATATGGGACACACAACACTAAGCTTAAATCACCCAAAAAATATATTTCATTAAATTCAATCACTTCAATAGATTTTTTAACATGAATCCCTCCTTCCGAATGAACCATTTTATAATATATCATTATAATGAAGAAATACAATTATATTTGAAGAATAAAAATCACTAAAATACAAAAATTATGGTTAACTAGTTATTGTAAATAATATTAGAATCATTTAATTTTTTTAAATAAAATATTTTGTTTCTAAAATAAGTCCCAGTAGATATTTTCTAAAATTATTTAAAATTATTGATTAACTTTTTTTAAAGTTTCTTTGAAAAAATAAAATTTAATTTTTAAATCATAAGAACAAAATTATATTTGGATGAATTTTTGGTATTCTTCTAAAATAAATCATCTTTGGTTGACTAGTGAAAAAAATATAATTTTAATTGGAATCAACCTTTTAATTTAAATAATTAATAGTTTTAAACTATATATTTAACTGGATTTAATGTAAAATTAGATAAATTTTATATCAATCAATATAATTAACGAATTTTTAATAATTTTTAATCTATCTTTTGATAAAAACCATTTTATACTTTAAAAAAAATTATTTGAAAACCTGCATTCTAATTGCCTCATCAGGATTTATTTAAAATTAAAATATTCCACTATTATGCAAGGAATTTGGAAAAAATGTATTCCAAATTTTAAATTTGAATTACTTAAATTATTTAATGATGTTAAATTATTTCAGGACAAAAATTAATAGTGAAAATAGTACAAATTATTTATTGTAATTAATGATAATAAATATTTTCAAGGGGATAAATTAATATGATATGGATTCAAATGACCTATTAACCTGTATGAAATATATTTTCTAGACATATTTAAAATTTATACCTTAAATTCTCATGAATAGTTTAATTTCATGGAAATCCTGTGAATTTTTTTTAATTGTATGGAATTATTGGAAGACCGCACGCTTCGATGACACATTATTCTGATACTCAGTGAGCTCGGGATGAAATCTTTTACATTTTATAAGGTACATTGAGAAAATGTGATAGTGGGTTTTTATATCATTTGAACTGGTGGTAGGATCATAAATCTGAGGGCACCGTGGTACTTGAAAGGACACGATTCACCTAGAAATGACTGATCTCTGGACAGAAAGGGCCAACTAAAAATGTTATATTTTTGATCTTTCGTGAAAAATAATAAATTAATTTAAAATAATTATTTTATTTCTTTTCTCAACATTGAGTGGCAGATGGTGACATTGTGGTGCTGTGAGGAGGCACATTAATGGAGTGTCAGTAGTGGCTCAATTGAAACTGTGTTGCTCTTATCTCAATGATACAATAAAGGTGGATCCTTAAATGTGGCTCTTTTAATGAGCATCAAAAATTTGTGCAACATCAATGCGCTTTTTATTTCTTTTAATAATCCAATATGTTGGAGTTTGGGGATTACCAGTTGCTGGAAAATCGCGGACGAACCGCTGGAAGAATCCCTCTCTAATGAAGAATGAAGGGAAAGATGTAGGATGATTGAATCCGGGGGTTTTCCAGCGCCATGAAAACCAACGACCTCAGATCGACAATGAAATGAATCATATCCTTTTTCATCATCGGATCCAATGAATCTTGGTAGTGGTTTATGCATTCTATGTATATGATGATTTCTTCCTCGTTCATGAAAACTATTGATGAACACAAGTCAAACGAAAAATGGGTTAATCCAAAAATCACTCATTATTCTTATTAGATATTGTGTGGGGGTTTAAAAGGGTATATTTCTCTTGTTTTGAGGTTAATACTTTCTCCCATGCTTAAAATCTAACACGGAGGGCGTGATCGGACATGAACTTGGCCCGAGCCCTCCGCAATAGTTGTTTGGGGTGTGTTATTTATAGATGATTTCTTGAGATGGTTGAAAAGTCATTTTGAGGCCATCGCTGTGAAGGTGATGACAAAACATTTCTATAGACAAATACTGTTCTAGAAACAGACCACCGGAGTGACTTCGGTGGCTCTTCAAAGGAACTGTCGGCACACCGACACTAACGACGAAGGGTGGTGTTGTGCCATGATGAAAAAGAGGTAAAGTGTCCATTGACGCCGAGTGGAGGGAAGGCCCTCCTCTGGGCCATTTGGTGGCTGGTGAGCTACGGATTTTCGACTGTGTGTGGAGGAGGCCATGCGTCCGTGGGGCTAGTGGGGGAGCCAGATGCATCGCGATTGTCGCATCTCGGATGGGCAGTGTCCGACCACCCGCACCGCACGACCAGTCATTGGTGAGCTGGCAACACCCTAGATAGCGGGCCAGTCCAAACTTGCACCCAATTGTAAGGTCCCGCGCATTTGGCCCAGAACCTCACCCTTTGTGTTAGGCCAGATGAGACCGAGTCGCCGGGCATCCCGACCGACTGGACCCGCGGCCAAACAGGGCCATGTCCAGCGATGCCCATTGGGACTAGCACACTATCCTGGATAGAAAAGACTGAACCCATCCCAAAATAGGTTAGGTTCATTCTATCTAGATTGAAATGAGATATGTGGGACCCCTAGGTGGGGTTGATCAGGTTGGTCTGACCGGGCACAGATGCAACCAACCCATGTTTACTAAAAACCATGTATCTCTTAGAACATGCATCATATTGATGCACTGTCAGTGGAGATGGGACCCTTTCATTGGATAGGTCCTTATGATATACTACACTTGAGTTTTAGTAGGTTTTGTATTATTTTTGGGTCATATTGGACTCAAATCCAACATGTAACATTTTACTAAAAAATCTATAACTCATAGACCTGGTGTTTGAATGATGCACCATCAATAGCATTGGGACCATTATGATAAGATGGTCTTTTGGGGTTTCTCTTTGTGGGAATTTGTGGTGGTTGAGGTATGAATGATGGATTTAGTGTAAGATCCTATTGGAATCAAGCATACTATGTTTGGGAATCCCATGGCTGTCTGTGATGTGAAGAAAGAATAGCGACCCTGAGTTAGTCATCACCAAGAGATCCTATTTGGGTCAGCACGTAGTGGTCCTATTTGGGTATGCACCTAGTGATCATGTGTGGTTGAGAACATAGTGATTCTCTATAGGTCAGAGCCTAGATATTATTTTTGGATCATCACCTAGCGACCTTGTAAGGATTAGCAGTAGAGACTCTAGATTGAATAAGATTATCTTGCTTTCTGACTAATCATCCTTACATTTTCTCTTAAGTTAAACCTAGTGTGAGCTACATAGTTACTATGTACAAAGAGTTTGTGATCTTTCATGGAGGTATTTCCTCTGTGGTATTTCATTTTTGGTGTTTTCATTATTTTATTACTGAGATACCTTTGTGGATATTAGGGTCCCTACTGAGTATTATTATATTGTCCTCAGCACGGGCTTCGCCTACACGTGTTGTGTCTGGTGAAGACGATCAAAGTTTCGACAGAGGTACATAGTGGCACGAGACTAAAAGACATTATGACTATGGATTTTGTGGCATAGAACTAGGTGGGGCCTAGTAGGATAAGGTGGATAGGACATACCACTTCGGATTCCAGTAGCATCACTACACTCATGACAATGTGGAGTTTTTCAGGGATGGCCATCAGTCTTTCCTTTTGTAGTTTTTTGTTTTTTGTTTCTTGTTGGGTTTTTATTATGTCCCACATTCTTTCACTTGTAATTTATCTCTGCCTTGTTTTAATTGTATAATTTTTCCCCCTTTTAGTGTGTTGGGATGTGGTTGGGCGTGTGTTTGTATAGAGGTTTAAATGAAATGTCTTCCCATTTGGGATATTCCTTTCCCGTACGAGTCACCATCCCGTAGCCTATAGATAGGGGGATTCTGGTAGTCATGAAACTGGACCCGAGGGACAGGTTATGTAAAAGTGGTATTAGAGGGGAGTCAGTTTTACCAGAAGTACTAATAGTTTGTATTTTTAATGGGAGGAACAATGTTAAGTGTATTCAGTTCATCTTTGAAATTGTGGAGTCAACAATTGGTGTGGTGGATGATATATCCATTCACTATGACCCTAAATTATATTTTCCAACTCAGTACCTAAAAACATTGGATGGATGTTTTTTTTGAAATGTTTTTCTCTTGATCTATTTTGAGTCAGCTCACGAGGTATAACTTATTTACCATGGAACACCTGTTTCTCTACAGGATGCCTCCACAAAGATATACAGCCACGATTCTAGTGAGAGATCAAGGAGATGGTCCACCAAGTGATGAGGCATCGATGCATAGTCCTATTACAATGATATCACCTTTGGGTGGTTTACCTGTAGCACCACCACCCGGAGCATTGTAGTTGTGACCAACCCCACCAGCGGGCAGTGCATGTCAACTGAACGCACTACACAAGTTCCAGAGAATGAGACCTCTGATATTTTGAGGAGAGATAGATCCTCAGGTAGCTGAGGATTGGTTGGAGGTAGTTACTATTTTTTTTCCTAGTAGAGGCACTGACACCATATGGTAGTTCTAGCCGCTAGCCTTTTCCTGGGAACGAAAGGGAGGTGGTGGAGCATGATGCTATAGAAACAAGAGGAGGCAAACCTTGTCTGGATGGACTTATAGAGCCTCTTCATAGAAGAGTTAATACCATTGATGCTATGCCCAGTGTATGTTCATGAGTTACTAAACCTACTATAGGGTAGCCTGACTGTGACCCGATACTCAGCGAGGTTTACTTAACTCTCCAGCTACTCCACCGAGATGGTATGAGACACTTTCTTCAGGACCCAAACCTTTTAGTAGGGACTTTGATGGGATATCATGGCATTGATGATTTCACTCAGTATCCCTAGGTAGGTTGGAGTACAAGAGAGAACCCTACCGGTGGAGAGATTCCCAACCGAGCAGGCACTGACGCTAAGAGCCACCATTAGACGACAGGTGGTCAAGTCTTCTATAGCAGGTAGTAGAAAGAAAACATAGAAGCCCAAATGGGCCAGACCTTCTAGACTATGGCCCAAGGATACGTGGTGAGAGGTGCAGAGATCACGAGGTACAAGAGGTCATCTGAGGACTGCAGTTTGTTAATATTGTTGTTCATAGGGGCACATATCTCATGACTATCCAACTCATCAGACGGATGACCAGTAGGTGGTGAAGGGACCGCTGAGATAGTGATAGAGGTTCGAGCGAGGAGTTCCATAGGGTGGATAATGTGGTAGGAGAGTTGGCCTTGCAGCAGGTGGTGGGTGAAAATATGAGGTGTTACCACCACCACCCCCAGGTTATCCATCATTAGCTTTGAGAGTAGGTGGATAGGGGAGGGGCCAATGTCAGAAGATGGAGGCCTACGACCACAGTTCTCCAAATATGATTATAGGTATGATTTGTTTATTATCCAACATAGATTCAATTCTTATGGAAAATTTTCTAGTCACTATTTCTTTACCACAGAACTAGTTCGAGGCTCGAAGATTCTTATGGATCTGATGAATCGATCCTTGCAATTAGAGACTATAAAGGGATAGGATTCTATGATTACACACTGATGCGAACCGAGTGAGATTTCTTTAGGAGACGATAGCTTTAGCTGGGATCTCCTAGTAGCTGCATCATGGCCTTACGATGTCACCTTGGGGAGAGACTAATTATCCATACTCCATGATCATATCGAATGTTTTATGCACAATGTTCGGTGTGTCTGTGAGGATTGGACCAGGTTTTCGTTCACCAACAAGAAGGGAACCTTTGCTGGACAAGATGGGCTTTACCATCTGAGGGTCCATATGATCACTCACCAGTTGGATAGTCTCACCCACGGTGCAGTGTATGAGGGGAGTCTGAGATTTCCTGTAGTGGTGGATGAATATGAGGATTTCTATCCAGAATATTTCCTAGGATTACCTCCTCGAAAATAGGTAGACTTCTGCATTGACTTGTACCTAGGGATGACACTAATATCCACACCGAAATTCCATATGGATCCCACAGAGCTTTGAGAACTGAGGGTACAGTTGGAGGACTTACTAGAGAAGGGGTTCGTAAGGCCCATTGTTTCTCCATGGCCCGCCCCAGTGCTTTTTTCTATGAAGGAAGACAAGTGTTTGAGGTTGTACATGGACTTTCGGAACCTGTTCCTGGATAACATGATGCACAAGTATCCACTACTGAGGATTGATGACCTCTTCAACAAGCTAATGGGAGCAAGGTGGTTATCGAAGATAGACCTCTGATCGGGCTACCACCAACTTTGGGTATGGGATTAGAGTGTACTTAAGACATACTTCATGTTTAATTATATCCACTAAGAGTTCTTCGTGATGCCCTTCGGCGTGACCAATGCCCCAATAGCAGTCATGGAACTCATGAGAAAGATCTTCATAGCTTACCTCAATCATTTCGTGGTGGTCCTTATTGATGACTTCTGGGTGTACATGGTGTCGGAGGAGAAGCACGCAACACACCAACAGTTACTTCTGGATACACTCTGGGAAAACTAGATTTATTATAAGTTCTTGATGTGTATGCTTTGTATATGAGATGTCCACTTTCTAGGACATTTCATCTCTGATTCTATATTTTAGGGGATCCAGCAACGATATAGGCAGTACTTTCTTGGGAGTCACCCCGGAGTGTGACCGAGGTATCGAGTTTCCTGGGGTTGGCTGCGTACTACTGGAGTTTCTTACCAGAGTCTTCCAAAGTAGTAGCACCCTTGTCAGCATTGAAAAAGAAGGTACAAACCTTTGTGTGGATGGAGAGGTTCTAGTAGAGTTTCCCATAGATGAGGTGGAGACTTACAAGTGCCCCCATCTTGAGACTACTAGAAGAGGGAGTAGGGTATGTTGTCTTTTGTGATGAATCAGGAACCTGACTGGGTTGTGTCGTGATGTAGGAGTAAGTAGTGATC
Organism: Viscum album; assembly: GCA_963277665.1. Taxonomy (NCBI): domain Eukaryota; kingdom Viridiplantae; phylum Streptophyta; class Magnoliopsida; order Santalales; family Viscaceae; genus Viscum; species Viscum album. Next base: position 255,764,149 of record OY728123.1, read on the forward strand.
ACCTATGACTCACAATAGTTGAGGTAGAAAGAGTATAACTACGTAACCCATAACCTGGAGTTGGAAATAATGGTATTTACCTTGAAGACGTGGCAAAACTACTTGATGGTGATCGATTTACAGTTTACTCTTACCGAAAGAGTCTCATGTTTATATTCTCATAGAAGGACCTAAAACTGAGACAAAGATGATGGCTATAGTTCCAATATGACTATGAAATTGAGATATTCTACACTCTTGGGAAGGGGAATGTGGTGGTTGATGCGCATAGCAGGAAGTCTGGTTTGTAGCTACTGAGTGTGGTGATGGAGCAACTAGCCGTGATGAAAATATCCTTCCTGGAATGTGATGGAGTAGCTTACCTCCAGTATATGAATGTCACTACCACACTCATTCAATGAGTTAGGGAGGCACATATTTTGGATGTTGAGTGCATGGAAAAACATGCTCATATATCCTCAAGACATGCAACTGATGGATTTTCGATAGGTGTGGAGAATGTCATCTTTTTTAAAGGATGATCCATAGTACTAGTGATGTTTATGGAGGAGGTATTGAGGGAGTTCCAACTTACCATTTGGGAAAACATATTTGTGTGAAAAAGATGTATCAATACCTCTGACATTAGTATTGGTGGCCAGGGATGATTATAGTAGTGACCATGTTCATTTTGCGATGCCTTTCTTTTTAGCAAGTAAAGGCTGAGCATCAGGTTCCAGTAGGCATGGCATGACCGCTTGAGGTACCAATGTGTAAATGGGATGGTATCTCAATGGACTTCATATCATGGTTACCACATACATCATGGGGCCATGATCCCATCTAGGTGATCATTGACCAACTCACCAAGTCGGCTCACTTTCAACCCTTCTAGTAGTAGGGACCGGTAGAGGGCTTGTGACACCTCTATGTCTGGAAGATATTGTCACTCCACATGGTGAAATTGATGATTGTCTCAAATTGTGATGCATGATTTAAAACCCATATATAGAGGGTATTACAGGATACATTTGCGACGTAGATACACTTGAGCACAAATTTTCACCCCCAAAAGGATGGTCAGATGGAGCAGACCATATAGCCCTCGAGAGGACATCATTTGTGCTTGTGTCTTGGATTTTGGTCATAGTTGGGAGGACCAACTACCACTTATGGAGATTTCATACAATAAAAAGTATCACTATACCATTATCATGACACCATTTTAGGCCTTGTATGGTTGACCCTGTAGATCACCCCTATGTTGGACAGACCCAGGAAAGTCTGCACTCATAGGTCCATAGTTGGTATGGGAAACCACTGAGAATGTGTGGATTATCCCGGATAGGATGAGAACTACACAGAGCAGGAAGATGTCTAATGCCAATATGAGATGGAGACCCTTGGAGATTGAGGAGGGAGATCATGTATTCTTTTTTGTCTCATCCAGATGAAGATTATTGAGATTTGGATAGGGATACAAGATATCACCATGGTTTATCAGACCTTTTTAGTTCCAGAGTAGAGTTGGCCTGGTGGAATACCTCTTAGCTCTTCCCCCAAAGATTCAACGGGTGCATAATGTTTTCCATGCATCACAACTGAGGAGATACGTGCATGTTCCATCGCACATCATCAGCTGGGGCGAGCTGGACATTAACAATGTGGTGACATTTCTAGAGTTCCCGATGGAGATAGAGGATCAATATGAGCGAGTCCTACGTAGGTGGTCGATTTGAATGATGAGTTCTCGGTGGAAACATTGCAATCTCTAGAAGAGAACATGGGAGCGAGAGGCATATATTAATGCTTCGTACCCCATCTGCTTGTTTTTATTTTGGTTTTGGATTTCAGGGACATAATTCCCTAAGGTGGGGAGAATGTAATGTCATAGAAATTCTATGTAATTGTTTTTTATTATATGGAATTATTTTGAGACCACAAGCTTCAACAATAGAAGATTCCATAGCCTTGTGATCCTGAAACTAAATTTTTAAATTTTTTTATGGTATGTTTAGTAAACATGTGAGTGGGTTTTTTCTATCATTTTAACCACTACTCGGATAGTAAATATGAGTGTACTGTTGAAATCAAAACACTAGGAATCATCTAGAAATGACTTAACTTCGGCCGTGAAGGGCTGAGAAGAAAAGTTATTTTTCTGAAATTTTATGAAAAATAAAAAAATTATTTAAAAAAATTATTTCATTTCACTTCTCACCATTGATTGGAAGATGGAGATGATGCAGCACATCGAGGAGGTGGCAACGAGGTTCATTAATAGAGGTTCACTAATGGCTTATTAAAAACAATGATGCTGTTATATTAATGACTCATTAATGGCGGATCAATAAATGTTGATCCGTTAAAGAGAATCATAAATGCTTGCAATTTCGATGCACTTTTTATTTCATTTTTTAATCCAACATGTTGGAGTTTGGGCATTAAAAAGTGTTGGGAAATCTTTAATGAACCACCGGTAGAATCCCTCTCCAATGAAGAATAAATAACAAAGAGATTATCATTGGAGGATCAGATATGGAGGTTGGAAAGTGGTGAAAAATTCTAGTGATCATGGACCTATGACAAAGTGAATTGCATCCTTCATCATCAGCAGATCCAACGAATCTAGGTAGGGGTTTATGCATTCTAGGTATTTGATTATTTCTTCCTCATTCTTGAAAACTAATGATGAATGCTGATCAACCGAATAATGGGTTGAACCATAAATTGCTCATTCTTGTGGTTGTATACTGTGTGGGGGTTTGAATTGGGGTTTTACTCTTGTTGTGTGGTTAATACATTCCCCTATTCTTAAACTCTAATGCGGAGGGCGCAAATCAACATTAAAAAGGCTCAGACCCTCCGCTATAATTGTTTACGTTGCATTCATCATAGAGGATTTATTGAGATGAAGAAAATGTGAGTTTGAGGCCATATCAGTGAAGGTGGCATCATAATGTTTCTGTAGACCCAATTGTTTTGAGAAAAAGACCACTGGAGTGACTCTGGTGGCTCATCGAAGGTACTAACGGTGCACTGGCGCCAGTGGAGGCTGCGGGCGGAGTGTGGCGGCACGCTGTGGTGGCAGGAAGCTGTGGTCGAATGGCCACAATGGTGTGGTGTAGATCATATTAGTTCCACGTGGAGGGACGACCCCTGACTGGTCCGTCTGGTGTCTTGCAAGCCACGGTCCATCAGCCATGGCGAGAGGAGGCCTAGTGTCCACAAGGCCAATAGGGGAGCTGGATGTGATGCTGCTGCAGCGTCCCGGCTGGACAGTGCCTGACCAACCGCACTGTATGATCTGTCTTCTATTGGTTTGCTACATGCCAACCAGTAGGCAAGACATGCACCAGTGAGCCAGACCCATTCCCTTTGTGCCAGGCCAGATGAGACTGGGTTTCCGGGCTACTCGGAAAACTGCACCCTCTGCCAAATCATGACGGATCAATTGAGGCCCATTGGCCATGGCCCACTATCCATGTCGGACCAGACCGAACCTGACCCAAATCAGGTTAGGTCAAGTGAGTCTAAATTGAATTGGGGTATGTGGGACCCAAGAGAAAGGTCGATCAGGTTGGTCTGATCGAGTCAGACCCACCCCTATTTATTAAAACACTCATATCTCTCAGAACGTGAATCCTATTGATGTTCCATCAGTGGAAGTGAGACCTTTGTGATGGGGCAGTCCTTATGATATACTCCACATCAGTTATTGAAGAAGTTAGAGTACGAATGGGTTGGATTGGACTCTAATCCAACCAAACCCTTTTTACTAAAATGCCTATAACTTATAGATCATCCATCCGAATGACACGCCGTCTGTTGCATCGGGACCTTTACGATGAGACGATCCATTGGGGATTCACTATGTGGGACTTCGTGGAAGTTGAGATGTGATTGATGGATTGAGGATAGGATCCTCCCAGAATTAAGCATGCTAATTTTGGGAATGTAGTGGCCGTCTGTGACATGAAGAATGAATTGCAATCCTGGGTGGGTCAGCACCTAGAGATCCTGTGTGGGTCAGCACCTAGCGATCCTATGAGGGTTAGCACCTAGCGATCCTATGTGGGTTAGAACCTATCGATCCTCAGTGGGTTAGAACCTAGTGACACTTTTTTGGTCATCACCAAGTGATCAAATGTTTGTCAGCACCTAGAAACCCTTTACGGATCAAAAGAAAAGAAACTTGACAGAATAAGATGATCTAGCTTTAGGACATATCATCTTTAAATCTGTACTTATACTATACTTGTTGTGAGATGATTCTTTTTCATAGTGCTATGTATTTGAGATCTTTATTTGTGGTATTAAAACAATTGTATTTTATTTGTGGTGTTTTACTTCATGGATTACAGAGAGACCTTAAGGTTATTGGGTTCCCTACTAAGTATTGTTATACTCACCTCTTAATGGGTTTCGCCTGTACATATTATGTCTGGTGCAGATGATCGATGTTTCTACAGAGGTTATTAAAGGGACAAGACTGATAGACACAATGCCAGTGGACTTGGTGTCCTGGGACATGGTGGGTCTCATTTGGACTAGGCAGACCTGACATTCTACTTTGGATTCCCATAGCTTCACTACTCTAATAATGAAATGGCGATTTCCGCAGATTCCCATCATAGTTTCCTTTTTTTACTTTACTATTTTAAGTTCCTTATTAGATCTATATTTTGGTCCCCTAAAATTAACTTTTACATTCACTAAGACTTGTTTTAATGGTATATTTTTTCCCATTAAGCGTGTTGGGATGTGGTAGAGCTTGTGAGAGTACATGTATAAAGGAAATGTATTACCTTTTTTGTGATATGCCTTTATGGTGCTAGTCACTCTCCCCTGGACTATAGAACGTGGGCTTGGGGTAGTCATGGAATGGGCCCTAGGGGATGGGTCATGACAAGTGGTCTTTTATTAGATCTTATTTACATGATTTTTTTGTGGAATTAATCTTTTCATAACTTACATGTGTTCCACTCACCTCACTAATAAAAGGCCAACCCGCTCATCTCTTCTTCATACCTACAAAAAATTTTGGGTATGAAGTTAAATAATAAAATAACATCCCAATATACCTCTACTAATACTATAATCAATAGTTTTTTCAAAAATCCATATAGGAAGGATTTTGGATAAAATCCTAAGGAGGATACAAAAATAAGAGGTAATGTTCACGAAGAAACATTTTTCTTTTTTTTCTTCTTCTACTTCCTTAAATTATCAGTAAAACCTAGTGATATGATATCATCTAATTCATAATTATATTTATTTTTAATACTAATTTATTGTTCTATAAAAACCTCTAAATCCATTAAATGGGTTATGATATCATCATTCGAGGGTTCGATAGACTACCACCTCAAAAACAAGTGTAATTTTTTCCAATACCACCTCTCAATGTTTGGTATGATGATGGGTATAAAGTATATATATGATTATTATAATATAAATATACCTATTTATTTATGTTATCATAAATAAATTTTTGAATTTCATTTCAAATGGAATATGATAATGTTTCTCATGTGTACGGAGGACTAAAACGTTGCAAAAAATATGCGATTTGTTTTTTGATTAATGTTATACATAGAAGGTGATATGGATAAAATTATTATATAAGTGGAAAATCAATTAAATAATTATGGTATTTAGGAGATATTGTTCATTATAAAAATTTAATATATCATTTTATTTCTTTCACTAAAATATAACGATGAAGCTAATGTACTAGTGGACTACCACCTTCATAAAGTGAGGCGACTAATTTTCATTTACCAAACAAAAATGATGATATATACAAGTATATCTAAATAAGTAAATTGGTATTTATGATATTAAAATCATCCTATAAATAAAAAATATAACCTACATATTTTCCATGATAGTCATTGAAAAAATGAAAGACTACTCATTCTAATATACAACATACAATCACCCTGATCATAACATACATACTTTTTCATAACAATCATTAATTATTTTTACAAAAAGTATAAATGATGTATCAATATGAATATAATTTCATGATTTTTAATTTCGTTACTATAAAACTCTATTATATTCTAACAACTGGATAATTTATGAAGAAAGATGCATAAAAAAGAAGGAAATTAACAAAAGTAATAACAATGTTAATGAAAGATTATAAACAAATGAGCAATAAAATGTCATAAAATTAAAATATATAATTTTATTTATATTAACTTGGTTTATTTATAAGTTAATAACATGTTTAGAATCACTATACCACATATTGAATAATTTGAAATCAAAATTTTGTGCGAGGTAAGAGATTTCAGCTCATTTTTATTTTATTGAGTCGTATTATAGTATGTTGAACATAATTTCCTTTATTTGGGGTATATTCTAAACAGTTGAAATGTTATATCATCATTTTTAAATAATTATATGTATTTCATGTTTTAATTTGAATTAATTCATTGATTATTATTTTACTTGATAATTACCACTTGTTTAATAATATCATAACTCAATTTATTTGCACTGGGATATACAACTTCTTCATTGTTATTGATATTATAAGATTATCTGTATAATAATTTTTTATTATATTATGTTTTACTTACAATTTTTTAATATGGGATTATAATTCATAATCATAATAATCTCATTGATTAATTTACACTACTTTGTTTTATTATTGAAAGCGTTTATTTCCATGTCTCATTCAGATTGATATTGTTTATTCTTGAATTCAGGTAAAGAACATTAGTTGATCATTATATAAATAAAACCATATAATCTTATTATACTATTGATATTCATGATATTTTTATATAATTTAACTATTTTTCAACACTTCAATTCTTAAATAAATGAGAAATTGTTTTTATGAAAATCTATGTTCATTTCTCTATTCAGTTTTAAATCCATTTTGATTCAAAATATTGTTTTTAAAAAATATTTCAATATACTTATACCCTTTTAGAAATTTTTTATTAATTTAATTTTTACATATTTAAATTTTTTTCAATTTTTTTAAGTAATGTTATTCATAATTTTCAAAAAAAATCACATTTCTAATATTTTCACAGTGAAAAATGAGTTTTATTATAAACATGTTCAACTTATACACAATTATAGGTTGAAATGGAATTCATTTCCTTGAAAAGTCTTTTCTATGTATTCATGTTAATTTTTTTAATAAAAATATTAAAATTCTAAAAACTCACTATTTATAAAAGATATTTTCAAAAATTGGATTTTCAAAACTAATATTATTTAAAAAGTGATTTTCAAATTGAAAAAAAATATTTTCCAAAAGAATTTTTTATTCATAATTTTATTGTATTTTCATTCATCAAATATGTCTCTCATTTATTTTTACACTACTAGGGATCTGTTTTATTGGTACTATCTATATTTTTCCTTTGAATGGTTTATGATTATCTTGATCGAGGGTAGTATTGACATTCACTTCATTGATTCATTTTTATCATTTATTTTTTCCTTGAATTATTTACATTCTTGTGATTGTTTTATATTACACATCCATAAAATTAACATATTATTAATAATGGATATATTTATTTTAAAAACTGTATATCATTTTAACCTATGGTGTTATGCATTGAAGGCTATTTATTTATATGGGAAACTATTTTTAAATATTTATTCCTTTATCTATAATGATATTTTATGATTAGGAACATTTTTTTGAATTAAATTTATTATTTTATATATGGTGAATGATTGGGAAATGTCGGAAATGGTTTGGGCCTAGTTATAGATTGTCCATAGATTCATCAGTAGCCTCATGATAGGAATCAATTGGTAGGACTTAGTTAAATGTTGTCCTTACCATCAGTTATAGACTATCATTAGGATAGATATTCATGGTTGAGGAATCATGTACCAAGGAAACATGATGTCCCATTATTATAATTTACGTAAAAAATAATGGACTTATTATTATCCATGATATATTTCTCTATGATATTATCTAATGAGGAATTTCATTCATAGTTTATTAATTAAAATTCATAGGTTTTCTGTTATTTATATTTCCATATTCAATATGTCTTATCTTGTTAGGGTAGTTATATTATTCATTAAAGGGAATGTTTTTTTTCAATTATTTACCATTCCAAATCGATTATGTTAGCCATATTTTATTAAATGGAATATGTTTTTATTTATTTATCATTCCATATGAATTATTCTCATTGATTCCTGATATCTTACACTATACATAACCCTTAAAGATCCTTTGATATAACCCTTATTTTTTTTTCCTGGTAATTCATGAAGTGTACTATAAATGATATAAATGAATACTGTAGAGGTAATAATATATTCTTGAAAAAAAATTATATTGTAGTTTTTATATTCAAATATAGTATGTGATTCATGTATGTGTCATGTTTAACAATACTACTAAAATATTATGTCAATTATGATGTGATTCCTTGTCTCTTATCCCAATGGATCAAATTAAGACACCATATCAGGTATACTGGGGACAAGGTTGCTACAATCACACAAAATAGATTCCCATAGTAACCCAATTCATTATCTATATATTCATTAAAAGGCTATTATTCTATGTGAAATCAACAACAAACACAATAGGTGTCTAATATATATTAACTATATTATAATGAAGTATCCTAAAAAAATTATGTTTTAGTATAGGTGACTACATACATAACCCCATTAGCAGTTTCATCAATGTAGAAAAACATGTTATTATTCCCCATCCCCATCAATTTAATATTTTTAAATCATTATCATTATTATTAAAAAGATTATATTCAAAAAATGTGTGGAAGAAACATGGAATCCCAACATGTATCCCATAAACAGGTAGAGAATGAGGATACCCAACTCAATGAAGATTTATGATTCACCACACACTACATAGTGAAGAAGAACATCCTATAACCCAAAAAATCACAAGGAAATCCTCGATTGAGATGATTTTCATAATTAAATCATAAAAAAGAAACATCACCATTTCAAACCCTCTTGGAAATTATACAATAAAACAAGGTTATAAATTGAAGAGCTCAAATCTGATCACAAATGATCAACTAATGAAACCCTAGTACCAATTTAGAATGAATTAGGGAAGAGATATTATCCAACGTAACTTGGGTTAACACACATGTCAATTCCAAATTCACTATGTGAATTCCATGGAATATATAAAATGAAAGTCACAAAATAATTTCCTGTCATATATTGATCATTTTTCAATCTTCCATTGAAAAACATGGAGCCACAAGATTAATAAATATACTTTTCCAATTACCCTTTCATATCATAAATACATCAAATGTTGGAATCATATCTTAATCACAATCCACAAACCATATTCTATGCAAAAAAATAATCCTAAAATAACAACATGAGATTCTCTTTCATGATGTGAATAACAAATTTTAATTCTATTATATCAACATCCTCTCTAAAACCCTCCTCATGACTCTTATAAACTCCTCCAATGGAAAAATTAGAAATTTATCAGGATATAAAATAATTAATTGTTTCAATATAGATTGTTTATGAATTTTATGACGAAATATATAATGAAATATTTTCATTTCAATGGTCTATTATTTAATGATATAAAAAATCTTGTATGATAATGTCACACACACATGTATAGTTTTAATTATGTGATGGGTGGGACTGGAATTATATTCCCTCAAATGAATTAGATATTGGAAGAAAATTCATAATATAATAATGAATGGAATGGGGAGACAAAACAATCCAGTAAAAGAAATTTTCTAATAATATAGTCCAGGAGAGAACCTTGGCTATGTAAATGATAAAATGAAAAGTGAACCCAATACACTAGGATAGTCTTGGAAAATATTCATGACTAAGGATTTTATTTTAAATTCTTATGTTCATCCACAAAATATATGTGTTATAAATATGAAATATTCTCCTAGATTATTATATATTTCTGATAATTCAACACTCAAATGTCATATTTATTTTGGAAAATAAATTATGTCACATTTTATCATTATGATATATGAATTGATGTTATTGATTTTCTATTGTTATGCTTAGGTTATCATAAATTTATTCTTATATTATGATAATTTATTGTTATATTTTATTTTTACCCTTAATGTGTATCTTTTTTACCCATTTTTAGGTTTCCCATATACATTTTAAAATGAAATATTTTGCATTATATGTCTATAAAACGTTCTTGTTGTTATAGAACTAATTGTGAAATGATGTTGATATTTCTTGTACTAGTTTATTTTATATTTGTATTCTAAAATACATTAAAATTTTATTGTTATAGAATAAATTATATTTATGTAATGAATAATATTCCAATAATATGTCTTCTTTAAGTAAAAAAATAATGGGTTAATATAAATTTGGTAAGACTGTTGAAGATACACACTTATGGGATAAAGAAAGTATCAATGTCAAAGAGATTTCATTTCTATCAAACCACTATATATTTTGGTTCATAAAACATGTATTTGAGGTTTTTGTCTCATATAGGATTATTGGGAGCGAATTATGTTTTTTATTAGTATATGTCAATTATATATTACTGAGGGGAAATGAGAAACCAATATTCTATTTATTTAATTAAATGATAAAAGAATAATTCTCATCAATAGTCTTTGGAGAATCACACTATATTCTATATATCATGATCCATTATGATAGATCAAATTGACTCCTTGAAATAAGTCAAATTATATATATTTTTAGGGTATTAAGGATATTGAATATCGAATACTCGATGAGGGGATTATTTCCAATGTAACAAGACATACATCTCTTAATGAAAATATCCTCATAGACATAATATAGAGGGAGAGAATGAACATGGTCCATTTTTATTAAAATATATAATCTTTTAGGTATATCATTATATTTCATAGGATTTATATTTCATAGATCTTTATAATGGTTAATAAATATAAATAATACCCATAAGATCCAAATTAGAGGTTTATTAAATCTACATTTAAGTATCAGGGGAATATAAAATTTTTTCTTGTGATTTATTATGGATATGAATAAATAGTTATTTTGGTATATAGAGATTCTTGTTTCTAAGTATATCATTAGGATATGAAATCTTATTTAGGTTACATGTTCTTCCTTAATGGGTAGTTGTGATTTTGATGAATTCAATGTATCTAGTAGTGAATGATTTTAATGAATATTGAAGCTATATTTTTACTTTTTATGAACATAAACAAGGAATATGGATACCAAATTTCATAAAATAGTTTGATTGGATATATATTATTATAGATTTTAACAAAAAATATTATTATAATACAATATTTTTGGTCCTACAAATTTATCAATGGTCACATCAATAGAAGTAGAAAATACATTAGAAGTATCACCACTTGATTTTTTAGAGGGGTGATGATGCACTAAGGAGAGTTTCCATATTATAGAATGTGGGGTTCCCTATTAATAGAGCCTTATCAAATAAAAAATCAATATCATGTTATATCTGGTTGGGTAATTTTAGTTGTTCGTTTGATCAAGTGAAAGTGAGAATTTATTAGGGTTAGTTCCCTAGGAACCACAAATTTTATATCTTGGAATGAATAAATAGATAAATATGTCGTAACATAAATATGTCTTATACATAAAACAAATGTTATAATATCCTTATATTGTAAGCCATATCGAATGGATATAATAGTTTCAAACTATATCAAGAGCCCTAATGTACTTTGAAATTACACAGAAATATATATCATGTTGTCTATATGAATTATGTTTGATTGGGAATAAATGATATTTTTTTATCAAGTGTTTTCTCCTTTTAAGATCATAAGGATTAATTTTTATGAATTTTACACTTTCTTAATCTCCCTTAACGGAACTTATGAGGAATGAAATCCCAAAAAGATTCTATATATTGAATGTGTTGTTGGATATTCCAACATACAATTAAATGAATTGGTATATAGAAATATTATTATTATTCATGTATATAATGTATCAAGAACATTGATGTATTGATGAAATAGGGATGACATATTCTTATAGTAAGGTATGATACTACATGAACATCATATGTTATATAATATTAATTAAATAAGTTTGAAATTATTTTCCCATCCATTTTAATAGATGTTGATATGTACATTTAATTAATTTGAATTTAATAGTATTATTAAATCAATGGGAATTATAATTTCTTGATAATTTCTTTTAAAATTTTAGAATAAAATTAATCAATAATATAGGCGGGTGAAATTTGTATGAAAGCTTCTTGATGAGACTAATTCCATAGTGTGTTTGTAGATGCAAATAATATATTTTCTTTCCATATGTAATGATACCTTGAGGTTCACAAAATAAGTGTATGAAAAATAATTGTTAAATTACAGTTGATATTAATTTTGAGAGAATATATTACATTGATCTTGTGAAATAATATTTATTCCGATTAAGTTGAACACATAAATTAAATCACACATTAATAAAATTATGAATACATGTCTATAAAATATTAACTATTTATTTATTAAAAAATTAATGGTTGTAATGTATATTTATTACATGAATAATATAAATAAAATTAATTATTTAAATAAATATTTATTTTTTAAAATTCATTAAATTCAATGGTGGATGGATGGGCCATATTGATAACCCAATCGACATAATATATTTTAGTAATTATATTTTAAATAAGTATTAATTTATTTTTTTTCTAAACCATAGTTAAATATCCTTGAGATATCTCATCTCATGGAATATAATAAAAATAATAATAATAATAAAATTACTATTTTACTTATTTTTTATACAGTATTAATATTTTGTTAACAACCTAGGTGAAGTAATTAATTATTAAACCCTAAGTGTATTATAGGATATTATCATATTGATGATTATTTTGTATTATAGAGTACAAAAAATTATATTTCTAGAATTACCATAGGAAAAATATTCTCTAGAATGAGGAATAGAAATCTACCTTTTAATTCTTATGAGGGAGAGAACAATATAATCATTCTTCAATGATCAGAGCATTAAATTTTTAAATCATAGGAGAATAATTAAAGGTTCTTGGGACTTTAATATAACACTAAAAATAATAACCAAAATTTTAAAATATTACTAGAGAACATGTATGAGGCCCCTGCCTTAAACATTAAACAATCTTGTGATAGGTCAATAATTTGAATTTAATTAACATAGAGAACCTTTGCAGGTTTAGTACTTTATAGAATTATATCATAACTCATACATAACAACTTAAATATTAGAAGTATACACCTCACCAAACTATCAATTTTTTCATAATAAAAAAACTTTTAAAAAGAACCATGGTTCTGTTTCTTGTTTTGATAACATAACTTTTCCTTGATCCCATTCATGACTATATTCTACATAAATCATGTGAAAAACCATTCAAAACATGGGATGAGCATAAAAATATCATAAATGGATAAAAATTGAAGGAAAACTATTAGTCTTGGGAAAGCATGTAAACCTTTAATTATTAATCATAATGTAAAACATTTCACCATTAAGTAGTAGTAATTACAATTAAGTGAATATAAGCTCATTACATACAATTTTTATAAATAAAATATTTCCTTAAAACCCATTTAAAATACATATAACATATAAAGGTAACATGGGACATAATAATAATTTATTGTAATAATATTATGGTTGACTTACAAACATGTCACTAAATGGAATATCCATACGGATGACTTCCTTACCCAGTGCATTGGAGGTTATAACATAACCACCTGTCCTTGGTATATCACACAACTCCCCATCTTTGGATTATCCCATGACCACACATATTTAGTTTTCCATGTAACCACATGTCATATGTCAATGTACCATTATATAATTATAACAAATAGTAGATTTGAATTTTCAATATTTCACTTATCGAATTTTATTTGCAATAACAATAAAGAATTTCAAGATATTGATATAGTCAATCCACATACAAAACCATTTTCAATACAAAAATAACCAAAATGGGAATAATGTATTTATTTTTTCTCATTTGAAAACATTATATCTTTTAGAGGAATCCAAATATTAAATAAAGATTATAGTGGTGGAGAGATTTTTTTCACCCCATACATTAAAAACCTTCCTTTTGTGTTTACTAAAATTCTTGGTATAAAAAATATTCCTTTATAAAAGAATTGAATAAAATTTTTAATCAGTGGGGGTGATTATACACCGTATAAAAGAATGATGTTTATATTATCAAAATATGCCTTAAAGGAAAGATATTGAGATGATGTTCGTTATCTTATATCAGACATGTCCCGTATATTCCTTGTTCTTCCTAAAAAATAAACATACGGTAATTTCTACATCATGGTAGTTATCCGTACATAGAAATAATATGTTTGATACCCATTAAATGGGGGTGTGTGTAAGTTTAGATTAAAACAATAGCACAAAAACATCCTAGTATATTTGAGATACATATTTTATTATGTAATCATAGAATAAGAAAATCTTAGGGAGTGCATAATGGAAATGAATCTAAAAAGCATGACAGAAGGTGTTACCTTTTATTGGGTAAAATCATTTTGTTTATACCAAAAGGATTACCTGGGAGGCTTTATGACCTAATTGATGCTTCTCAGATTAGGGTAGGAATTCTAGGAAGAGGTTTGGGTGGGTCTTGGCTGAACCAAAGTGTTCATGAAGTGTTATTATTATAGAAGAGAGGGTCCCTTTTATATGAGAGGGAAGGGGAACCCTTGGAAATAATTAAAATTTTAAATTAATATAAATAAATTGTTTTATTCAAATTTCTACAAGTTGTGATATGTCGAATATAATATAAAGATAGTTCGAAATAATCACATCCAACAACTTTTAGACATTTATTTATTTTATTTTAAACCATAGCTTTTCAGTTTAGAATTAATTAATCTCTATAAATTTTAATTTTGGTAAAAACATATTAATTATTAAGAGGATTTTAATTTTAATTATATGGTGTTAATTTCCCATAATTGGGCAGTTAATGAACTTTTAGACCTTTTCATAGATATTTTGTGATTATAAAATATTTTTAGTTATATTAAATAATTTAATAAATTACCATTTATATGAAACATAACCAATGTAAATTTTTACACTATTCATTTCATTGTATTTAAATACAATATAAACAAAGATATAAATTCAAACCATATCATTCAATAGTTTTATAAAATGTCATATTGACCTAAAAAAATCTTGGATGACATTAATTATGTCATATAATATTAATTTTAATATTTATAATATCATGTATTTGATTCCTTTTTTAAAAAAGAAATCACTCCATCATCATCGTGTCATTATTAAATTTAAATATTAAATGTCTAATAAAGATAAATAAAATACCATGATGTTGATAATATCATTAGATTTAAAATTAAAATTAATAATAGAATATATCAGTTATATAATACCACATTAATACTATTTTACTAAGAAGATATATGTTTATAACATATTTCCTTTAGTTTAAAATTAAAGTTATAAGTGCCGTAATCACACCCAATTGGATTCCAAAGGTAAAATGTGTATCCCATGGGTTGTATTGGTCACCCATATCTCATCCAATAGGATCCATTCAACTATTAGCATATTTTTATATTATTATAAAATTATTTTTACCATTATTTACTTGATTTACCATTTAACCGTGGAAAATAAAAATAATTACTAATGTTACTATTCATCAGGTCCAATAATAAAAGGGACATATTTTCATAATTTGGAAATTATTATTCCAAATATTGAATCCATATTTTCAAATTAAATACATAGAAGTTGTAGTGATTAATTTAAAATTAATTATAATTTCCAAAATGAAGAAAAATGTTTTTTAAATGTACAAACCATCAAATGATTGAGAAGTTTTTATATCAAATTTCAAAGTTAAATTACATAAAATGAAAAAAATTGGATTATATGAAAAAAAACATAATAAAAAATACATTAAAACCAATTCAAATTATAGTCTAAAATATAAATAAATTAGATGAAAAGGTAGCTATGAATTTATATGCATTATTTTTCAATAATCATTAAAAATCAATTTTATCAGGAAAAATTCCAAAATTTAACCAAAGTAAGTTTTTAAGTCCCTCTTCCAAATAATAAGTTGGTTTTTTCAAATAGAATATATAGAATTTTTAAAAAATATATTTAAAAATGGTTCTACATCAAAAGGTAGTAAAACTACCTTTTCAAAATATTATAGTATTTTATACTTAATGTTTATTTATTCCTATTTTAAGATTAAATGATTTATTTTTTGAATGTAAAAACATTTTAAAAAATATTAAACAAAATATAGTATGTTCTGTTCGTTATCACCAATACAATAAATAGTATTTAACTACCATATAATATAATAATATTAATAATGTATTATTTTTCCATATAACATATTTTTGTGTGTAATATAGGATCTTAGAGAAACCCATTATAGAAAATCCGATGTAACATCCCGATCCAAATCATTAGGATGTTACAAATTGTATCAATGAATTATGTTTTTACTAACATGTTTCTTATATTTTCTTGGGGTTGAGATAGATTAGAGAGGAGCTATGATGGTTTGGACTTGGGTAGGGGAACCATGTCACTATGTTGCCAGCACTACATAGTTGACCTCATAGTTTCCCTAAAGTGGGGAATTTATGTTATGTTTTATTCACCATTGGTGAACCACATTATGTTATATGTGATTTATAATATTTTGAGTATGTTCATACATCATGAATTGTCACACAACCTCACATGCCATATATAAATACCTATTGATGTGCTAAATAGTAATTCATTAATTAAATTCATTGATTTGTGTTATCAATTTGGGATATGTTCTTCTGTGGTATATATATCTGTTTTCATGTTTTGCAATACATCCCTATTGGAATTAATTAGTTGAACTGAGTATGCTGTTTTGTTATTATATACATGATTGTGACGAACATGAATGAACAATAACAAGGGCTAGTGTCAGAAGGGTATACTGTGGGTTAAGGGTATACTCCTTGGAAATCCTTGTTTGATTCAAAAAAACTATTAGGATAACCTTGAGTGATCCCAAGACTTATTAGGATCTATTCATGTCCCTAATTTTTTTTCATTTGTAGAGATTCCACCTTAGATATGGGCGATGGGACCCCTAGATGTAGCAGCCTAGGATGCTCCCATACCACCACTTGCGGTATTGGTGGACGTGCCCTAGAAGATTCAGTTTGTAAACCATGTTCAGTCAGGACACTTTTAGATAGTTCCTATCCAAGGTGGACTAACACAAATGACCATGATTGACCATGCTCTATATTTTTAGCGTCATCATTGCCATTGTTCTAGGGATCTAGTGGAATATAGGATGTTGAGGACTGGATGAACTATATTGAGAGTATCTTTGAGCTAGTCCAAACTCATAAAGAAGGGTGCATGATCCTTGAAACATTATTGATACAAGGACCATCTAGTGGATGGTGGGATACTGTGAGAAATTTTGGGAGATGAGAGGGTATGAATTTGGAAACCTTCAAGAAGATGTTTCATGAGCAATTTTTTACAGGTATGATGAAGATAGACCATAACTAAGAATACATGGAGTTATGATATGTTTCCATGACTGTATCTGCTTATTCTTCAAATTTTATGGAGTAACATTGTTTTACAGCATTATTAGCTGGAAATGAGGCACAAAAGAATTAGAAGTTTGAGATATGCCTTCCACCTGAGCATAGATGGAAGGTTTTGGGTTTTGACATGATGAATTATACCAACGTCATTTGAATGGATCTGACCTTTGAGAATGGACGAGAGGAGCATAAAGCATCAGACTTACACTCAGCTCATGGTGGGCGAGTGACTGAGTTTCCTTTCACATTTACGATATTTTCTTCTAGTAAAAAGAAGATGAAAACTGGAGACATGAAGAAGAGTACCAACATCCAGGTGGTGTAGGGTGTGGTTAAATAAGAAAATTCATTTGAAAAATCACGATGTTTCAAATATGGAAACAATTAACACATTTTTAGGTTCTATAAAGGACCTAAACGTACATGTCAGCATTGCAAGAAGAAGGGACACCTACAAAAGTTTTTCTATAGAAAGGGAAGTCCAGATTTACACATGATAAAAGGATAGAATGGGGGAACTGGCTAGGGTTTCTAGTAGTAGACTCAGACATGTCATACACTTGAGAGACAAGGGAAAGGATTTTTAGCAGACCGCATGTATGTTGTGGACCATTATTCGATAGATGGTAGAGAGGGACCATCCACTATTATTGGTACCATTCAGATAAACTCTACATTTTCTACTAGCTTATTTGACACAGTTCCTTTCTATTCTTTTATATTTGCAATTTATTTGTTAGTTATGACTTACCAGTCTTATTGTCATTTTATTTAGTCTCCCTTTATACACCCTTGGGTGTGAAGTTAAAATAACTTCATCGATGCTCGGAGTGTCCACTAGTTTTCGCTAACAATAGAAATTTATGGGAATTCCTATTTCTGAAAATTATGATCGTCCACATGATTCTCATCATGGAATAGTTTACTAGTTTCTGAGACCACATTGATTCCTATAGAAGAAGGTTATTTTTTTTCTTCACCAATTTGATAGAAGTTACTGACGAATAGGGAGTGGGAGGTGGGATCAGGAATATTTGGACCAGACTTAAGCCATATCAGGTCAATCACAACACAAATGGAAAGCTTGGTTGTTTTAGAATCTTTAGTGGAAACCTCGTAATATATTCCACCATTCATTGTTCTTTATTAATAAATTTTTCTTGATGAGTTCACCAGACTCCCTTTTGATAGGGTAGTTGACTTTGAGATAAATCTCATTCATGGGGAACAACCTATTTCAATATATCTATATTTTATGGCTCCAAATGAACTAAAGGTGACCAAGGTTCAATTGGAAGACATGGATAGAAATTTTTTTATCAGACATATCACATAACTGTGGAGTGCTCATGTTTTGTTCTTAAAAAAGGAGAATGGCGGTCTTTGACTATGCATTGATTATCAGAAGCTAAACCAGGTGACGGTGAAAAACCATTATCCTTTGACCATGGTTGATGATCTCTTCGATCAATTATGAGGATCCCAATGTTTCTTAATGATTGATCTTTGATCTATCTTCCATCATTTGCACGTTAGAGATGAGGACATACTGAAGATCTCTTTTTGGAGAAAATATGAATTCTATGAGTTTTTGGTAATTCCCATCGGACCAAAAAATGAAACATCTATTTTCCTGGACCTCATGAAAAAAAATCATTCATTTATACTTGTAATATTTCATCATGGTGTTTGTTGACGATATCCACATCTAATTGTCGACACCTGAGCAACATGCTAGGCACCTAGAGTTTTTTCTGAGTATACTCTCAGCTCATATAATTTACACTATGAAATCAAAATGTGACTTATGGATTAAAGAAGTGTTGTTCCATGGAAATGTGGTGACCGAAATTGGAATATTAGTAATCCCTGAGAAGGAAAAATTAGTTATGTCATGGAAGCGTCCCCGAAATGTGCTTGAGAATAAAAGTTTCCTTGGGTTACCTGGGTATTACTGATGGGTTATATATGATTTCTCTTGACTATCAGCACCCATGACATCCTTGATGAAGAATGGAGTAGAGTTAAGTTGGTCATACCCTTGAGAAGAGGCCTTCCATGAGCTAAAGAAGAGGCTCAAAACAACTACATTACTACAAATTCTAGAGCCTTTAATTGGTTATGTAGTTCATTTTGATGTATTAAAAGTTAATCAGGGAGAAATATTGATGCAAGAGAAGAGCTAGTAGTCTACATGTCTCATCATCTATGACCCCATAAGACTAAATAACCTACACATGACTGAGAGATAGATACAATGGTCCACAATTTGAAATGTTGGAGGCATTATCTCTTTGGGGACATCTATTTGTTTACAAGGATCACAGGATCCATCACTATATCTTCACTTAGTGGGATGTAAATTTGAGGCACATACACTGTGTCAAGTATCTATAAACACTCAAATTCGAGATTACATATCCTCTGAAAAGGGAAATGTCATAGAATATGCCCTTAATCATAGAGCACATGATGAGAAGGAACGTGGTGAGAAATCCTCGGAGGACTAGTGGAAGATGATGTATTTATTGGTAGAATGGAGGGTTGATGCTTTGGAGGATCATAGATCCATGATTTTATCTCTTTTTCTGATTACATACTCTCTTATGGAAAGGGTGAAGACTGTTTCAGATTCTGACTTGGAAAGTACTATGATGGGAGATGGCTCGCTGGAGTTGACCTGGTACCTGGATAGTCAATGGAAAATAATAACATGATATTTTTCCATGGAAGATTAGTGGTTTATACATACATTAGTCTTGAACTAATGGGGGATTACCATACCTCTTGGTGTATGGTACATCATGGTGGAACGAAGATTTACCAGGACTTCAGAATATAGTTTTGGTGGTCATGGATGAAGAGGGACATTGCGGGTTTTGTCTCTCAATGCCTCACTTATAAGAGGGTGAAGGATAAACACCACCATCATGGAGGGTTATTACAGCTTGTCTCGATACATATGTGGAAGTGGGAAGACATTACTATTGAAATTGTGAACAGATTACCCAAGACCCCAAGGAGTCATTATGCAGTTTAGGTGATCATTGATTAGCTAATAAAGTCTGCACACTTCTTAACAATCAGAGAGACTCACTCAGTAGAGGAGTTAAAAAAACATTATGTACAAGGAATTCGGAACGTACATTGATTTCCCATAAGAATTTAATCTGATATAGATGTTTGTTTCACACAATGATTTTGTAAGTGTTGTTAAAAATCCAAATGGGTTCAACTATGGTTGATCACGTCGTATCACCCTCAAATCAAAAAATAGTCTGAGAGGACTATATTCATATTAGAGGATACAATACGATCATGAGTAATAGACCTTGGAGGAGCATGGGATGATCAATTGAACTTGATTGAGTTTTCATATAACAGTATCTATCAAGATTTGATTCATATGGAACCTTCTGAGGCTCTTCTCTGGAGGTCATGTAACTCACCACTTTGTTGGAATGAAGTGGGAGAGCCAATAGTTATTTTCCCCTGCATGGTTCAGGAGACCTCTATGAGAGTGTAGCTGATATGGAAGAGATTGATCACTTCTCAGAGTAGGTAGAGATTTTATTCAGACTATTGAAGGAGACCCGTGGAGTTTTCTATGGGAGATCGGGTTTTATTTATAGTGACTCATATATTAGGGAACATACACTTAAGGAAATATGGAAAGCTATCACCACTTTTTGTTAGACCATTTGATGTCATTGTGTGGATAGGGGTAATAGCGTATAGTCTGGACCTCCCGTCATGGTATCATTCCATGCACGAAATTTTCCATGTGTCACAACATCAGAGGTATATACCTGATCCTACACATGTTCTTAACTATGAGGACATCGAGCTAGAGTCTGATGCATTTTACAGGGAGCGTCTGAGGTGGATAATGGACTGTAGAGATAAGGTCTTAAGAGGCAATACAATACCACTAGTCTGAATTCATTGGCATGAAGGGAGGATCCTAGAGGATATGTGGGAATGTGAGTTTGATGTTCGAGATCAGTGGCCTGAGTTGTTCAAGCAAGACCACTAGAGGTGTCTCATGAGGATGAGAAGTCTATAGAGGGGATAATAGTAACATCCCATTTTATGATATAAATAAATCCGAATTTATTAAATTATTATTACTTTGAATTAGAAAGAATGGTTTATTATGGAAAATATTCATGTTTTGTTTAATGCTTTACGAAGGGTAAAAAGTCTAGTTAAGTCCCTAGAATATTCTATTGAATATTTTTAGTGTTAAACAATGAGTTAGTGCTATTTTATAAGGTCTGAAAAGGATTAGTGAAGACATAATAAATTTGTTAAATATTTTTTAAACACATTCAATTTATTTAAAATAATTGAATAACTCCAAAATAGTCCATCATATAGTAAAATCGAGATCATAGTTAGGTCTATAACATAGTTTTTTCCCTCAATGAGTTATAATATTTGTAGTTGTGGGACGTTTGAATGCCTCACTCAATGAAATAATCCTTTTTATTATAATTAATTATTTATTCAATTTTTTGAATATTAAAAAATTGATATCTCTCAAACAGTAAACCATATGAGAAATACGAGACCACAGTTGGGTCCGTAACAAGGTGTTTACCATCGGAGGGGTATTTTTTTATACGCAAGAGGAATTTTGTATTATGAAATTTTCATGTAAAATAAATAAATTTATTAATATAATGATAATTCTTTTTCTAATAAAATTAAATGAAAAATCATTTTTTGGGACTCTTATCCTTCAATGGGATATTCCTTCATTGATGAAAATGTAATGATTTCAAACCACAATTATACTGTGTTTTGAACAGATTAGAAATCAGTAACGACTTATTATGTGGAAATCAATAACTTTGTATTGATTTCTAGGTTGAATAATGGTTTGAAATTAGATATTTAAATTATAGTATTTGAAAACATGCATTTTGGGGTATTTTAAATCGCAAAACCCTTTGAAGTCCCTTGTTGATCAATTTTTGAGTCCAGACAACCTTGAGTCCCCTCTACACATGATCAAAGCAGTCAATTCGAGCCGATCAAGTATTCCTTCATCTAGGTGTCAGTGGTTGTTCCTCCTATGCCCGAGGTGAGTTTCCGGTTGGTTTTATTAATTTTTGTTTATTTTAATTAATTTATTCATTGATTTTTTAAATTCTAAATTATGGAAGTAAACTTATAGGTTTTAAATTGAATAATGAAACCCATATCATCAAATAGTAATTCTTCAATAAATTAACAATGTATAGTTATAAAAATTATTAGATGATAGGTATGGAATTATCAAATTATAAGTGTATCAAAATGAGGGGATAA
The DNA here is from genome assembly GCA_963277665.1 of Viscum album. Taxonomy (NCBI): domain Eukaryota; kingdom Viridiplantae; phylum Streptophyta; class Magnoliopsida; order Santalales; family Viscaceae; genus Viscum; species Viscum album. The sequence continues at coordinate 255,787,092 of OY728123.1, forward strand.
ATATAAAGAAATTATCAAAGTATACATATTATGAATTTATAAAAAGATAATTGTTAGGAATTATCAAATGATAACTGAAATGAATTATGATAGTGAAATTTCTTGAAAATATCAATGATAATTTTACAGAAATTATCAAACGATAATGATGGAGAATTATCAAGTGATGAATACATTGTTTTATCAACGAATAATTTTACTAAAGTAATACAAATTTAATTTATTAGCATGATTGATAAATATAAGTTTTTAAAATCATTATTATTAATATATTTCAATAATTATCATCACAAATGTTTTATAAATGATAAAATGATATTTTAAATTATCAACACATATGAAAAATGCTTATCATTTTATGAAGTGTTTTAAAAAAGATAAAATGATAATCTAAATTCTGAACGCATATGAAAAAATGTTTATCAATTAATGTGATGTTTTTAATATGATAATATAATTATCTAATTTATCAGTTAACATGTTAAAATTAAATTAAAATTCTAAAATTATCATTTCTTTTGACATTAAATGGGTAAAGTGATAAATTAAAAGTTACCAGCACATGTGAAAATTTACTGATTATTTGAGGATTATTTAAGAGAGGGAAGGAATTATCACATGTGATGTTTTATATCTTTTGAAATAAAGGTTATGCTTATAGGAAAATAATTGACACTCATGTACCAATTGCACGAGACTTTGATGCGCCACTATAATGTCATAGAAAAATATGAGTGGTTTTTTCCAACTATTATGGTAGGAAGTTCCATAACTTTTTGGGATTGATTACAAATGTTTTCCATTAATATAATGCACATACATGTTTAATGACCATCCTAGATATTGAATACATGTGGGTATGTGTATTTCCATGAATAATCTATATTACACTTGATGACATGAGTATTTGTAGCTATTTATTCACATTGTTGTTTGATTACGTGTACATTATGTACTAAATTACTCATGATGATGTGATTATTCTTGCATATATATATAAATATATATATCATTCCATGCTATGTATTCCTTGTGGTTTTATTCTTGGAGTCAAGATAGTTGGACCGTCAACTTGTGTTATCCTTTGGAGGATGGATGTGCATGACTGATTACGAGGGTCCAATGCATGGGGTAGGAACGTGATGACGCCTAGGGGAATACATGTAGTGGATTGTTCTGACCTGTGTTAGCCTCTGAAGGGGGGGATGTGCATGACTGATGGGAAGGGTCCAATACATGTGGAAGGAAAATGATGATGCCTTAGGATGCACATTTCTAACAATGAGGGATACAATGATGAATTGGGAGGCATGATAATACGATGATTACTTAGGATGTACTCAATGAATAGGGGAATGATTAGCTCTCAGTACCTAGAATGTCTTTTTGATGGTTTACTTCATTGATAAAGGTACATGATTAGCTCTTAGTCCTCAGTATGTTAACTGAATGACTAAGGGAAGCTGATTAGCATTCATTTTCCTTTTCACATAAAGAGAAACATATCTTCATGTATAGCATTGATAATATCACACGACCATACTGAGAAATAGTATTCATTATCCAACTGCATAATTGTTAATTCATCAGACACTATTATTATCTATGCTGGTATAGAGCCGAAGCTGGTGGATCAAGGTTTTGGTATCTTGATTAGTGCACAACTGCTCGGTTTTGGATTGTTTGTTTATTATGAGTTATTTTTTATAGAATAATCTTTAATTTAGATATCATCAGGTAGAGGATGCATTGGTGGTGTTCTATTGAACCTTCTACTCACACCCTACATGGGAATTTTGGTGTTCTTGTTGATTTCAAGAACATAAATCCAAGGAAGGGAAAGGGCCCTATGACCGACAGTTGAGTAGTGGAGCATGAAGTGGGACCAGACTAGGTGAGGCACAAGATAAATCCACAAATGGGTGTTTTTTTACTTATAGTTTTGTCTTCTGATTTCTTGGGATTGTTTTTCTCAACATTGATAGTTATTACATTACATGAATGCCACCTTTACATTTCCTCATTTTACTATGATTATCTATATTTTAGTTGTGTATAATTGATCCAATGACTTGATACAATAATTATAGTCTACATCAATGTTCAACATGAGACCCTCACTACTAATCGGTCGCCACTTGTGTATGAGGAGGCACAAATGAGTTCATGTAACATTCCAGGTCGAACCTTATGATTTGTGTTGGGATGTTACATCGAATTTTCTATTAGAGAAATTTTCCCCTTTAATGTAAAATTCATATATTATTCATAAATATTAATAGATTTGAATATGTATTATTCTATAATTACTTGTGATGTTACAATATGTGGAATACACTAGAATAATTCAACATTTCATTTTTCACTATAACTATGGTACAAGTGCGGATATAAAATCGAACATCAATAACAAAAAAATTATGAAGAAGTGAAAATTCATACCATACATTAATTTTCAATTAAATTTCAATATATACTTCTTAAGAATACTTTTGTGTAATTTTTTTAATGTTATTTATATTTTTCAATTGAAACTATTGAAATTTTTTCTAGGAACTAGACCAACCACATCCCCTATGTCCTGATACCTTTAATAAAAATTGTTCAAATGCATTGAATCATATTTATTCCAATTTATTCTAAAAGTAACAAGAAGGATTCATCTGTAGTTCAATTTCAGTAATAAAAAAGATTATAATCTATAAGGGTGATGTAAGATACATTGAGATAGAGAATATTTTTATACCTTTATCTGACAAAATTATGCACACATTATAATTACGATATATGGAACATAAATAGGGATCATGCACTATGAAATCATGTGGTGGTCATGATGCTGTTGGAGGAGTGTGGAAACGGGTCTTCATAGTAAATATATGGAAATATTATCATCTACATAAAAATATAATTTGATACTAAAACCCAGTTGTATTAATCTCAATGAAGGTAAGGATTTTGTTTTTTTCTTAAAAAGATGATGTAATTAAAGCAAAAAATGATATTAATGATTTATAAAATCAATTTAAGTTTAGGTTTAAATCATAATTTTTGATTTCTATGTATTCAATTCATCCATACTATAGTACTCATTAAATGAAGAAATAACTACTGTGTATTATCCAGGAATGAAGAACCTAAATCTATTTCTAAAATCATTTTAAAATTTTTTTTTTTATTTTTTACTTTAAATTCTATTATTAATTTAATAGTTTGTGGTTTGGATTGTGTTTTTTTATCAACACCCTTATAATCTTAAAAAACATTATATTGTTTATCTTAAAGTGTAATTATTATAACCAAACCTCAGAACACCATTAGTGTGGAAATTTAGCATGATTAAAAAGTCTTTTCTTATATGTGTTAGTCTAGTATTTTAGAAATGGTATCATAAATCTTATTATTCAAATTAATAACAAGTTTTTTTAATTTATTATTTATTTTTTAATGAGGATACGATGCTAGTGAATAAAAAGTAGAAATTATTATGTATTTTAATTTTTAATAATACATAAATCAGTAATTTTTCTACGGTGTAATTTTGAGATGTAAATTGATATTCTTATATGTGTGCTTATAGGATCTTAGACAATGTTATGGGTCAACACACATTCAAATCATGTTATCATACAAAGGTCTATATGAAAATTATTTGAATTTTATGATGGTAAGAAGATACCAAAAAACTAGATTTTATAGGTTAAGTGTTCAAATTATAGTTTGTGTGGCAGTAAATTTGAGTACTATGACCCAGAATTAGTGAAAGGGCCCACCCTTAAAACATTAATTAACCTAGAGATAATCAATAATTCGACTTTAATTCACATTGTTGATCTTTTCAGGTTTAGAGTTTTCGAGAATTAGGACATAACTATTACATTTCATCTAAAAACATACAATGTAGACAATTATACTCTATCTAATTTTTGTCAAAATAAAAAAAACTCCTTAAATAAAAAAAGAATTATTTTTTGGATAAAAATATTCATGAATACTTCCTTTCTCTTGTCCTACCTTATTCCCTGGGAAAAACATTTCAAAAACTTGGGACGAGTATAAAAATCTTAGTAAGGGAAGGATAAAAACATTATTCCATTAATATATACAAATTAAAGAAATCATACTTTTCAATCATAAAAAATAATCTCTTTAATATACCTCATGAAATCATAATATTTATGAATAATGCATAGAAATCATAAATCATAAAGGTAAATTGTGGCATCCATAACATACTTACATTGTAGATTTCACATATACATAGGGAGTTATATTTTGAATACCCATCATAGTATATTCCCAAAATCTTTTAGGAGAAACATTAACATTTACCTCTATCACTTTACCCAATGCATTGTAGATCTATCTCGGTCTCAAATTCCCTAGATTTATCATAGAATGACCTGTATTTAGTTTATCGCATAACAACTAATCAAATTTACAAGTACCATTACATAATCATAACACATAAAATATTGAAATTATCAACATTTCACTCATTAATCTAATTAAACAAATTCAATATATTGAAATATTTAATCAATTTTCAAAACCACTTGAAACATTTAATAATGTGATTTTTGAATCAAAGTGTCCCATACCACTTTGAAACTATTAAAGGAATTAAAATCGTAAAGCATTAATGTGTATATAAATAAATCTGTAAAACCATTTTGAAAACAGGGACATTAATTAGAATTATTTTGATGATTGAATTATTAAAATATTTAAAATAATGTGTTATTTAAAGAGTCCATTACCACTTGAGGAAAGTCACGAAGAAAAGTAATTAAAGAATAAAATTAAATGAAACCTATAATATCAAGTTAATAAGGAGATTAATGAAATAATATTTCAAAGTGAAGTATATAAACCATTGAGGATAATAAATGTGTACAGTATCATTATATGCCTCAATGAATTGATATTTAGATGTAGTCCCTTACAAAAATTTGGTAGCCTAACGACATCAATAAAAACTTTAGAAAATGTGTTGGTGTGAGAAAAAAGGGTCTCTCATCACTTTTACATAACATTTATAGCAATAATTATACATAATAACATATAACAACATTTGAAAATTGAAATTAAAATACATAACCTAAAAAAAGTCTTTTATAAAAGAGGAGGGTGAAAGGTTCCCTTACCATGAGTCTGACTAATCACATATGTTCCTTATTCTTCCTGAATAATTAACATAAGATAATTTTTACTTGATTCATAACCTTATTGAAGTTTATTATTCCTTTTATATCACTTATTACCACTTTATAAACATTACACATTTATTTAAGTTAATATTAGTCGTTTTATCGATATTCAGTACTTGAGTCAAAAATAAACATGCTGTAAATAAAAATTGCCCATGTAGTCAAAATTCCACTATATACAGAATCATATTAATGATTCAAATATCATATATATCTAGTATATATGTATTTATATTGAGTATATATGTATTTATAATATTCCATAACATTTTGGTGATTATAAAGGAAATGTACCGTTCATAGAGACGGTAAGCCATATATACGCATGAATAATTCTTTCATATATATTTTCAAATTTAAAATAATGAATAATAAATGATACATTGGTATATTATAACTCTTAGTATAATATAATAATTTATATAAATTAAATAATTTAATTAATTTCATCATTTATACGTTCCATGTATTGAATGAGCAAGTCGTGTCACGTTGAGGGTGCGGTAGTCCGCACTTTCTCTAATGAAATTACTATATTTACACAATATGGAAAGCATAATGGTTTGATTTAAATAAAAATTACCGAATCAAAGCAAAAATATAAATAAAATATATATCATATATAAATATGGTGACATCATAATGGACACCATGAGAGGTGGTAGGGGAAATTTGAACAATCGTCATTTTGTGAGGGAGTAGTTCTCCCTCAATATGATTATTTCCATTAGCTTTAGGTGTATTTAAGTGTAGTTAAAATAATTCTCATAAGAATATCCTAATATATTTAAGATATTTTTATCATTATGTAGTCAAATAATAATAAAAGAATAGGGAGTGAAGAAGTAAAATAATGGAAAGGAACTTTAGAGAAGACACTACCACTTAAAAAGTGTATCTCCATTTTATTTGAGCCAAAAGGATTTCATGAATTGATTCTTCAAGGTAAGGATTGTAGGAGGAATATATGGATATTTTAATTTTATTTTGGTATATTTTGGATGATCCAAGGGGCTTGAGAGGTGTGATTAAATGGGTAGGGGTGATTCCATTTTATATGAGGGAGGAGGGGCATTTATTAATGTTTTGAAGTCTTATTTTATTATAAAATGATTTTTGATTTCAAATGGTCCAAAAAAGTAATTTATTTCAAATATAAGATTCTTTTGGGTCTAAAAACTCTCAAAAAATTTGTTTTAGACAAGTCTAGGTCACTAATTTAACTATATCTTTTAGCTTTAATACTTAGCTAACTAATTTATCTCTTACCATGTCCTCTTGTATATTCCTACTATATGGTTAATATAATTACTATAAAATGACAACAGAACCTCAAATGGTTCATTAATGAAATTTTAAACATTATTTATGTCATTTTTCAGAATCATAGATTTTTAGGGCTATTATATCATTTAATGAAATAGTATTTGTTTTAAAAAGACATTTATGTTAATTTCTTTACTATTCATATCATAACTTTTAAAAAATCCATACAAACATGATTATTTCAAAAAGATTTCCTTAATTAAAATATAAAATGTCATACGCATCCATTCAATTCGTGTATGGAATAAAATGTTTTAAAATAAATTTTTTTTAATTTCTATAATCTGATTTATATAAACCATTCATTAATAAGGTTATCACTACATCATCATTATGTCATAAATATGTTTATTTATTTATTGTATAAAAATATTAAATAAAATACCATGATGTATGAAATATTTTTAGCTTTAAAGTGACTATTTATAGACAAATATATCACTTATATAACCCCATAAGAAAATTGTTTTTATAAATTATACATGTCTATGTTACGTTTTTCATTACTTTAAATAAATTATTATAAAATGTAATTTTCACATCCATGTGGCTCCATGGGGTCCCAAAATCAACCCAAGTATGAACAAAGTTGGACATATATCATCTAATAGTATTGGGAAATGTGTTATGGTAGTTTAATATTATTATAATATTATTGTTAACCTTTGTTTACCAGATTTACCCTTTAACCATGATAAATAAAATAATTACTGAAGTTACTATTCATAATATAATAATGAAACGTATCTATTTACACAATGTGGAAACCATTATTCCAAATATGGAATCAATTTTTCCAAATTATAAACAATAATTTTACAGAAATTAATTTAAAATTAATTCTCCTTGTTAAAACCAAAAAACGTGTTTTTAAAAACGTAAAAACTACCAAAATATTGTCATGTGTTTATATCCAATTTCATATTGAAATTACTTATAGATACCAACATTGGAATAAATAATAAAAATATAATCAAATTATACTTTAAAACTAATTAAAAGATCAATATAACTATATGAATAAATTAGATGAAAAGGATGTTTTAAATTAAAATGTAGTATTTTTAATTGTTCCTTTAAAAATGAACTTCATTTGAATAATACAAAAATTTCATCCAAAGATAATTATTTTGTCCCACTTATAAAGAAGAATTTTTTTTCAAATAGAATATATAATAGTGAAAAAAACTAGATTTAAATCAGGTTCTATATCAAAAGGTAGTAGACTGACCTTTTGAAAATATAATAGTATTTCAACCTTAAAATTGGATTGATTCTCATTTTAGGACTCTAAAATTTATTGGATAATTGTAATGAAATTTGAAAAACATTTATAATCATATTATATATAGTTCTGTTCATTCTCGCCAATACAATGGCTAGACATCAACTGCCATTTAAAATAATAATATCAATATATTATTTTTGGTATAACTCAATGTCGTGTGTAATGTATGATTTCAAAGAAACCCATTGTTGCGTGTTGAGTACGCTACCAGACAAAGTACCCTCTTTAACATAAAATTAATAACTTATTCATAAGTATTAAAAGATATGAAAATTTATTATTCTTTAAATAATTGGGTCATTACATCCCTCCCCCCTTTGGAAATTTCTTCCTCGCAATTTTAAAATTGGGCTTAGAAACATCATTGAAAGTAGCACTTCAAAAAGAAGAGTCAATAAATCAATCACTTTAAAAGGAATAAAGAGAAGTAAGAAAGGTACTTGAGATAACACATATTAGGATTTCATGTAGTAAAACATTGATATGTAAGAGAAACTAGCAATCATGTTCTAATAGAGAGTGATAAAAAACATTATCAAGATAAATTTAACCACCCGAAAATCACAAACTTTTGATAGGTTAGACAATATTTTATTTCATATTAGGGAAACTAAATGGACAAAAAATTTTCTTTTAATATCATTTGAATAAATTTTCAGAAATTATTTATGATGTTGAATAATACTATAAAGAAATATAAATACATTTCAAGTAGAGTTTCATCCTTTAAGAAATTTATACCACAATCTCAATGTTTCTCCAAATGATGAATATTCACGATGAACGGCTCAAACCTGACACACTAGAAAAAACTTATATAGAATCACATAATCCAAAAAATATGAACTATATATTTCACCTATCTTTAGACATTATCCAATACCAAAATGGTTAGTATAGGATCAAATAGTCCCCAAAAGGGATAATCCATTATAAAAAGAAATACTACTCTTAATATCCAAAACTGAACAAACAATTCCCAAAGATCAAAAAAGACCATTCAATAAAAAATTGTACTTAAAATGCATCAAAATAATCCAAATAAGATTGAGACACAAAATTCACAAGGATTTGATCACATAGTCTTCGATGATAAATCATAACATTTATCTCCAAATAACATCAACTAGTCTTAAATTATTGTACTGAAAATTAATTAACCTAATCAAATATTCTCTATGATAGGTTAATGATTTGTCTAAATAACCCAAATATCCATATGTCCACAACAAAAAACATAGATTTTTCCAAAATAAAATTCAACCATTACTCCTCTATTAAATTCACATAGTATTCTATTTTCATTAGGATTATAGAATTCCCAAAATAGGGAATGTCATCCATAATTACATTTATATCTTAATTGACATACAATCTTCCTATACTAAGGATATACCTTTGATAAAACATAAGTTCCCAAAATCAATTTATTCATGGTGGATAAAATTATTTAACTAAAATGAATATGTTATAATACCATGAGACTTCACTTAGGCCAGTGGTATGTGATGACCCCTTTTCTCCATTTAGTTGTTGCTTTGATTCTTGTGGACTTGCTAGACGCGACCGTTTTTCAACCATCCTATATGTTGTTCTTTTTCTAAAACCATATCATTCATATAACATTCTACAAAATAAGATAATTTCCTCAAAAATAACCATAACCTACTGTATCGTCAAATTTTACATAATACATTTAATTTTCCATCCTAAAATATAATAACCACTATTCACCTCAAAAATAAAAGATCATTTGAGCCCTTAAGGTTATCTATTATGTACACACAATAAAAGGTAATTAGTCCTTGAATAAAATTTCCACATATCAAACTTTAGGGTTACAAATACTATAAAAAGTCTCCCAAAGTAATTCCATCATCAAAAGAGCATTAATACTTTTAAAATTTTCATCATCCCACAATCTACCATAACACTTGAATTCCCTTATGGGTAGACTTCTTACTCATTCAAAATTCATTATAATCCATTAATTGTAAAATCCCACCATATTTATTAATACATCATTCCTGTAGATCGAATATCCTCATCCTTTATAAATTTCCTTCCAAATATGATTCATTATATTTGGATAAGAAAACAAATCATACCTTGAATACATATATCACGATCTTCTATATATTCCCTTTCCCATTCACCATATTTTCATACATTCAAAAAGTAAAAATTCACTCCACTTCGGTAATATAATATTTCAATAGAGGTGGAAAAGTTAAGATCATGAAATAATAAGAAAAAGATACCATGACCCATAAAATTGTTTTAGAAATGAGTAGGTGTTGGAAAACTCAAAAAATTTCATGCAGGTGATTTGAATACTTAAGAAGCTATCAAAAACATTTGAACAAGATTTTTCCATCATAGTAATGATAAAATTTTAGGGGAGGAATAAACATATTGTGATAAATATCTTTCCTTCCATCTCGAAAAATGATCCTTAATCTACTAAAAATTCTCAAAACTTAATCAAGAATCTAATTATTACTATTAATAAAAATAATCCTCTATAGGGTAAAGATAACAGAATTTTTTTTGTATTATTCTAATCCATCAACCACCTTATATCTCAATTGTTTGTGTTTTTATCTAAACAAACTATTCTAATGTAACACTAAAAAAGTGTCCATATGATAATAAGCCTCTTGGTTATATGGTATTTTTTACCTAAACCTAGATAACACCCTCACTTCAAATGTTATATAAACCGACCTTTGATACCAACTATAAGGACCTAGTGACAAAACATTACTTAAACATGAGATAAGTCAATAATTCAACTTTGATTCACGTATATGATCAATTATGGTTTAGAGTTTTGGAGAATGAGTAAATAACTATTACATTTTATCATAAAAATTAAAATGTAGACACTTATACTCTGTCCAATTTTTCCAAAATAATAAATGTCATTAAATAATTCATGATTTATATTCTTGATAAAATCATCATGAATACTTCCTTTTCCTTGTACTTCCTTGTACCATTTGAATAACATTTAAAAAACATGGGATGAGCATAAAATGCTCAGTAAGGGATATAAAATAAGGAATGAAAAGATTAGACCATTAGCACATAAATTTCAAAAAAATCATAATTTTTAATAATAAAACATATTCTCATTAACATACATCATGAAATAACATGATTTATGAATACCACATAGAAATAATAAATCATAATGGTAACTTGTGGTATCTAAAACATAATTAAATTATAGTTTTCACATCTACAAAACAATTTATATTTCGAATAAAAAACATAGTATATTCCGTAAATCTCTTAGGAGAAACAATAATGTATACCTCTGTCACATTACCCAATGCATTGGAAAGATATCTTGGGAACACCCACCCTTGGTTTATAACGATACTACCCGTATTAGGTTTATCACATAACCACCCATCAAATTTCCAAGTACCATTACATATTCATAACACATAAAATATTGAAATTATCAAAATTTCACTCATAAAATAGATGAAATCAATTCAATATATTGAAATATTTCATCCATTTCCATGACCATTTGATAAATTTAATAAATGTATTTTTGAATCAATGTGTCCCTTAACACTTTGAAACTTTTAAAGGATTTAAAATTATAAAAAATTAATGTGTATATAAATAAATCCTTTTTAAAATCATTTTGAAAACATGGAAATTAATGATGATGATTTATGAGATTATATTATTAAAACATTTAAAACAATTTTTTACTTAATGAGTCCCTAACCACTATAGAAAATGATTAAATAAAATTAATTAATGAATTACATTAAATAAAACCTATAATATCACGAGAATAAGGATATTCATGATATAATATGTAAAATTTTAGTATATACACCTTATATAATACTAATGGTGCACAATATCATGATATGACTGAAGGAAATGGGATTGAGATGTAGTCCCTCATAAAATTCGACAGCCTAACAGCGTCACTAAAAGAATTTAGAAAATGACTTTATGAGAGGGAAAATGGTCTCTCATACCTTGTACATAAAATTTAAACAAATAAAGATATAAAAGAACATATCCTAACATAATAAAATTTAAATTAAAAGACAGAACATTAAATATTTCTTTTACTAAAAGAGGAGGGTGATAGGTTCCCTTACCTTGAGGTCGACTCATCATGTATGTTCCTCGTTCTTCCGGAATAATAAACTTAAGTTAAATTCTACTTGATTTAGAACATTTTTAAATTTTTTTTATTTATTTTATATCACTTATTACCAAATTATAAGCATTAATTATTTATTTAAGTTAATATTTTTTGTTTTGTCAAAATTTGGTACTTTAGTAAAAAATGAACTTGTTATATTTAAAAATTGTCCATGTGGTCAAAAGTCAATTATCTACAGAATCTTATAAATGATTTAAATATCATATATATATAGTATATATTTATTTATACCCAGTGTATATGTATTTATAAAAGCCCATAACATTTGGAGACAATAAATGAAATGCACCGTTAACGGTGATGGTAAGCCATAAGTACACATGGACGCTACTTTCATTTATTTTTCATATTTAAAGGAATGAAAAATAAATGATAAAAATGTATATTGAAATTTTAGTATAATATAGTATTTTATATATATTAATAATTTCATTAATACCATAATTTATATGTTCTATGTTTGGCACGAATGAGTTATATAACTTTTATGGGGAAATAGTCCGCATATCCTCAAATGAAATTATCCTACTTACATTTTATGGAAAGCATAATGATATTTTTGAAATAAAAATTAATGAAAAATAGAGATAATATATATAATATATATAATATATAATTATATAGCCATCATAATGTCCACCATGATTGGAGGTAGGTTAAAATTTAACAGTTATCATTTCATGAGGCAATAGTTCATCGTCCACAATAGCAGTATGTTCATATCCATTAGATGGAGGTGTGTGTAAGTTTCGTTCAAATACATATCTTAAAAACATCCTAGTTTTTTGAGTATACTGGTGTTTTTATGTAATCAATGAATAAAAATATAATAGGGAGTGAAGAAGTAAAATAATGGAAAGGAACTTTAGATAAGACGCTACCACATAAAATGTCTAACTCCCTTTGATTTGAGCTAAAAGGATTCCTTGAATATACTTATTACTTAGGTATGGATTATACGAGGAATAGAGGGATGTCTGAAGCTTATTTTGGTAGAGGATTGATGATACAAGGGTCTTGATAGGTGTGATTAATTGGGAAGGGGTGATTCCCTTTTATAAGAGGGAGGAGGGGCACTTTAGGAAGGTTTTGAAGTATTATTTTATTTTAAAATGGGATTCAGTTTCCAATGGTCCCAAATTATATTATTTCAAAGGTAGGATTATTTTGGGTTGGAAAAAATTAAAACAATAGGTTTTAGACAAGTATATGTCACAAATTTAACTTTATCTTTTAACATTAACCCTTTGTTAACTAATTTAACTCTTATCATGTCTTCTTGTATATTCATACTAAATTGTTAATATAGTTACTAAAAATGGCTATAGAACCTAAAGTGGTTAATTAATGGAATATTTAACATTATCTATGTCATTTGAAAGAATCATAAATTTTTATGACTATTATATCATTAAATAAATTTTTTTAAAAAGAATAAGTTATGTCATTTTTTACACTATTCATATCATAAATTTTTTAAAATACATAACAACATGATTATTTAAAAAAATCATTAATTAAAATATATAAAGTCATAACCATCCCTAAACTATTCGGATGGCCTGAAAAGTTTTGAATTAAATTTATTTTAATATTTAGAATCTCATTTATTTAAATAATTTATTAATAAGGTAATCACTACATCATCATTGTGTCATAAATATATTTATTTAGATGATGTATAAAAATTTTAAATAAAATACCATGATGTAGTAAATATTTTTCTATTTCTAATTAATTTTTATAGTCAAATATATCACTGATATAACCCTATAATAAAATGGTTTTAATAAAAGATACATGTTTAGGTAACATTTTCATTAATTTAAATTAACTATTATAAAATGTAATTTTCACATCCAAGTAGCCCCATGGGTTCCCAAAATCAACCCAATGATGGTCATGGTCGGAAAAATCTCATCCAATAGGTTTAGAACCTATGTTATAGTAGTTTAATATTATTATAATATCATTTTTACCCTTATTTATATGATTTACCCTTTGACCATGGTAAATAAAATAATTACTAAAGTTAATATTCATAATGAATAAAAATAAAAGGGACTAATTTAAAAAAATTGGACCTCCTGATTCGAAATATGGAATCCATATTTCTAAATTGAAAATAATGAATTTGCTGAAATTGATATAAAATTAATTCCTGTTGTCAAAACCAAAAAACGTGTTTTTAAAAAAGAAAAAACTACCAAAATATTTTCATGTGTTTATATCCAATTTCAAAGTGAAATTACATAAAATGAACAAAATTGGATTAAATTTTAAAAATATAATCCAATACACATTAAAAACAATTAAAATAGTAATCTAAATATATAAATAAATTAGATGAAATTGTAGTTTTGAATTAAAATGGAGTATTTTTCACTATACATTAATAAATAACCTTTATTAGTAAAATACCAAAATTTAAACCAAAGTAAATTTTGATGTCCCTATTCTAAGTAATAATTTTAATTTTTCAAATAGAATATTTAAAAGTGAAAAAAACTATATTTAAACTGGTTCCACCATCAAAATGCTGTAAAACAATATTTTAAAAATATTAAGGCATTCTATACTTAAAATTGTATTCATTATCATTTTAATCATCTAAAATTTATCAGATAAAGGTAAAAGAATTTAAAAAACACAAATAATCCTATAGTAGAAATTTATATTCATTCTCACCAACACAATGGCTAGAAATTAACTAACATTTAAATAATAATTATATTATATTATTTTTTGGAATAATTTAAGGTTGTGTGTAATATATGATTTCCAAGAAACTCATTGTTGCATGTCAAGTATTCTATCAGAAAAAATGTACACATAAACATAATATTTATATCTTATTAATAAATATTTACAGATATGAATATGTATTATTTTATAAATACCTTGGTCGTTTGAATTAGAGTAGTGAAATCAATCTTTATATATTGTGAGTGTGTATTGAAGAAGTAAAACAACAGGATTGGTCATAAGAATAAACATTGGAAGAGTATGAATTCATGATTGATGGTGGGAATAAATAATATATTAATGTAGGAAGATAAATTATATGATCAACATCAAATAATAATAGACTTTCGCATAAATAAGTAAGAGGGATCATGAATCACATAATGGTAGGAGCATCCATAAATTAAATCATATGATAATAAGTAAGGACTTTTTAAATTTTTTAATTATATAATAATAAATATCATGACTATACTGATGTAACTATTCAAAAAATATATAATATATAAGAAAAAGGGATATTCAGAGAGATGGTTCTAGTAAATAGAATAAAAGTAAAAGGCGAATATATGTTATGCAATTTAATTTTCACATAAAGAAGATCGAATATTGAATGAGTAGTCCATTATGATCCCAATTATAGTGGGGTGTTTTATTTTGTTTGAAAGAGATTCTGAAGAAAATATTTTGGTACATTTCTTGTAATGAATAAAGGAGGAAACATCATATTGATTTCATTAATATACACATGATAACCTAATATGATGAGTTATTAAATTAGTATAGAAAGAATTATGATTTATTTTGATGTCATTTAAGAGGAAGAATGTCAAGATTTATGTTTTCAGGATACTATAACTATAAAATGAATGTATTTATACTTACATGGGTCCTTATGGTATATAAATTAAAATTTTAAAGAATCATTAAGAGGTTAAGATATTTCATAATTTTTAAATACATACATAATTAGTTTCTAAGGAGAATTATTGAAAACAAAATATGCATGACTTATTGAGATATCAAATAAATTGAATTTTTTTTCTTTCATAAATATTTTAATTAATAAGAAATTTAATATGTGACTATCAAAGTATGATATATATTTTAAAAAGGTTTTAAATTGTAAAACACTAATCTATGTGAAAATATATAAATAAGGTTGAGGAAATATGAAAAGGTCTCTACTATACAAGAATTCATAGAGGAAGATAATATTACTTATAGAAAGGTATTTTTGATGAATGAAAGTTATAAATTGACCATGTATCGAATGTTATTGGTGATTTTGAATTATATTTCTAAGAAATATATTTCATCATATTATCTATATAAATAGTATATACACTATCAAGGAACTATAACTCAATGGTCACATGGATCATTACTAGTAATTTCAATTATTATCAGTGGTAATATCCCGTAATTTACTCTTGGATTGTTTAATATTGAAGAAGAAATATTTTATTATAGATATTCATAACTCAAATAATAAAATTTGGTTTCCTATCATCACTACAGAAAACAATCATGTCTAGATTAAAATATGTTTACCCAATATTTTATACATTTTATATAATGTTTTGGAAGTTATTGTATGTTTTTTACACATCATACATAGGGTTATATATTAAAAAATACAAAAAAAGAAATCTAAACAATTAATGATGACATAGATATTCCAATATTTACCCTCTTTGAGAAATATAATATAAATAGGTTAAATG
Source organism: Viscum album (assembly GCA_963277665.1). Classification (NCBI taxonomy): domain Eukaryota; kingdom Viridiplantae; phylum Streptophyta; class Magnoliopsida; order Santalales; family Viscaceae; genus Viscum; species Viscum album. The sequence continues at coordinate 255,803,595 of OY728123.1, forward strand.
AATTTGAAATAGAAAAGTAATCTATGATAAAATAAACAATATTTATTAAGTGAACTCAAAGTTGAAATATTAAATGATACAAATTTGGATATTGAAATGAAAATATTTTAAAATGGGTGATAAGGAATCCTCTAGTGATATTAGTATAGGGATTTATTATTTCTGAGCTCTTTAATATGAATTGAAAAAAATTGGTTGATTAAATAGTTTTTAAAAATACTTTGAGAATTGTTCCTAACATATTTTATGTAGATAGAGAGATAAAAAAATTATCTATATTATTTTTATTGTATTAGAATTAAATATGAGATGATAAAATATAATTTTATGAAAATAAAAAGAATTAATATTCATGAAATATTTACCAAGTATACTATACATGAAAAGTCAATGTAATATTTTATTAAAACAGATGATTATAATTCTAATTTAGGAGAATATGTGACTATAAGTTTTTATTATTTCTTCTATTAATTTTCTAAAAAATTTGAAATTAATCATATATATATTTAACCGAAAGTTACAATTATTAACCATTAATTTTGGAGTCAATAGATAGCCTATTGAAAATTGTATATCATTAATGTAAGATGGGTATGATAACGAAGAATAAGAAAGATATAGCTTATTATTTAATATGAATGTAGAATAATATAATTCATATTAAAATAATGCAACAAGTGTTACCTTTAATATAATGATAGAAATGTTTTCCCTAATATAAAGAAGATAATAAAAGTAAAGAAGTAGTGGAAGCTAAAGAAACTAGAGATGAAGCTGCTGAGAAGATAATCATTGATTGTTCAATGGATAAGAGTTTTTCTAGTGATGAAAGTAGAATCTATGAATAAGAATATACATATATATAGTAAATGGGAAAAGATTATTTAATTGAATGTGTCTGGAAAATTGAAAATCTTGAGAAAGAGAACAAGAGGTTAATAAATGATGGTCATATTGTTAGAAATCGTTAAATATTACATAAGGTATAAAAATTAGGATTATTGAATGTGAATGAAAACATAATGATCCTACATTTTTAAGATATAAATATTAAAATAAATAATGAGGAAATGTTTGTGTATAGGTAGAATGAATTAGAATTTTCGAATAAAAACTGGTTGAAGATGAATGAGGAATATCAAAATTTTAATTTCATGTATTGAAAATTGGGGAAATCATTATGGATTTTAAAAAATAAATGGAAAAAAATTATTATATTAAAATTATAATAAAAATGTCAAGGATATTTAAAGAATTAACTATGTTAACAGGATCATGTATAGATTAAAAACTTGAATTCAAAAAATATATAATTTAGGATCAATATAAAACTAAGGGAAAAATGATAAAACAACATAATATATTGAAGAAAAAAATTTTAAGAGTCCAAAATAATATTGGTTACCAATAAGGATCCAATAATTATAATTATAATGACTTTGGAATACTATTACATAGTTCAGTATTTATGTAGGTTAGAATAGCACAAAATGATTTTTATTTATATTTTTGGTGTTGTTGAGGATTTAAGCCTATGAAAAATATGTTTCTACTTAATAATAACACTAAATTGAATCTAGGGTGTGTTGGATGAATTTTTTGTGGTGTTGAGGGTGGGGTTAATCCAATCTAGTGAATAAAGACTCAAGAACAATTTGAAAAACTAAATTGATGAATGAGAATAAATTCCAACATTATGAAACTCTCTATTAGAGATGTGATCATCTTATAAACCATATAAATGGATGTCATAAGATTATATTATCCAAAAAAAATTAATAAAATATCTCAAAAGAATCAGTGGAAGGAAAAATTATAATAAAAAATTAAGATAAAATTGAAATTGCTTTCAAGGATAAAATTGAGAACATCCTTGGATCATGGTTAATGGGTGTTTATCAAAAATGACTAGATATTTGAAGGCATTGAACACTATAAATGACTGAAAACAACAAAAATTATTTTTTTAAATTATCACTACCTCATAGATGATGGATTTGTTTCCATTTACAGGAAACTAAAAAAATTAAATCCATAATTTCATTAATTATTTGTACATTAAAATTTGACTGATAAAGAGTTTCATAGATTTTTAATCATGTAAATGAATATATATATTCAAGATATGTGTTTTTATTATTCAATTAAATTCATATAAAGATAGTTTTGAAAGAGTATAGTGAAATAAAGGTAGTATATTTCAGGTAGTAGATACTTAAAATTTAGGTTATCTGAGAAAGAAGGATGAAATAAATTTATTCCAAGATTTCTTGGAAATATGTGATATAGAATCATGAACATTATACGACCTAATAAAAGATTATGAGATGTCCCATATTTGATAAATATCATAGAATGGTATTTCTCCTTATTATAAATATTGAAATTTTAAAATTCCTTGAACAATAATGATAGGATACATATATATCATCCCTTGGAGCTTATTATATTTTATAAATTTGGGCCAATGGGTATGACATAAAATAATGAAAATGATTATTTTATTTCATGTATTCAACATTTCACTCACATTACATATATAATGTTTTTAAAACATGGATTATATGCTCTCTAGTTATTGAGAATTTTTAGGAGACCTACTAAAAAGGAATGTGGCAAGTCAATAAAGAGGATATGAACTAATAATGGCATGAAATAAAAAAACTGAAACATTGAAGGACTTATAAAAAATCATGGTATTCACTAGGATTATTATGTATAATATAAAACAATGTTTCCTTAAATAAATAATATATCCTTGATTGAGATGGTTTAGAGATCAATAATTGAAAATAAATCCAATTTATTCATTTCGACAAAGCTTTTAGTGGAATAGTTCCCATTAAATATTAGTATTTATAGGAAAAACATTTATGCCTATATCCAAATTATATTTATTATATTAATACACTATTATTGATATATATAGTGATATTTGAAAACCCTATAATTTTCAATGTCAGCTATTGGAATCATGGAAATTTTGGTAAAATATATTTGGATGGTTTCTATATGGGAAACACTACAAATGATATAAGATAAAAATTCTATAACAAGGATAGTATAAGTGTTTTAGATTATATTTATGTAAAAGTGATAAAACATTTTGATATAATTGTTTCACAGTTAGTTATAGATATAATATGAAGTCAAGATTAAACCATTTCTATTATACAACCTAATAAAATTTATGATATAGGTGAGGATATAGAAGCTATATAGGATGAACATATTGTTCCAAATATATAATGTGAAGAGGGTTAATTACATTCATATCATCCAAGGTTGAAAAATAATATGGAAATATAAATATTCATTCGTTTTCATGATAAACATGATTAATCCATAAAAAATATACACATCAAATTACTCTTTATTTTTATAGGGCAAGGGGAGATATGATAAATAAGAAATTAAGAATCATGAATTGGTTGATGATATAAAGGAAGGATTATGTAAAATAGAGAATAATGAAACATGGATGTTTGTACGCAATCCTAAAAAATTAATTTCATTGTTATAAGTTAATGGAATGAATAAAGGTAACATGATGAGAAATATAGATTGAATTGTTTTTATTATATATTATCATATTGATGGAGTCGATTTTGATGTGACCTTTGAACTAGTCGCATGTATATAAATAATTGAAAAATTATTTTCTATTACAATAAAATGGAAATAATAAATATTCTAAAGGAATATCAAGTTAGCTTTAATCATTAGAGAGTTAGAAGAGAAGTTTTTTTAAATACAATTTGGTTTCTTTTATAATTAATGATCAAAACAATGTTTTATTGTTAAAGAATTTTTCATATGGGCTGAAATAATATCAAATATATTTTTATTAAATGATGGATACTAGTATGATGTTTTTAAATTTTAAAAACTAAATTGTGGAGATCAATATCTACATTAACAATAACAATTTGGTATTTATTAAAATTTTTATTATTTTCATATGAAATTATATTTATAGAAAATAATGAATAAATTTCTTAGATGTCTTCTAATGATATAATGTAATTTTTTTAAATCATTATTTCTATATATATGAAATAATAACATATCCAAAAAATAATTAAATTTAAAGGTAAAATTTTACTTTATCAACATTATTATACAAATGAAATATTTAAATGATTTGTTATAAAATATTGAAATCTTATTTATAAAACAATTTAAATGGAAAAATGTTTTCAAATGATGAAAAACTAATTGAGGGTGATCCTAAATTATATTGGATGATAATTGGATGCCTGTTATATACGACATCATCGAGGATAGATATAGTATTTGATATGAAAATTCATGTACTGTTTTAATGTTAACCAAATGTACCATGTATTATGGTTAGAAATTCAATCCATGAAACATATTAATGGGACAACATATTCCTTGAAGAAATATGAAAGGACAAGAAAGATATACCTATTTGGATATAATGATATATATTTTTCATATTGTGTTGATGATAACAGATCCAATAATAATGTAGTTTTCTTCATTGTGTAATGGTAATTGTATTATAAAAAAAAGAAAATTTTACTAATGATAATCACCACTATGGTAGATTATTCCCCAACACAGTTAATGTGGATAGACACTTTTTTATGATTTTAAAGTTCATGTGAATATAATAATTCTTCTTGAATATAATAATAAAAGTGATACCAATTTTCAAAACAATCCTATTAAATTTTGAAAGATCAAGAATAATGATGTTAGATATAACTTTATCAAGTTTATTATTTAGATCAATGATTTGATGATGGAGGATTTTCCAATAAAAGAACAAATTGTTGATGTGTGTACCAAGGAATTGTCTATAGAAGAATTCTGGAATCCAAGGATCATATTTGTTTTTTATCCTCACATAATACAAGGCTAGTGTATGTGGATGTTTTCAACTATCTATTCTAGTTTCTTGATATTTTTATCAAAGTGGGATATAATATAACCAAATAGATATATCTATTTATATGTTATTTACCAATTAAGGGAAAACATTTATTTTTGGGTTGTTTTTAAAAGGGGTAAGACATGATGGATGTATGTGTGAAATTTTTTTCGAGGTTTTGGGGTATATTTATGGTCTATCTGTGATAAGTGTAAGTAAATTTATATTATTAATATAAGATGATTAAATTATGGATCTAAAACACTAGTTCATAGATATAATAGAATTTTTGTTCAAGTGGAATTTTTCTGACACTGTGGTTTCTCAACTAGGCTAAGAATTGGTGAATAGAGATCCATATATTTAGTTTCAAAGCTATAGTGGTTTGAGTTCCTTTTATAAAAAAAGTTATGGGATATATTTTTATGAAAATGTGGTATTGATATATCATTTATTGTGAAATAGGTGAAGGCTTTGGAGAGCTGAATATTTAATTTATGATAATTTATCATTTTTCTATGAAAATAGAAATCCTTAAAATTTTGTAGGTGCACCATTTAGATTTAAACATTGCTCCTGATATAGTTGATTTTTTATTACAACCATGACAAAGTGTTTAAATTGCCATAAATTGGAATCATGTGATTGTATGAAGGATTATGTGACCACATGATGAATCATGTGACTTCAAGAAGGGTTTGAGCGACCAAATTATATATATTGAGAAACCACATGATAGACCAAGAAAATTTTCCTTGGATTATTGTTACCGTGAATTAGAGAAGAAAATTCAAAAAGAAACATAAAATAAGTAAATAAGAAATTGATTAAATTGATTAATAATAACAGAAATAATATTCCTATAACCCATGGATTGAAATGATTTGTATCATAGAGTCTAGAAACAATAAAATACATATTTCACATCATTTGGAAACTTATTAATAATTTAATTACACTTTTGGATATGTTATTGGATATAATTCTCTTAAAATCAGGGGACAGTAAAAATAATAAGGGGTGAGATCAAATTCTTGTAAGGGATAACTATAAAACATCAAAATTGTAGGATCATTAACAAAATAAAAAGGAAAAATAAGGAAATCTATCGAATTTAAAAGAATATAAAACAATAAGATATAAAAATATGGAGGATAAAAAAACATAACATCTCAAATGATAAAATTATTACCATTTAATGAGATAAATAAAATATAAATAATATATCATTGGAAATAGAATATTGGAAATAAATAACCACAATCATAAAAAAAGATTTCATATCATTGCGAACCTTATTGACCGCCAACTTATTCCCTAATAAACATCAGAGTACAACTAAATGAAATGACAACCACCCTATGCAAACCTATAATATTTCTATCCTGATAACATTTCATTAATTTCTTAGGAGATATAATCCTCTTCAAAATTAATTCAATGGAGATATAAGTCCCACTAATCCCATAATCCATTCATTTTATTACCATTAGAAAAAATTATAATAAAAATAATAAATAACATATAGAAAGAATATGGGTTTCATGACATTTTAAAATAATGATAAAAATATCCCATGAAAATAAGAAAATGGTTTCATATAAAAAAAATAATTTGACTGAATTTTTTTTAAAAAGGAACCCATAAAATAATATTATTTTAATGACATACCCGAATAACATAATATATTAAATCACTAGATATTAAAAACATTATCACAAAAAATATAATATGGTAATTAAATAATAATATACTCTATAACATAAAATGTTACATCAATAAGTGAATATAATTTTTTATATAATTTAAAAAATGATGAAATTATTTTTTTTGAAATTAATTTGTATTCATCATTTTAAAAGTGATTTCTACAAGTATATTTATTATTTTGAGAGAAATGAAAATGAACACATTAATGGAAATAGAATAGAATCAAAAAATCATAAATCATTGAACTTAATAATATAAAATCATTTATAATTGATTTTATTGGATGAATAATGTTAAAATATGAAATTTTATTACACAATGAAATGAGTTTGAGTTATCTTCCGTCTTACAACATAAGAAATATTCTAGTAAAAACAACTTATAAGATAGAGGGAGATTGAATTGGATGATAAAGATTAATGAATTATAATAATCCAGATATTAAATATCCCACTAGAAAGATATAAAAAATTTAAATGAAATTAGATAAATAAAATAACATGTGTCTTAAATAATGATGTTTTGTGTTGAAACACATATGAATATCCTATTATTTAGAGAAATATTTCTTTCGAAAGTAATTAAAGGTAAAATATGGAAATATAGATAAATGAATGTTAAAATAAAACTTAATACAATTATAGGTTTAAAGAATTCAATTAAGAAGAATGATTTTCTATCACATTTTAACTCAATGAATGGAAATTGAGTTATGAAAACCCTTAACTTTTTTCCATGTTCAGTTCACCCCACTGTGATGTCACCTAAAAAACATAAATAACATAATATCAATTTTCATAACCATATTCATAAATACTATCCTTTTATAATCCATATGGAAAATATTTAACATAGGTACAATGACTAGACAAAGTATATTATAAGCATTATGTGTTAGTAACGTTATTGATTTTTTCATGTTTGATAATTGGAATATTAATACCATTAATTATACACAATGATTATAATTAATATTTCTTTTAAGATACTATAATATATATTTTCTATTTATATAAAAATTTCTTATATCAATATATATATTTTAGTTATGTTTTTTGATATTGAAATTAGTGATGGCTTATTTCGTGGATTTTAAAAAAAAGAAAGTATAAATTTTAAAAAATCAGACAAATAATATAATATTTACATAACAATATACAATATTTTATTTATTGTTATATTATAGTAATATTAGTTTTAATTTTCCCATAGTCATTCAAAAATGTATTTTAATGAATTATTCATATAGTTTGAAAATTCAATTGAAAATTGAACAAGCATAAATGTGAATGGGGATTATGGTTAATGATGTACTTAATTTGACATAGTATCATTATTAAGGAATAATATTGATATATGTTTTCTTCATTATTCAATAAAATTAAAATATTTATCGATAATTTATGAAAATCAAAACTAAACATAAAATATTCCAACATTGAGTTAGTTATATGCATGTTCACACAAATAACATCCTTGTTTTTCAATTCCAAAGAGGGGGTGATGGTTGATATTAAATTTAAATTTAAAATTTAAAATTATATGTTATATCTCATATTTAATTATCATTACCAAATTAATTCCCCCTTATATGGTGTAAAAAAATAAAAATTGATGCTACATAGAGGTAGTAGTCTGCTTGAAACACTAATGATGTACTTTTGTTTTACATTTAGATGGAAGTAAATAAATGAGTGTTATAAAATTAATATAAATAAATTATATAAAGGATAGTAATTTTATTGTATTATTGTGGGGATAAGATATCTATATGAGAATAATTAATAATATAATAATTTGAAGGAGATAATAATAATGATGGAGAATTGATTTTTCCATGTAAGTCCCCATGATATTTAAATCCATTTTATATCCAATGTCAATCATGTTTCATAGGAATTGGATAGTGTTACAGGGAGTGTAAAAATGTATAATGTGAAGTTGTAATTTGAAAGTGATGTGTAGATCTGAAAACGTGTATGTTATATCCTTTTAGAGAGAAGTGAGCATTTGGAAACACTCATCATTTTTCAATTATTACATGATATTATTAATGGTAAAATGGATGAAATGTAAATAAAATTAGAGTTTAGGAAAATATAAATTTGAAACTCATCAATACCACTTATTTGAATATTATTTCAATCATGCTTTGGAAATTTCACCTTTATAAATCTGTAACAACAATGAATTCATTCAATGAAATTTCCTTAATTATAATTATTTCATATTATATAAATATCATAAAATAACTTAGAGAACATAATACAAACATCATACATGAATAATAAATTAAATAAGAGGTATTTTAAGAAGATAAGAACCCTATACCGATGAAATAGTAACTTGAAATTAGAAATAGTAATATGCCGTTTATGAATAGTGAACCTGCAAAATGAATAGTAATGCCACCCATGAAAGTACAAATAATTTTTTTTGAATCTTATAGTTTAGTATATGATACAATCATATCATTGTATAAGTAAATCATAACTTTAACATTTTTAAATATTTTATGGTATTTTTATAAGTCATAAATATTTAATTACAATTTTAAAACTAGTAAAATGATTTAAAATAAGTTTTATTTTCATAAAATGTATCAATAAAATAATATTATGTATTCTTATGATTTGAAGATGTTTTTATGAGAACATAGTTATTTTTTAAAAGTGTTATAAAAACAACTATATTTTTAAAATCAGTATATTTTGAGTAAATGATGATATTAATTAAAAATTAAATTAATCATATTTAGAAAAATATTTTCATGAAAATCAGTTCATTTTTTAATAATACACATCAAACAATGTTTACAGTTAATTTTTGGTATTTTTCTAAAATACATGCCTTTTGGGTGATTAATACAATAATATTGTTCACAATAATTGCTAAATACATGAATTACTAATTCAAAGGTAATTTATTGATGATTTAAGAGAATAATATCGAACTATATTCATTAATTTAATATATTTGGTGATACTGATCGAACTATACATAGTCATGACCCAAAATAAAAAACAAATTAATAAAATATTGAAAAAAACACACCTCTCATATACTGTAAATACCGCCCCACACCACCCCTTCCCATCAGACTTTCCATGATTTGAGCCTTGTCAAATTTCTACCAAATCCAATTCTCTAGAAGCTCCCCCACATCCAGTGTCACACGGTCTCATGAAAAGTCCAAACCATTTTCCATAAGGAGGTTATTAAGGAGGAGAAAATCAAGATGTAAAAACCTCTCTCATTTCATTTAATTTCAGTTAATGTTCTTTTATATTGTTATTTTCTACTCACCATCATATCTCAAATTATCATGATATATCTAATATAATCTATGAGCTATAATTTTGGTATCTAGATGGAATAATCCACCCAAAATTCTTCTTCCCTTTCATTTTTCTCTATAAATGAAAACATTGTCTGTCATGCCTCAATTTACAGACATCATGGATGATGCATTTTTCATATTCCATTAAAGCTATAAAGGATGGTCATAAAAAAATTTTTATTTTTAAAATAATTATAATAAATGTATTATAACCTATTTGCTTTTGTGGAATGCTTATATATACATGAAGTTAATTAATAAAATAAAACTTGTTTGTGATGATCCAAAAACCACCAAACTAATCTAAACGATTATCACAAACATCCTATCTAGTGATTAATCCTCACCCCAAATAAAAAAATGAATTATATAACCATATAATTGTAGGTATTATCATAAATAATATATATCTTAAATTCTATATATCTATTCCCATTTCATATGAACATTCATACTGATATACAAATAAACCAATCATGAAAACCAAGGAAATGAATGCTCCTTAATGATAAAATTGTACGATATAACACATCAGAAAGAGAATAAATGAAATTAATAATATTATAATAAATCATATACATGTAAAATAGGTTCTCAATTAATTTATTAAGAATCCTAATTCTATTATCTAGGACATTAAGGTCAAATGTAGAACACCTTCAGACATAAGGTGAGGGTTTCTTCCCAAAACTCTATTTTAATTCGGGTTATGATTTCTGCCTCTTTATACTAATTTAATTATTTATTATGATTATTTAATTATTTTATATTATATATAAATTTTATAAAATCATGTATCATAATTTTTTCATCATTCTGTTATGAGGAAATATATGTTTTATAAGGTTCCCTTCACAATTATTCCCGAAAAGCAAACCTGATAAAAGGGAACATCCGAATTTATTACCCATTTTTCAGTACAATACATAATCTATTTTAAGAGACCATTATTTTTATAAAATAAATAATTTTCTCCTGAAAAACTACATTTCATCATGACTTTTTTTATAATCAATTATGAAAAATAAAATTGATTTTTCTTGGAGTAATTTTTTTTACAATGTGAAAATGGTATTCTTATCAAGAATTTCGTGATGATTATATTAAAGTATTTTCATTTACTTAAACTCCCATTGTTTAATATTAAGATTAATTGAGAAGAATCACTTATTATTATCATTTATCATATTTTATTTAATGGTTTATGATCAGTTTGACTATGTATGTGCTATCATGATATGATTCACCATACTACTCAGAAAGGTTATTGATCATGTATATATATTGAAGAAAGTTTGTTAAATTTAATATGTATATGTGGATTATGTTTTAAAAAATTCTTATAATGAATTAATTGGACTTAGTATATGATGTGTGGGGCCCACTATTGCCCCTTTATTTAGCGGTAGGTAACATGAGACAAAATAGAAATGGATTTTGGCCATGGCGTTGACCAATTATTTTCAGGTGCCCTAGTTGGGGCCTCAATATTATGTTTATGATGTCATGGATATAAATTCCCAACTTATGATATTAGTAATTCGCTCTCTATTTTTATATTTTACTAATATAATATCCATTGTTATGATTATTTCTCATGTGATAATTTATGTGGAATTAATTATTAAACATTTGTTATATGAAAATTATTTTAAATATTATGTTCTAATGGCATGTGTTTTTAGTCATTCACCATTTCTTATTGATTAAATATTCTTTTGTTGTATCATATACCCTTAATGAGCATATCATCTCACCCATTTTTTATGTTTCATTTTCTCCAAGGATGTGAATATGTATATCATGAATGAATTCGAGGGATAATCTAAGAATTTATATATATTTCCAACTAAGATTATATTTTTTTCCTTTTTTGTTTTAATTTAAAAAAATGTATCTTTAAGATTTTCCAAAGATAATCAAATATTCAGTCCTTTTTTATATGAATTAATTTTTTATTTTACCAATGTAATTAAGTAAGGTACCAACTCAAAGAACAAGGTTTATGGTTATTATAGTTGGTATAAAAGGATTTTTTCAAGGAACCATGGAAAATAAATTTATAAAACATAGGTTAGGTAACATAACCATATGATATAATTTTAAGATAATTATAGAAGAAAATATTAAGGTTTTTGTTAATGTATAGATTCTATGTTTATTCCTAGACATATATCCTTGTCTAGATACTATAAGTGGAAATGGATCTATCAAAGATGTACCATTGGTTAACAAATATGACAAGGTATCCCGATCCTAACTTGGGGTAACTTGGTAGATGACAATGACCCTTATTATGAAATTGGGTTTTCACTCCCAAGTGATATTTATTGGATAACACACATTATCATTACAAACTATTATGATGGATTTATAAGTAAATGTGTTCCCATAGAAACCAAATTTATGATTATGAGATTATATTTGAATAAAATTTCAATTTATGTTAAGTTTCATTCTTGTTTGAGTTTATGTATTATAATTGATAACCTAATTTATGGAATCCCGTTATTTAGAAATGGTACCTAATGAAAGGAATGGAAACTATATCAATGCACATAACCCATATAGAGTATTCCCTTATATGAATGATAATAATGTTGGTACTGGAGCTGTGACCGGTGCTGACCAACTTAAAAAAATACTGAGATTACAAACTCAGGTAATGAACAATAACCATACCTGTATAGAGCATCATGATTCATAAAATAGAGGAGAAATGTTAGACCTCTATATGCATAAAATACACCATAATTAAATTGATTATGAACCCATTTATAAGGGAGTAATGGATACGTTAAATAGAGAATATATTTCTCTATTTATAATGTAATTAAAGGGATAAGGTTATCATGGATGTTTATTGTCACGAACCAGCCCAAGTCAACCTTGAACCGGTCACCCAGGCCAACCTATGACAAGTCCCGAGAGGAATTATCGGTCCTCCTTGGATGGAGACAAGCATCTAGGTCATCAATAGAGTACACAAGGGAATGATTTCTCCCATATATAAATAATCAAACAAACAACGGAAAGAAATGGACAGCCCAAAATACATTTATATAAAAATTGAATTGAACATTATTTATAAATGAAACTGAAAGTACCATTAAGACAAAAACACAATTAACCAAACTAGTTAACCAACTAACTCCATGTGCCCCACTGGAAACTCTCCAACAAAATGATCACATGTCGCCCAAGGCGATCAAACTCGAGCCGAAACTAGCACAATGGCTAAAAATAGAAGAAGACTATAGGCATGATTATTAAAACTCATTAGGTTAGCCTGATATTCTATTCCCAATGAACTTCATTTATAATAAAAGAAACATAAACTTATAGTTTTAAATAATAGATATAAAAGAATGTTTTTCAAATCAGGTTCCATGTTATAATAATTATCAGACAAAAACTTGCATGGTTAATAAACAACAAGGCAAGTACCAATTTTTCAAAGAGGTGGAACTTCAAAAAGAAAACAGTTTTCAAGAGGTATGATTCAAAGAATTTACATTTTTAAATAAATAACACACACTAAAGAATTTACTAACCAAACACACATTATGAAAATAGTGAGTATAAAATAGCCAGTGAGCACTAGTCACAGGAACACCCCTAGCTACAAGTTAGTTGTGAGCCCCCGGTACCTCGTGTCTCTGTGAATGTAACCATAATAAATATCCGTTATCATTCACAAAATCCACTTGTAGGGAGAATACCCATAACCTAGTGTTCCTCCTACATCATCATCATTATAGTTTAGTTAGTGTTGTCATTGTCAAACATGCTACATGAAACAGGGTCCAAACACCACATGATCACAAGCATACTGATACACATTTGCCCACCTAGATACCCGGGATTCCCTTTAGTGCTCAATCAAGTTACACATATTATCAAATACACATTTTGCATCAAAAGACCATTCCCAAACCATAATCACACAAACATCCCATAAAATTTCTTCACATTTCTTTCATGAATCAACAAACCACTAAATATTTTTGTAAAACAATTTCAAGGAGTATATTGGGTCTTTGCACATAAAACTCATTCAAAAACACTCATTAAATTATAAAAATACATCAAAATCATACAAAACCATATTTGGAAGCCCTATAAACATTAAATAAAATTATTTCAAGGAACATAAAACAATCCCAATTGAAACAACTTGGTATATGAATGTAAAACACACATTCTTCGTTTTTAGGAAAGGCCAAACGTGCCTTTAAATATTTTATCAAAACTAACATTTGACAAAGTTATGAATTTAAATATTATTAAGGAGGTGTGTACACACCATTTAAATAATAAAATCACATTTATAAAATCCATTAAAACACTCCTGTGACATATTCAAAACACAACCATTTTTATAAGAATGTGAAACGTGCCATTTTCTGGCAACTCGGGCAAAAACATGTTGTAAACAAAAAATCATTTGTTTATAAAAGATAATAAAAATTTGAAATCCATAAAAGGATCCCAAAATAATTTTCTTACATGCTTCCAATATATTTATAAATCCAAACAAACTATTTTAAATTGCAGTTGTCACATAAAAGCCAACTGGGAAATTTACCGAACACATGGAATGCACTATTTAAAAAAACAACTTGTGTTAAGCACTTAAAAAGGGATAATACACCATTTTCATGCCATATTTTATTCAAGATACTGAGAAATCTTTAAAATACCATAAACCACATGCGAAATCTCATGGAATAATTTATCAAATAAGAGGAGTGCACATTTATACCAAAAAAACTATATTTTTAACAAAATAAGTCACAAAACATAATTTTCACACCAAAAATTTAGAACCAAAGTTTCACAGAAGAAAATATAATATAAATAAGTTAATAAAATAATTAAAATGAAGAAACCTAAATGATAAAGGTTTGTGTAATGGATATCCTACCTCAAATCCATGGCGTAATGGAAACGCACGCCCAAAATAATCCATCACGGGTTTATAAACCATTAAACTATAAAGACCAGACCGAAATGTATATAAAATACATCAAAAACCATGGCATAATAGAACCCTAGGATGATCATGACTAGAGGAGATATAAAACAAAAAAATAATGAAAGGAGGAAGAAGAGGGAGGATAAAAGAGATGGAATCTCACCTTTTTCCAATAGAAACTTTTCATATTCCATTAGAACTGCAACACTAGAGAAATGGTAATGGGATGAAACATCTTTTAGAATCTCATAAGGTTTTTAAGAACTAGTTCAAGAAGACATGTTGGAAAAAGATCACTAATTTATTGAGTTATTTATAAAACGATTTACCTTATCAATTCTAGGCGATTTGAGGTATCCTGAGAACATTATCCCTAATTCGTGTCCCATATGAGCAAAAAAGAGGGTAAATCGATTTTAAGAGTGCATATAGGGTTATTGTATTTGAGGGGGAGGTAGAATCACTGAAAAATATTAAATATTTAATTATATATAAAACAATCAAATTATTTTTTTGAAACTGGAAATGGGCCCATGGGCTGGCCCAATGCCTAAATATGTAACCCAATTTCACCATGATTATGTATTTATATGGGGTACAAAAGGGTATGAAGTTTTAAATTATTAGTAGAGGACATTTGGTATGTGTAATGGATGAAAAAGGTTGAAAAAAATTGATTTATATAAGAAACAAATTTGGTTTTTAAAATTAGAAATGGGATTACGGTTGGCCCAAATCATGGAGTAACCACCCTTTCTTCAAAAAATCCTAAACAAGCAATGGGGAACCCAAATTAGGGTTATTAGACATATATGAAACTACAAAACTCAAGATTCATCTCACCAAGTCCCCATGAAAAATATCTGTATTTCCAATGGACCAGATCAAAACAAAGACAAAAAAACCGGGTGTGACAATTCTCCCCACAATTAAAGCCTTCCTCCCCCGGAAAGCCATAACACTTTCCAACTGAAAAATCAACACCTAAGGATTCCTTACCAACATAATACATCATCTAAATATAAGTAAATATCAATCACCAACAATGAAACTTAATACTCTTTTCCAAAAAAACACAACTCACAACCACGTCCAGAGAATCAATGGAAAGATGATGCCACCACCACCACAACCAAGCCAAAAACCCGATTGTTGGGCCTTCTTCTAATGAACCCAACCATCACCCAAACCAAAGAGCACCCAAAAAAACAAAATATTCCAATGGAGTCCAGAATTGAATCCCCACCATTAATAAACAACTCGCAATAGAAAAGTTCTTAGAATGAAAATCCATGTGACCCATGGTGGGTCTCCCCACCATTAGAAACCTATTAGCAATGAACAGAAAAGAATTCAAAATGACCTAGAATTGGGCCTCACTCACAGAAAAAAAATTATTAATTAGATTCTGTATCATTTCATTCTTTAATATTTTTCCAGTTCACCATGAAAATTATGCATTTCACTTTTGATATAATAATGTTTGTATCAATCAAAACTCCTAAGGGAGGTATCATTGCAACAAATATGTGTTGGTGAGTCCAACTTATGACACATAAACACGATTTAGTTGTGGAATGTTTCACCATACCTGTGATTGAATTTGATATATTCCATGTTATAGACTATATTTAAAAATATGTTGGGAAAATATATTGAAAATAGAATGAAATTTGGATTGGTATGACATATTAATAATATATTAACTTTAGTGAAGAATCCTCATCATTTAAGTCATATCTTCATCCACCTCCAATAGAGATTCTAAATAAAATTCTAGGCTAGGAAGAGAAAATATCATCTATGGATGTGGAATGAAATATTGAAATTGATGATGTACCTATTTTGGAAGCATATATTGATGCATTTCAAGAGGATTTACCTAGACATCCTCCATAGTGGGAAGTTGAGTTCTTAATTGATTTAATTCTTATTGAAGGAACTATATTAAAGATTTCTTATCGAATGAACACTGTAGAATTAGTAGAGCTAAAGAAACAACTAGAGTAATTTATTAATAAGGGGATTATTTTCCCTAGTGGTTATCCATAGAAATAACCTGTTCTATTTGTCAAGATGAGTGATATATCAATGAGGTTATACATTGATTATAGAGAGATCAATGTTATTTCAAGAAAGAAAAAATATCTTATGCCTTGAATTAATGATTTATTTGATCAATTTCATGTATCTCAATATTTTCCAAATATTTACCTTAAATATATATATCATTAATTACATGTAAGGAAGGAAGATATTACAATGATAGTATTTTGTACTACGTATAGACATTACGAGTTCATAGTAATGTCATTTGGACTAACTAATTCATCCAATGTCATTATGGATCTAATGAACATGGTGTTCAAGGAATATCTTTAATTTTAAGTGGTATTTATTGATAATATATTGAAATATTACACCAAATATAATAAAAATGATAACCCCTTACAAGTTTCCCAAGAGTATCTTCGAAGAAATTAGTTATATGTGTTGTTTAGTCAGTCTGAATTCTTGCTTCAAATAGTTTCTTTCTTGTCCATATTGTCTATGAGGATGAAATCTCAATTGATCTAGTGAAGAAAAATGTCATTCATGAATTTCATACCACAACAAACATAATCTAGGTATATAGTTTTATTGGTTCAGTAGGTTATTATTGAGGTTTCATTCAAAAAATTTCATGATTAGTTAACCCATTAAACAAGATTACTCATAATAGAGTTATGTTTTTTAAAAAAGGAATGTGAATAATTATTTGATGAAATGAATAATTTAATAGTGAATTATCTGGTCCTAAATATACCGTCGGGAAATTGTGGTTTTCTGATTTATATTCATTAACAGAAGAATTACTTTGTGGGGTCCATATATAGAATGATAGAGTTATTGGTTGTACATCAAGGAAAAAACTCATGAACAAAACTATCCAACACATGATCAAGAGTTAGAAGCAGTAATATTTTCTGTAAAAATATGGATACCCAATATCTATGGTGATAAATGTGATATATATATACTAATGAAAATATTTGAAATATGTATTCTTAGAGAAATTATTTAACATGAGGCAAAGGTGATGGCTCGAGCCATACATGGATTATGATTATTAAATACAATAAAACCCCGATAAGGTGAATAATATATCATATGAATTGAGAATGAATGATCATGGAGTTGTTACCAAAATGAGGATTGATAAGTATCATGTGTGCCTGGATGTAGAATATATAGACTTGGGAATTAAAAAGTAAGTTGAAATAATAATACCTTTTCAAATGGATTACCAACCATATTTATTGAATGGGAATAAATTTCATTATTGTGATGATGAAAATATTGAAAAGAAAATTATTATTGTGAATGATGGGATGTTGGGGGACTTCATTTATAAATGTGAAATTATGAAATTTTGGAGGAGGTTATGTTTTCCCTCTACACCCAACCTATAAAGGGAGTTATTAGATTATTCCCAAATCATTGTGTTTTACATACACCATGGTATCACTAATATGTATAGATATTTGATGGAACATTTATTATAGGAAATATAATGCCTGAAATTTCTAATTATGTATTAAGATTATTAGTATTCAACAAATGAGGGATGAAAGAAAACATCCTATAGGTTTTGTGAATCCTATGTGTATTCGTACATGGAAATGGGATGACATTAATATGGATTTTGTCACTCAATTATCACAATCTCCAAGAATTAATGATGAAACAAGGGTAATTGTTGATCAACATAAAAAATCTACACATTTCCTCACTATAAGGGAGGATTTTCCATAGGAGAGCCCTAAAAGACTATATATTAATGATGTTTTAATAAGTCATAGAGAATCTCTTTCAATTGTTTCTTATCATCTCCCATAATGTTCATAAAATTTATGGAAAATTATGTAGAAAGGTTTCTATTATGAGAATCATTTGAGCACTACTTGTCACCCTCAAAGTAATGGTTATGTTTAAAGGACCATTCAAATATTATAAGTCACATTGAGGTCATGCTCAGTTGACATTAGCAGTATGCTTGATCAATATTTTACTTTGGTAGAGTTTTCTCACTGTAGTATTTTCTATTGATGTATTCAACTAGCATGATATGAAGCATTATATGGAATGAGATGTTGTACAAAAACTTGTTTCGGAGAAACTTGGTGGAAAAAAAATTATAGGACAAAAGCATATAAATAAAAAAAGGAAAAGTTAATGACTATTCATACCCATATGAAAGAATAATAATGTAGGAAACATATATATAATGGTAGTAAAATGAAATTTTTAGAATTTCATATGGGAGCTCATTGTTTCATGAATTTATATCTATGGAAGGGTATTATATTATTTGGGAAGAAATGGGAACTATTCCCCATGTACATTGTTGCTATTTATATCCTAGAGAGAGTTGGAGTTGTGTCTTATCATTTGGTGATGCCACCCAGCCTTTCTAAAGGTCACATTGAGTTCCACATATCTTTTTTAAGGATATAAATTCCAGAAAAAACACTTGTCCTCACATACAAAGGAATAGAATTAGATCCTGATTTATCATTTTGTGAAGATCCTACAAGGATTATAGACACAAAATAATAGTTGTTGAGGTATTAGATGATTCAGAATGTAACGTAACATTATGAAAATCATAAATTGAATTGTTAAAATTGGATCCAGAGGATCGTATGATGAATAACTACATAAATCATTAACGAGTTCACAATCTTGAAATTTCAAGGATTAATTTTTTTAGGAGGGTAGAAATAACGACCCAAAATTCTATAAATTACATTTCCCTTTTTATAATTATTTAATATAGTATATATCATAGTAAATCAAAAAACAATAAAAACTTTTTAAATGAATAATTAATATAATAATCAGAATTTCTAGATGTTAAGGAACCTATACCAATGAAATAGTAACTTGAACGTAGAAATAGTAATATGCACCAGATGAATAGTAAACCAGAAAAATGAATAGTAACATCACCCATGAATGAATAAATAAAATTTACTCAGATAATAAAGTAATGTATGATATAATTATATCATAGTATATATAAATGGATATTTTAAAAATTATTAATTCTGTGTTGGTACTTTTTTATATAATAAATATTAATTAAAATTTTATAATCAACAAAATTATTTAAAATAATAATTTTTTCGTAAACTCTATTTATAAATTAATATTTTGTAGTCTTTTGATTTTAATATATTTTTATGAGACCACTGTAATTTTTCAATGTGTTTTAGTAGCAGTTTTATTTTTAAAATATATATTTTTTGGGTAAATGATTATTTTAATTAAAAGTTAAAATTACCATATTTATAAAATTATTTACCTAAAATAGAGTTTATTTTCTAATTCAACAGATCATAAAGTGGTTACATTGAATTTTTTTATTTTTCTAAAATACTTGAATTTTTTTGAATTTTATTATATATTAAATTACGATAAATTCTAAATACATGAATTATTGAGTCATAGGTTATTTATGCCCAATTTTGTCCCATAATATTGAACTATAATTAACTATTTTAATATATTTTGTGCATAATATCACACTATTCATAGATTTGAGCCAAAATAATAAACAACAAAATAAAATATTCAAAAAACACCCCTCTCCTCCACTATAAATACTACCCCTCCTCTGGCATTCACAACTTTGATCCTTGTAAAATTTATTCTAAATCCTCTTATAAATCCCCTCCACTATGTTTATGATACCTTGGTCTCTCAAATGACCTAACCAATTCCCTATGGTAGTTCTCAAGGAGGAGAAAATCTAGAGGAAAAGACTCTCCAATTTCTTTTAATTTCTTTTCATGTGATGTTATTTTATTCTTTTATTCTCACATTCTTATCACAAATTAATATGATATATACAGTATATTCAATGTAATATAATGTTATTTATAGGGAATAATTCATTATAAATTCTCTTCCATTTCCTTTTGTTCTATAAAGGAAAGCATTGCTCGTGATATGCCAATTTACCGACATCCTCGATAACGAATTATCATTTTCCATTAATGCCATTAAGACTGGTCATAAAACTATTTCTATGGTCAAAATGTTTTTTTATACTAGTATTAAAAATTATTTAGTTTTCTAGAACTATTATAAATACACGATTTCAATTAATAAAAAACTATTTTATGATGATAAAAAAGCCAAAATAGTATAAATGATTATTACTAACATCTTATCCAATGATTCAAAATCATCCCAAATTACCAAATAACTTATATAACCATTTAATATTATTTATTTTCTTTAATAATATATAAATTAAATTCTGGATATCTATTCCTATTTTAAATTAACTTCCATACTCATATACAGGTAAACTGATCATTAAAACCAAGGAAACAAACAATCTCGAATGACAAAATTGTGTCTGAAAACACCTAAAAAATACCATAAATGAACATAATAAAATTATAAAAAATAAAATACATGTATAATAAGATTTTACATCAATTATTAATTAATATAATTTAATTATAAATGGATTTAGGATCAAGTGAAAAAAACTTTTGAACTTAAGGCAATGGTTTCTTCCCGAACCTCTATTTTCATCTGAGATATCATTTCTACCTCTTTACAAAAAATTTAATTATGGATTATTTTTAAATAATTAATAAATATTATATTTACATGTTTCAAAATAATTTATTCATATCATTTAAATTTTAATTTATGGGTAAATACATTTTTTACAAGATTATCTTCTCAATTTTTCTCGATAAGAAGACATGATTAAGGAGAACTTCTTGATTAATTATCCTTTATCAAGAACCACACATAATCTATTTTAATATACCATTATTTTTATAAAATCAATAATTTTTTAATTAAAACTATATTTTAACATTAATAGGTTTATATAAAAAGTAATGAAAAATAAAAATTATTCTTTGAAAAGAAATATTCTTTGTAAAGTAAAAAGGGGCATTTCTCTCAAAAATTCCTCAACAATTTTATTTGAAAATTTTCATACATTTCTACACCATTATATGAATATAATATTTAATTTGGATTATTATATTATTATTATAATCAATCATATTTTATTATATAGTTTATAGTCATTTTGAAATTGGATGTGGAATCTTGATACCATTCACCATACCACTCAGAATGGTCTTTGATTATGTTTAAAGATTGGGAAATGTTATTTACATTAAATATATATATATTTTTATGTATAACATCATTAATATGGAGAATTTAATGGACTTGGTATGTGACATGTGGGGCCCTCTATATCCCCTCGATGCATCAGTAGGTCTTGCGTGACAAACATAAATGGATTTTGGATGAGGCGTTAGCAATTAATTTTCAAGTGTCTTGGCTAAGGCCTCAAAAATTTGGTGACTATATATTAAACCTAATTTCCCTAAATATGATATTATTAATTTATTATCCATATGAATATAATATTAATATAATACCCATTTTTAATCTTCATTCTCATGTGATTATTTATATGGGATAATTTAATCATCTTTTATTCTTGCGAAATTCTCTAAAGATTATGTTATAATACACTATATTATTATTAATTCACCATGCCTTATTTTTAATATTAGATTTTACAGTACTACTTACCCATACTGATCATTTGATAAAACCCATTTTTTTGTTTTATTTTTCCCTTGGATGTGAAGATGTATATTAAGAATGACTTCTAAGGATAATCTAAGAGTATATAAATGTTACCAATAGAGTTTAAATGTTTCTTTTCCTTTTATGTTTTAATGTTATTTTTATTTATTTATCTAGTTTTCAAAAGATAGTAAACTATTCAGTCCTTTAAGATGATAATTCCTTATTTATTATACAAATGTAACTAATTATGGAACCGGCTCTAGGAAACATTTTTCAGTGTGTTTACAAAAACCCATTTCTATTTTTACACATTACCCAATTAACAATTTTTAAAAATAGTGATTAATTTGGATAACTAATAAATTTTTTACCACATTACCTAATTTGAGCCTTCATATTTTTTATGAAAAAATAATTTTATCTTCTCAAATAAATAATTGATCTAAAATTTATTTTTGAAATAATCACACTTAATCATATTGTTTTTTAGAAAAATGATATTTTTCATAATTCATTTTAAATATATAATATAATTATCAATATTAATTCTTTTAATAACATAAATTTATTTATTATAAATATAATTATTTTTTGAGGCATCCAATTAAATAAAAGCAATGGATATCATCATTAAAATACATTATACAAATATGAGACTCAAAATAATTAATAAAGATAAAATTTATTTAGTTCTCTAGATTATTGACATAGTATTCATTATACACAAGAATATATTAGAATTCATAATATTATTCTTTAAAATCGATTTGAGTACATAAAACGTAATCTCATTTCTGAGATATTCTTTCATTTAGATAAAATTGAAAAAATTAATTTTTTTTCCAAAACATATTTTTTGACGATAAAATAAATTTTTGGGAAAAAATTATAATATAAATACTCTGAAAAATTTCGAGAGAGGAGTTTAGAAATAATTTTATTTATAAAATCTACATTTTCAAATTTATAAATTTTATTTCTTAATAAATTTAAATATAAATTAAAATTATTTTATTATAACTTTTATTATATTATCTAAAATTAATTATTTCTTTACTAATGGTAATAAATATTAATGGTATAGTATCTTAGAGTTTATTAGATATTTATTAAATAAATAAATTAAAATCGTTCAATTTTTGTTATCCTTTTCTAAAAAAGGAATCATTGAAATACATGATAATCTCAATATATATCTTCAAATAATATATCCAACTAATTATTTTTTGTATGGATAGAAGTTATATATTTCAAATATTAATTGTAGAGGTTTTTAATAGAATACCATTCAAAACATATTTTACTTAATGATGAGTCAAACAAATAGTAATCCCAAATGGTTATTTATAAAATCCAAATGAATTAGAGTATATGAATATAAAATATTAACCCTATGATGTAATATCTGAGGACACATCCATTTCGTTTCATCTATGTCATGCATTAATAATCCTAGGAAATTCATGGATCATTCCAGTTTAATGTATGTTGGGTTCACTCAAAAATATTATCATATTTTCCAAATGTAATTGGGAAATATGTCATTTATGTTTTTTCTTAAGTGGATTATAATTAAATAAAAAATATCCCATGGTAGTGTCAGTAGAGGTTCCTAGTAAGAGTTCATTCATGGTAGACTATAATTATGGTCGATATATACCCGAAAAACTTTTTTGGGGGTTACTATCCCTAGATTCATGTATGTCAAAATAATTTCAACTTATAATATCCAGTAAGATTTGATATCATGGAAAATACTCCACACCATAATTCTCTATAAATTCAGGATATAAACATATACACAAACTAATATATAGTGTTATTACAGTGATTCACTAAATATAATAAAAAAGGTAACTAAAATAATATAGAAAAAAAATAAAATACACCGAAAAAATAACTAACCATACTCATTTACAAATATACATGACCGAAGTCAAACATATAAAAATATTTAATTAGTATCATGGTTTAATTATTAAATCCACAAATTGTAACAAAACCCAAGGACCTAAAAAATTAGTGTATATGATACTAAAAACATATAAAAACTTATTTAACATGTTCTAAACTTTTTTTAGAATCTAAATCCCATCTGGGATATTCCCTGATACAAAATCCACTTAGAATCCATGGTAAGGAATAATATAATGAGGTGTGAGTTCAAATTATTAGTAAACTATAACATATTAATGTACATAATTGTTAGTTCCTGAAAAATGAAATATAAAAAATATAGGAAAAATAACTAATTTAATATAACGAAAAACAATACGATTTTACCTTAACCATGAATGACATACATAAAATCACAATCAATAGAACATATTCATTAAAATGATAAATATAAAAAAATTAATCATATAAATTAGTCCAAGGAATGCATGAAAAAATGTGGAATAATCCTAAATACAAGATTTTTTATCGATGTGAATGTGGTTATACACCAACCTGTTCATTAATGAAATTGTTATTTGAGTTAAATTACATATAAATCGAGAATTTACTACCAACATACACGTAACCCCATTCAAAACAAATTCAATATAATGATATATAATTCTTTAACCAAATCATTAGAGTGATAAATATGTCCCACCCATATCAAAATATATAATTTTGGGTTCCTCCAGAAATAAGTAATCACAATATAAAATATACCAAAGAAAGAAGATTGGTTTCATGAAATTTATAAATAATAATATAAATAACTCATGAAAATAAAAATATATTTCATAGAACATCCAAATGTAATTCATAAAATTTCTATAATTAATCTATGATATAATATGAGTTTTATAAAATATCCAAGTAATGTCCAAAATTAAATCAGTGTATACAAAAATAATATCACCTAAAATAGTCACATAATAAAATAATAAAATAGTTTGAAACATGAATCAAAACAGCAATAAAGGATTATAATTTTTATGATAATGAAAAACAGAAATCATAGATTTTATTTTGAAAACACATTGAAATAATTTTTGTAAAATTCATAGTTTCAACGCTTTTTTCAAGAATTATACATTTTTTAATATATTGTTTTAATGGAAATCAAATTTATTCAAAATTTCCCTTTCCCAAAAGTAAAAAATGAGAAAATATTTTAAAATATATTATCATTGATTAACAATGTTCAAAAAAAATTATAACTCAATGAAAGGAGTTTTACTTTTGGATTCTTTTACAGATTAAGATTTATTCAACTTAAAATCACTTCAAAGGGAGAGAGATTAAATTTTATGTTTATATAAAAAATAAACAAAATACATTATATTATATATATTATTTGTTTTATATTCCTTATTTAAAATAAATTAGGTGCATACATTAACATTTTTCTTAGAAAATGATGTTTTGTAATGAAACCCTTATGAATATCCCTATTTCTAATGAAATGATACTCCATAATAGAAATCATGGTAAAAACATTAAAAATAAAGAGTAATTAAAAGGGAAATATAATTTTATATAATCATTGTATTGATAAATCCATATTAGAAGAATGGGGTTTAAGATTATCATAACATTATAAAAGAAAATTATGTTAGGTAAAACCTTTATGATATTTATTTGCCTAGTTGATCATACAGTAACATCCTATTAAAACAAATAATAAATTAATAGAATTGATTATTAAAATAATCAAAATTAATTACCTTTTATAATCCATATTATTAATTTTTATCATGATTACAATGATTATCCATAGTGTATTTGAACACCAGGTGTGGTGACATTAACCATTTCTACACATTTTAATATAATGATGACATTAATGTTCATTTTATAAGAAGTAAATAATCAATATATTATTATAGTGATATAAATAAATAATATTTTTTTTAAATCTATTATACCATTCCATACGTGTATTAGTTGTGTTACGGGAAAATTGAATTGATGTTGGCTTATTTCAGTGATTTTAGCAAACTGAAAATATTAATACAATAATATATTAAATTCATAATGTAATATTTAAAAAATTGAAAAAATAACTATTGAATTATTATATTATAATAATATTACATTTCGTTATCCCATTTTCATTCAAAACTATATTTTTATTAATAGTTCATGCAGTTTGTTACATTTAACCAAACACGAACACTCATTAACTGAACTGGTGACTATGGTTAAAGAGGTTGATCCTTTTAAATTGTATAACTTTTATTTTAGATGAATAATAATATTATTATTTTTTATAGTTTTTAAATATTTCTATTCATTTTATATAATCGTTAAAAATATCAATGAAAAACAAAAAAAAATCATGGAGGTGTTAAACTGCATATATGCATGGTTAATATTATTGTTTATCAATACATGATCAGGAGAGGATGTATAATATATTAGTATTTAAAACTAATAATTTTATGTTATAAATCATATTTTATTTTCATTAACACTATTATGACCATCCATAATGGTTTTAATGAAAAATAAATGATGTCGCTTCATTGATGTAACGCCCCAATTCCAGAAGCCACCGAGAGGCGCCCCGTACCCAGTTGATCACATGGCCTTAAGCAAATTTCCTCGAACACTAGAGGCTGCCACTAGCAACGAGGGACTTGGGTGTGATAGTGGGGAAACATTCCCCACATTGGAAGAGTACACAATGGAAGTCAATAACACATGCAACAGCAGAAGTAGTAAATATCAAACAACAGTAAAAAATGGAAGACTAAAACAGTAAACAACTAGAGCACACACATATATATGAAATAATGCATGATACATATATGTCTAGAAAAGAAACCAAAAATTTCACAATTATGATTACAGTACTAAATCAATGTACGAAAGAAAAATAGATAAGCAACTCCTCAGCATCGCAAGCCTCGGCTTGGTCTTGGGCTCTCCTACTCCAATGCAAGTCATGTACCTAATGTAGAAGGGCGCTTTCCCATGTCTATACCTGCAACAATATAATCTATTTGGGCCCATAATCATGACCCAAACATGGTGTGAGACTAAATCCCAATAGGAAACCACCAGAATATTTGTGCCTAACGGTCAGTGAGTATATGGACGGTAATAGTACAGTAAGTAGTAAATAGTAAGCAGTAAACAATATTTAGTAACAGGATGATAGACAGCACTAAACAATCCATAGATCAACAATAGAAGTGAAGCAAAAAACTAACCACAAACATGTATCCCTCTGGTATGTACTCATAGCCATCCCCTCTGGTCCTATCCAAGAAGTACCAACGACTGTTTGGGCCGTACACTCAGCCTAAACACTTTGTATTAGTCATACGAAATTATAAGACTATCTGAGGAAGCACACTTAGTCAATTCCCCATATAGTCTATGGTAGTCAGGGAATCTCTGAGGAAGATCATGCGGTCAATTCCCCTTATAGCCACAAGTTCTAGATACTCTTCGAGGAAGCTCACTCGGTCAATTCCTCTTATAGCCTCAGGTCGATCACATACTCTTTATGGAAGCTCACTAGGTCATTTCCTCCTATATCCTAGTGTGGTTTAAGGAAATTCAAACAAAACAAAGACTCTCTGAGGAAGCTCACTTGGTATATACCCTTATAATATATAAAGCTCAAGACACTCTAAGGAATCTCACTCAGTCTATCCTCCAGTAGTCTATAATATCCATGACTATCTAGGAAGCTCACTCAGTCTATCCCCTCTAGTCTATAATGTTCAAGACTCTCTAAGGAAGCTTAATCAATCTATAACCTTATAGTATATAACACTAGGTTCTCACATTCCCATGCCAGTCAATGCATAATAATACTATAAGGCCGTAGAAAAACTACAAAGCTACTTGTCTAACCATTCTACCACATAACAAGCATGTCAGGGTACATCACTCCATCCTATGGTCACAAGGCATAGAAAACAGATAAACGGCCAAAGGATGAATAAGACCAAGAGGTCATAAATATAACAAGGCATGGGAAAAACATCCAAGCATAGAAATTATCCTCATACATCACCAAATTTCCTCTACACAAGCATATAAGCAAGGTAGGAAAACAACAGGGGAAAAACAGTAAACATTCAATACCCCATTCATGGTTATTGGTGGAATTTGCACATAATACTCATTAACTTTGTACGGAAAGGCACAAAACACCTACCTTGATGATAGGATATAGTTATACTTGAACCACGACACCTGAATATCCTTAGAACATTATAGATCTATGAAAACACACAAAAAATTCAACCCACAATAACCTTCAAAAGAGAAGGAATTGGAAAATGATGCTCTTGAAGAAGGAAGAGCATACATCTTTGGTTCCAATGCAATCGATGGTAGTTGATTCGGAAAACAAATGGAGGCTCGGGGGATTGGAGAAGATATGAAGCTGTATGGTTTCTCCCAGACGAACGAAACCTAAAAAAAGATGGTTCTGTCTATCAAACACGACCCCAGTGTGTTTAATGAAAAAAAAACAAAGTACACAGCGTGTAATTTTGGAGTACATGATGTGTACTAGCCTTTTTTGTACTCTGATTTAAGCGGCTTCTATGTCACCTCTACATGGTCGTGTGTGTGGCCCAGACACGACCATCACACGGCCTCGCGCAGCAAGAAAGTACATTGTGTGTAATCATAAAGGGCACGACGTGTACTTCAAAAAATTCTAGAAACTCCTCTTTTCTCAAAAACACTATAAAAATGAACAAAATACCTGAAAAGGGGGTCCATGTTCTTACAAACTTCCCATATTAAGGAAATCCATCCCCGAATTTCCCTAGCATGGCGTAGAAGAAGAAACCCCGAACAGATTTGTCCACTACGATCATACATCAGCCTCCCTCTCCCATGTTTCGTCTTGTACTCGCCTCTGCTACCATAACACCTATACCAGAGGAACCGACTAGTCATAGAGAACCTTCTTACAATTATCGACAATCCAGATAGGATTCTCCTCAAATGATACATCTTCTTCGAGCTCAACCTCCTCAGGTTGAAAGACATGAGAATGGTCTGAAAAGTATCATGAGAGGTGAGGAACATGGAATATGTCATGCCTTGCTCGGTACCTCTGAAGTAACTACTAACAATAGGTAACCGACCCAACTGCCTGCAACACCTCAAATGGCCAGACGTACATTAGTGAAAGCTTACTATATCTCTGAATCCTCTTGTGTACCATCCTCAGTGCGACACACAGGAAAACCTAATCCCTAACCTCGAGCTCCAGAGGTCGTCTTTGCTGATCAGAATAAGACTTCTATCGGAATTGTGTTCAGTTATCCTCTTCTGAATCAAATCTATCTACTCTGAGGTCTCCTGAACCAGACAAGTTCCCTGCAAAGCTGCCTCTCCTACCTCCAGCCAGCATAAAGGTGATCTGCGTGGCCTACCGTGCGAAGCCTTGTAAGGTGACATCTGAAAAGTTTCTTGAAAACTATTGTTGTAGAAAAACTCCACAAGAGGTATATGTTTCTCCCAAGAACCTCCAAAATCCAGAATGCATACTCAGAGCATATCCTCAAGCACCTGAATCGTACGCTCGGATTGGCTATCTATCTGTGGATGGTATGCTATACTCAAAATTACCTATATACCCAAATCCTTCTGAATCCCCTACCAGAACTGAGAAGTAAAATGGGAATCCCTATCAGAAACAATGGAGGGTGGAACTCCATGTAGACGTAGAATCTATCAGATGTACAACCACCCCGGCTCATCAACAATGATGGTCTCCTTGATCCACATAATGTGAGAAGCCTCCGTGAGTCTGTCAATGGAAAACCATACAATGTTGTTCCCTTGAGGAGGCCTCAATACCCCTTTAAATAAATCCATAACGATGTTGTTCCACTTCCACTCGAGAAAGGGTAACTGCTATATAAGACCTGCCGGTTGCTGATGCTCCGCTTTCAACTGCTGACAAGTGGAACACCTTGTGAAAAAACTATCAACATTTCTTTTAATACCTGGTAACCAATATTTGCGGTGTAGATCACGATACATCTTGGTGGCGAAATAATGAACTTCCAAAACTGAGGAATGAAAGTCCCACATCAACTCCTCACGTATGTCTACTAGCACCCATACACGTCCCTGGAATCGTAGGATCTCATTCTCGATTATGGTGCACCCAGGAATAGGGTCCTCTCCTGACACACTTTTCCGTAGGACTAGGACTTCAGAATCTGATAGCTTCCTCATTCGTACCCGATCAAGAAGAGTAGAGGTAACATATACAAAATATAAAAACATCTTCCCATGACTATCGTGAACCTCCAAATGCATCTCAATGAAAAGATCCACAAGATTCCACTCATTGATGGCCTCTTGAACTTTCTGTATCTGAGTCCTCCTGCTCAGTTCATAATCCACAACATTTCCTTTCCCAGGCGTGTAGGAAAGCCCAATGTCAAAATACTGAAGGTACTCAACCCGCCTTCACTGTCACAAATTCAGATCACATTGAGTGAATTTGTACATGAGACTCTTGTGGCCTGTGAACACCATAATGTTCTCTTCCAAAAGGTAATGTCTCCAATAGCGTAACACATGAACAACAGCTAGAAACTCCAGATCATGCATCAGGTAATTCCTCTCATGTGGCCTTAACTGTCGAGACCTGCATGCAAGGACTCTATCTCCCTACATAAGCACAGCTCCTAGAACTATACCTAAAGCATCACAACACACAATATTTCACTTTCCCAACTATGGAAAGACTATTATCAGTGCTTAATTCACCCTCCCTTTCATCTATAAAAAGGCTGAATCATAAGATTCTGACCATAAGAACTTCGCCCTTTTCTTGGTCAGACCTATCAGTGGTGCTGGTCGGTGTGAAAAAGTCATGTATAAAACATCAATAATATCCAGTCAGCCCTAGATAACTTCACACCTCAAAGACATTTTTCAGCTGCTCCCAGGAAACTATAGCTCTCACTTTCTCTGGGATTACTAATACTCCTGCAACTAAGAAAACATGACCCAAGAAGTGAATCTGGTACATCCAAATGTGTCATTTTGAGAGCTTAGCATATAACTGATTCTCTCATAGTGTACACAAAATTATCGCAAGATGGGTAGCATGGTCTTGTCTAGTGTGAGATTACACCAATATATCATCCAAAAAGTCCACTATGAAGGAATCTATGTATTGATGGAACACTCAATTCATCAGTTCCATGAAAACTGCATGCGTGTTCATGAGACCGAATGACATAACCATACACTCGTATAGACCATACCTGCTCTTGAAGGCTGTAAGAGTTATATCATATGGTCTAATGCACAAATGATGATAACTGGATCTCATTTCAATCTTTGAGAACACCCGGGCTCCTCATAGTTGATCAAAGAGATCATCAATCCTCTGCAAGGGATACAAGTTCCTGATCGTCAACTGGTTCAACTTACAATAGTCTGCACAAAGCTAGAGGGTTCCACCTGCCTTCTTCGAAAATAGGATAGTCGAACCCTAAGGATAAGTATTGGGTCAGATGAAACAATTCTCCTAGAACTCCACCAACTGCTTCTTAAGCTCTTACAACTTAGGTGTAGCCATCCAATAAGGTGGAATGGACACTGGTGCCACTCCTGGAACAAGAAAAATCAAGAATTCATCCTCACGCTCTGGGGGGAAACCTAAAAAGTCCCCTCGAAATACATCTCTGAAACGATCCACCAGTGGAGGAATGTCTAACTGTTAAATCCCCCGGTCATCTAGATAAAGACTAGCAATCTGGTCTGTAAATCCTCCCAACCCAGGATGCTCTAGACCCACTCCACTTGCCTGGAAATCCCACTCGCCTCTATGAAGAAAAGATCCACCCTCTGGTGATACAAAAGTCACTCTACAGTGATAACAGTCGACGACTGGCTGGAATGGAACTATTCATTCCATTCTGAGAATGAAATCATAGATTATTATCTATAGGACATAGAGGTCCCATTAGAAGTGACACTGTGTAACCTCAAGAGGTCACTCTCTGCACTGATACACACTAACCGCTCTAGTCCCCAATGGTGTGTCTAGAGTCAACGTATCGGTAGAGGAAAAGATGCAGATTACATGACTCTCCATAACAGTATTAGAGATAAAGCTATGGGAAGCCACTGTATTGAAAAGAGTAGCAGATAATAATAAGGCTACTAAGATCTTAACTTTAACTATAGAGGGATCGAGATCGTACTCCTGATGGGTCTGCTCCACTACAGAGGTCTGGCCTGCATCGCAACCTTGTGACCCTAACTAATCACTTTGAGCTAATCCACTATGTTTTCACTGGTATCCTGGTGACTGACCACCACGGCCGCGACCTCCACCTTGGACTGAATAGCCAGAAGAACTCCAGTTCTCAGACTGCTGAGAAACTGGTGATGCATCTCCTAAACACGGGGTCATAGAAGAACCTCTACCACCAGTTGTAGGTGAAAAGATCTAACAGAACCATTGAAGATGGCCTATATTTCCACAATATTTTCACTCCTTCTAGATTCTATGTCACTAAGGCCTAGTAAGACCACTCCTCCCGCATTGGTAACATACTACCTGGCTGCCCGAAGATACATTCCATCTACTCTGATCTCCTCGAGAAGACTCCCTGCATCACTTTCTGCTGTCAGAAGGAGGAACAATGACTGTGGATGTCAAACTACACTGGCTCACTACTCTAGAATCCCCCATATTGCACTCAGTGATCAGCACTTAGTTGAAAATAGAGGATATCGAAGTCAACCTGAAGATGTTCACCTGCAATTGGATGTCATGCCTCAGACCATCCTTGAACATCCGTGCATGGAGCGGCTCATCGCCTTCTGGGATAGGTGTGAAACGCTGCAGTTCAGAAAGGTGAGATGAGTACTCCATAACAGAAATAGTACCCTACTCCAAACTCAAAAACTACCAGGCTGGATTGGGCATCAAGGTCTCCAGGGAGAATTAATCATATAAGATGTGCCGAAACTCATCCCAAGTCATATCCTGCTGGCATCCTGACTGTGAGATAACCTTCCACCACCTCTTGGTGGAGTCTT
This sequence comes from Viscum album, assembly GCA_963277665.1. Taxonomy (NCBI): domain Eukaryota; kingdom Viridiplantae; phylum Streptophyta; class Magnoliopsida; order Santalales; family Viscaceae; genus Viscum; species Viscum album. The sequence continues at coordinate 255,837,141 of OY728123.1, forward strand.
GGAGCATATAGGTAGCGAGATTCATCCTATTATCTAGAGGTATCTACAAATACTTGAAAATTGTTAGTGTGGCCTCTAGCCATTATTCAAAAGCCTAAGGTCCTCTATCCCCTGAGAAAGTATAAGGATGATGCTGCTGTAAAACCCGTGTCAATTCATCCCTATATGGGGAGGGAGGCGGCGCTCCCTTGAAGTTCTGAATAATTCTTAGAAAATCTTCCCTAAATTGCACATTGGTGCCTGCAACTATTATAAATGTTGGTGCCAAGGCTGGCACACCAAGAGGATATGCAGGATGTCCCTGATCGTCCATATCTGGTGTCTGATCACCATCTGGAAACTGACATACAACCAGAGGACATCTCGGTGGCATAACTCTTAAGGTCAAAAGCATACATTAGATTAGGATTAACAAAGACTGAGAACACAAGAATACAAGAGGGTAATAGGATAAAGAAACATTCAATTTTAAAAAAACATTACTACACTACGTGTATAAAAACTACACATTAGGTTCTTTTAAAACATTCTCATGGGTGTGTACTTCTGCCACAAATGGTCATGTAACGCCCCAACCACACTACGTGTTGTCCCCATACACGGAATATACATAAACTCTATCCCCCTGCCCGAGTCTCCTTACATGGTTAACCCATATGGACATCATAATCCTAGACTACACGATGTGTTCATGAAGGACACAACGTGTACTAGATAAGATTCAAATACCCGTGTTGTCAGTTACACGGCTGGATACACAGTTCACTATACACGATGTGCTCCATGGGAACACGAAATGTAATTGAAGGCTTCCCCCAACCCGTGTTAGTCGTGACATGACCGGGAACATAGGTTACATGACACAGTGTGTGAAATCAGAACACGACAAGTATAGTTGAAGTTTCATCCATCCGTGTCGTTAGTCACACGGGTAGACACACAGTCAGTACAACACAGCGTGTACTTACCGTACACGGTGTGTTCAAGAAGATTTTTCACAACCCCGTGTTTACTTCCCACACAGTCAGTGACAATGTTTAAAAACTACACAATGTGTATTCATAAAGTACACGTCATGTATTCTGTGTTTTTCCGGGTAGTAGCCTCAGAAAATGCTATGGAGCCCCGAAAACATAGAAAACAAGCATAAAGGTGCCAAATTCTGATCTGTGAGTGCCCATAATCCCCGCGAATCAATTCTTGGAATCTCCTACATATCATATAGACGGGAAAAATGTTAATGAACCACCATGTTCTGATTCATGTGGACCCATAACACCTCCAGAATCAAAATTTGGATTTTATTCAAGTAAATCTCCACACAATCAATAGCCTATCAAACAATAGATATTTCTATCAAGGAAACTATCACAACCACGTACATATTTTACACATTTTCAATCACAACAACATGAAATCACTAATACATCATAGATGGCATGAAAAAAATGCATGACATGTGATTTCTAGAAAGTGCCTATATGATGCATGAGATGGAATACTCTCATCCCATCGGGGTGCAAAAGAAATAGAACCTCAATAATATCAATAGTAACAACACAAATCATTTGAGTCAATCAAGGTGAATTCGTATCAACTGTCAAAATTGAAAAAAATGATCAAATTGCATTAAAAAAGGTAGATTGGATTTTCCATGTACACGAGTTAGCTACTCCAAGGGACAACTTATTACCAAGTACCTATTCCATCCTATCCCTGACTATAGGATCCAAATAGTAAGTCAAGTGAAAATAATTCCTCTAATACGACATTGTAACACCCCAGTTCTGGATTCCACCCAGAGGCGCCCCGTACTTGGTTGATCACATGACCTGAAGCGCATTTCCACAAATGCAAGAGGCTTCTGACTAGCAGTGAGGGCCACTGCTGTGATAGTGGTGAAACTATGCCCTCATTGGCAGAGTATACAGTAGAAGTAAATAACACATGCAATAGAGGAAGTAGTAAATATCCAACAATAGTAAACAGCAGATGACTAAAACATTAAACAACTAGACCACACACATATATATAAAATGATGCATGATACATTTATATCTAGGAAATCATCCCAACAAGTCACAATATTGAATACACTACTAAACCAAACTATAAAAGAAAAACAGATAAGTAACTCATCAGCATCGCAAGTCTTGGCTTGGTCTCATGCTCTCCTGCTCTAATGAATGTCAAGTACTTGAAGTAGAAGGGCTCTTGGCCTTGTCTATACCTACAACAATACAATCTGTTTGGGCCCAAAAGCATTACCCAAACAGGGTTTGAGACTAAATCCCAATAGGCAACCACCCAAAGATATGTTCCTAACAGTCAGTGAGTATATGGAAGGTAATAGTACATTAAACAGTAAGCATTAATCAATAAACAGTAAGTAGGAACAGGATGATACACATTAGTAAACAATCCACAGATCAATAAGCAGCAGTGAAGTAAATAGCTAATCAAAAATATGAATTCCTCTGGGAAGTACTCACAGCCATCCCCTCTGGTCCTATCCAAGAAGTACCAACAACCCTCTGTGTAGTACACACATCCTAACCCCTCTAGTTTGGTCATAGGAAAATATAATACACTCAAAGTAATCACACTCAATCAATTCCCCTTAAAGTATAAGGTAGTTATGGACTCTCTGAGGAAGATAATGAGGTCAATTCCCCTTATATACCCAAGGTCTAGAGACTCTTTGGGGAAGCTCACTTGGTCAATTCCTCTTATAGCCTCGGGTAGATCAAAGTCTCTTTAAAGAATCTCACTCAGTTAATTTCTCCAATAGCCTAGAGTGGTTAATGTATATTCAAACAAAATAATTACTCTCTGAGGAAGCTAACTCAGTCAATACCCTTATAGTCAATAAATCTCAAGACTCTCTAAGGAATCTCACTCGGTCTATCCTCCTATAGTCTATAATATCCAAGACTCTCTGGAAATCTCACTCAGTCTATCACCTCTAGCCTATAATGTCCAAGACTCTCTAAGGAAGCTCACTCAGTCTATCCACATATAGTCTATAGCACCAGGTTCTCACAGTCCCCTTCTAGTTAGTTCATAATAATGCTATAAGGCCAAAGTAAACCTACAGTTATACTTGGCTAACCAGTCTACACCATTACAAGCATATCAGGGTATATCACCCTATCCTATAGACACAATGAATGGAAAAAAGGTAAACAAGAAAAGGTTGAACAAGACCAAGGGGTCGTAAACAGAACAAGGCACGGGCAAAACATCCAAGCATAGCAATTATACTCATAAATCAAAAAATTACCTCTACACATGAATACAAGCAATGCATCAAAACAATAGTGGAAAATCAGTAAACATGAAATACCTTGTTCAAGGATATTGGGGTAATTTTCACATAATACTCAATAATATTTAACGGAAAGGCACAAACCTCCTACATCGATACTTGGAGATCAATATACTTGAACCACGAGGCCCTAATCTCCTTATAACGTAATAGATGTAAGAAAAAGAACAAAATTTTCAACCCATGATAACTTCAAAAAGAGGAAGAATTGGAAAACGATGCTCTAGAAGAATGAAGTGCTTACCATTGTGGTTCCAATGCAATCGACAACGGTCAATTCAGAGAACAGATGAAGGCTCGGGGGCTTGGAGAAGATCTATGGCCAAACGGTTTCTCCTGGATGGAATAAACCAAAAAGAAGATGGTTTTGTACGTCAGACGTGACCCCGATGTGTTTAATGAAAAAAAACATTGTACATGACGTGTAATTTTGGAGTACACGGCGTGTACTTTTGGATTACACTGTGTGTGATGGCCTTTTTTGTACTCTGATTTAACTGGCCTCTATGTCACCTTTACATGACCGTGTGTGTGGCCCGAACATAACCAACACACGGCCTCGCGCGGAAAGGGAGTACACGGCATGTACTCATAAATTACATGGATTGTACTTCAAAAATTATCAAAAACTACTCTTTTCTCAAAAACTCTAGAAAAAGAAAAAACATGCATGAAAAGAAGGTCCAGGTTCATAAAATAGAGCCAGTGGTCCTAGTAACTAACTAAGGATGTTTTCATATTATCTCAAATAGGATGGAAATAAATAACCAAATATTGATCCATTAGTATAATATTATATCTGTACAATACTGATACACAATTCATTATACAATTTTCCTGATAATTTAGTCAGAAAATTAATATTATGACTTAAAGTTTAATAAGGATATAATAATTATGCTGGAGACTTAATTTTTCTAGGTAAGTCCCCTTGATATTGATGGAATTGTGCAATATAAATATTTCAATGGCATTTTGAATGTGAGAATGGGTTATAGGGATATGAGAAGGGAATATATTTTTGGGTTAATTTTAAGTTCAAGAATACCGTTGAAATGCTAAAAGTGATAATCATATATAATATAATAATTGTGCACTATTGGATACTGTTTTCATTTTTCTATTATTTCAACACAATATACAGGGTCTAGTCACTAAAAAAGTAGGTAAAATGGTGTTTTGGACAAGATAATGGGAAAAATTAACTCATCCATGTATTTGAATTAAAATTTTAACATGTTTCTTCCATTTTCCATATGTAAATCACTTTTTACCAATACTATATTTTTCTTAAGTAACAATTTTTTAAACCTAAGTGATTATTTTTTATAAAAAAATTTAATTGAACACACTAAATAGTTTTGACATTAAAATTAGTAATTTTAAAATTATTTTATCATAACAAATTTCAAAATGTGTTATCTTTTAATATAAAAATACATTATCTTCACTTAAAAATGGTTCTTAGAAAATTGAAGTCCTTATATTTTTTATTATTTATATGGATGAATAATCATTATTACTTATTTTAATTACACATTTTGAAATATTAAAAATTAAAGGATATTTTTGAGTTTTTAAATGAAATCCACAACTGAGTATCATCTTGATAATACATCATAGAAAGGGGAAACAAAAAACCATTTTTATTAAAAGTAAACAATTAATTTTGTTCTATAAATGTTGGACATAGAAATTACTAGAAAAAATAATATTCTAAAATTCATAAAAAAATTCTCTAAAACATATTTTATTATAAATGTTTTTATATACAATTATATTATTTTGCAGAGATAAAATAAAAAAATTAATTTCCCCAAAATCCTTATTCTCCGACCTAAAAATAATATTTTAATTTTTTTAAAAATATCTAATAAATAAATTTTAATAAACTAATATAAATGAATATGTTTTTTATAAAAATATCATTATGAAATTTGAAAAGACATATTTTTAAATAAATAATTATAACTAAATTGGATTTTATTATTAACTGTTTTAATATTAACAGATATTAATTATTTACATAATAAATATATTCATTATGAACCATTTAAAATCATATTGTTTATAATATATTTATTAATAGTTTTTTTTAATATGTTGTTGTTTATTTACATGGGTTTTATAATGTGACATAATTTTGAGAACATGGTATGTAATTTTAAGGGATCCAAAATATGACGTCATTACCTGATGTATGGAAATACATTATATAATTGAACTATGCCTTGGAGAAGTGTGGTAGTAGAAATGGTTATGAGACAACATGTTATAAAATAGATACTCTATTAAGGATGTTGTGACCACAAATTAGAATTATTTTAATGTATGATTTTGTTAATCAATAACACATTGTACTTATATCTCATATAAATATGTAGAGTGACAGTGAGTCACACATTTTCTGGAGACGAGGTGAATTAAATATGATAATGAAAATTATGGTTTCATTGTAATGATTAAATATAATTAAAATTTCAATGATGATAATTTTGAGGAACTATTAAATGAATACATAAGGTATAATAATGAATAGAGATCATGTGAAAATATTATATGACATGACTACAGATTAATCATAATAGGTAGATGAAATAAGAAAGTTTCACTGAAACTATTCTAGTGAACTAAAGAAAAAATTAATTGAATGATATACCATTCATATTAATTTTAACATGAAGAAGAAGGAACATTCATGGATTTGACAATGATGTTCTCATCAATAAAGAGATATCTGATTCTGTTTAAAGTAAATGTGTATGTATGTAACAAAAAACATATTTTACCATGAAAGAAAATTACATGTCTGAATTCATTCATTCATAAACACATATTCTTAATTATATGATTCTAATTGAAAAAATGAGGGTCTGTTTTAAGGGAATTTAATATGTAGAATTCTAGAATTTATGTTTGCATGATCCTCTAATAGAACAATACATGTATTAATACATATTTATTGATTTGTTTTTGAGTATATACCTGTATAAATAATAACAAAATTCCATGGTATTTCGATATGTTTAAATTTTATTATAATTATTTTCATAAGCCATTTCATATTGAAGTTGTATAAAATTTTACACTAATTAATTTTGGATATTTGAATTAGAAATTATTTATTTTATATCATAAATATTTTCATAAATAAGAAAGTTAAGAGGTAATTATCATAGTAAGATATATATTGCATAGTTTCTATATATAATAAAAAAACTTACTTGTAATATAAGAATAATAATGGAAGAATAATAAAAAGGGAGAATCTTTATCACTATTCTACAAGGATTTGAGGAGGAATAAAATTTATTTTGAAGAAGAAAAATAATGAAGAAATCAATAATTAATGTGACAAAATACTGTTTCATGATGGTGAAGGTTCACTCTATTGTTTATAAATCTATTCGATCATATTATCTCTATGAAGATAACATGCACCGTCAAGGGATTATAATAAAACTAATGTGATGGATATACCCTAGATTGTGTAAACTATATGGATTTTATTCAAGTGGTTGTGTGATAATATATAATTTTCATACCATTCAATGAAAAGATAATCTTATGGATTAATGAACCTTGGAAATTATTTGTTCATATGGGTGTTCTTCTATGTGTGTTTTAATAGAGTCAATTCTCTCTAACCAGTGGTGATGTTTATTATTAAAATAAAAAAATATATAAAAGAAATATATCGATAATTCACCCTCCTATGGTCAGACATATCTTTATTGCTCATTTCATTCTCTATGCATTCCCACATCACTCAAATGTAGAAAAATAAATATAAAATGCAATATTATTAATTTTTTCACCACTAAAAAATATTCCAAGGATAATATGACATTATTCTATCAATATGAGTCAATGTAACACTACCAACTATTTGATTACAATGGTTTAAAAAGGAAACATTATCAATCATGGATTCCCTTTATTAATATTTATTGAGTCACGGATAATGTTTTGATGGGGAAAGAACCTTTTTTCTTACTCGCATATGCATATTACTATTTTCTTTAGATGAATCATTATTAAATCTTTTCTTGAGCAATATAATAATATAATGAATAAAATATTTTGGAAATCCTCCACTGATCTACTATAAAAACCACCCCCACCCCCTCTTATCCTTACGCATCTAAACCCTTTTTCCTAGTCCAAGTTCTTATAAAATCACATCATAAGACCCTCTCCCATGTCCATTAGCCCTTGGTCTCTTCAAAAGACAATATCCTCTCCCAAAAAGAGGTTCTCAAGGAAGATATATTCAAGAGGTAAATTTCTGTTTTCATTTTTATTATTTACATTAATGTTCCTTTATCTATTTTCCCTTCCTCAACTCCATTCATCCATATGTTATGATAAATATTTTACAATACACGTACTGTAGTTTTTTATGATAATGGAACAATTCATCATCATCTCTCTTTTCACCTCCTTTTATTCTAGAAATGAAAATAGAATTTGAGATGTGTTAATTTATCACATTCAAGGATGACAGGTTTTCAATTTCTCTTACCATATTCAATTATGGTCATAAAACCATTTTTTTGGTCATAAAAGACTATAATATATGTATTAAGTCTTATGTAAGGTTCTTCAATATTTGGTTCACTTGATATTAATTTATAATGAATAATGATTTCGTTGTGAACAAAATCACCCAATTACACAAAGAAGTTATCATTGAGGTTTTATGTAATGATTCATCCTCAATAAAAATAACCAAATGAATATTATAATAATGTAATCTTCTGGATGTTAAATAATAATATATAACTTCAATTCTATAACACCATTCTCATCTTACATGTTCATCCTTACATATATATAAGTAAACAAATCATGAAAACCATTGAATGAAATTCCCCCATACAATGAAATCAAACCTCATAGTCCATAAAAAATGTCATGAAAGAAATTTATAAGGATATAATAAATCAATTAAATTAATAAGAGGGTCTAAAAGTAATAATTATTTAATAAAATTTGGTTATCTAGGACATTAAGATCAATTGAATGAAATTATCAGATTTAAGGAAAGAGATTCTACCCGAACCTCCATTATTCCTTCGGGTTGTTATATATTTATTTTCACCCAAATTAATTTATCCATAACGTCTATAAACATATTATAAATGTTTTATATAGGCTCAAAACTCATGTATCCTGATCAATTAAACATTCTCATTATGGGATATACATGTTTTTAAAAGATTCCATCCTCAATTATTCCCGATTAGCATATCCATTTTAAGGGAACTTTCCGAATTCTTATCCATTTACAAGTACATTATATAATCTATTTTTAAGAAACCATTATTTTTATAAAACAAATTTTTTTTATTAAAACCATATTGGTTCACTTCTTTTCTTGTATCAAATATTATTCCATTTTATGAACTTTGGAATTTTCCTTTAACCACACTAAACTGTTTAAATTCTAATGTATCATATGTACTCTTTTTATTGTTATTACTTCACGTTGAAAACACTTATCATGAAATATAACTATTCTACCCTATGATTTTCCATGCATTATCAATGTCTTTTCCTTCAAGGACATTTTTATGATACTCCTATTGGTGGTGCTTTATAACATGATTAGGATACACAATTCTTACCATTTGTAACAATTATGTTTATATATTATAGATTATATATGATTATATATGTGGCGAGGACACTCATGAACATTTTATGATGCGTGAACACATATATCAATCCAATTCATTGGGTAAAAATGAGTCTCATGAGGCATTATGTGTAATGGTCTTGGAGGTTAGCATTGACTCATGATACCTTGTGTAATAGTCTTAGTGGTTAACCTAGACTTATGCTCCTCTATGTGAAATGAGCCTTGAATCATACTAAAGTCAAGTTTTATATTGAGGAAAAATTAATATGTATCCATGTTCATATATTCCCATGTTTATATGTTATTATTCAATACATTGCCTGCATTTTTATATCATTATGTCAAGCCTTATAACCTATGTCATAAAGATTTATTCTTTTGATTATTAACTTATTGGGATTTTTATATCTTCCTTTTTCTCATGTTATACCCAAGTTATCCAATGATGATTTATTATAACAATGGAATTTAGGGGGTCTTTATGAAGATTAAATAAAGAAATGTTTTTAGTCCCTTGTTTTCATTTGTATGTACCTAGTCTTCCAAGACACTAGACTATAAGATTCTTGTCTTGTAATATGATGATTTATTATTCTTAAAATCATGTAATGATATTTGTAAAAGGATAGTGTAACGATTGTTGGTATCGAAGGATGGTATAGTTATTTTTATTGATTAGGAATGAAGCACAATAGAAATAACATTAAGTGTGAGACTATGTATAAGAAAACATCCCAAAATTTTGGTAAATATTTAGTAAGTGGTTTTTCAAGAAAATACAACCCTCTCAAGATATATATAAGTGAATGTGCCTTGTGAATAGATGTATTTAGCAGTAAAACCAAAATCAACACATTAATCTAGACTTTAATGAGAACTGTGCACCACAATAGGCCTTGCTTCATTCCTAGTTTGGCACACTTGTGGGATATTCTATGGTAAATTAATAAGCTTAGTACGAACCATTATTAAGGGGAAAAGCCCATAAGAATAAATGTGAGGGAAAAAATCATGTGTAAACTAGATTTAAACCTAGGGACTCACAAGTTAGGATATATTTTTCATTTAAATGTTTATCCTTTCATTTTTAAAGATTAATATTTTTAAATATTCAATCCCCCTAATTGTACGTTCTTTTTCTTAGTTAATGGCATGAAATAGAAGAACACATGCCAGCAATAAATGTGATTGGAAATGTGAATATTTCTCTAGTGATATGCCACATATGATGGGAATGGGTTCTTATAACATCATGATATTACTTGCTAATCTTGATTAATTAATGAATATTAACTTGAATATTGTGGAATTCCCCTCTCCTCTAAGAAAATAGCATTTTACCATTGAATACATCATGCAGAAAAGGACTCCAATATTTAGTGTATCTTCTGATCCCCACATCACTGAATAGTGGATTAACTCCATTGAAATGATATTATCTATCTTAATGTTCTCAGAAGAAGATAAATTCTTGTAGCTTGTCTATAGTTTTTATGTGGAAACTAATTAGTGGTGGACACTGATTAAGAATAAAATGTCACAAGAAGAATTTTATTCAATGGACTAATGGAATTTTAATAAAATGATTCTCAATAAATATTTTCTGTGAACCCTCCATCTCAATATTGAAATATATTTCCTTGGAATTAAGTATATGGAAGATAATTCCATTAGTGTGTATGAAGAAAACATCACAAGGCTTTCAAGATATGCCTCCAAATTTATTATAAACACTGAAATCAAGGTGGAGCCCTTTCTTTTAAGGAATAAATTCGAGTCTATGAAATGAATTTGAGATTCATGAATTTGAATTTTACTAGTATATTGTCCATTGTTCCCTCAAGGATGAAATGGAGATCAAAGACTCTCAATGGTCTCACGGGACTGATAAAAAATGAGGAATATGGAGTCTAATATGGGTGGTATAGAAGTTATATCCCATGATGGAAAGGGTATCGAACATACCATGTGTCAAAATTTGGGGAAGAAGCATTCTAGGAACTATCTAAAGGGAACTATGAGTTTCCATAAATGTATAAGAATGGGACATCTATCTAAGAACTACCAGAGGGATATAAGGAATTCCACTACTGTGGAAGAATAAAGGAAGGTTTAGATTAACACTCAGCCTATAATTTAGTGTATTGACTAAAAGGATAATGGGAATTATGTGAACAATTTCCCAAAGAAAAGGGTTATTCGATGAAATCAACAACAACCTCTATGGAAACAAGGAATGGATTATGAAATCACTACTACTGAGGTGGATCCATAAAATGATGTGGTGTTAGGTGTGAATGTTATTCATTAAATAAATATCAAACATAATATTTGATTATGATTCTACACATTCTTTCATATCATTCAATTTTATTAGAACTATTCCAACACCCCCTCAATATATTGTAAGTTGAGTTAACTGTGAGAATAAATAATGGGGAAATTAGTGCCTATATAGTTTATAACTCCTCCCCAGTAAGTTCTTGTGGACATAAAATCCTATAAAATCATGGCGTACATCCTCTAGTGGAATTTGATGATATTTTGGGTATGGATAGGCTATATTTATACAAATCCTACATTTATTGTTGGGAAAGGGAGATCACTCTTCACATCTCATAGGATCCTCCAATCTAGTAAAACTATAAGGAGGAAGATAAATATCCTTTAGAATCATTGTATCAAGTGTGGATAATGTATAAATGTGAGAAATAATATCTAGATAAAAGGATTGAGACACAAGATTTGATACTTATTAAAGATATTCCCATCATGAGGGATTACACTGATGTATTCCTCATCGAATTGCATGGTCTTCCTCAAGATCGAGGGGTTGATTTCTCTATTTAACTTATTCCTTGATCCCTACTTATATCAAAGACACCTTATAGAATGGCCATTATAGTGCTGGAAGAGATGTACAAGTAGTTATATGAGAATCTAGTGAATGGTTTTATATTCTTGAGTGCTTCACCATGGGATCATCTTTACCTATTTTTCAAGAAGAAGGATAGATCAATGCACCTCTACATAGAATTTCATGAACTAAATAAAATCATGATAAAAAAAATTATCCCATGTCCTGGATATATGAATTGTTCAATCAGCTACATGGGGCCAGTTATTTCTCTAAGGAGGACCTTCGACCATGATATCACCAAGTAAAGCTGAGAAAAGAAGATATTTCAAAGACTATATTTCAAATGAGGTATGCAAACTATCAGTTAAGAGTGATTCCCCTTATACATACTAATGATCCAGAAATATTTTCTGGATTTAATTTATAAAATCATTAGAGATTACCTCGACAAATTTTGTTGTAGTCTTTATCAATGATATTATAATATAGTCTAAGATAATAAAGGAACACGAAAAGATTTTCAATACTATTCTCATGACATTGAATAGGGATATAATTTATGAAAAATACAGTAAATGTGAGTTTTGGATTGTTGAAGTAAAATTCTTGGGGCATGTTTTTAATAGAAAAGTAATATATGTGGACCCTTATAAGACAAAGGAAATTGAAGAGTCGACCAAGGAAACATATGTAATGGAGATCCACAACATTTTGGGTCTATCTGGGTATTGTCAATGATTTGGGAAAATCTTATCATGATTTTCAAGACTGATGACCAAGATGGAACAGAAGGGAGTGGGGTTTTTCTTGACTAAAGGATGTGTATATTTCTTTAAGAAGATCAAAAGGGGGCTTGTCAATGTTCTGGTAGTCACACTTCCGATATGTGGAGAACTCTGTATGGTGTATAGTGTTTCTTCAAATAAGTGATTATGTTGTGTGTTGAAGAAAAATGATAATGTGATAGCATACGAATCAAGGAAGCAAAAAATTCATGATCAAAACTATCCCAAACTTGATCTAGAGTTAGTGGTTGTGATATTTCGGTTGAAAATATGGCATCATTTTTTCTCTGGGGATAAGTGTGAGATAAATACTAATCAATAGAGTCTTGAATATATATTCATATATAAAGATCTTAATATAAACCAATGAAAATGGTTAGAGATCATTAGAGATTATGACTACTCAATCCACTACCACCACATTAAGCAAAATAAGGCGGAAAATGCTCCAAGTAGAAAGGTCTTTAATCATTATCAATGATGATAATTGAGAAAGATCCAACCATCTTAGTTTTTCATTGGATATACATGGGAAACATTAAGTGAGGATCATCATCATTAATTTTGTAAAATGATTTCTCATCCATCCCACATGGAGAAAATAAAGGATGCTCAATTAAATGATGTGGAAATTCAAAAAAGGGTGGAAGATTTCAAAAATGGGGAATCCTCTGAGTTCAAGATTGAAATGGATAAATACATATGATTTGGGTCACACTTATGTGTAAAATCCAATCCAGTGATAAGGAAGGATCTTCTGAATTACACACATAGATCAAACTTTTCTATTCACCTAGGGAGCACAAATATGTATAATGATCTTCAGAAGAATTATTTGTGGGACAATATGAAGTAGGAGATTGATGAGTATTAATCAAAGATCCGTGTATCTCGACAAGTTAATGATTAATAAATAATGTCTAAGGGGATGATGAAACCACTACCAATACAAACATGGAAGTGAGAGAACATCACCATGGAATATGTCATTGGACTTCCAAGGACATGCATAGGAAACAATGAAATATGTGTTATTGTGGGATGTCTTACAAAGACATGTCACTTTATCACTATTACAGTGGACTTATCATTGGATAAACATGAATGGATATATATCAAAGAGGTGGTAAGGATACATGGATACCACTATATATTGTATCTGATCATGATACAAGATTTACCTTGATGTTCTGCAAATGTCTCCAACATGCTCTAAGAACTGAACTAAACTTCAGTATGGCCTATCATCCTCAAACAGATGGCCAATCTAAGAGAGCTATTCATAAATTGGAAGACATGTTGAGTGTGTGTTATATGGACATCAAATGGGGATTATACCAACATCTTATACTTTTTTAATTCTCATATAATAATAGTTTCCACACTAGCATCTGAATGAAACCATATGAAGCCTTTAATTAGAAAAGGAGAAGAAGACATGCATGTTCAGATGAAGTCGGTGAGCATAAGTTATTAGGAACTAAAATGGTGGATGAAATGGTGGACAATGTGAAAACAATTTGGCATAATATCAAGATAGCCCATCTCAACAAAGGAGTTAGGTAGGAAATCGTCAATGATACCTTGAGTATATAGTTAGAGACATGTTATTCCTCCACATATCTCAATGGACAAGGGTCATCAGGTTTGTGGAGAAAGGAAATCAAAGTCGAAGTTACATCGACCCCTTTGAGACTCTTGATCATGTTGGAGCTATGGACTATTGACTATCACTTCCACCTACCTTGTGTAAAGTACAAGATGTATTCTATGTATCCCTCTTGAAGAAGTACATACATGATTCTACACATGTACAGTCTTGAAAGATGGTACAATTGGAGAATGATCATTCTTATGAGGAGCATCCAATTAAGATCTTTTATCAGAGAGATAAAGTTTTATGCATCAAGACTAGTCACCTAGACAATGTACTATGGAAAAAACATAACAAAGAAGAGTCAACATGAGGACTGGAGGATGTAGTGAAGGGGAAGTACCCACACATATTCACAGCTTAAAATTCAAAATGAAATTTCAGGGCTGAATATGTCATGGGGGAAGAATATAATGACCCAAATTTTAATCAAATGGAAATTTACATATTATAATTATGTCATATAGTATAATCACATGAAATCAAAACACATTTAACCAAAATTTAGTATATGACCCTTAAACAAAATATTGTCACTTTTGTGATTTGAATTTCAAAAATCCGACTTACACAGTTGCGATCAGTAAGATGTTTGTAGTCAGATAGGACAAACTCAATTTCTGTTTAATAGTAACTATCACTTATGAATAGTAAAATACTCCTTATGAATATTAATACGACCCTTATAAATATTAAATAGACCATGTAAATAAGTTTCATTTGCAATTAATATATAAATAAAATGTATCCATCATATAAGTGACAAAATATTATAATCACATCATATTGTTTGTATGCTTATAAGTCATAAATATTTAGTTAAAATTTTATGAATAATTTAATAATTTAAGAGAAAATTTATTTTCATAAAATGTATTCATAAATTATTGTGTTGGTATTTAATGATTATAGGTTATTTTTTTGAAACGTTTTTAATTTTTTAAAGTATTATAAATTCAGTTATAATTTTAAAATAAATATTATTCAATTAAATATTGATTTTATTAAAAAATTATATATCTCATGTTTATAATATTTTTATCATAAAATGGAGTAAATTTTTGGATACTATAAATCATAAAATGTATGAGGTAAATTTTGGGATATTTCTAAAATACTAGAATTTTTTATGAATTGTAAAATTTCCTAATTTACCAAATAATATAAATATATGATTTATTGAGCCATTGATGATGTTATGTTGTAGTAATAACCTTAGGTTCGAACTCACAAGCACATATTACTATTTTTGGTACAAAGAATCATTACTATTTCTTTTCTTGTGGAAAATAATAATTTAATGAATAAAATATTTAGAAAAACCTCTTCTCCTCCACTAAAAAAACAACCCCTCACCCCCTCTTCTCCTCACACATCTCACAACTTTTCTCGAGTCAAACTTCTACTCAAATATCTCCCTAATACCCTATTATATACTAAAGATCCCTCTGTATTTTAGAAATACCAAATCTCATCCCCTAATGATGTTCTGAAGGAACTTATATTCAAGAGGTAAATTACTATTTTATTTTCCTTTATATTCTTTAATGTTATTTTCATTCTTTTCCTTTCCTCTCCTCCTTTCATCCAAATGTTATGATAAATCCAGTACCGTACATGTAATTAAATTTTTATATGATAATGGAATAATTAACCATCATATCTCATTTACCCTCCTTTTATATTAAGTATTAAAACACCATCTGAGATGTGTTAATTTATCACATTCAAGGATGATGAGTTTTCAATTTTTTACCATATTAAATTCTGATCATGAAACCATTTGTATGGTTTAAATAGACTATAATAAGTGTATTATTTCATATGTAAGGTTACATAATCTTTATTACACATTATATTAATTTATAAATGAAAAGGATTTTTTTATGAACAAAAACCGCCAATTACCCAAAACAGTTATCATTAATGTTTTATATAAAGATTTCATCCTCAACCAAAATAAAGAAAAATGAATTATATAACCATTTAATATTCTATATTTTCAATATTAACATAAAACATCAATTCATGAAAACTATTCTTATCTTACATGTTTATACATACATTTATATTAGAAAATGAATCATGAAAACCAATGAAACAAACACCCCAAACTACGAAATTGAACATCCTAACCCATCAAAAAATCCATGAATGAACATAAAAAGGTTATAGGAAATAAATTAACTGATTAATAGGTTCAATATATATTAATTAATGAAAATAATTTGGGTATCCATGAAATTAAAATCAATTTAAGGACACCATCATACGTAAGGTCAGTGATTCTACAAGAACCTCAATTGTTCATTCGGGTTGTTCTATATTTCGTTTTACCCAAATTAGGTTTTCTATACCTATTATTATAATTTTATAAATTCTGATTATATGCTAAAAAATAAGGTATCAATATCCATTCAAAATTATCTTTTAGGGATATACATGTTTTAAATGATTCCATCTATAATTCTTCCTGAAAAGCAAGCCCATTTTAATAGAACTTTCTGAATTCTTACCCATTTTCAATTACACTATATAATTTGTTTTTATGAAACAATTATTTATATAAAACCAATATTTTTATTATGAAAAAATTCTTGGTTGAATTACAGTTTTATAAAAAATATTATTCCTTTTTATGACCATTTGCTTTTTCTTTTAAACGCACTAAAATGTTTTAAATCTAAAGTTTCTTAAGTACTATTTTTACATGTTATTACTTAATGTTAACAAAAAATTTTCATGATATATTACTATAATACAATATTATTTTCCATGAATAATCTTATTCCTTTACATCATGGACTTTTTTATGAAACTACCAATTTTTATGCTTTGTGACACAATTATGATACCCAATTCTTACCATGTTTAATCCTTATGTTTATGTATGATTGATTATGTATGGTTCAACATGTGTAAGGAATATTCATAAACATTTTGTGATGGGTTCACCTAGATATCACTCTAATGAATTGGGTAATTATGAGTCTCATGAGACGTTATGTGCAATGGTCCTGGCGGTTAGCCTTTTCTCGGGTTACCATGTGCAAAAGTCTTGGTGGTTAACCTTAACTTGTTCTCTTCCATGTCAAATGAACATTTATTTGTGCTAAATTCATTTTATATATTTCTGCCACACTACTATGAATCTATATTTATATGATCCCATGTGTATATATTATGATTCCATATGTTCGGTGCATTTTTATGTCTATATGTCATGTCGTCTAACCCATGTGTTAAATCTTTATTATTATGTTTATTCCCTTACTGGGATTTTTAGATCATCCCATTTTTCATGCTATCCTTATTCTATACTATAAAGATGTATAATAATAATATATGTTAAGAAATCTTTAGGAATATTAAATAATGAAATATCTTATTTAGACCCATGTTTTCAGTGTTATGTACCTAGTCTTCCAAGACACTAGACTTTACGATCCATGTCTTGTAATATGATGATTTATTATGGTTAAAATAATGTAATGATATGTGTAAAATTCTATGGTCACTATAAAAACATGGGGTATTCAATGAATATAAATATAATCCTACATTTATTTTAAATATCAGAAATTAAAAATGACAAATTATTCCCATTAATTTATAAATAAACCAATCTATTAACATTGAAAAAATATCATACTAAAATCACTATGATATAACATATTAACCACTTATTAAATTTCAGTAAATATTTATCCATAATTAAATGATAAAAATTTTAATCTTATTTTAATGATTCAAAATAAAGATAGAATATTGTTGGTTCATGCTAACATGTCACTCTGAAAAAAAAAAGTAACAGAGGAAAACTTACACAACAAATACAAAATATAAAAAATAATCTTATAAAATCCAAGTATAACCCTTAATTATCACTTATTCTAGAATCATTAATCATACCAATTATATGTAATAAGTATTATTTGGTACCTTAAAAAATATAATTGAATTTTACAAACTTCAAGGATGAACATTTAATGTCCCTCCTATTATTAATAGATTCTTAGGTGTTAGTAGAATTGGATATTATGAAAAATGGAACAATTATAGGTTTTGATCTAGGTTTCCCCTATTTCAGGTTATGTTGTCCGGTATAGATTACTTCCATTATAAACATACTCTGAATTCCAAATAACATTCTCTTACTAAAAACATCACTTTATCATTATTAACATAGGGGGATTCCATTAAGATCTTACCAGTTATTCATTAACATATTATTTGGTATCATATAGGTACCCATAGAGTCTAAGAATTTAATTTATTATTTAGTTAAAAACATGAATTTATATTTTGAGTATAACCCCTTACTCTTTATTTTTAAATATTTAAACTTTACCTACAAATTTCCTATAATTTTGTTACTGAATTTTAGAAAAAATTATTTTAGTTATTCCGAAATAACATCATAAATATTATTTACATGAAAATCAATCCATAGCTATATTAACATGAGGTCCACCAATTTAACTTCCAAATTCAAATATATAAATCAATATGGATTTTTTAAATCTTCACATCCAATTGTAACCATCAATTTAAAATACATTAAACAATATAATTTGTGTTAAAAAAATAAGACATAAAATTTAAATTTTATCTGTTCAATATTTGTATGAAATGGTTTAATAAAAACTAGAACATATGGGGCATGTTGATATTCATATTTACTTGGTTGAAATAAATTTTACTTCAGAAATTATATACACATCCCTCGATCAATGGTGTTTCATGTATATATAATCCATTTCACAATTTTACAAACCAAATATTATTTATTTATATAGAATGTTTTACACTATAAATAGAGGGTTAAATTAAATCAAGTAATATTGTGTGATAATACCTAATAAATGATGAATTCAGTAACAAAAAAAATACATTACCCCAACTAAATAGGGATCCCCATAGGGAACAAATATCAATAATTATTTATAATTTACACTATATTCTCAATAAAACCATATATAATATGATCATCCTATATGATTTATTTAAGTACACTTTTATACATACCCCTAATCCATTTAATAAAATAATCTTTTATAGTGATAACCCAATTTAGAGGTGAGTCCATGGGTTTTCAAAAAACATATCTGAACTATCATAATATTGCCACAAAAATCCTCTTGTTAATCTAAGCCCCAATAATTTTTTTATGAAGACATTCATATTTAATCATATCCATATTAGTGTCCCATGTTACCATCATACCATTTTATTATTATATATCATATATTTATTATTCATGGTTTCCTATCAAAGGTATAAATTTCTTCATTGTTGAATAGATGGCTAAATAAAAGTATTCTAAAAGTTACCATTTAGTTTAAAATAAATTTTACAGTTTCAAAAACAATCTACAAGACATTATCTATTTTATCAATATAGTTTTAATCCTATTATAGACATAAAAATCAATCTATCCAAGAAAATATAAAAATTAAAATAAAATAAAAAAATTCATCTATTTATATAAATGGGATCTAAATTTCACATCCAAAACATTAACATACATCCCATTATTAAAAAAAATCCATATTATATGACTTATAACTACTATAATGGAAATATTTAAACGAATAATATATTCATAAAATTATATATTTCAATATGAATATAATAAAAAATCGTATTTCAAAATAAATAATAAACCCAAGCACAGAAAAATCATTACATTACAATCATTTAATAAATAAACATTATATATTCTATCTTATGACTACTAAGATAAAAACTTGTTAAAAATAATTCGAATATTAATAGGTCTATATTAAAATATGTTGTATCATAAAATTTTGTAATGTGGAATATATTAACCACAAAAAATTATTCCATTATGTAACTCATATTTTATATGCCCAGTATATTCATTTTTTGAGAAATACAAAACATATGGCTAAAAGATGAACATTTAGGATATCCAATAAATACATGGAATTCTATATTAGATTAAACTATATTTATATCTTGATTCAGACATGAATCATACAATTCATTTAGGATTTCTATATACTTCACATACACCCCTTATTCGCTAAAAATATCCCTTAAAACCAATCTTACATCTTAATCACCAAAAAATTACAAATCAATGAATAATACATTTAAATACTGGTAATTTTTATGAAAATAAATTATTTAGATATAAACTAAATATTTATGGGGGTAATGATATTTAATTTACCCATTATGAAATAATAAAATTCAATCAATCCTTACGTGAACTATGAAGGAATGTGTTTTTGATATCTCTTTCCAATGTATCGATATTTCGTAATTGAAATTTCTATTTTTTCACATTATTTATATTATTTTCCCATGGTTAATCCAATTAGATCATTATATATATATATATATATATCAATATTATGTATTTTATTGGAACTGCAGAACAAAAAATAACAACTGAAATAACAAATCATTGAGTTATTTTAGGACTCATTAATAGAAAACATGAGGTCTACTACAATGTTATATTTCAAATTTTTTGTTAAATACTATTAGTGGGAGAGATTGACATAATATTCTATAATTAATTTGGGTTATTTTTTAAAAACAGATGTGATAATTTCCATTATATAATAAAATATAGAAACACTATGATCCATGTAATTCATATAAATTTTAATAGGATAAGTCCCATTTATCCTCAAAAAGGAAATCATAAAATAACATTTATTTGGACGCTGAAAAAAATTGTTTCATGAAATTTTCCTTATAATTTTTGTTGTGATCCACACTTAGACAAAAAAATATTGACATTAAGTAGAGATGTGTATCTATTCTAGAAGAATATGCATGTTGGATTTTTGTTTTTCAAAATACTAATCCACACTGATGGATAAAAATAATGATCCCTCTCCCCACTATGTATAGTATATGGACTTCTATGAATGATGATAAAAACACTTCATTGAATTAAAATGAATTTTCTATGTTTATATTGAGAAAATATGGTGTCTTAATCCTATCTAGAAGCCTAGATCTCATCAAATAATTTTATATAACTTGTTGTGGAGACTAAATGAACTCACTAACCAAATTTTATGGCTCTTGAAAGTCATCAAAAATTTTATAATAGAATCTTTGTCATTGTGTATGACATTATCATTAACGAATTCATATTATCCCATTTTAAGAGGTCCGACCGAAGGCCTATAAATAGACCCCTCTGCCTCAAATATTAGGTGGAAAACTAAACTCTGAGATGAAGAATTCACGAGAGGGATCCAGTAATATAGTACCCTCACTCAATTGGTCCATCACTACATGGTAGACATACCATGGCCCATGCTCCTTATGGAGAGGTCCTAAACACAGCACTTGGGGGAACCACACTTGGGTAGCCATACCTAGGTGACCCACAACATGGAGACCCATACATGGGTGAAGCCCACCTAGGTGACCCACACCCGAGAAACTGACACCTGGGAGACCTACACATGGGTGAACCACCAAGGAAACCCACCTAGTTGACCCACACCTTGGTGAACCCCTCATGGGAGACCCAAACATGTGTATCCCACACCTGGTTGACTCACCTGGAGGACCCACATATGGGATACCCACACCAAGGTGATGAGACTTGGGTGACCCACACCAGGATGATCGATACCTAGGATACCTAACAAGGAGATCCAGATAGTTTATACATCTATTGTGTTATCCCGACACACCCTCTTGAGATCTATATAGTGCTACAACCTTGTCCCTCAAACCTAGTCACTTGGATACCATCATTAACCCCCATGAAAATGTGGAGTCATATAGTAAACATTCTTTCCATGACTAGGATGTTTTGGTTTGTGACACATAAAACCCAACCCCTCATTAAAAATCACAATGATATGAGACACTCTTCATGGTTTGGATACAAGGGAATAGTGCATAGGAATAATCTCCAACCGGGACAAGGGTATCCGTTTTAGTAATAATCACGATCCTATACAACGGAGTACTCTTTATGAGTAATCCCCAATGAGTACAAAGGAATACTCCAGGAGTAAGACCCCCCCTTTGATACACGAGTTTTCATTATTATTTTTGATTTCCATGAAGTCCATTTCCCTAAGATATGTTTGATCTGACTATCTTAGATATGAAACTTGAGAGAGAACTGGCACATCCAATCCCCTTATTCTTATCTCTTACCATTAACCTCTTCCACGAATAACGTAGGAGATGTGTACGATTTTTTGGATCTTCCACTTCCCATTGTTTCTAATTTTCATCCAAGACTCATCATGACTCATATAGGTATAGAGGATAACCATAACCATGGATTTCACTCATCCAAATGCATATTTCAATAGATAATATTTTATAGTAACTTCTTCTTTCCTTACTCAAGAGTGCTTCTATAAGTTAGGTCCTCAAAGGCCATGTATACAAACATATGGAAAATAGGATTTTGTGGTTTCCTATATTTTCTATATCCTCTGGTTTATCACACCCATCAAGAATCCAATGGGCATAGAGCTTAATGGAAGTCATGACATCCCCATCCTACTAATCATTTTGGGTTTCCTCCTCAGTAGTAATCCCCAGACCATAATATACATTGGAAACATTCAAAGTGTAAAACAAAACTCATCAAAGGGCCTCTTATTTTAGTGTAATACCACATAATAAATAATCCCTAGGAATCCTCATCAAGAGTAAACCCCAATAAAAACCCTTAATCTCCAGGGAATCATTCCCATGAATAAGTACCAAAATATAAACTCTGGGCCTACAAAATCATGTATTCCCTAACCATATCATTATACTCAATCACATGCTTCATCTATAGGATTACCCCCATAAAACCTCCTAACCATAATTAGTGTTGACATCCCTCATGGCCCTTTTCATAGGGATTCCATTCCTGGAATAAGGCACAACATAATCCTCTAAAAGTATGATACTCACTTATGAGAGAAACCACTAGAGGAGATTCATAGGGATTGTTACGGACAACCAAACAACGTGGGATTTTATTAAATTCTAAATGGTATATTTAGTAAGCCTCCCCAAGTACGAAACCCAACACCCTTAATCAACCCTATTATGAAGGTCATATTCTTGATAGGGATTAATTCAACTTGGGTATCCATATCACAACCAAGTTCCTAGGGAAGATTTAATGTGAGTCCCATAACAAAAATTGACTACAAACTTTCTTCCTAGACATCCTTGCCACATGATTTGAACTATTAAGTTTGTTCCATAAAAATTTAACTGAATTGGTACAATGTTCCCCATTAAGTTGAACTATACTATGTGAGTTTTGATTACATTCATAAGTATTACAAGGAATCCCATTAATTTGTTTGATCTCAATAACTAATTAAATAATTTCTCACAAGTTGACGATACACTTCATAGCACCCCATTGTGTGGCTAGAACACCAATATCATCATAATAGCGACCAAAGAATCACTAATCCATGTCGGGTCTTCATCTAGGAAGATGATTTAATCAACAACCCAGTGTCTTCAACACTAGGTCTTGAATGCATTGGTTCAAAATTATCACCAACTTGGTATTACCCCAACCATAGATGTTGTTTGATAGTCCCTCCTCCTCATCAAGCACCGTCGATTTCGAAATCAATGGTATCCACTACCCCATGAGCTCAAAACACCAATTGATATATTTAACTATTTAAGGATTTTATCCTTATAATGCTACAATCTATATATCCCTTATTTTAGGGAGGTGGATTAAGATGACACCTATGACCTTTTAAATATGAAACATGGGTTCTTACAATGTTCTCTTAGTAGTAATCATCACATATAATGATGCATGGTAGTGATCCATCAATATGGTGAGCATGCCATCCTTAGCTGAATGGCCGGGGTAATCTATTCTTGGGCATACAAGATAACCTAATAGGGGTAGCGAAAAACCAAGATGGGGAAGAGTCACACCCATATATCTTCTAAAAAATATCACCAACCAAAATTGCTGGAAAAATACAAGTGAGAAAATACACCCATCCATCCATCAGACACTCCTAGAGACACCCATGGAATCCTTCTATTAAAATCATGTAGCATTCTGTGAGAGAGAAATTTCACCCGAATGAACTGAATAAGCCTTCTAAAAGACTCATCGATCAAAAATCAATGTATCCTTCCAACCATGTTTGGAATAAATGAATCAGAAGGTGCACACACATTCTAGTATTCATCAAGCCATCATGTAGTTTCATCTAATAGCTCCCGACGAAGTATGTTGGAAAGTCTCAAAAAATAATATGGAGAATTAACAAAAAAATGGTTGGTATCTTTAGTAGCCCCCCCCCCCCCCAGAGTAGACACACCCCCCTACTCCCATCTAGGAGGGTCCTAGGAAAAAATCCCCTACGATACATATACAACCATATTAGAAACATACACTCATTCAAATAAGATACAATCAACCCATTTTAATAGCATCTCTGAGGAAGGAACATACCACATTCAAATGTCTAGAAACAAGTTGAAACTTTATAGAGGCAACATGGGAAATATTTAAACAATATTCCATTCCTGAAAACTGTTTCCCCATACAAGTGAACCTAGTCTCTAGTAAGGAGGTATCCAAGAAGAATCCTAACAAAAGGAAAATAGAAAACAACGACATGTTCTATGATACTACTCCACTCAATACAAGAGTTATTAAATCCCTCATTCACGAATATGTGGTAGCTCAAGACCGTACACTCTCATTACCAAATTATGGGTCAGTAAAAGTAATTATAAAGGTCCTCCTTAGACACTTGACCAGAAATTAATGCTTCCTAAACTCAATCCAATTTATCTCGAGATCCCATTTCCGAATGAGTGTCAAGGAATCCATCCACATTGACAAATGATAATGGAGAAATATGTTCTTACCTTTGCTATAATCTACCATGGTGGTCTTCCCCATGAAGGAATTAACTATGAATGTTCTCTCCATATCAGTGTTTCATGACATCTATAGGTTCCTCCCCTTGGGGACGTAGTGATGAAAATACCACCTACTATGATTATCTTGTTCAAATAAGTCTAATCATGGTTTATTCATTGTTATATTTTTTATTTTTCAACTATATGAAATCCCAAGGTGATGATCATTCTCTGAACCTCTTTTAGATCTCATGCCTTCCAATATAATTGAGGAAGTCCAAACTAATCTCAACACTTATGATAAATTATATGGAATGTTTCAAATATTTTCATACTAGGCATAGGAAACAATGGAAAAAGATAATAAAGAAATGATAAACATGAGGAAACAAGAGGCTAAAAATGATATACCTGTCATGTTCTAGCCTTTGGCCTCCCCTCCATATAGCATTCCACAGGGATTTATAGAATATTGTGGGCATGAGTTCTTTCTCCACATATGTAAAATACTTCTTTACATGAAACAAGAAGTTTTAAACTATGATGCGTATCAAATCCATTTCAAGGTAATATAAGGGTTAAAACAAATAATTATATTGGTGGCCCTACTAGATGCATGAAATCCAGGGAATTACCAATTGTCCCTTCAACATGAATACCATAGTGTACTAAAAACATATGATAATTGATCACGAATTCCCCATCTAGTTCTTATGATATAGTATGTGATTCACCTGAAGAGTTAAAATTCACCAAACTCCATATCCAACAATGTCTGCTAACATTTGCATCACGCAATGTTATTGATTTTTTTTTTGGCTCCACAAAATAGTTATTGTTAATGGCCTATGATATTCTCAACAAAAAAAGGACCCGACTGACTCTCACTAATTTATTTCCAAAAGAGGGCAGGATGTTGTTAGACTATTGTGTTAATTATATTAAAATATTAAGAAATATACCCACATAGAATAAAATATCCATCAAATAGCGAAATGTTTAGAAATAGTGCATTAAACAATGGAAATTGTTGTTCAAGGTGCATACCAAACGATGCAGTCAAACAATGTTCAGTCAAAACTCTATAAAATCAGAATGGGCATCATGAGAGTAGTAGCTGGGATGGTTCAGAAGAAACCCCATCCAATAGTGTTGGGGGATTTTTTTTCTTTATATGTGGGGAAAAAACCTGGATCTAAGGTCTATGATAGAAGAATAAGAACAATATCATCACTAATTGATGGGGGATTTTTACCTCAACAACACCATGCTCATCATATAAATTTTTTTTTCCAATAATGGGAAATGATGCATAGTATATCCACCAACTTCGTCCCATCCCATGATCTGGTATCCATGTTAGAGAAATGTATGGACAATGAGTTTGGAGATTCCCTTGGTATTATTTTCTACAAAACAGCTCTACGAGAACCTAATAGGGGGAAGATTGGGCTATTTCGAGGTTATATAAAGAGGAAATATCAGAAAGTTATAGATGGAATCCCATAAATGAAATAAACAATAGTAAATGTAGTTAATGAATCCCTTTCAGAGTCTACAGAAAAAGAGTCCATTTCAGAGGAGTTACAAGATAAGGATGTTAATTTTCATATTGTATATGACATTGAAATAAATAATTGAGAAGTGTATAACTAGAACCAGAATCATACCTTGATTCATGGATTTCCCTAAAAAACCCATCATTTCCCCCATTGAATTGTATCTAGTAAGTATAAGGGGAAGGTCATGATTGTTACACACCTACCCCTAGAGGTGTTAATCCCCCTTTACTAGATTCCATACTTGATAAATAGAAGGAATAATTAAATCAATTGAGGAGACTCGTTGATGAACTATTAAGAGTAATCCTTCTTGCTAGATATACTCTGCAAGAAGAATCTTAATTGGAATTACTGGATAGAGTTCCTCAGAAAATAGGATTTTTATAAAAAATGATGTATATATTGAATACCATATTTGAGTGGGATACAATCCACCAATATACAAGTAAATCTTTATATAATATTTAGAATTTCTTCTATTGGGTACATAACCAGAATAGGGCCATGAAAATTCTTGCAAGCTTGGCCCTCTCGGCTTCGCACAATAGATACCAATGGTGATACTACTTATAGCTCTAAGATATGCTGCACCATTTTAGGATTCATCTTTGGAAGATATTCCCTAGGGTCTCATGAACACTCTTATGTCACAGATGCTTGATTTGAATCCATGGAGAAATGATGAGTGCCGATAAAACTATAAATGACACCTTACTATAAATGGATATATTAGACACAAAACCCCACAAAACCTTAAAAATACTACATTTACAATTTTCAATTGGATAGGATAACTATAGCATGATTATTTTCACTTATCTTCTCGCTGTGATCCTTTGATTTGGACCCCAAAACAAGAGGAGAATGTGAGTCTTAGGTTCTTCATGCATTCATTACAGGGAAGTATCTTTGGGGGGGGGGGGTAAACTAGCTTGTATTATTGATCAATTATGGGGTGGGAAGACATTTGATAGAATTCTATCATCTGGTTTTGATCGATGTTGTAGAATACAAAAATACATGACGTTTAAAAATACAAACATTAGGAGAAATAAAGGGTCTTAAATTTCATTTTTTTTTGAAATGATTTGCATACTCCTTAAACCAGCCTCTCCCATAATAATACTTTATTCCCATGTGTATAGGGAATCTTCATGTGAGTTATGCATAAAACATTTCACCTTGAAATACATAGGAGGGTTTAAGGATCTTGTTTTGATCAGTTAATGAGTGTAATACTTCACTAATGAGACCAAAGATACACCCTCAGTAATTCCATTATCTCAAGGAAGGAAAATGGGGAATGAAATATTTTCCACTCTTACACCTAAGAAATCCACTATACGAGATCCCACTAAAAATTCTATACAATCTCATACAGCACTACCTCATAATCATTGGTAAAAATTCCCACCTTGTCAGGATGATCAAATATAGAAAAAGAGAAAATAGTTTGAGGTTATATAAAAAAAGGTATATTCTTTTTGAAATTACCATGTCACTATCTAATGTTTCTCTGAATTGGAAAACAAAATGATCAAGATTCCAAATCCAATGAACAATAGAAAATATATTTAATAGGATCTCCAAAATTATGTCCCCTTCTATAAAGTATTGGTAAACCACAAACATGATATTTTTTCTAAAGACATCATAATATATATGGACTTTGGTCAAGTGAAGTTGAAAATTATTCCTACTCAAGAAACATATGTTTTAGATACCAATATAGAAGAGGTAAATTAATAAAAAAATGTTAAGAGAAAGAGTATGATGAATTTTGGTGATAATAGATTTGATGGGAATAAGATATGAACAAACCAAATTTTAAAAATGAAATCATATATTTATCATCAAGGTAAATTTATTTCCATTTGATGGAGAAACTAAATAAAATATTTATTTTTACACTTTTATAAAACATTTATGTCTGAATAAACATAATTATTGAAGTATAAACATAAAAATTAGGTTTGCCTATTTTTTTATATTTTTAAATGAAGTTTCATTTTTTAATAAATAGTAAAAAATACGGAAATTAAACTCTAAAATGTCTTTCATCTAATTTAATTTTAATTTTTAATTATATTATTATTTTATTTTAAATTCTAGTTAGATAATTTTTTTTACATTATCTTATTTTGTTAATTGGAAGCAATTTCTAATTGAAATTTTTTATAAAAACCTAGGAAACTTTTGAACATTTTTACATTAAAAAACTGATTTTTCATCCCGTCTATAGGATTGAATTTAAATTAATTTTTACCACTTATATGAGTTGAATTTTTGAAAATGGATTTTATAATTGGAATTAGGATAATTTATAATGAATAATTTTATAAACGTAGTTTGTTACCTATAGTATTATTGATGATAATTAAAATTAATTGCAATGATTAAAATTAAATTAAGCTTAAAAAGGGACTAAACTTTAAACAAAAGGCTCAATATGACATAGAAACAAGTTAAAAATCCATTTTATGGCTAAATATAGAAAATATAATCACTGGGGTGGGCTTTGGACCATTATTGTATCCACATTCATGGGTGAAAAATGTGTCTGGAATTTGTTTTCCCAAAATTTACAAGACTGTCGCTCCTCCTCCACAATAAAAAGGACACCTCTCCTCCCACGTCATCACACCTCTAATGACAAAATGGACCAAAAAATATCTTCCAATATAGATCCTCAATATCACTCATATAATCCTAGAATACACCCCTTGGGTAGAAAACAATCAAATGAAATCCCTTTTGTGAAAACCAAAAGGATTTACCCAAATAAGAGGAAATATCATTCCTCATGTTATTTAATGTTATTTTCATTATCCATCCCTAAAATATTATTATTAAATTATTTTATAAAAAATATTATATTAAATATAACATTATTTTTTTGCTAATTTTCCTATATACACTTACTCACACTTCTATCTAATAGACAAAAAATATACTTTTTACGTGTACGGTGAACTACTGCCTCACAAAAGGACGAATTTTCATTTTTCCATCACCAACTCAATTGG
Organism: Viscum album; assembly: GCA_963277665.1. Lineage (NCBI taxonomy): Eukaryota > Viridiplantae > Streptophyta > Magnoliopsida > Santalales > Viscaceae > Viscum > Viscum album. The sequence continues at coordinate 255,866,875 of OY728123.1, forward strand.
TGGAAATTATAAAAGATATTATACTTATATATGTAATATATTATATTTATTATTTATTTAATCTTATTTTATCCCATTACAGCACATATAATTATAGTTTACATTTTGTGAAAATATGATAATTGTTTTTGAGGAATTGTTGACTACTACCCCCTCAAAGCGATGTGATTCGTTCACACAATACATGGAATGTATTAAGGATATTTTTTTAGAACCTATATGAAATATATGAAATAGAGATTATATATTGGAGATATTATATTTATATATATACATATATTTCATTTACTTTCTTTTTAATACATCAATAAACTGGAATTAGTGTTCATGCGTACATATGACCTACTATCTTAATAAACGGTGTATTCTATTTCATAATTATATATATTATAATAAAAAATACTGAATAATAATTATATTTATATCATTGATTACATTATTGAAATTATTATATATGTATAAGGACTAATGATATAACAAATTAATACAGAAGAAAAAAACAAAGCATATATTACCTGAAGCATAATATAAAAAATAATTTTTAACAAGAGTGTAAGATAAATTCATAATAAAACCATATATGGGATTATATATTATAATATATTACTATTAAATATGTATAATAATATTTTATATATTATACATGAAGTTCTTACGAGTACAAAATGAATCATGTCACAATGAAAGGGAATTTCATCTCACTTTTTTTTGTGAGATACATGCTTTATTCACCACACATTACTTTTGTGTTATGTTTATAAATACATTGGATGAATTATATTATTATTTTACTCATATATTTTATTATTTAAATATCAATTTTATACTAGTTATATCATGGGGTGCATGTTTCAAAAGTTACCAAATGGGTAAAATAATTTTGTCTCAATTTTTCTTCAATGAGACACATGCCATGTTATGCATCTATATTTTTCCATTAGGTGTATATAAATCCTTTTAAATTCTATATAATTTATCTTATTATTATAACTATTTTAAAATATTAATTTAATTTATTTTTCTTAAATTGGGTGTATGGTACAATGCTATCATGTAATAATAGGTCATTGAAACAATCTCACTGCCTTTTGAGACTCTTTATGATAACGGTTCAATTGATGAAATATTTTGATCCATATCTCAAGAAAACTCATGAATTTTATTATCATATAGTTATTCATGATATATATTCTTTTATTGGACTAATTTTTTCACCCATTGTTAATTAAGACAGTTATGAATTTTTTTTAAGAAATCTTTACTTTACCTTCTCATCAGTTGCAAATGTATGAACCTTCAAAAACATGTTTTCTAAATTATGTTTAAAATGATTAATGTTCAAAAATTGTTTTAAGTTATTTTATAATCTTCTTTTATTTGTTTTTTTTTGAATGAATTTATTCAAATGATTTCAAATATTCATGATATGTTTTCAATGAAAAAAAATTTCAATAGTTTTTAGGCTTCTTTTACATGTTTGAAAGGAATTTTGTTAATATATTTTCAATCATATTTTACATGTTTTGATGTAAAATTGCCTTAAAAATGTTTTAAAGCTTATTTTATTAGTTTTCATGGAAAATATATTTCAAAATGTTTTCATGTTTGTTTTATATGGTCTTAGGGGAAAATGGTTTTCGATTGTTCATTATGATTTCATGAGTTTTAAAGGGTATCATTTAGAAAATGGTTTTCAAATGGTATTATGTTTTAAAAATAATTTTCATATAAAAGGGGAAATTTTTTTATGACATATTTTCTAATGATCTTTCAAAAAATTTTCCTATAAAGGATGAAATATGTTGGTTTTACTCATGACTTTATTTGGAAATGATTCAATTTTCCATTCATATTATTTATTTGGATGGATTATGTTTTGATGTAACAATAATTACGAAACCATTTCTCATTCATGGTTTATATTATTTTGAAACCTTCTTCTTTTCATGGGATAATCATTTGATAAATTTATTATGAATCCCATATCTTTTTTCAAAAGGAAATGATATTTTTACATGTTTATTATAACCATTTAATTTCATGTGTTATGATATTATTTTAAATGTTCATGTTGAAAATTTTTGTATGATTTAATTATGAGATGGTTGGGACATATATATCCCTAAAATTATTTGGTAAATGTTTTATATCTCGTGATATAGGGTAAGATGGTGTTGGGAGTGAACTTTGACTACTCAGATGAACAAGGGGGTGAACCATGACTACCAAGATTATATGAGGATTGAACATGTGCTACTAATAAGACCATGGGGGAGAACAATGACTACCAAGATGATACAAGGATTGAACTCGTGCTACTAATATGGTTATGTGAGTCAACCATTACAACCAAGATAGTATAAAGAGTTAACTCATTCTACTAATATGGACATGGGAGTGAACCATGACTACCAAGATGGTATGGGGAGTGAACCTATACTACTAAAATGTCCTTTGTAGTGATGCATTGAATACTATGGAAATCCTATTATATGATTATGTGTCTACCATAATTACATGTAATATTCCTATATTATGCTTTTATGGAATATATTAAATATTTCCCTATGATTAATGTCTTAATAACTACAAATAATTATTCCATGATTCTTGTTTACGATCTATGATATATAGTGTATGATTTACTATTTTCATGATAACATTATCATACCCCTATTCTCATGTTTATGCTCACTTTTCTCCATTGATTACCCTTGATCATCATCTGAGATCACCGCTATTTATGTTTTCTTCCCCATATTATAGAAGATATGTATTAAGTTTAATCTATCTAATAAGGGTGATAGTCACGAAGAACCCAGTGGGAGATAATGTAGATCAATAATGTACCAGTTTTTATGTATACATGTATCCAAAGTGACTCATCTAATAAAACTTTGGGCATTTTTTTGTATTATTTTTTATGTATCTCACAAAAAGTTACGTAATGTCTATATATGTTAAGACTATATTGAAATAGTTAGTATCCGAGAAAAAGTTTTTTTAAACATTTGAATCTTGTGTGGGAAATATTTAGTGAGATCCTTAGGAATATTTCTAAGGATATGTCTAGGGATGTCTCTAAGGATAATAATAAAGATGAGTTAAGAAGTAGGAAAATGTCTAGGAATTTTGGTACAGGATAAAGTAAGTTGTATCATAGAAATGAATCCATGTCTATATACGTCAAGTGGATATGGATCTATAACAGATGTACCTAAAATTAAAAATCTCAAAAGATGTACTAAAACTAAATAATGGTAATCTGTTACCCAATAACATTCCATATTGCACACCTTTTTTGACTCTCTTGGGGGATATTCTTTGGAAATTTTACACTTCATGAACCATTAGGAAGAGTTTTAATAGAATATGACTATGAGAACATAGTATAATCCTATGTTTTAATTGATTAAATGTTAGGTTTCGTGATTTAGATATCCTATATGTAATTTTTCATGATTATTTTATTTTCTTCTCTAATATGTTTTTATCACCTCCAGATTTCTAGTTTTAGTCAATTAAGTGAAATAGAAGGCACATGGTTAACATTGAATGTTTTAGTAGTGGATTATATAGGAAATATGAAAACTAATTTCCCAAGTGGAAATATCATAAAGAGAATAATGAAGGTGGTATGATTATTTCTTATAATTATGAAGATAAAGTGACTATAAATTATATGTGAATGTTTTTTGATTTTATTCTAGTATTATTTACATTAATTATAAGAATAATGATACTATTGAGTTTATGTAACCTCAATTCCTGATTCATATTTATTATTCTAGGAACGAGGTATTGAGAAATAATTAGATGAAGTCTCAGTAATGGTTAAATAATAATGTTGGTTGAATGAAGTAATTATGTTTGGGAATTCAAATATTATGTCAAATGCATCATGAAATATATAGGTTTTTTCAGTATAAGTTTTCATTTTGGATTAAAATGGATATGTTTAACAGTAATGAAGACATAGAAAAGTGAGATTTGGGTTAAGGGAATGTAATTATTAATGTGATAAACATGTTGAGAAAATTGTATTTTTCTTGAATAAAGAGAATATTGATTTAGATAAATTAAATTGGGTAACATAGATTACCATGGATCTAATTATTGATTGGTTTAAAAAGTGTTCTATATCATAATGGACTATGTTTAGAATTTATTGTATTCATGGAATGTATCTATTAAACTTTTGAATATGTAATACTTAATGTTTTATAAAAGTATTTATGATAATATTGTTTATTATAATGTTAAAAGAGAATATATTATGAGGGTATTAACATTTTTGGAATGTGACAACCAAGAGATACTATTTTGTATTCTGGGGATTAGTGGTGAGATGACGTTGTGACATTTTTTTCAAATAATTTGTATTTTCAACTTTTAGAATTTATATAAGGCTAACCATTTAATGAAAGCTTATGTTAATATTTAGATGAATTATTTAGGTGTTGAGTTTTTTTTTTGAAAACCATTATTAGAAGGATATTTAGTAATTAACTTTATTTAATGGATTTCTGTCATATATATTTGTGAAATAATTTTTTTTTATTTTTTTGAAAAGGAAATATTATGTGTGAGGTGAAAACTAATCAAGTCCAGACATTTTGTGGGTATTGAACCCCTGACCAAAAGATGATTAGGTTTCCACGCCTATCACTGGCTTATACGACGTCCTAGTTATTGTGTTATTTTGTAGTTATAAATTTGGTGAATACATTTATTGTTTTTGATTGATGACCTCAATCAATCCAAAATATTTATGATTTTCCTAAAAGTAAATATTTTCACTTCCCACCAATGTTCTCAAATATGGAAACCATGTTATATGTTACTTTGGGTAACTGTCATGTTCCCATCATTCTTTTTTCTAAATGAAGTTTTAGAATTTATTTTTACGATATGGTTTTATAATAAAGAAACCCTAACGTATTAAACCACTAACTACTGAGATGAATTTCATGGGTGAAATTCAATTTATGGGGGGTAAGATGTAACACAATGAAATTTTGTGAATTACTTTTTTCAAATTAATTTATTAATTTTTATATTTTTCATTTCATGTAACACTGCAAATAGTTAATTTATATATATATAAGGACTGTGTTTTTCATGAGTTATTTAAAATTATAAGCTAATCATGAACTAAATGAAGTATAATGGTAATATTTCTCTATAAAAAACATTGTGGTTAACCTACATTACAAGCCAGGAGGACTTTCCTTGATGACATGTGTAACATGGAAGAACATGTTTTATCAAATAAAAATATATTATATAAAAAATTATTATTTAACATATTAATATTTAACCTATATAGTAAGTTATTTAATGTGAATATTATTAAATAACATATGAAATTCTATGGTTCACAATAATATAAAATGAATTCATTAGTTATAACTAATATAAGAAACAGTTGAATATTAATAGATTAATTTTATAGAAAACTATTTTTACGCTCAAAAAGTTGTTTTATACTAATAAATTAAATTAATTACAATTACATAGTGATATTAATTTAATATATATATTATAAATAAAATTGGATATTCATCCAATGGATTTTATAGGAATAAGATAATAACAAACCCAATTTTACAAATAAAGACCAATATTTTTATTAAGGATCTTTTATAACCTTTTCATAGTGAACAAACATTAAATCTAAATTTTGGAACTCTTATAAATTTTATATGTTAAAATAAACATTATTTATAACATTTAAACATAATAAATATGTAAAATTGAATTTTTGGTATTTTTTGTGGAGTTTAATTTTTAATGAATAGTGAAACATACTAAAATTTATCTCCAAAATACTTTTTCATCTAATTTATTTATATGGTTAAATTATATGATTAATTTATTTTAATGTCTAATTATATAAAAATTTTAATTACTTTATCAAATTTATTTAATTTCAATCAATATTATATTGAAATTGGATATAAAACCCCAGAAAGCTTTTGAACGTTTTTACTTCAAAAGCCCGCTTTGTCATCCCATCTCCTGGATTAAATTTATATTAACATCTACAAATTATATGATTATAATTTAGAAACATGTATTCAATATTTTGAATAAATTTAATTTATTTTTTATAATAATATAAACTTATTTTTCTACTAATAATATTAATGAATGTAACTAAAACTAATAACAACGATTTAGATTAATTAATCATAACATAGGATTAAACCATAAAAATAGGGCCAAATTTGACAAAGAAACTTGTCCAAAATCAATTTAATGGCCATATTTAGACCATAAAATTTTTTTGATACACAATAGACCATTATTGTATGATCATTACATGGGAAAACATGGGTCTAATTCCCATTCCCAAAATTTATTGGAGTGCCACTAATCCTCCAATATAAAATTGACTCTCCTCCTCCAACTTTATCACACATATCAAGCCATATTACCTCAACCAAGAATTGAGAAAAAATCTCCTCAACATCCCTCCCCTAATCCTAGAATCCCCCACTTAGGAATAAATCAATCCAAAGAATCCATTCGATGTAAACCATATAGAGTTACCCAAATATGCAGTAACAATCTTCTTCATATTCTTTTGTTATTTCCATTATCCACACCCTAAAATCTTATTATTCATTTATTGTATAATAAGAATAGTATTCTCAATATAATTTTATTTGATTATTCTTTGGGTTATAAAAATACATACACACACTTCCATCAAATGGGTAACAAATATACTGTTTACATGTACAACGAACTGATGCCACACAAAATGATGATTTTTTATTTTTTTTTACCGCCCATCATGGTGGACATTATAATGGAATATATATATATATATATATATTGTATATTTATTATATATTTAATATTCTATAATTCTTATATAACACATATCATTATACTTTCTATTTTTTTGTAAATATGATAATTTCATTTGAAGATGTGTGGACTTCCACCCCTAAAAGTGATATGATTTGTTAACACACAAAATTAAATTTATTAAGGATAACTTTCGTGAAAATATTTGATATATATTAAATAATAATTCAAATTTAATTTTATTATATACATATATACATAAATATATATTTCATTTACTTTTATTCTTTTAATACATCAATAAAATAGAAGCAACGTTCATGTATACATATGACCTACCATATACATTAATGGTGTATTCCATTTCATAATTATATAGATTATTATAATTCAAATATTCTAAATATTAATTATATTTATAACATTTTTTAAATTCTTGAAATCATGATATATGTATAAGGACCACTAATATAACAAATTAATACACATGCAAAAAATAGAGAGAATAATTCCCCATGTATAACCATAACACAGAATTATTAACATGAGGGTAATATAAAGTGATAATAAAACAATATATAGAATTATAAATATGAATATAGTTATGTAAAATATTTGTAACAAACTTATATTTTTAATACTTGATGTTCTTATGAGTATGAACAGATTCATGAAATAGGGTAAGGGAGTTTCATCTCACTTTTTATTTCCGTGAGACACGTGCTTTTTTCACAACCCATTCATTTTGTTTTGTGTATATACTAACCATGGATGAATGATATTGTTCATATAATTATCTTTGTGGGTATTTATATTTCTATTTTATTATATATATTTCATGGGGTTCATCTTTCATAAGTTACCATATGGGTAAAAAAAATTTATCTCAATTTTCTTTCAATGAGACACATGCCATGTTATGAACCTATATTCTTAAATGATGGGTATATACTACCTATTAAATGTTATATCATTAATATTATTATTTTAATTATATCATAATATTCATTAAATATAATTTTCATAAATGGGGAGTGTGGTTTCATGTTAGCATGTGGAAAGAGGTTATTGAAAAAATCACACCGCTATTCGAGATTATTTATGATTATGATTCTATTGATGAAATCTATTGATCCATTTTCAAGAAAACTCATTAATTTGTTTATCTTCTGGTTATTCATGATATATATTATTTATTGGTACCATATTTACACTCTTTGGTGCATAATATATTTGATAACATGTTTTTTAAGAAATCCCTACTTTACTCTCTCTACGGTCAAAATTTTGGTTCTTTCAAAACTATATTTCCAAAAATGTTTGAAAAAAATGTTTTCAAATTAAAATGCATTTTAAATTATCTTCAAAAATTTATTTATATGTTTCTGAAGAAAAAAAAATTATTTCAATGATTTTAATTAATCTATATATATTTTAAAGGAAAATAGTTTTCAAAATGTTTTCGATATTCTTTTAAAAGATTTCAAGGGAAATGATTTTCAAAAGAAATTTGAGCATCCTTTAAAATTTTCACAATGTTTTTTTCGAAATGTTTTCAATATTCATTTATATGTTTCCAAGTAAAATGGTTTTCATAAATTTTCTAATATTATTTTATATATTCTTAAGGAAAAAGGGGTTTCAATGTTTCATTAGTGTTAAATTTTGATTTTCCAATGTTATATTTTATGAAATTTGTTTTTGAATAGTTTTTATTTCTTATATTTTTTTAAATAATAAATAATACTTTACTCAAGAAACATTTTTAATAGATCTTCAAAAATTATTTCCTATACAAGAGAAAATGTTTTGGTGTTACTCTTTCCTTTTTAGATCAATGATTTAGTGTTTCCATTCATACTATTTTTCTAAAAAAATTTTGTCTTGATGGAAGGATGTTTATTAAACTTATTTATCATTCATATATTATATTATTTAGAAACATACTTCTTTTCATGAGTTATTATTTTTATGAAATAATGATGAAACCTATATATTTTTTCAATGTTTATAAAAAGATTACAATTTTATGATACCAATTTCAATTCATTGGTTTTTATATGATTTTTAATGAGTTTCTTGCACATGTGTGTATGATATCATTATCAGAAGGGTGGGACCTATATATCCCCCAGATTAATTTATTAAAGATTTATATTTAATGAGATAGACTAATATGGTCTGGAGTGTGAATCTTGACTACGAAGATGGTCATGGGAGTGAACCTTGAATACTAATATGGCTTGTGGAGTGAATTAATGCTACTAATATGGACATGGGAGTGAACCATTACTACCAATTTTTTATAAGGAGTGATTTCATGATACTAATAAGGCTATTGGAGTGAACAATAACTACAAAGATGGTATTAGTATTAAACTCATGCTATTAAGATTGAAATGGGTGTAAACCAGGACTACCAAGATCGTATAAAGTGTGAACCTATACTACTAATATGGACTTGGAAGCAATGCCTTGACTACAATGTAAATCATATTATATGATTTTGTGTGCTCCACAATTCCATATATTATTCCTTTTTATGCTTTCACAGATTATATTATTTATTTCATTATTATTCATGTCTTATGAATTGCTAATATTTATTCCATGATTCCAATTTATGTTCTTTGATATATGGGGTATGATCTTCTATTTTCATGATCATGATTTCATACCCTTATGCTCATGTAAATTCTTATGTGTCACCCTAATTTACCCTTACTGAGCATTTGAGCTCATGCCTTTTTATGTTTCATTTTCTAGGTTATGAAGATATTTATTTTGTTGGATGTTTATACGAAGGGAGCTAGTCATGATAAACCTTCTGGGAGGTATTTTAGCTTACTCGTATATCGATTTTTATGTCTCTATATTTATAAAGGCACTAAAATAGCACAGTCTTTGGGCATATATTTGTATAATTTTTTAAGTATTACTCTAGAGTTTTGTAATGTATATGTACATTAATTCTAGGTTGTTATAATAAAGTCATTTTTGGAGTTTTATATTTGGTTTCATTATGATATGCACGATTTAGATATATGAATCCATTAGGGTTGAAATTTTATATATTTCTATGGAAATAATGGTTATTTTTTCAGAACATATTAATATTATTTTGAAGTATATATGAGCATGGTATTAAATAATTTTTATATGATTAAGGGTTTTTAGGGATAAATTTTAAGGTGATATTTGGGAGAGTAGTTTTCAATAAATTTTGTGTCTAGAATATATTATCAAATATATTATGAAATTTAGGTCTATTTGTTATTATAAATTAGAACTACAGTAAATTAGTATAAACCTTAGATTAAATCTAAATATAAGAATGAATCCTAACATATTGTTAAATAAAGAGTGTTTGGATTGTTATAAATAACTACATTCTCTACATATAATCAAGTGGATGTAGTCCCTGAAAAAAATTCACTAAATTGTAATAACCCAAAAATGGTTTTAGGTATTAACTCAATATTTTAAAAGTGATAAAAAATATCATAACTACATAAATATTTTGTAACATCAAGGGAATATGATGGGGATAAATCACAATCTATTTATGTGAAATTATAATGAATTTTAATACATTTTTATATAATTATTCCATTGTATCTTTGGAATACCCAAATCTATTTCATTATCGTGTGATATAAAAACAATGATGATCTAATTTAATTTAGGTAGGTAGGATGTAACTCAAATAGATTTTAGTAATTGGTTTCTTTTAAATGATTTATATCATAAAATATTTTATTGAAACTATATAACACAAATGAACCATGTTATGTTTTATAGTGCATGATAAAACCTAAAACATCATGAGATTACAATTTGAAATATAATAATGAAAATTACATTAAAATTAAATACTCATGTAAATAAAAAAGATAGTTAAAATATATTATTTTACATGTTATAGTTTAAGAGAATAATTTAATGTGTTATTATATAGATTAATTGACTATTTTTAATTTATATAATATATATATTGTTAAATTCAACAAGACATGTTTATAATCAATTTGGCTAAAAAAGATAAATTTTTTGGATAATTTTATGTTTTTTATGTAATGGTTATTTTAGCATTAATAGATTAAATTGATAAACTATAGAGGATTATTATTGATAAATATTTTAATAAAACAATATTTATATTAACACTAATATAATTAGTAATTTATATAAAATAAGATTATGTACACTTAATGTTTAGAAATTCAATCCTTTTAATAAATATTTATTTTCATTATATTGTGTGTTTAGACATAAAAGATAAATTTATTCATTCTAGAAATTTAATATGGTAAAAATGACTCCATTTTTTGAATCATGATATCAAAATTAGCATTTGGTGAATATTTTTTATATTTTCAGACGAAGTAGATTAATTGAGTGAATAATAGGAAAATAAAATTTTTATCAATACCTTTACTTTTGTGACAACATAATGATGTCCGATTGAATGAGAAGTTTTTAAACCTACTCCTTATAAAATATATATTCATTTTTTAAATAAGTAATTAAAAAATTTAATTTAGAAACCGATATTTGACATTTTGGATCTAAAAACATATTTTTTCCTGATAAAAAATATTTTTTTCATTAAATTTTATTTAGTGGTTTGAAGATACTTTTAATTTTAACCATCATCTAAATATATAATAAAACCCTATGTAATAATAATTATAATAATTTCATGTAAACCATTACAATTCCAAATTAAATGGCCAAAATTAATAAATTATCAAAAAATCTAACTTAATAATACATCTCTCCTCCGGAATAAGTACCCTCACTCCTTTCCCATAGAATATAAATTATCATTGAGTAGTAAATAGAAATTATATACCAATTTTCAATAATCATATTCTTTTATAATACTTTTATATTTTTTTGAGTTACAAAATCCCAACCCCTTAAGGATTTGTGAAAGGCATAAATTTTCAATGAAGAGGTATCCTCAATTATCTTTCATTACATTCTTACTCTTCTTCTCTCAAAGTTATAAATAATTTTTAATGTTTATATCCTTATAAATAATTTCATATATTTTTATATAGAATTTATATGAATATATGAAAATATTAAAACTACTTTAATATTTTTCTAGTATATAATTTTTGTCCCCTGATTTTGACACATCCTAATAATGTATAGTTTCGTATGTCTATTGGGACATTTTCAATGATTTATGTTTCCCTAAAAATATATATGGTTCGTGTAGATTTTTAAATATAAATATATTTTAATACATTATATTATTTTGAATTATTACAATATAGATGAAAAATTTAAAATAATTAATATCATGAAATTGAATCAAAGTGGAATGACTTTAAAGGAAACATAACTCGAAGCTATTTAATCATTGAAAAAAATAGTAATGAAGAACTTAAAATAGTTAACACTCATACAGAATAAAAAATGGAATATAATTCACTTCATGATTAATTTTTAAATAGACATAAATTAATTATATTGGATTAAAAAATTTAATGATATTAAATTAGAAATACGATATAGGTTTTTTGTCTTATATTATATTCCTTAGAACATGTATCATGTTATAGAAAATTCATAATTTTAAATAATATAGTTAATAAACCATTGGATTATATTATTATTGTTATTATTAATGCTTCATACATATAACGTTAAAATATTTTTAGGATCCCTATTCATATTCTTGTTATTAATGTATTTTTAAACATAAAAGGGTTATTGTTAATTGAATTTAATTTTTATGATTTATAGCTTTAATTGAGGACAATCAACCTTACATGTTTGGTTTTATAAACCCTATGATATTATAAAATTTTATTTACAATTTTTTTTATTTTTTTTATTTCTTATGGACATTTCTCCTCCCTTTAAATCACAATTCGACCATGCAGTTCCTTGTATATAAAACCTTCTCTATATCTTTATTATAGTTTTGAATAACTCTATTCCTTTTCTGTATTCATCATACTATTTCAAAAAAAATCTAATCTATAATTGAATGATTATTATGTTAATTTTATATTATCATTGACATTCATTTAATGGAATAAAATTTATTTTTTTATCATTTTTGATACATGACATTTTTATATTTCATTACAAAAGTGTGATAATAATTTTCATTTGTTACATTTTTTCATTGAATACAATTTCATTTTTTATATTTATTATTAATTATCAGTACTCAATTCCATGATTCAGTGGTTATATATATAAACCATTTATCCTTTTAATGTAATTTTTTCATTTTAAAACTACTTTTTAATGTTCTAAAATAATAAATAAATTTATTTTACTATACATATGATTATTTTTTACACTCTTCATTTCATGTTTTGAAATTAATTTATTTTAAAGGGTTACATGTATATATTTCTATTAAAATTATGGTTTTAATGATCTACTCTTGTCCCTTGAAATTGAATTTTGAAATAGAATTAAATATTTTTACAATACAATTACAAAAGTGTTGTGATTTTTTAAAAAATCATTCACATCAATTTTCATCAAAACATATAAATGATATTTCCATTTTGGGGTTATATTTCATTCATTACCCTCTAAATTCTCTTATGAGTCTATAATTCATAGTGTACCTTTTTACAATGGTGTGATTCTATATAAATTTTATACCTCTAAGATTTTATTTTCACCTCAATGTTTATTTTCATTAATTTCATGGATATATTAAATATCAAATCCTTTATTTATATATTGTGTTTTATGTTATTAAATTAACCATATACCCATTACTCTATATGGGTTTGGTTTTAGAAGTTCATATAAAAAATTATTTCATTTATTTACTGGGGAATGACAGACAATTAATATTCTTGTTATTTCAATATAGAATTTTACATATTAGTAAATAATATTATTAATTTACAATATTTTTTATTCATTGCATCATATTATTAATTAATTAGAAATAATTATTGATTGGTTGGTTATGAAATTTTATATCCTCCCGATGCATCGATAGGTCTCATAGCAAAAACTATCCTGGGTATTTTTTGGTATGCCTAACCCCTTTATATATGATGTCTTGGAACAAGTCCTCGACAATATGTTAATGATGTATTGATTAATTAAATATATTTATATAAACTCACTTATCCGTATTCAAGTTATTATTTACATTTTTTTATTATCCATGGATATATTATGGGATTATATGATTAGTTATATGGAATATATTTATTATTATTTATTCAGGTCATATTATTTATACCATTTTTATTCCATGATTTATATATTTTTTGTAATCCCTTACCAATTTCATGAGATAAAATATTTTATAATGCTTCATTTTATATTGGTTATGATGAAGAGTAATAAGTATGATGTGGCATGATGATTTTCATGTGTGTATAATATTGTGAATGATGTTGAGGATTTATAATATTATAAAAAATCCACCTTTTTTTGCGTAACATGCCTCTAATGGGAATGATATGGGTTTTTGTAAAATGTTTTTTCATACATATCTAAGACACTAAACAAAAAATTTCCTAGGTGTTTAAATCATTAATTTTTTTTCGATTATTGAAATTGTAAAAGGTTGTTATTGAGTCTTTTTACTCAATTCAAAAATTAGTTTGTAATGAATATGTATTTTGAATTCAATCTAGGAGTGTGAGTATGGGGTGTCTCAACCTAACCTTGTAATCCAGTACTCATCATATTTGGTACATTGAAAGATTCCTTATGATTCACTGTTTTCATATATATATTAATTGAAAATCATCTTGAGTCAAAGAATAATTTCTTCACATTAATATTACAAAACCCCAAGACCATTATATACATTTAAAACTTCTCACAATAAATTGATCCAAATAATGATAATCAACTCATTTAATTTCATCAGCATAACCCTCAGGACCTACTCTATAGTGGTCTTTAGAAAACCCAGCCTCTTAAAATATGGCACTGCCTGGGTTCATTTTCCATCTATGAATAACACCATTCTATCCATATGATATATCATTATGCATATAATCTACATCAAACTACATAGTGTGGTCAAACAAGTGAACTACATGGGAGGTCACATTCACTTCATGACCTAATGAAATATAGGTGTCTAAAGATATATGATGTTGTTATTTTATTATCAAATATCAATTGATTATTATTATAATGAAAAAAAATTTACTCTAATAGATATATTATATAAAAATGTAGAGAATAACAATCTCTAATTAGTGAAATATACTAGGATTGATATTTATTAATCCTCCTAAGGTCCTCCAAATGATTGATTATATTTTTAACTATATTCTTATCAAAATATTAGTTCCTAAACCATTGAAATGAACCCAATAATTTGTAAGTATCTATGACATCCCATTTATATATATATGAATTTTATTTCCGTATAATGGTTATTTAATTGTAATTGATAATTTTGTGGGAATAAATTATTTAAGAAAAAAATTAACACCAAATTATTCACTCATAATTTGACATTTTTTAAAAATTACATGAAACCATCTATAATGAACCATTATTTATTAAATCACAAAAATGTTTATAAATAAAAATGAGGCAATAAATATCAAAGATTAATATTTTTATACTCAATAAATTCACATGATTATATTAACCCATGAGGATCACCATTAGTATTGCTAAACCTATAAATAAAAATTACATAAAAAACAATAAAATAATTTTATATAAATCTAAAATTAAATTAAATGATGGGAATAATGATTATGTCAATTTGAAGTTAATGAACAATTAAAATAAAATAGTGTAAATTATACTTTAATTAGATTATTGTGAAAGTTATACTATCATTTGGTGTAATACATGAGAACACATTACCTTATATGTATTACTGGTATGGTAGAAATGTAAAAAAAAATTATTTTATGCAAAATATAGTTATGTTTTAGTTATAAATAATTTATTGGATTTTTCAAAATGATATTTTATTTTTCCAAATAGTGTTTTTGAATACTGCATATCTAATAAAAAAATTTTCATTGAAATAATAATTTTTATAAAATGATATTATAAAAATAAAGTATATATTAGTAATATATATATAATTAATAAATTAAGTAATGAATTATAAAGAATTTATATTCCATTTTTAAAAATTAAATAAATTTAATTTATTTAAAAATTATATTTTTTAAATATTTTACGTTTATATTTGATATTTAAATTGTTAATATTATGATTATGTGAATAATAAAATGTATTGTTTTATCAATAAATAAATAACTCAATCTTATTTTAATGATTATTAGACTTTATTATATAGGAATAAAATAATCTATTATGTTAAATGATATTTTAATAAAACATTGTTTTTATTCATTATGGATTATTATTATATTTTTTTTATTTTTATCATATTAGAAATTTAGTTTCCTAAAACTAATTCCATATTTTGAATATAAATATCATTATTGGTATATAAGGGAAAATATTTACATAAAAATTTATTACCAACATAAAAAGCATGTTTCCATAATAAAAGGTAAAATGGGATTAAAGGATTAAAACATTTAGTAATTTAATTTTATATCACTAAAAGTATATTTATATTGTATGAATAATTGAATTAATTTCCTATTCTCACGATATATCCACTTTTATGCCACATTCCATATAAAATTATACTCTTGATTCATTAGTGAATAAGTATTTAATGAAATTCCACTCATTCTCACCTATAAGAGGACCCCTTCTATACCTATATTAATCCAAACTATACCATTAATATTATCACTAAACACTAATTTATTTTGATTTATTACTATTATTATCTCATTTTTGGGAACATCTGATCAAGATTATGAGTCCAAAATAATTTATTTAAAAAAACTTCATTAAAATATGATTGGGTCCTACATTGTGAGCACTACATTTTTCTTTAATCAATATATTATCTTCTTCATCTGATTCATCATTAAAATTATTTTACTCATTAATTGAATGTTTTAAAAATGTGTTTTTCAAATTTAGGTAATCTTAGAATAAAATATCAATATATTAATACTCAATCATTCATTATAATGATTTATTAGTTGAGTTAGTATTATCAGTAGTGTGAATAACGTTATAGAACTTCAGTTATTAATAATTATTAAAAATTGAATAATATAAATATATATTATTACTGATTAATATAAAATGTGTGTTTAATTTTGTAGTGAATATATATATACGTAATATTTATTATTAAAAATAATTCTTCTAATTAATTCAATTCATTAAAAGAAAGATAATTTATAATCTTCGTCCTAAAATATTACCAGAACATCCATGAAACAATCATAGGATTATATATTTAAATATTGAAACCATTATAAGATTATAATCCATATAATTTTCAATATATTAATTCCACTTCAATTTATTTTTCAGGTGAGGAATAGTAAGAGTAGTTTGTGGGTGGTTATTAAAAAGAGTATAACCCTTGTTCTATGAAAACACTACATACCCGGTGTAAATACCCCTATTATATAATGGAATCATTGTTATCATATTTAGACTATCATCATGACTGAGTACCTAATTTTCATGGATCATATACTAGGGGAACAATAGGATGTCTTTTAGTGTGGGAGAAAATCTTCCTTTTACATCAAAATTGTAACCCTCAAATATCCTTAACATCAGATTTATCACTCATATTATCCATAATCTAGTAATCCTAATGCCTTTATCACATCTCCATAATCTCAATGAATTCTACATCCCACCTTGGGTCAGGTCACTTCCCTATGTTCATAAAAACAAATTTGTGTTAATGGGAAGGTTGTTTCTTATACAATTTTCTACTCATACTCATGAATATTCTATTCTGTGACCCCAATAACATATCTCCCTGAGTATTTTATTTTTAATCTACAAATTTATCTAGAATTATGTGTTTAGTAATTTTGGGGGTTTGACCTATGTCAATTAATCAAAAGACTATTTTTTCATTACATTCTTGTTTTTTATGTTTATGTTAGATTATCGTCAATTTTATCCATATGATATATCGGTATTATAGTCATATTGGGAACTTATATTCATCATTTTAACCTCAAAAAAGCCTAACAAAATTTATCTCTAAACATAAAAACATCTTTCTCTTATATATATTTTTTGACTTAACATTTATTTAGGGATTAGTAAATTCAATTCAAAATTGAAATATTTCTACTATTGATATGTGTTAAAAAATAATTTGGTAGTGTAGGTAAATTTATTCAGTTATTGAAACTTATATTATCTTATTGGAATATTGATTTTATAACATATATATTATTTTTACATGTTTTAATTTTCATTTAATATATACATTATTTGTTTTCTAATAACAAAAATATGATATAGATGAAATGATTATTTGTTACTATTGTCAATCATTTTCTTAAAAAAAATTATGGTCCCACTAAATGATATGTTAATTTGATTAGTTAAATAATGAGTTTCTTAAGTATGTGGGAATTGTTTTTTATCTTTCACAATCTATATAGTGATTTTAATATAGTATTAAGATTAGTAAATCGATATTCCAAATAAAACATAATGGTAAACCAATTTTCAATGATTAGGTCAATAGTTTGGGATGGGATAACATGGTCCAAACTTAATATTCTGATTCATTATCCCCCTTGGAAAGGAACAAATATTTATCCAACTCATTATAAATTACTCCTTTCCCCCCAATATTATTATTTCATCAAGAATTATAAAATTCATCCACCTTGTATTTATATTTTAATATCTTAGTATTAAAAACTAGGATGTACCCACCTTGTGTAATGGGTTATATAGTAAATTCATTATTCATGATTACAAACTCATGAAAATTTTGATTATTTTTTATTTTCTTATTTCCCTACATTTTTACTATTTCATTAAGAAAATTACTCTATATATGGGTGTATGTGTTGTGTGGTGACAACCAACAGATAATTTTAAACATACACATAGTCAATCCGATATGGTACATTTGATAAATGATTTTTATTTGACCTAGATATAGGAAATTTATCAAAACTTATATATTTAAAAAATTTGATATCATAACCATGAATGAAGACATTTGGTACTTTTTAATTATTCTAAAAGATATATTATTCTTTGGTAGCAGGGTTATCAACTACTATTTTCATAAAAGTTCCTAACTATGAATTCTTCCATTTTTTATTATGGACATGAATTTATGAACAATTATATAATTAGTTTATTCATATGGTATTCTGTTCTATATAAACTTCATATATTTTTTCAAAATTACTTTTTCATAATTCATATTCATATAGATATTTAATTTTTTATTGACCTAATATTTTCTTGAATATGTATACATTGGGGGGTTACTGGATATCAGTAAAGACGTTCCATATCTAATTTCCATCATTAAAATTTGGATTTATGTTTATGTAATTTTATAGAAATAAAAAAGGAAAATTATCTCCCAAAATGTCATCATTCATCCCCCATAATTTATGCTAACACCTTTTGATTGAGATGTTCAACAAATGTGTTTTAGAGGCACAATATTTTTTTTGTTAAATTAAGTTATAATAAATATGAAATATAATCAGATAACAACAAAGACTATTTGGTATAGGAAGTTATAGAAACTTGGTGATTTTACCATTATGAATCAAGTTATAAACAAAATATATTCATGAGCAACATTATTTTGTCTATGGAATTATTAAAAAGGAATATTTTTAGATATATTTTTTTATCATTATTAGAGTTAGCCATATATATTATATTTTCACAAGTCATACTAGGATTTCGTTAGTCATAAAAAATATATCATTATGAAATAATATCTGCTTTACCCTCCTTGATGACTTATATTACATATAGAACCTGTTTATGATTCATATTAACATAAACATAAATAATACATAACTTTATTTTTATTATATAATTATTATGGAATACATTGTTAATATAAACCCACAATTGATTTTATAGATTTATAAATTATCTTTTATTTATATTTTGATTTTGAAAATTCTAATTCGTCCAAATTACACGTATTTCAGCTACATCAATTTATATTCCAAATCATGTTAAATATTTTTATCACTAATTGGTATATTTTTTAAATTACTTTACTAATATTCTATAAAATTATTATAAATATTTAAAAAACTTTATTTTAACATATTGAAAAAATGATATGCTAACTTTGTTTTCCCAAAACATTATTGTGTATTCAATGAATGCATTTATCAACCCTTGGAATTTATATTTTAAAGTTACGCTCTACTTAATTATAAATTATGATGTCATGATTACCACCAAAAAAACATGAATGAATTTATGAATTATAACTCCCTTAGATTTTGGAATTATTTTTTTCAAATTAATTTATCCTTTTTTATATTTATAATTTCATGAAATATTTAAGATAGAATATTTTATATTAAAAAACATTTTTTGGAATGTGTTATATGAAACACCAATTTAATCATGAACAGAAATCAACATAAGAATTAACTTTCTCTATATGTAACACCAATGATTTCATGCGTTGTGTAAGACAATGATTATCTTTGATGGCATTCATAACACACAAGATCGTTTTTTTCGGAACAATAGTCTATCATTAAAGTTTTATTACATAATATGATAACATATAAATTAGATGTTAAATTATTAGTTATTAATATTCTTAAATAATTTTTTAACGTATATGGTTTATATAAATTTAATATGAATTCATTGGTAACCAACTAATTATAAATTAATATGAAAACAAATTAAATATAATGGAAAATATTATTATTTTTATAGTGACAAAGTTATTTTACTCTAATAAATTAAATAAATTACAATTATAGAGTGATATTAATTTAATATATATGTAATATATTCAATAAAATAATTTTTATATTCATCCAATATATTTTATTGATCTATGATAATATCAAACCAATTAAATGCTTAAAATAAAAAAAATATTAAGGCATTTTTACCACCATTTAATGGAGAACCCATTTTAAATCCAATTTCAGGATTTTTTATATTTTAATATGTCAAAATAAACCTTATCTATTATTTTTATTTTTTTAGTTAAGTTTAAAATATTGATGAATAGTGAAAAATACTGAATTTTAGTTCGAAGCTACTTTTTCATCTAATTTAGTTATAATGATAATGTATATTTCAAATTGGTTTAAATGATTTTTATATAATATCTATGTATATTAGTTTGATCTAGGCCATTCATATATATTTTATTTGAATTGTTGTATAAAAACATAGTAAACTATTGAATGTTTTTACATTAAAAACATGCATTGTAGACCGACTATGGGATTAAATTTAAATTAATTTCATATAATTATAAGTTTTGAATTTAAAAAATGGGTTCCATATTTGGAATCAAAATAATCTATAATTTCTTATAATATCAAATTATATTTTTACCAAAACATTTAGTGAGCATAATTAAAACTAATTACATTAATTAGGGTAAAATTACAAAAAACTAAGGAGAAAACCTTAAATTTAAGACCCAAAATGACATATAAACGTATCCAAGAGACATTTTATAGAATTTTATTACCCTATACACCATTGGGTTCAATTTAGGTAATTACTGGATCCACTTTAGAAGTGATAAATGTGTTTGGAATTCCTTTTTCAAAATATTACAAGAATACCACCCCTCATCCAATTTTACAAAGTCTCCTCTCCTCTACTTATTAACACATATAAAAACACATTGATTCTTAAAAAACAACTCAAATATCCTATGAAAAAACCTAAAATCGTTAATTATTCTTCTCCTGGGCATAAAAATTCCTAGGAATCCCTTTGGTACAAATCGAAAGTAGTTACCTGATTTAAAGGTAACACCCACCCTCAAATTATTTACACTCTACGCTCCCTAAAATATGCTTATTAAATTATTTTATAAAAAAAATATCCAAAATATACTGTAAATATTTGTCCTAATATCTCTATCTAAAATTACTCGCAATTCCATCCAATGTGTAAAGAACATATTTTTTACGTGTAAGGTGAACTACCGCCTCCCTAAACAATGATTGTTCTTTTCTCCTTTAACGACTCTCATAGTGGAAATTATGAAGGAAATATATTTAAATATGTTAAATATTATATTTATTATGTGTTTAATCTTATTTAATTATTTTACAATATTTATCTTTATAATTACTATTTTGTGTTAATACTGTAATTTTGTTTGAGAAAGTGTAGACTACCGCCCCCTCAAAGCGATGTGGTTCATTTATACACTAAATGGAATGTATCATGGTTAGGTTTATTATTTATAAAAAAAATTATTGTATAAATAATCTACATTAATAATGGTATGTATATATATAAGACATTTACATCCCTTTCATCAATATGACAATTAAACAAAAACAACATTCATGTATGCATACAACTTATTGCCTCCTTGAACGGTGTATTCAATTTCATACATATATATTATATTTATTATTATAATAAAAAAATACTGAATATAAATCATATTTAAATTAAGGATTACATTATATAAATCATGAAATTAGTATAAGAAAAAAGATGTAACAAATTAACACACATTCAAAAAACAAAGATGATATTGCAGAAAGTGAAACCATAACATAGAATTTCTCACAAGAAGGTAATATAAAACCATAATAATAAAATATATGATATTATAATTAAGAATATGTTTATGGGATAGACTAATAATAAATTTATATTTATTATACAGGAGTTTTGAACAATTATGATGAGATTCATGACACAAGGTAAGGGAAGTTCATCTCACTTTTCATTTCCATGAGATTCATGCTTTATTCGCCTCCCATTATTATTTTGGTGATGTGTATACTTTAAATGAATGTATAATATTACTCTTAATATTAAATTTATGGTTATGGTCATATCTATTCAATTATATCCCTTTTCATGGGGTATATGTTTCGAAATTTTCCAAATCGGTACGATAGTTTTCTCTCCATTTACCTTCTTTGAGACACATGTCATGTTACGGACCAATATTTTTATATGATGTGCACATACTACCACGTAAATTTTATATCATTAATATCCTTAATTTAAATATATTTTATGATTTTTTTAATTTCACATTATTACTTTTCTTTTGTGGTTCAATGTTATTATGTGATTAGATTTTATTGAAACTATCTCATCACTGTTCAAACTTGTTTCTGATTATGCTTCTATTGTTGATGTAATTTGATCGATACCTAAATATAAGTCAAGAATTTTCATATCCCATACTAATTCATAATATATTCATGTATTGGTACCATTTTAATACTTTTTATTATGTAATATAGTTATGAATTTTTTTGAAACTTGACCGTCTCTTCCATCAGAAATATGTGTTCCTTCAAAACCCTATTCTATAAAAGGGTTTTACAAGGATATTATACTAATATTCCATGACAATTAAATTAAATTTTTAAATTTTTTATCTTCTACAAATTTTTTAAAAGGAATAATCCTATCACTTTCTGAATGATACACATTTTTGTAACCCTTTAACCATGAAAAGGCATGTTCTGTATACCTCATACGACATGTATGGATTTACCCACCAAAAATTATTTAAATAATTATTTTTATTTTTAAAAGGATAATATTTAGGAAATTGTTTTTAATAGATATTTTTAATGAAATGTGTTTTAAAATGTTTTCAAAATTCTTTTATATGTTTTCATGGTTTTTTTTAAAATATTTCCAAGACCTCTTTATATAAATTTAAAGAAAAAGGTCTCCTAAATGTTTTCAAAGAGTTATTTATAATAATTCATGTTTATTTTTTGGAAAATAGTTTTAAAAATGTTTTTATCTTTTAGAGATTATTTTTTAATGAATAAAGTATATTTTTCCCATGAAATTGTTTCATTATATATATCTATGTTATCTTCTATCTAAGATGACATCTATTGATGTTACTCATGCCATACTATGAAATGATCCAATGTTTACATTAATATTCCTTCTTTAATAGTTTATATTTTTATGGAATGATTCTTATGACCCTCGTTTCCATTCCAAAAATTATAGTCTTTTGGAAGCCATCTCATTTTATTGGATATTCTTTTAATGAAAGGATTATGGAACGTTTATTTTTTTCATAGGTTAATATATGATTACATGGTTATGAAACCCATTTTATTCCATGGGTTATGATATTATTGATTATGATTTTGTGGTTCATTTAGTATTTCATTATGATAACGGTGGGACTTATATATCCCTCCAATGAATTTGGTAATGATAAATGTTTTATGAGCTCAAAAGGTACATAGGAGGTTATCCTAACCCCGGAATAGGAGAATACACGATAGGACATCAAATGATCGAATGAAGAGGCTACACTATAGGTCATCAAATGCCCAAGGATTGTAAATATGTGATTAAATCAATCCTATAATGTTATATATTCTTTAGTAGGCCCCCTTAACATAGGGTTTTTATATTCTTATGTGTCTTCCACAATTAAATGGTTTATTTTTTTTTATTTCTTGGATTATATTTTATATATCATTATGATACATAAATTCTGGCCTTACATTGTTTATTCCATGATACATGTTTATTATCTTTGATATGTAAGGTAGAATATTCTATTTTTATGATCATATTCTCATAGCTTTGTGGACATTATTTTTCTTATGTATATCTCGTATTTAACATTAATGAAAATATGAGGTTACCTCTTTTTATGGTACCTTCCCACATGTTATGAGGATTTGTATTATTTTTTATGTTTCTAAGAAGCTTGATAGTCAAGATGAACCTATTGAAGACAATTTATCTCATTTAATTACCATGGTTAACTTTTCCACGTTTCTAAAGGCGATATATATGTACGATCATTGGTAAACTATTTGTAAAATTTTATAATTATTCTGAAAATGGTAGGTAATATTAATGTACATTAATACTAGGTAGTTATAGTTGGTTTTAGGTCAAAGTATTTTTTAATGTATAGAGATTTGGATGAGAAAACTTTTGCAAGATCCCTAGGTATATTTATAAGGACATGTCTAGTGATGTCTCTATGAAAAATTATAAGGATGAGTTGACATTTACAAAAATGTCCTATAATTTTTGTAAAGGATAGAGTGAGTGGATTCCTAGTAATAAATACCTCTATAGATACTATAAGTGGATGTGGCTCTAGAGAAAATGTACCTAGGGGTAGCAACTCTGCAGGATATTCTGGTATGGACTCTGGGTAATTTGATACAAGACAACATGAATTTTTGCACACCTTCTTTGTAAATACTAGGGGATATTCTATGCGAATTCACAAACCATTTCACGAAACATAATAAATGTTTTAAATATAATATATCTATGAATATCCTAAGATTAACCTAGGGTTTCCACGATTAATAAAGGTGTAATTTTTTGATATCCTATAAGTAATTCATTTAATGACTATTTGGTTTTCTACTATGATAAGTAATGCCCACACTCTATTTATAGTTTTTTTTTCAATTATGGGAGATGGATGGAATTATATTAGCATTTAATTTGATGCATTATTTTCTATGGAGAAGCTATATGGGATAATATTTGGGGTGAAATATTTTTTGATCATGCCTAATCAGTTTTCATGGAACATTATTAACAACATGTACATAAATCAACTCTCAAAGTCATCAAAGAAGATAATGATGGACTTGGATGAGTATTGGGTTAATATAGACCATAGAATATAGAATTTTCAATTTACATTCTGTTAAAAATGTTTAAATAATCTCCTAGGTGAATGTATTACTGGAATAAGAAGATGTTTTGACTATGGAAAAGAAGGGCACAAAGTAAGTGGTTGTAGGGGAAAAATAAAGAGTTTAATTAATGAAATGGATTATAATATTGGGCTACCCATTTCATAATCAATGGTGAAGGGTTTTATTTATAGAATAAATGGTAATTATGCAACTCAATGTTCCAAGAGGAAAACTCCTAAAGGGAATCATCCATGTGGTGCGGTAATGGTTACATTGTGGATGATGATGAAACTATTAATGAAATTTTAAAGGAAAGAGAAATTATGTAAATAATGAGTTTTAATTGTTGATGGAATAAGGATAAAGTGTAATAATTAATGTTTTTATGTATTTGGAATAATTAATTATGTTATACGAAAGGTGAAATATATAAAGATTATCATGTTTATATTGTTTCGCAAATTATTTACAAGAATATGTTAAATGGTTATGATGGAATAAAATGGGGAATTAATAAAAATGAAATGTCCATGGAAAACACATGATTAGTATAAATATAACCATTAATATGTTACATATGAAATGATAATATTTTTTGGATAATTATATGTTGTATCTAAATAAATTACATTGTACAGATTTCCTTGTAACTACTTAAGGATTTGTTGATAGGTTGTTTGGGATTTCATGGATGATGTTTAAAGCATCATTGATTTATATAATATATCCATTAATCTATATAATAATTAAAAATTCATGTTTTTTAGAATTATTTATAGTAATTTCAGTTGTTACCATGTTTCAAGAAAATATATGATGAGCATATCCACATATTTGGAATATAACAACCAAGAGATTGTTATTGATATTTGAGTAAATCAATGTGAAACAAATTTCATGAATTTATTTTCACATTTCTAGATTTTCAACTTTAATATGGTTTATAAGGTTAATCGTTATTGAAATATTTATGTGAAACTTTGGATAAAGTATTTATGTGCTATGTTTGTATTGAAAACCTTTCTAAAATGGCTATTCAGTTATTAAGCTTATTTCAAGGATGTCTAAATTATTTATTTTTTAAATTATATGAGTTCCCTTTTAGAAAAGTATATCACGTTTCTAACATGAAAATAATTCATTCTTAGGTGTTTTGTAGGTCTTTAACCTATGACTAAAAGACGATAAGGGTTTCACACATACCACTGGCCTATGCGATTTCCAGGATAATGTATTGTAATTATTTTGAATCATTATTAATGATGAACCACTAGAGTAACATTTTATATAAAAATATTAATGTATTAACCATATTTATTTTAAAAAATAGTTAGAGAAAAAATATTTTTATGTTTTACTCTTTTATGGGCCTTAATATCAGATAAACGTTTATTTTAGCACTTCTCACATTAAAATTTAATTTTAGTACTTCTATTTCATGAAGTAAAAGATGATTTAGAAATAGATAAAAAAATAAATAATGATATTTTTTTTATAAAAATATTTCATGTAAGTATATTTACATATTTTCTTGGTCAATAAAATAATTAGTCAACATTACAATAATGATAAAAAATTGTGTTGTCTTAAATGCCTAATTTTGTTAAACTAATGGACTTTTAATTGATAATGATTTATGACATTGAGGCCCACAAAGTTTCTTTGATCATTCACATGTTTGTGATTGATGTCCTCAATCACTCATAATAAATATTTATATTTTTCTTCCATGTCCAATATTCTATCCCAAACTATGTTGTCTTATGTGGATACCATGTTATATGGTAATTTGGTTACCATTGTAGTTCTAAAGTTCCCTTTTTAAGGGAATTTTAAGTATCAATTTTTTTTGAAGTGGGTTTCCCTTAATGAAAATATCTACTATTAAAATTTTAAAAACCTAAAAAAAATTGGGTGAGAAATTATTTTTACAAGGGGTATAATGTAACGCCCTGGGTGTTTTTGAATTATTATTTCCCAAATTAAATTAACCTTTTTGAAATATTTCATTTCATATAACATTGAAGATAATTTATTTTAATTTAAAACACTATATTCAGATTGTTTTATACACAAGACCATGTTAATCAGGAGAAACACAGAACATAAATTTATTTTTCTCTAAATGGGACAACAAGTTTATATTGAATTACATGCAACAATGAATTACCTTGATGTCATGTGTAACATGTAAGAGTGAGTTTTACTGAACAATATTATATCATTAAAATGTTATTACTTAATTTAATTTGATATAGCCTTGATGTTAAATTTCTAGTCATTTATAATATTAACTTATTTATGAATTTTTATGATTTAAACAAATTCAAGATTAAATCATTGGTTTCCAAATAAGTAATAGTAAATATGAAAACTGATTCAATATAAAGGAAAATATTTTTACATTTAGGGTCACAAAGAGGTTTTATCCTAATTAATTGACTTAATTACAATTAGTGAGTAATTTTAATATAACATATATGATATATATTAAATAAAATAATTTTGATATTCATCCACAATATTTTATAGACATATGATAAGAACAATCAAAATTTTTTTCATAAAACCAAATATTTTTATTAAGGAAATTTTACCACCTTTTAATGGGGAATCCATTTTAAATCCATTTTTTGGAAGATTAATATATTTAAAATTTCAAAAAAAATACATATTTGAATTTTGAACATAATAATTATGTTATGGCCAATTTTTGGTAATTTTCTGTAATGTTTAATTTATTAATGAATAGTGGAAATAGTGAATTTTAGTTCAAAAATGATTTTTTGTCAAACTTATTTATAAGGTTTAAATATAAATAAAATTTATTTAAAGAATTTAGATGATATATTTATAAAATAATAAAATTTAGGTCACTAAGAAAAAATGCACCTTGAAATTGGTCTGAAAATATACCAAACATTTGAATATTTCTACTTTAAAACCCCGCACTATCAACCAGACATTAGGATTAATTTTAAAGTAATTTCTCAACCTGATGTGATTGGAATTTGGAAATATAGATTCTATATTTTCAATAATAATAATTTATAATGACTTATTTGGTCAAATTAGTTATTGAACAGAAATATTATTTAATGTAATTAAATCTAATTACATAGATTAAGGAAAACATTAGCTTAACTAAGGACGAACCCTAAACTTTAAGACCCCAAATGACTTAGAAACTTGTCCGAGATTCATTAGATGGCCATATACAGATCCTTTAATCATTTAGATATAATTTTTCTATTATTTGATACATTTGACATATCAAAAATGTGAATGAGATTCCTTCATCAAAATATTTCAATAGTGTCACTCCTCCTCTACTATAAAAATGACTCATCTCCTCCACATCATTACAACACTATAAACACATTATTTTTTCCACAATATTATAAAATATCTTTCCAAAAAGCATCCCATCATCCTTAAAACCTACATTGGGTATAAATCTTTCAAGGTAATCCCTTTGGTGTGAAACAAAAGGAGTTAGTCGATTAACAGGTAACACCCTCCCTCAATCTCCTTAAAATATTTCTTTCACCACTAAATCAAATATTATTTTTACATGATTCTATAAAAACAATTGTATCATAAATATTCTAATATTTTTTATTATATGGTTTCAACCAACACTTACACACAATTATATCTAATTGTTAATGAACATATTGATTCCATTTAAGGAGAACTACTACTTTACTAAGCGATGATTATTCATTTTTACTTTAATGACTATCATAGTGGAAATTATGAAGGAAAATATTTTTACATATTTAATATATCATATTTATAATGTATTTGAGATTATATAATTATTTTAAAACGTATATATTTATAATTTACATTTTGTGTTAATATGATAATTTCGTTCGATGAAGTGTGGACTACAACCCCCTCAAAGTGATGTGATTCATTCATACACTACATGGAATTACATAAACATGGGTTTAGTGAATATATATGATATATATGATATAATAAATATACTATTACAATGATATATATATATATATATATCTATACATATGTTTCTTTAATTTCTTTTCATTCAATATGACAATTAATCAAAAATAGTGTTCATCCATACGTATGACCTACCATCTCCACGAATGGTGTATTACGTTTCATAGTTCTATATTATATTGAATATTATAATAATAATATACTATAAATAATTAATTTTTAAATAATGTTTTACATTATATAAATCATGATATAACTATAAGGTGTAAAGATATAACAAATTAAGACACATGCGAAAAATGAAGAAGATATTACCTGAAGTAAAATCGTAACACATAATTGATATCTATCAAGTAATGTAAATCCATAACCAAACCATATATGGTGTAATAAGTAATAATATATTTCTTTAATATATTTCTAAAAAAATTATATTTATTACACATGAGGTTTTAATGAGTATATTGAGAGTAATGACCCAGGGTAAGAAAATTTCATGTTACTTTTTTTCCATGAGATACATGCTTTATTTTCCAACCATTAATTTTTTGTGGTGTAAATACTTCCCATGAATGTATTATATGATTATTATTATTAAATTAATTGTTTTTTACATATCTATACTATGATATTCCTTCCATGGGTTTTATGTTTCAAAATTTAAAAAATCGGTCAGATAGTTTTGTCTCAATTCACCTTCTTTAGGGCACATGACCTATAATATACCTATATTTTTTTATATTAGGTGTAAATAATTCCATGTACATGTTATATAATGAATATAATTAATTTAATTATATTTTATGCATTTTTTAATATTACATTCTTCCTTGGGGTGTACGGTTCAATGTTACTAAGTGATAAGAGTTTTTTGAAAAAATATCATTGATTTTTCTGATTGTTTATGATTATGATTCCATTGTTTATATGTTATGAACCATAACTCAATATCACTGATGAAGTATAATATTTTATGGTTATTCATGATATATTCATGTATTTGTACCATTTTTTTACTCTTTGGTACATAACATAGTTAATATTTTATTTTTAAGCACAACTTTACCCTCTCTTTGGTCAGAAATTTGTGTTCCTTTAAAACCATGTTTTCTAAAAAGGGATTCCAAGAATATTATACCAATATCCTATGATAATTAAAATAAATGTTTAACATTTTTTATTTTACTAATGTTTCTAAATTAATCATCTTATCACTTTCCAAACGAAACATTTTTCTACACTTTTTACCATGTAGATGGAATATTTTTATCTCGTATGACAAGTAAAGATTTTCCCACCATAAATTCTGTGAAGAATTATTTCCTTGTTTGAAAGGTTAATTTTAAAGAAATTTTTTTTAAAGAGATTTTAAATGAAATGGTTTTCAAAATGTTTTCAAGCTTCAACAATAATATTTAAGGGACTTAATTTTTGATACATTTAAAGATCACTTTAAATGTTTTTATAGAAAAAGGTTTACAAAATGTTTTCAAATATTTATTTATAAGTTTCATTTTTATATTAAAGACAATGGTTTTAATATTTTTTATGTATTAAATATCTTTTATCAAATAAGAGACGATATTTTCCTCAGTAAATCCTTTCAAAATATCTTTCCATGTTATTTTCCATTTAAGATGATATATCTTGATGTCACTCATTCCCTTATAGGAAATAATCCAAATATTCCATTCATATTCCTTATTGAATGGTTTATGTTTTGATGTAACGATTCTTAAGACCACTTTTTCTCTTCCACGAGTTATGTGCTTTTGTCACGACCCGTCCTCGGGGCCCGTGCCGTGACAACCCCATGCCCGCCTTCCATAGGCCAGGGGCTGGCGACTAGCACCAAGGCGTAAATTCCAACAAAAACGGAAGGCATTGCCTTTGAAAGGTAAATAAGCACCATAGAGTAAGCAAGCGGAAAAGTAAACACTATGTAATAACTGTACAAGCTGTGCTGAAAGTAAAAGGGGCCGGATATACAATCCCAACTATAAAGTACATCTGAAAGGGGAAAACAGCAACTGAAAAGCAAAAGCCGCTACGCCAAGCTGTCCACCGGAAATCCCACCTGAAGGGTGGGTACAGATTGCTCCACTACTCCTCGGGTCCCGCCGTCCGCTCCAAGCACGTCCGCCTAGTGGTCAACCTCCAGGTACCGTCCTGCTCCGCACACCTCCACCACGATCAGCGTTGTCCGTCGTCTGCAACCAACATAACGAAGTGCGGGCACGACCCGTGTAGGGGTGAGTACAAGCTACTCAGTAGGGACCCCAAGACCCCCGAAGGTCTCCCGAAATCCAAAAAGGAAAGATACAATCACGAAGTAACATCTGACCCGGCTTAGGTATATGCCCATACATATACCTAAGTCATCAATTCCTGTTTGGCTCCAACGTCCGAGCCCAAGCACAACCCAGTCCACACAGGAAAGAAAATGTATACCCACACAAGATAGCACAACACAATCCACAAAGGAGAGTAAACAGTAAATCCACACAGGATAGCTCAACACAATCCACAAAGGGGAGTAAACAGTAAATCCACACAGGATAGCTCAACACAATGCACAAAGGAGAGTAAACAGTAAATCCACAAAGGATAGCTCAACACAATCCACAAAGGAGAGTAAACAGAAGATTCAGCTCACACAAGTATACTTCTTCGGATGACGATAAAGATAATCACTGATCCATCTAAATCATCGGACCCACAAAGGATCTATAGGTAACTAACCCCTGTAATGACCCACATAGGATCGGGCCCACACAGGACCTGTAGGAGCTGGCTCACACAGAACCGCTGAGCGCTGACCCACACAGGATCGGACCTACACAGGATTGGGCCCACACAGGACCAGGCCCACACAGGACCTGTAGCACTGATCCACGCAGGATCGCTGAGTGCAGTAGTCCTCGCAGTTCACTGAGGATCTATATACAGTCATCGCTGTAGTCCACTGAGGATCTCTTCATGGTCGTCGTTGGAGTCTACGGAGGATCTCTGCACATTCGTCGCTGTCGAAGAAGCAGTCACAACCAGCACTAGGGTTCCCGCACACAACAAGCTCGTTCGGGAGGTTCCGCCTCACAGGCCGAGAGGTTGATACATCAACTGACACAAAGTCCGAAGTTGATGTATCCAAAAGATCCGTATCGACAACATGAACTCAACGTCACATACGGCGCGTCAATCGGACGCCCGGTCTGAGAGTTATCGACTTTTTCGTCCCAGGGGCCCTGTTGGTTTTTAAGGCAAAAACAACCCGAATGTACTCCACCTGCATCCAAACCTCGGGCGGAGTGTGCCAAAAGATTCGTCTCACATAGAGGAAAACAACAAAGATGACAGCATGCCAATCGGACATCCGTGGCTCAAGATATGAGCGTTTCCGCTACGAAGGCCCGGTTGGTCTCGTGTACGAACCAACCCGGCCGAACTCAAAGTATTTCGAAACCCTGAGTGCGATATACCAAAACGACCGTCTCGATCCAAGGATCGTGTTGCCACTTACGGAAAGTCTTTTGGAGGCCCTTAGCTCAAGTTACAGGCATTTGAGCGGAAACCGTCGAAAGACGGGGGGTCCGGGCCCGGGCCGACCCGGCCCGACCCCCCCTGGGTCGGCCGGGTCCGGTCCGACCCGTTCCGACCTGGTCCGACCCGTTCCGACCCGGTCCGATCCGGTCTGACTCGGTCCGACCCGGTCGGACCGGTATGGCTAGGCCGGCCCAGCTCGGCACAGCCGAGCGACCGAGCGGCCGACGCGGGGGGAGCCGCCGCCCTGCGTAACACCCCCGCGGCACCCGCGAGGTGTCGGCCAAACAACCGGACGCGGCTGAAGCCCCGTCCCGGGTGACGCGGGGGGGGGGGGGGGGGGTGGGGGAGCGGCCGCCCCCTCGTGACACCCACGGGACACCAGTGGGACACCCGCGAGGTGTCTCCCTGGCGCCGGACGCGGCTTCAGCCGGGTCCCGCGAGCGCCGCCGCCGCGGCTTGTGCCGCGGCGGTCTCGTCCGGCGGCGCGCCGGGCGCCGCCGCCGGCTTCCGTGGGCCGCCAGAGTCGCTCCGATGGCCCGATTTTCTTCCCGTCTGCACCGTTGCTCCTCTCGGGTTCCGTTCTTCACTGCGGGATCGTCAAACATCCGTTGCGGCACGTTCCATCGTTGCCCGTCAAATCCACACAAAAACGAAGAACGACGGAGGCTCGTCGGGCCATGTTCGTTTGGCCCGCACCCTCCGCGTTAGAGATAAACAATGGGAGGAATAAAGTTCAACACATGAACGCATATCCGAAACAATATTTAATGAAATAAAATTGTTTCTTAAATCGGGTTCCTCATTTGAATGGAAAAAACATGGGAAGTTAGGGCATTTCCAAGAAATAAAATCCCTACCTCGAAGTCATCGTGCGTGAGCGTTCTTCGCGGAATTTCTCGTCGCGGAAGGTGTATATCGTCGCGTCGTCGCGGAAGGGCATCGCGTCGTCGTGGAACACGGAGTTGAGTCAGCGAACTCAACGGACCATGAAACAACAGATTTATTTTAAATAATTAAATCTATGTTTTGGTAAAAACCACAAAGGAGATTAAAAATAAATTCTGAGACTCTTACCTCAAGCAGCTGATCGAAGATTCGTCGAGGAGGAAGAGACGTCGCAGAAGAACGTTGCAGGAAGGGAACATCGGCGTCGTGGATCACGGTGTCGCGTCATCGATTTATGGGTTCAGCGTTCTTCGCGTTCTTCGCGTTCATCACGTTCTTCGCGAAGGGGGATGGAGGTTAAAGGATCCTCTCTCAATGAGTAATCCTCCAAAAGATAAGTTGGTCTTATTTTATTATTATGCCAACAAACGAAAACGGGTAAGTAACGACCCATCAATTCGTTGAATTAATTCAACGAAAGAAACAGCTCATTTAATTTACGAAATAAACCGCCCAATTAAATGGTCTATTAAGAATTTAAGAAAACGCATCAGTTGACTTTCATAATGACGGGTTTTTGCGGGTGCGTTACTTAGCGGAAAGAAACGGCGGGGCTTGTGCGGGCCCCACCTCACAGATATCCTACCAAGGGGGTATGATATTTCTGGATAGCATTCTATCCGGATCAACTCAGTTTAAGCCATTTTTAAGTGGCTTCAAGTGGCTTCCAAGTGGCTTATGTGAAATAAAATAAAGTTGTCATAAAATTATTTTATTTCTTAATTTTAAGACCAAAAAATTAAAAACCACACCCGAGCAAACGCAACTCCGGAAGAGCCGTCTTTAAGAGAATATCGGCACTGCGATTTCATCGGTGCCCTCAGAATTCGATTCCGGGCACCGGTTCAGAAGTTAGAAAAACCCGCTCGTCCGTTCAATGAACGTACCCGAGCCAAACATTGGAAAATGATTCCTGGAACACCGGGCCTCAAAATCAGGTGCTGTCAGAAACTGTGTTCTTGTAAAATTCCAAAGAAAATTAAGAAAAAAAAAATTTCCTTGAAATTTACGGGTCTTTACATTACTCCCACCTCAGGGCTTTACGTCCCCGTAAAGATACATCATAAACTAGGGAAACAAATGTGGGTACAGAGCACGCATCTGAGCTTCCCGCTCCCATGTGCTCTCCTGGAGGTTCTCATGCTGCCATCTGATGCGCACAAGTGGAATCGATCGCCCACGTAGGACCCTCTCCTGTCGATCCTCTATCTCCACCGGGACCTCCACAAAAGTCGCCCCATCATCCACGTCTAGCTCCCCATAGTCGATGATGTGCGTCGGGTCGTGCACGTATCTCCTCAGCTGAGATACGTGGAAGATGTCGTGCACCCGGTGTAACTGAGGTGGTAGAGCCAGGAGATAAGACACCTCGCCAACCCTGCTGAGGATCCGGAAGTGTCCGATGAAGTGTGGAGACAACTTGCCGCCTCGGCCAAATCTCTGTAATCCACGTCGAGGTGAGACACTCAAGAACACGTGGTCGCCATCCTCGAACTCTAGTGGCCTCCGCCTCCTATCAGCATATGACTACTTTCGGCTCTGAGCTGTCCTCATCCGCTCCTGGATGACCTGGACCTTCTCTTTCGTGGCCCGGACAATCTCTGGTCCCACAAGTGCTGACTCCCCAGGGTCTGTCCAGCACAAAGGAGATCTGCAGGGCCTGCCGTACAATGCCTCGTACGGTGCCATCCCAATGGTGGAGGGGTAGCTGTTGTTGTACGTGAACTCCACCAAGGGTAGGTGGTCCTCCCATCTATGACCAAAGTCGAGGACACATGCATGGAGCATGTCCTTGAGAGTCTGAATGGTCCTCTCCGTCTGACCATCCGTCTAAGGGTGAAAGGAGGTGCTCAGACGTAGCCACGTCCTGAACGCCTCTTGCAACCCCTTCCAATGCCAGAAAGTAAAACGAGCATCCTTATCGGAGACTATAGTCGATGGCACATCGTGAAGCCATACAATCTCTTGAACGTAGAGACGCCCGAAGCTCTCCACTGAGCCCTACTCTCGGATGGGTAAGAAGTGTGCCGACTAGGTGAGTCAGTCAACAATCACCCAAATGGAGTCGTGACCTCTGGAAATGTGTGGAATTCCAGTCACGAACTCCATAGATATCCCGTCCCACATCCACTCCAGGACCTCCAAGGGTTGTACCAAGCCTGCTGGTACCTGATGCTCTGCCTTCACCTACTGGAAGGTGAGGCACCGTGAAACGAACTCTGCCACAACCTTCTTCATGCCCGGCTACCAGTGCTATCGTCTGAGGTCCTGGTACATCTTCACCACTCCTAGATGTACCGCCAAAGGAGAAGTGTGAAACTCTCTCAGCACCTCCTCTCGTAAAGCGACTGGTACCAAGGTACGTCCTCTGAAAAGGATGTCGTGCTCTGCTCCAAGGGAGAAACCATCAGTTGCCTGTCCCGAGGATATCTGTGCATGCCGTGTCTCGTAGTCAGTGTCCCCACGCTGATCCTCTCTGACCCACTGCAGTAGTGGAGGGGTGACTGTGAGAGACTGATGAAAGGCTGCTCCATCCCTATCCACTACAGATATTTGCAAAGCGGCTAGCTATTCTGTCGCCTCCTCAAGTAGCTGGATGCTCGTCCTCCTGCTGAGGGCATCAGCTACAACGTTCCCCTTCCCAGGAGTATAGACTATCTCAAAGTCATAGTCCTGGAGGAACTCAATCCATCGCCGCTATCTCAGGTTCAGGTCCTTCTGAGAGAATATGTACCTGAGACTCTGGTGGTTAGAAAAGACTTTAAAGTGATCGCCCATCAGATAGTGCCGCCATGTCTTCAGAGCGAAGACCACTGCTGCTAACTCCAGGTCATGGGTAACATAGTTCTGCTCATGCGGCCTCAAATGACGTGATCCGTAGGAAATCACGGCCCGCTCCTACATCAGGACACACCCGAGTCCGGTCCCTGATGCATCGCATTAGACTACGTATCCAACTTCCTCCTCAGGCAACCTCAAGATAGGTGCGCTGGTCAATCTTTGTCCCAGCTCCTGAAATATCTGCTGACATTTGTCTTACCACACGAACGGTTTCCCCTTCTTCGTCAAAGCTGAGAGTGGTGCCGCAACTCAGGAGTAGTCTGGCACGAACCTTGGGTAGTATCCAGCTAGACCCAAGAAACTCTGCACCTCCGTCACACTCCTGGGTGGCTCCCAAGCTAGCACTGCCTCGATCTTTGCGGGATCCACTGCAACTCCCACCTTAGAAATGACATGCCCCAAGAAGTGGACCTCACGTAACCAGAACTGGCACTTCAAGAGCTTTACATAAAGCTGGTTCTCTCGGAGTGTGTCTAGTACAACCCGTAAGTGGTAGGCGTGCTCCTCCTCCGTCGTCGAGTACACCAAAATGTCATCGATGAAGACCACGACAAATCGATCGAGGTATGGCTGGAAGAACCTGTTCATGAGGCTCATGAACACTGCTGGAATGTTGGATACGCCGAAAGGCATAACCAAGAACTCATAGTGGCCATACCGACACCTGAAGGTTGTCTTCTGCACATCCTCATCTCGAACTCTGAGCTGATGATAGCCGGATCTGAGATCTATCTTCGAGAACCACCATGCTCCCTTGAGCTGATCAAAGAGGTCATCAATCCTCGGTAGCGGATACTTATTCCTCACTGTCACCTGGTTCAGGCGATGATAGTCGACACACAGTCACAAGCTCCCGTCCGCCTTCTTGGTGAACAATATCGGGGAAGCCCAGGGTGAAACACTGGGTCGGATGAACCCCTTGCCCTGCAAGCCCGCCAACTGTACTCGTAGCTCTCAAAGCTCTACGGGGGCCATCCGATATGCTGGGGTGGATATCGGGGCTGTCTTGGGGTACAGGTTAATATAAAAATCTACTAATCTGCGAGGAGGTAGCCTTAGAACATTATCGGGAAAGACGTCTGTGTACTGATCCACCACTGCAGGAAAACTGGAACTCCGCACGTCATCTGCTCCAAGGATGAGGCTAGACAACTGATGAGTTATGGGTTGTCCTCTCCTCTGCGTGAGTCCATCCTATGCTGCTATGTGTCCCTTCTCTCCGGTGAAGGTGAACCTGCTCCCGTTGGTGTGCACACATCGCACCTTGCGCCTAAAACAGTCAATCTGAGCATGGACTGTAGATAACCAATCTATGCCCAAGATGACATCGTAAGGCCTCGACGCCGCCACAAGAATATCCCAGCCGAAGCTCTCGCCTCCGAGAGTAAGCTCACACTGCCGGCACCAGTGCGTAATCATTGAGTATGCTCCCGTAGGAGTCTCTAGCCGTAAGGATCGAGCCAACGGCTCTATCGGATTCTCCGAGCTCCGAACATGGGCAGCGACTATGAAAGAGTGACTCGCTCCTATGTCTATAAGAACTGCAGCAAGGGTGGAATAGACACAGATCGTACCTCGAATCATCTCTGGCGCGCCGTGGTCGTAGGCCTCCACTGCCTGGAACTGTGCCTGTCTCTGTCCGCCAGCTCCCTGTGGTCGGGGCGGACCACCGGGTGGTGGTGGGGGCAGAGACTCAAAGCGTCGCCCACCACCTGCTGCTCGGCCAGCTCCTCTGCCTCGTCCTCCACCTCCCTACGGACCACCATGTTCAACCATCTACCTCTGCCTGGGTTCCCCTCCACCGTCTACTGCCCCTCCGTACGGCGGGTCGGGCAGTCACGAGCTATGTGGCCCTTCCCGCCGCACTCGTCGCACTGCCTGCCTCTCGAATGACCGGATCCGCGCTGTGTGCCCCGCACTGCTGAGCCAGTGTCCCGAGGTCATCTGTCGGAAGGTCTGGTCCACCTGGAACCCTGAGTGATCCGTCGGCTACCTGCTACCGAAGACTCCGCCACCTGCCGCCCTGCGAGAGGTCTCGCTGTAGACTCAGCCAGAAAGCTCTCGATCAGAAGGGCTCGCTCCAGTACTCCTTCCTGGGTTGGGATGCTGAAGGAGATCAGAGATGCACTGATCTCGTGTCTCAATCCCTGCTCGAAGTTCCGGGCCGGGAAGAAGGGGTCCCGTACCATGTCTGTCGAGTAGCAAGAAAGGTCGGTGAACCTCGCCACGTACTGGGAGACCGTCAAGCTGCCCTGCCGCAGCTGACGAAGCACCTGAATGCGCACTGCACGGAGGGTGGCTGGGACGATCTCTGAGCGGAAGAGGCTATCGAAGTCCGTCCAGATGAGGGAGGCCTCATCGTGTACCGGGAGCATCAAGCTCCACCATCGTCCTGCTTCTGCGTGCAGTAGGCTCGGAGCGAGGAACACCATGAGGTCTGCTGGTGTCCTCACTAGCCCAAAAACTCGGACGACCGCCTCCAGCCAGTCCTCGGCTGCCTGGGGGTCTATCTCCCCAGGAAACCTGGGTGGTCACTGGCGATGGATCTCATGAATAGCTCTGAGGCGTCGTGCACGTCAGCTGCTAGTGCTGGAAGCATTAGGGGCTCGGTGGGTAAAGGTACTGCCGGTGCCCCTGTGGTCAACGTGCCTTGTACCGAGGCCTCATCGCTCGGCGGGCTGTTGTCGCGCTCTACTTTTGGAACCCTATCTGGCTGCTGTCGTTGGGTCATCCTGAATAGGAAACAAGTGCGCCACAGTCAGAACAGTATACCTGGTGAGCTGACCCAAGTAATCACAAAGAAAACTTGAAACACACATGCAATCAATTTTTTCGTGCATTAAGTCGGAAATCAGAAGTCAGGGTCCTGGTGTACGGATACGTCGGTCACCGCACCAACACTGGACTCCCTGGACTAATAACCACACTAAATACGCTAAACACTATTGCTTCATATAGAACAAAGATCAGAGTCTCCGGTAGAGCCGACCACCTCTGATACCAATTTGTCACGACCCGTCCTCGAGGCCCGTGCCGTGACTACCCCATTCCAACCTTCCATAGGCCAGGGGCTGGCGACTAGCACCAAGGTGTAAATCCCAACAAAAAGTGAAGGCATTGCCTTTGAAAGGTAAAAAATCACCACAGAGTAAGAAAGCGGAAAAGTAAACACTAAGTAATAACTGTACAAGCTGTGCTGAAAGTAAAAGGGGCCGGAAATACAAGCCCAACATTAAAGTACATCTGAAAGGGGAAAATAGCAACTGAAAAGCAAAAGCCACTACGCCGAGCTGTCCACTGGAAATCCCACCTGAAGGGTGGGTACAGATAGCTCCACTGCTCCTCGGGTCCCTCCGTCCACTCCAAGCACGTCCGCCTAGTGGTCCACCTCCTGGTACCATCCTGCTCCGCACACCTCCACCACGATCAGCGTTGTACCTCATCTGCAACCAACACAACGAAGTGAGGGCACAGCCCGTGCAGTGGTGAGTACACGCTACTCAGTAGGGACCCCGAGACCCCCGAAGGTCTCCCGAAATCCACAATGGAAAGATACAATCACGAAGCAACATCTGAACCGGATTAGGTATATGCCCATACATATACCTAAGTCATCAATTCCCATTCGGCTCCAACGTCCGAGCCCAAGCACAACCCAGTCCACACAGGAAAGCAAACGTATACCCACACAGGATCGCACAACACAATCCACAAAGGAGAGTAAACAGTAAATCCACACAGGATAGCTCAACACAATCCATAGAGTAAATAGTAAATCCACATAGGATAGCTCAACACAATCCACAAAGAAGAGTAAACAGTAAATCCACACAGGATCGCACAACACAATCCACAAAGGAGAGTAAACAGAAGTTTCAGCTCACACAGGTATACTTCTTTTGGATGACGATAAAGATCATCACTGATCCATCTAAGTCGTCAGACCCACAAAGGATCGATAGGTAACTAACCCCCGTAATGACCCACACAGGATCGGGCCCACACAGGACCTGTAGGTGCTGGCTCACACAAAACCGCTGAGTGCTGACCCACACAGGATTGGACCCACACAGGATCGGGCCCACATAGGACCAGGCCCACACAGGACCTGTAGCACTGATCCACGCAGGATCGCTGAGTGCAGTAGTCCTCGCAGTCCACTGAGGATCTCTGCACAGTCGTTGCCGTAGTCCACTGAGGATCTCAACACGGTCGTTGTTGGAGTCTACGGAGGATCTCTGCACAGTCGTCGCTGTCGAAGAAGCAGTCGCAGCCAGCACTACGGTTCCCTCACACAACAAGCTCGTTCGGGAGGTTCCGCTCCACGAGACAAGAGGTTGATACATCAACTGACACAAAGTCCAAAGTTGATGTATCGAAAAGATCCGTATCGACAACAGGAACTCAACGTCGCAGACGGCGCGTCAATCGGATACCCGGTCTGAGAGTTATCTGCTTTTTCGTCCTAGGGGCCTGGTTGGTTTTTAAGGCAAAACCAACCCGACCATACTCCACCTGCATCCAAACCTCGGGCGGAGTGTGCCAAAAGATCCATCTCACATAGAGGAAAACAACAAAGCTGACGGCACGCCAATCGGACGTCCGTGGGTCGAGATATGAGTGTTTCCGCTCCGAAGGCCCGGTTGGTCTCGTGTACGAACCAACCCTGCCAAACTAAAATTATTCCGAAACCTTGAGTGCGATATACCGAAACGACCGTCTCGATCCACGGATCGCGTTGCCGTTGACGGCGAGTCTTTTGGAGGCCTGTAGCGCAAGTTACGTGCATTTGAGTGAAAACCGTCCGAAGACGGGGGTCCTGGCCCGGGCCCACCCGGCCCGACCCCCCTGGGTCGGCCGAGCCCGGTCCGACCCGGTCCGACCCCGTCCGAGCCCAATCCGACCCGGACCGACCCAGTCCGACCCGGTCCGACCCGGTCCGACCCGGTCTGACCCAATCCGACCCGGTCCGACCCAGTTTGACCCGGTCGGACCGGTCTGGCTCGGCCCGCCCGGCTCGGCTTGGCCGAGCTACCGAGTGGCCGACGCGGGGGGAGCCGCCGCCCCGCATCACACCCCCGTGGCCCCCGCGGGGTGTCGGCCAGACAACCGGACGCGGCTGAAGCCGCGACCCGGGTGACGCGAGGGGGGGGGGAGCCGCCTCCCCCTCGGGACACCCGCGGGACACCCGCGGGGTGTCTCCCTGGCGCCAGATGCGGATTCAGCCGCGTCCCGCATGCACCGCCGCCGCGGCCGGCACCGCCGCGGTCTCGTCAGGTGCTGCGCCGGGCGTTGCTGCCGTCTTCCGCGGGCCGCCGGAGTCACTCCGGTGGCCCGATTTTCTTCCCGTCTGCGCCGTTTCTCCTCCTGGGTTCCGTTCTTCACTGCGGGATCGTCAAACATCCATTGCGGCACGTTCTATCATCACCCGTCAAATCCGCACAAAAATGAAGATTGATGGAGGCTCGTCGGGCCATGTTCGTTTGGCCCGCACCCTCCGCGTTAGAGATAAACAACGGGAGGAATAAAGTTCAACACATGAATGGATATCCGAAACAATATTTAATGAAATAAAATTGTTTCTTAAATCGGGTTCCTCATTTGAACAGAAACAATATGGGAAATAAGGGCATTTACAAGAAATAAAATCCCTACCTCAAAGTCATCGCACTTGAGCGTTCTTCGCGGAATTTCTCATCGCAGAAGGTGTAGATCGTCGCGTCGTCGCGGAAGGGCATCGCGTCGTCGCGGAACATGGCTTTGAGTCGGCGAACTCAACGGACCATGAATCAATAGATTTAATTTAAATAATTAAATTCGTGTTTTGTTAAAAACCACAAAGGAGATTAAAAAGAAAGTCTGAGACTCTTACCTCAAGAAGCCGATCGAAGATCCGTCGCGGAGGAAGAGACGTCGCAGAAGAACGTTGCAGGAAGGGAACGTCGGCGTTGCGGATCACGGCATCGCGTCATCGATTTCCGGGTTCGGCGTTCTTTGCGTTCTTCGTGTTCTTCACGTTATTCGCGTTCTTCGCGAAGGGGGATGGAGGTTCAAGGATCCTCTCTCAACGAGTAATCCTCAAAAAGATAGGTTGGTCTTATTTTATTATTATGCCAAAAAATGAAAACGGGTAAGTAACGACCCATCAATTCGTTGAATTAATTCAACAAAAGAAACAACTCATTTAATTTACGAAATAAACCGCCAAATTAAATGGTCTGTTAAGAATTTAAAAAAAACGCATCAGTTGACTTTTATAATGACGGGTTTTCGCGGTTGAATTACTTAGCGGAATGAAACAGCGGGGCTCATGCGGGCTCCAGCTCACAAATATCTTACCAGGGGGGTAGGATATTTCCGGATAGAATCCTATCCGGATCAACTCAGTTTAAGCCATCTTTAAGTGGCTTCAAGTGGCTTATGTGAAATAAAATAAAGTTGTCATAAAATTATTTTATTTCTTAACTTTAAGCCCAAAAAATTAAAAACCACACCCAAGTAAACGCAACTCCGGAAGAGGCGTTTTTAAGAGAATACTGGCGCTTCGATTTCATCAGTGCCCTCAGAATTCGATTCCGGGCACCGGTTCAGAAGTTAGAAAAACCCGCTCGTCCGTTCAATGAACGTACCCGAGCCAAACTTTGGAAAATGATTCCGGGCACACCGGGCCTCGAAATCAGGTGCCGTCAGAAACTGCGTTCTTGTAAAATTCCAATGAAAATTAAGAAAAAAAAATTTCCTTGAAATTTACGGGTCTTTACATTACTCCCACCTCAGGTATTTACATCCCCGTAAAGATACATCATAAACTAGGGAAACAAATGTGGGTACTGAGCATGCATCTGAGCCTCCCGCTCCCATGTGCTCTCCTAGAGTTTCCCATGCTGCCATCTGATGCGCACAAGATTAATCGATCGCCCATGTAGGACCTGCTCCTGTCGATCCTCTATCTCCACCGGGACCTCCGCAAAAGTCGCCCCATCATCCACGTTTATCTCCCCATAGTCGATGATGTGCATCGTGTCATGCACGTATCTCCTCAGCTGAGATACGTGGAAGACGTCGTGCACCCGGTGCAACTGAGGTGGTAGAGCCAGGCGATAAGCCTCCTCACCAACCCTGCTGAGGACCTGGAAGGGTCTGATGAAGTGTGGCGAGAACATTCCACCTCGGCCAAATCTCTGTAATCCACATCGAGGTGTGATATGCAAGAACATGTGGTCGCCATCCTCGAACTCTAGTGGCCTCTGCCTCCTGTCAGCATATGACTTCTGCTGGCTCTGAGCTGTCCTCATCCGCTCCTGGATGACCTGGACCTTCTCTGTCGTTGCCCGGACCATCTTTGGTCCCACAAGTGCTGACTCCCCAGGGTCTGTCCAGCACAAAGGAGATCTGCAGGGCTTACCGTACAATGCCTCGTACGGTGCCATCCCAATGGTGGAG
This sequence comes from Viscum album, assembly GCA_963277665.1. Classification (NCBI taxonomy): domain Eukaryota; kingdom Viridiplantae; phylum Streptophyta; class Magnoliopsida; order Santalales; family Viscaceae; genus Viscum; species Viscum album. The sequence continues at coordinate 255,911,169 of OY728123.1, forward strand.
TGGTAGCTGTTGTTGTATGAGAACTCCACCAAGGGTAGGTGGTCCTCCCAGCTACGACCAAAGTCGAGGACACATGCACAGAGCATGTCCTCGAGAGTCTGAATGGTCCTCTCCATCTGACCATCCGTCTGAGGGTGAAAGGTGGTGCTCAGACGCAGCCGCATCCCAAACACCTCTTGCAACCCCTTCCAAAGCTGGAAAGTAAAACGAGCATCCCGATCAGAGACAATAGTCGATGGCACACCATGAAGCCGTACAATCTCTTGAATGTAGAGACGCCCAAGGCTCTCCACTGAGCCCTGCTCTCGGATGGGTAATAAGTGTTCTGACATGGTGAGTCGGTCAACAATCACCCAAATGGAGTCGTGACCTCTGGAAGTGCGTGGAATTCCAGTCACGAAGTCCATAGATATCCCGTCCCACATCCACTCCGGGACCTCCAAAGGTTGTACCAAGCCTGGTGGTACCTGATGCTCTGCCTTCACCTGCTGGCAGGTGAGGCACCGTGAAACGAACTCTGCCACAACCTTCATCATGCCCGGCCACCAGTGTTGTCGTCTGAGGTCCTGGTACATCTTCGCCACTCCTGGATGTACCGCCAAAGGATAAGTGTGAAACTCTCTCAGCACCTCCTCTCGTAAAGCGACTGGTACCAAGGTACGTCCTCTGAAAAGGATGTCGTGCTCTGCTCCAAGGGAGAAACCATCAGGTGCATGTCCCGAGGATATCTGTGCACGCCGCGTCTCGCAGTCAGTGTCCCCACGCTAATCCTCTCTGACCCGCTGCAGTAGTGGAGGGGTGACTGTGATAGACTGATTAAAGGCTGCTCCATCCCTATCCACGATGGATATCTGCAAAGCAGCTAGCTATTCTGCCGCCTCCTCAAGTAGATGGATGCTCGTCCTCCTGCTGAGGTCATCAGCTACCACGTTCCCCTTCCCATGAGTATAGACTATCTCAAAGTCATAGTCCTGGAGGAACTCAAGCCATTGCCGCTTTCTCAGGTTCAGGTCCTTCTGATAGAAGATGTACTTGAGACTTTAGTGGTCAGAAAAGACTGTAAAGTGCTCGCCCATTAGATAGTGTCGCCATGTCATTAGAGCAAAGACCACTGCTGCTAACTCCAGGTCATGGGTAGCGTAGTTCTGCTCATGCGGCCTCAACTGATGTGATCCGTAGGCAATCACGGCCCGCTCCTGCATCAGGACACACCCAAGTCCGGTCCCTGATGCATCGCAGTAGACTACGTATCCAACTCCCTCCTTAGGAAACCTCAAGATAGGTGCGCTGGTCAATCTCTGTCTCAGCTCCTGAAAGCTCTGATGACATCTGTCTGACCACAAGAAGGGTTTCCCCTTCTTCATCAACACTGAGAGTGGTGCTGTAACTCTGGAGAAGTCTGGCATGAACCTCCGGTAGTATCCAGCTAGACCCAAGAAACTCTGCACCTCCGTCACGCTCCTGGGTGGCTCCCAAGCTAGCACTGCCTAGATCTTCGTGGGATCCACTGCAACTCCCGCCTCAGAAATGACGTGCCCCATGAAGTGGACCTCACGTAACCAGAACTGGAACTTCGAGAGCTTTCCATCAAGCTGGTGCCCTCGGAGTGTGTCTAGTACAACCCGCAAGTGGTAGGCATGCTCCTCCTCCGTCGTCGATTACACCAAAATGTCATCGATGAAGACCATGACAAATCGATTGAGGTATGGCTGGAAGATCCTGTTAATAAGGCTCATGAACACTGCTGGAGCGTTGGTTATGCCGAAAGGCATACCCAAGAACTCATAGTGGCCATACCGACACCTGAAGGTCATCTTCTACACATCCTTGTCTCGAACTCTGAGCTGATGATAGCCTGATCTGAGGTCTATCTTCGAGAACCACTGTGCTCCCTTGAGCTGATCAAAGAGGTCATCAATCCTCAGTAGCGGATACTTGTTCCTCACTATCACCTGGTTCAGGTGACGATAGTCGACACATAGTCGCAAGCTCCCGTCCGCCTTCTTGGCGAACAACATTGGGGAAGCCCAGGGTGAAACACTGGGTCAGATGAACCCCTTGGCCTGCAAGTCCTCCAAATTTACCCGTAGCTCTCAAAGCTCTGCGGGGGCCATCCGATATGCTGGGGTGGATATCGGGGTTGTCCCGGGGTACAGGTCAATATAAAAGTCTACCTCTCTACGAGAAGGTAGCCCTGGAACGTCATCAGGAAAGACGTCAGTGTACTGATCCACCACTGCAGGAAAACTGGAACTCGGCACGTCAACTGCTCCAAGGATGAGGCTAGCCAACTGATGAGTGATCGGCTGTCCTCTCCTCTACGTGAGTCCATCTTGTGCTGCTATGGATCCCTTCTCGCCGGTGAAGGTGAACCTGCTCCCGTTGGTGCGCACACATCGCACCTTGCACCTAAAATAGTAAATCTGAGCATGGACTATAGATAACCAATCTATGCCCAATATGACATCGTAAGACCTCGATGCCGCCATAAGAAGATCCCAGCCGAAGCTCTCGCCTCCTAGAGTAAGCTCACACTGCCGGCACCAGTGCGTAATCGTCGAGTCTGCTCCCGTAGGAGTCTCTAGCCGTAAGGATCGAGCCAACGGCTCTGTCAGATTCTCCGAGCTCTGAACAAGGGCAGTGTCTAAGAAAGAGTGACTCGCTCCTGTGTCTATAAGAACTACAACAAAGGTGGAATAGACACAGATCGTACCTCGAATCATCTCTGTCGCACCGTGGTCATAGGCCTCCACTGCCTGGAGTTGTGCCTGTCTCTGCCCGCCAGCTCCCTGTGGTCTGGGCGGACCTTCGGGTGGTGGTGGTGGCAGATCCTCAAAGTGTCTCCCACCACCTGCTGCTCGGCCAGATCCTTTGCCTCGTCCGCCTCCTCCCTACGGACCGCCACGGTCGACCCTCTGCCTCTGCCTGGGTGGCCCCTCCACCGTCTGCTACCCCTCGGTATGGCGGGTCGGGCAGTCACGAGCCATGTGGCCCTTCCTGCCGCACTCGTAGCACTGCCTGCCTCTCGGAAGACCGGATCCGCGCTGTGTGCCCTGCACTGCTGAGCCAGTGTCCCGAGGTCATCTGCCGGAAGGTCTGGTCCGCCTAGAACCCTGAGTCATCTGTCGGCTACCTGCTGCCGAAGACTCCTCCACCTGCCGTCCTGCAGTAGGTCTCGCTGTAGACTCGTCCAGAAAGCTCTCGATCATAAGGGCTCGCTCCAGTACTCCTGCATGGGTCAGGATGCTGAGGGAGATCAGCGATGCCCTGATCTTGTGTCTCAATCCCTGCTCGATGGTTCGGGCCTGGAAGAAGTGGTCCCGTACCATGTCTGTCGAGTAGCGAGAAAGGTCGGTGAACCTCGTCGCGTACTGGGCGACCGTCAAGCTGCCCTGTCGCAGCTGAAGAAGCTCCTAAATGCGCACCGCACGGAGGGTGGCTGGGACGCACTCTGAATGGAAGAGGCTCTCAAAGTCCGTCCAGATGAGGGAGGCCTCATCATGTACCTAGAGCATCAAGCTCCACCATCGTCCTGCTGCTGCGTGCAGTAGGCTCGCCGCGAGGATCACCATGAGGTCTACTGGTGTCCTCACTAGCCTGAAAACTCGGACGACCGTCTCCAGCCAGTCCTCGGCTGCCTGGGGGTCCGTCTCCCCACGAAACCGGGGTGGTCGCTGGCGCTGGAACTCGTGCAGAGCTCCGAGGCGTCGTGCATGTCAGATGCTAGTGCAGGAAGCATCAGGGGCTCGGCGGGTAAAGGTAACGTCGATGCCCCTGCGGTCAACGAGCCCTGTACCGAGGCTTCGTTGCTCGGCGGGCGGTCGTCACGCTCTACACTCGGAACCCTAGCTGGCTGCTATCGTCAGGCCATCCTGAAAAGGAAACAAGTAATCCACGGTCAGAATAGTATACCTGGTGAGCTGACACAAGTAATCACAAAGAAAACTTGAAACACACATGCAATCAATGTTTTCGTGCATTAAGTCGGAAATCAGAAGTCAGGGTCCTACTGTACGGATACGTCGGCCGCCACACCAACACTGGACTCCCTGGACTGATAACCACACTCAATACGCTAAACACTATTGCTTCATATAGAAGAAAGATCAGAGTCTCTGGTAGAACCGTCAACCTCTAATTCCAATTTGTCACGACCCGTCCTCGGGGCCCGTGCCGGGACTACCCCAAGCCCGCCTTCCATAGGCCAGGGGCTGGCGAATTGCACCAAGGCGTAAATCCCAAAAAAAGGGAAGGCATTGCCTTTTAATGGTAAAAAAGCAGCACAGAGTAAGCAAGCAGAAAAGTAAACACTAAGTAATAACTGTACAAGCTGTGCTGAAAGTAAAAGGGGCCGGAAATGCAAGCCCAACTGTAAAGTACATCTGAAAGGGGAAAACAACAACTGAAAAGAAAAAGCCGCTACGCTGAGCTGTCCACTGGAAATCCCACCTGAAGGGTGGGTACAGATAGCTCCACTGCTCCTCAGGTCCCGCCGTCCGCTCCAAGCACGTCCGCCTAGTGGTCCACCTCCAGGTACCGTCCTGCTCTGCACACCTCCACCATGATCAACGATGTCCATCGTCTGCATCCAACACAACGAAGTGCAGGCACGGCCCATGCAGGGGTGAGTACAAGCTAATCAGTAGGGACCCTGAGACCCCCGAAGGTCTCCCGAAATCCACAAAGGAAAGATACAATCACGAAATAACATCTGACCCGGCTTAGGTATATGCCCATACATATACCTAAGTCATCAATTCTCGTTCGGCTCCAACGTCTGAGCCCAAGCGCAACCCAGTCCACACAGGAAAGAAAACGTATACCCACACAGGATAGCACAACACAATCCACAAAGGAGAGTAAACAGTAAATCCACACAGGATAGCTCAACACAATCCACAAAGAAGAGTAAACAGTAAATCCACACATGATAGCTCATCACAATCCACAAAGGAGAGTAAATAGTAAATCCACATAGGATAGCTCAACACAATCCACAAAGGAGAGCAAACAGAAGATTCGACTCACACAGGTATACTTCTTCGGATGACAATAAAGATGATCACTGATCCATCTAAGTCGTCGGACCCACTAAAGATCGATAGTTAACTAACCCCCGCAATGACCCACACAGGATCGGGCCCACATAGGACCTGTAGGCACTGGCTCACATAGAACCGCTGAGCGCTTACCCACACAGGATCGGACCCACACAGGGTCGGGCCCACACAGGACCGGGCCCACACAGGACCTGTAGCACTGATCTAGGAAGGATCGCTGAGTGCAGTAGTCGTTGCAGTCCACTGAGGATCTCTGCACAGTCGTCCCCGTAGTCCATTGAGGATCTCTTTACGGTTGTCATCGTAGTCCACGGAGGATCTCTGCACAGTCGTCGCTGTCGAAGAAGCAGTCGTAGCCAGCACTAGGGTTCCCGCATACAGCAAGCTCATTCGGGAGGTTCCGCTCCACGAGCCGAGAGGTTGATACATCAACTGACACAAAGTCCAAAGTTGATGTATCCAAATGATCCGTATCGACAACAGGAACTCAACGTCGCAGACGGCGCATCAATCGGACGCCCGGTCTGAGAGTTATCGGCTTTTTCGTCCCAGGGGTCCGGTTGGTTTTTAAGGAAAAACCAACCAGACAATACTCCAGCTACGTCTAAACCTCGGGCGGAGTGTGCCAAAAGATCCGTCTCACATAGAGGAAGACAACAAAGCTGACGGCATGCCAATTGGGCGTCTGTGGCTTAAGATATGAGTGTTTCCGCTCCGAAGGCCTGGTTGGTCTCGTGTACGAACCGACCCGTCCGAACTCAAAGTATTCCGAAACCTTGAGTGCGATATACCAAAACGACCGTCTTAATCCAAGGATCGCATTTCCGCTGACGGTGAGTCGTTTGGAGGCCCTTAGCTCAACTTACGAGCAGCTGACGCGGGGGGAGCCGCCGCACCGCGTGACACCCCCACGGCACCCGCGGGGTGTCGGCCAGACAACCGAACGCGGCTGAAGCCGCGTCCCGGGTGACGCGGGGGGGGGGGGGGGGGGTCGCCGCCCCCGCGTGACTCTCGTGGGACACCCACGGGACACCCGCGGGGTGTCTCCCTGGCGCCGGACGCGGCTTCAGCCGCGTCCCGCGAGCACCGCCGCTGCGGCCGGTGTCGCGGTGGCGCGCCGGGTGCCGCCGCCGGCTTCTGCAGGCCGCCAGAGTCACTCCAGTGGCCCGATTTTCACCCCGTCTGCACCGTTGCTCCTCCCAGGTTCCATTCTTCACTGCGGGATCATCAAACATCCGTTGCGGCACGTTCCGTCGTCGCCCGTCAAATCCGCGCAAAAACGAAGAACGACGGAGGGTCGTCAGGCCGTGTTCGTTTGGCCCGCACCCTCTGCGTTAGAGATAAAAAATGGGAAGAATAATGTTCAACACATGAACACATATCTGAAACAATTTTTAATGAAATAAAATTGTTTCTTAAATCGGTTTCCTCATTTGAACGGAAACAACATGGGAAGTAAGGGAATTTCCCTGAAATAAAATCCCTACCTCGAAGTCGTCGCGCGTGAGCGTTCTTCGCGGAATTGCTCGTCGCGGAAGGTGTAGATCGTCACGTCGTCGTGAAAGGGCATCGCGTCATTGCGGAACACGGCGTTGAGTCGGCGAACTCAACGGACCATGAAACAACAGATTTAATTTAAATAATTAATTCCGTGTTTTGGTAAAAACCACAAAGGAGATTAAAAAGAAAGTCCGAGACTCTTACCTCAAGCAGCCGATCAAAGATCCATCACGGAGGAAGAGACGTCGCAGAAGAATGTGGCAGGAAGGGAACGTCGGCGTCGCGGATCACGGTGTGATGTCGTCGATATCCAGGTTCGGCGTTCTCCGCGTTCTTCGCATTCTTCGCGAAGGGGGATAGAGGTTAAAGGATCCTCTCTCAACGAGTAATCCTCCAAAAGATAGGATGGTCTTATTTTATTATTATGCCAACAAAAGAAAACGGGTAAGTAACGACCCATCAATTCGTTGAATTAATTTAACGAAAGAAACAACTCATTTAATTTACGAAATAAACCGCCCAATTAAATGGTATGTTAAGAATTTAAGAAAACACTTCAGTTTACTTTCATAATGACGGGTTTCCGCGGGTGCGTTACATAGCGGAAAGAAACGGCGGGGCTCGTGCGGGCCCCACCTCACAAATATCCTACCAAGGGGGTAGGATATTTCTGGATAGCATCATATCTGGATCAACTCAGTTTAAGCCGTCTTTAAGTGGCTTCAAGTGGCTTCCAAGTGGCTTATGTGAAATAAAATAAAGTTGTCGTAAAATTATTTTATTTCTTATCTTTAGGCCCAAAAAATTAAAAACCACACCTGAGAAAATGAAACTCCGGATGAGGCGTTTCTAAGCGAATATCGGCGCTGTGATTTCATCCGTGCCCTCAGAATTCGATTCAAGGCAATTGTTCAAATGTTAGAAAAACCCGCTCATCCGTTCACTGAATGTACCCGAGCCAAACTTCGGAAAATGATTCCGGGCACACCGGGCCTCGGAATCAGGTGCCATCAGAAACTGTGTTCTTGTAAAATTCCAAAGAAAATTAAGAAAAAAAAATTCCTTGATATTTACGGGTCTTTATAGCTTTTGAATTATGCTTCTTTTCTAGGGTTAGTGTTTTGATGAAATGATTATGAAACCTATATTTTTCCATAGTTTAAGATATTAATAAATGTTTATGAAATCCATTTTAGTTCATGGGTTATGATACAATTGTTTTTGATTTTTTTGGAACATGTATGTATAATTTTATTACGAGATGGGTTAGACCTATATCTCCTCCCGATGAATTTGGTAATGATAAATGCTTTATGAGATCAATGGGTACACATGAGGGAATCCAAAGGCTAAAACAAGAGGGTACATGGCAGGAAATCCCAAACCTAAAACAAGAGGCTACACCAGAGATAATCCCATGCCCAAAGCAGGTACACGAGTGATTAACCTAGGCCTATCATTTTATAATGTCCTTGGTTGGCCAACCTAATAAAGGGTTTTTAAATTATTATGTACCTTCCACAATTCCATGTTTTATTCCTATGTTATAATTACTTGGCTTCTGATCTTTATTTCCTTATTATTAATGTCTTACGAACGTCCATTATTTATGTAATGATACATGTTTATGATCATTGATATGAAGAGCATGTTCATTTATTTTTATGATCATGTTCTCAAATTCTAGTTCTCATGATTAATCTTATGTATATCGGTTGTTAACCCTTAATGAGAATCATTGATCACCTATTTTTTTCTTATTCCTAGGTTATGAAAATATGTATTATGTATGATGTGTCCATGAACGGATCTAGTCAATATGAACCTAGTGGGAGATTATGTATCCCATTTATGTGAAAGTTTTTATGTTTCTAGGATTTCAAAGGCACTAGAATACTAATGTATTTGGCTGTCTTTTTGAATAATGCATTTAGTATTCTACAAATTTAATATAATTTTAATGTTTTTCAATATTGGGTTGTTATATGCATGAACTGAAAATTCCAATTAGAACTTTTTTTACCCTTACGTTCATGAAGGTCTTACAGAATTTCCCCATGTTTCTATATATAATTATTCTAGAAGTGATCTAAGAATCATGGATATCATATATGGATTTTAATTTAATCCCCATTTTACTTTTAAGTGTGATCTATCTCCATATGAAGAAGAGGAATTGAATTCTATTTTCCACTATATTGTTAAAACAATAGATAATCCTAAACAAAAAAATTACAAGATATCTAGATTTATTCTACTAGGGGTAGCTATTTGGTGTTATGATGTTAGGATAAATGATGAAAAATAAAGCTGATAGATATATAAGAACCTTCAAATGTTCTTATTAATGTATTTATACCCTGATATTCTATTTTGTGAACAATATCACAAATTAATAGACTTAAGGGGGGTATAAAATTCTATTATTTAATATGTATCAGACATAATAAATCAGCACATATTTGATCTATATATGAGTATAAAAGTGAAATTAAATTTGATATTATTAGAGATAGGTCTCAATGATCTATTGAAATATCTTGTAATGATAATATATTTTATAGAAATCTTTGATGAAGTAATGACATCTACTTTAATTATGAATGGATCATAGGGATACAATAGACTAGTAAAATAACATCCTAGGTATACTTTTGGTGATATCTCTGTTATTGTATAGAAGTGGTTGAAGAATTAGATGAGTATAGGTGGTACTTTTTAGGGGAATCATGAGAGTGGTGTTCTGAAATCACATATCATTGAGAGATATTATTTATTTTTATCATTGTTTTCACATTTGTCACATAAGGAGGTTCTATAACTTCAAGGTGATGGAATAACCCTCTTGTGGTTAATAATTTCATCTCTAATATATTATTATATTATAATTCCTTATAGAGAGTTTGTTGGTAATATCAAGTAACCTGTGGTTTTTAGGAATTATATATTGGATATTATAATATAGGTCTCTAAATACCTACTAAAAAATATGATCTTTGTGGACAATTGGATAGTTTGGACATGTTTCGAGTTCTACATTTAATTTTGGAATTTTTTCAACCTTAGGGTCAATATGAGGGTTCATGAAAGGTTTATTTCTTATATTAATATTTATTAATTTCTAGAAAAGGTATTTTAATTGTAAGAGGATTTATTTTACTGTATTTTTCTATATTTTATTCCATATTTTATTCAGGTTCTCTAAATTCATTTATATTAGATTATCTTCCTTATTTTATTGAACTAAATATACTTTTAGCACTTGTATCATTAAGTCATTATTCTGCTATAGTGAATATGATATTGCCGTAGATGATGTGTTTACCATGGTATATTGTTATATAACTATATGGGAATCTCTAGGATCTGATGGTCCATAATTTGAAACCTATTAATGCTAATTAGTGAATATACTCATTAACAAAAAAATTCATATAATTATTGTAATTATAGTAATGTATATTTCATGTCACCTTTTTTATACAATACATTATCTATAGAGAGTGGTAGTTCCAATATTGTTAGGATGTATCGATATGGGAAATGCAAGAGAGATCACTTATAAAATGGAAGGTCATTGTTGTATAATTTTTTTGTAAAAGAGTTGTATTATGTTTTACCTAGGGATGATAATATTCATGAAACATTATTTGGGGATTTCTCTAGGTTTTTTCATAATTGAGAAATGAAATTTACTATTGTTAAAATTCCTAAAACTAAACTAATATCAGTCTCTCTATAAAAAAATTCCCCAAATGATCATTAGTAAATAAATATTTATAGGATCTTGATGGAAGGGGTTATATTGTAGAGTGCACTTCACTATTGGAATTATTGGTTATATTTTCAATATAATCCAATAGAATTATATATTTTTTTATATGAATATAAGCTATATAGGTAAAAATAATCAAAAATTATCCATTATATAGAAATTTTATATCATTAAATAGTCAAAGTCAGAAATGTTGGGTTATAATGTTAATCAATTCTCATGATTGCATCAGATATGATAACGGTTATTGGGAATCACAAAGACATCACTATAGATTTGGTAGGACCATTTTTAACCTTTTATGAACTTCTGGTCAAACAAATAATATTTCAATGTTTATTGATGTGATTAATAATATCATTTATTCAATTTTAAAACCATTTCATTATAGAAATTATGGATGATGATATTATTATCCAACCTCATGTGATGAGTAGGGTCATATATTTTTTTACTATCATAATGATATTATGAGCTAACCAACTATATCCCATGTTTTTAAAATATATTTTTCAATGTGAGATGTTAGGTCCCCATACATTAAATTTAGGAATTTATTATCTTAGTGGATCCTAAAAAATTATATTATTTGATTACATGGAAGTATTATTTAATGGTGTTCTATGATTGGATTTTCCTAGTTTTTTTAGTATAATAAAATCATATCATTAAATATATAACAATAAAAGAAACTCAAATGATATTTTTAAAATGATAATTTATATTTCAATTTATTTTGACTAATTTAATTTCTCTTTTAAATAGGTAATCAAAAAAAATCACCATAACATGTATTATTGTAGTACCTTGGTCAGGTGATAGAATTGAGGTATATTTTGATGCCTTAATAATTTAAATGGGTTGATTTCCAATTAAAAAATTGTAGATGAATATGTTTTTTTATAGATTTATTTATAAAAAAACAACTTTCTATCCTATTATTTATATATTGAAAGTTATTTCATTGTTTAATTGAATTATGATAATACTAGTTCATTGAAATATTTGTCTTATTCATGCCCCTAAAAGCCTCTCAAATAAATTCCCACATGGAGAGCTGAATATTTGTTAATATCATGGGGTGTAAAATATAAAATATTTTTATTTTAACCACATATATGATCCAAATAATGGAAATTTAGTAATATATGTTCATATCATAATGGTTTCCCCTAAAAAGACAAATAGGAAATGGGGAATGGTTAGTGATATCAGTATTACTTAACATATACAGGGGTATACCAAAGAATTATGGTGGCATATATTAATTCCAAATAATTAATATGTTATTTATGATATACAATCCTATGTAAACCATGTTAATACCTAAATAATTATCAATAATAGACAGAAGTAGTTTATTGATTAAAATTTGTAAGCACAATTCTTTTTACAGTAAAACTAAAAAATTGATGAATAGAATCAGAACATACTGAGATCAAACCACTAAGAATTATAAGAATAATAACCATGTAAATCATCCATAACAATTGACTCAATGATGTTTAGGTGAAATAAAATTTAACAACTGATTAAATATTTAAAGCAAAAAAATAATTTAGTAAAAATGAATTTGTTAAAAATTGATTTTGGGAACCAATTTAAGATGATGTGCTTTCATATAGATTATGAATTCACTAACTATTGGAATAAAATGAATAGATTAATTGAAAATTTATATTGGGGTAATAAATATCCATTTTTTCAATTCCTATTAATACAAATATTACAATTACAATATATTATTTAAAAAAATTAAAAAAATTATACTATAAATCAATATAAAAAAAACCTATTACTCTCATAATACCATAATTTTCTACCACATTTTTGATCCTATCATTTTCCCCACATATCTTGTAGAATTATCAGGGAACAAAGTAATAGTTTAGAGTAATGTTATACTAAAATAAAATAATGTAATGTATAAATAAAATCAATCCAATTCATGGAATCACAGAAATTATAGTATTTTTTCCCTATCCCTTAAGTGACCAATCACTCATGAAGAAATGAACATCTATCGTGAGTGAAATGGGATATTATTTGATGAATGGAGGATGAAAATGGATGGATTAATAGAAATAGTTACAAATAATATATATATAAACATAACTTAGATCCATTGTTTATCCATATGATCAACATAATGAATCTCATTATAAATATTGTATCAAACGATATTAAAAAATACTGAGAAATTATAGTATTTTCGTATATCTAAATAAGTAGAATAAAAATAAAACATATAAAAATATAGGATACATAAAAATAAAATATACCAGGATGAAGTGTAAATCAATAAAAACTCCTAGTATTTCTAATAACGTGTTCTAATTTATGGTGTAAAGTAATGATATCAGACGGATACACAAAAATATTCTTCCAAAATTATTAAAATTGAATTTATCACAGATAGTCATCCTAATTAGTTAATATAATTTGTTCATCAAATTTAGTTACAGTAATAATGTTTTGAAAAAAAGTGCCCTAGTGATGGTAAAATAATCAAATACATAACTGACTACTTATATCCTTCCTAGAATATATGTGAAACGAATTTTTATATTGTAGGATCCTCTCTAAAATCTATTCTATTTTTATGAATTTATTTTTATGGAATTGTGAAACCAATTTAGTTGTGTATTTTTATTCCATAATTTCACAATGATGATGATATATAGATAAAGATCACCTTATCTTGTGAAATTAAAGACCTTTCCACCTACAAGGTTCTTTTGTTTATGTTTTTATTCCTTTTCGTACTTTATCCCATTGAGGAACCCTCCAAGATCTTCTTTATAATGGGGAATCATTCTATTTATTCCCATGATACCCTATGATGTGTCACTCTCTATATTGTTTATATTTTTTTATTGAGAAAAATGAACCTCTATATGGATAGTTTGATCTGTTGAGTGTGACAGATGTTTGGGGTTCATCTATCAATTTTTTTATTTTTATTGAAGTATCTTGCAGAATGGTGGTTTGATTTTGATATGGTCTTCAATATATAGTGAAATTTTCAACCATTATTAACCTAACATATAATTTCATTTAATGTTATATAATAGATTCCAAGTATAATGATCAACATCATTAAAAAACCCTTCTACTAAACAATTTATGGTTTATCACACCCATGTGAGTTTTTTTATGAACATGATATGTTACTCCCTCAATGGTACCCATTTCTTATCAAAAAACACCACTTAAACATCAATCGCATTGTGAAGTATTATTTTTCATCATAAAAAATTATATATCATTAAGATTACATCTAAATCATTGAAATTAATCGGTATACCTATTGTATACAAAACAAATTATTGTAAATAAAAAAAATAAGTTTATTTTATATTATTATTCCCTCAAATCATTATAAAATTGTTTTCTCATTTTATGATCCACAAATTCCCCTATAAATGAGTATTTGGTTTCCCCTATATACTAAACCTAAAACAAAAGAGTATCAAATTTTTATTAAGTGAAAATTTTAATCCAATATAATGATAAACATAATATCACATTAGAAAGAACCTAATCAATAGAACCCATAAAATTTATAAATATTTAATTATTATTCATTTATTTTTAAAATTCCAAAAAAATCTCCCATTTCATTTATATTGTTAAACTACACCCATTACCCAAATTAATTCAGATTAAAATTATTAGAAATTTAGTTCACTCATCCCCCAAGATCATTTCATTGATGTTATAATAAATCAAAATTATATAAATTATTTCTATAATATATATATTCTTCCAAATATCCATATATATATCAACCAAAAAAATAAATAGTACCTTTTTTGGGAAAATAGTGTGATAAAGATGAAAATTTATTGATGTATAAAAAAAAACCAATCAGTGATAAAAAATTAATGTAAATTGTAACGGAATAATGGATAATACTTAATTTGAATCCAAAAATGATTAAAATCCTTATTCTCTATAAAATTAAATCATCTATAACTTTCGTTTCTTAATGTGACGTTAAAATTTATCTTCGTATACATTTATCATTTTTAAGATATATCAATAAATTTTTTCTAATATGTTAAAAATTTATCAATATTTTTTCTATATCAAAAGGTATATATGCTGAAAGTATGAAAAATAGATGAAAGTATCTCTACCCACACATTAATTGAATATTTTCCCTAAATTTTCATTAATTCTATATAGATGTATGAAATGGATGAATAACAATGCAATAATGGAATAGCAAGAAAATGAGAATGAAATATAATTCACCCATCCTTGATGTAAGATAAATTCCTCAGTCTCAATATGAATAAATTTTAATGAATTCAATACTTGTGTTAGAGTTTGGTCACAGTTGCATTGATGAATCCATAAGTCCCCATGTTCATTCATTTAGGATCAAAATGATATTTCATTAATTTATAGAATAATTGTGCTAATAAAAGGGATGATACCATCTATTTATGCGAAAAAATATTCTAATGATATGAATTGAGATTAATTATATGTTATGTAGAAGTTATTTCAAGAACAATAGTATAACAAAAAAGAACAATATAATATTCCCTACTACAAAAAATAGGGGGATGTCTTAATAATCCTTTGTTTGACCATAAAACTCACTAATATCCCTCACTATACCCACCTCACAATGATTAATTAGGGGGGGGGTGAGTGGTTACACAAATTAGATAGTAAAGGGGAAAATGCGACTGTTCAATGATGAAGGATGTGAAGGGTAATAGCCATGTGTAAGGATGAATTTTGGATGATATTCCAGAATCTATATTATGGGTAGTTTGTGATGATTATACATGTGATGGTTTATACGATGGAACCAATTGTTTCTTATAAGAACACCCCATACTTTTGAATACAACGTGATGGATCTAACAAAATAATAAAAAAACTTCCTAAAATAGTTTATATCATCTTATAATATAGAATCTTATGTTACCTTTGTGCCTGAGTAGATCTAATCCATATCCTGGTAGTTGGTTATGCACTAAATACATATTAATAAAATATATGTGATTGAGTAAATTGCAACCGACATTATAAGTGGATGCATGAATCATCTCCCTCACCAGTTTTGTGCATGAATCATCCATATATGAATCAAATTAGGTAAATAGACTCATGATTAATATAACAAAATTAATAATTTAATTTAATTATTTATATAATAAACCACAAAAATATTCACACATTTAAGACTATAATTTTTATTCCGTTATGATTAGATTCACACAGATAATATTTTCCAATTCTTAATGAAGTTCCCCTAAAACCACACTCCTTTAAACCCTTTTCTAGACATATCACCTGATATAATCATATTTATTAGCAAGGTAATTTAAATATATTAATGGGTTCAACTCATATTATCAATGAAGAAAAAACATATCATAATGTATCAGATTATTAACATAAAATAGAATACGTTGAGTAGAGAAATATATGT
This sequence comes from Viscum album, assembly GCA_963277665.1. Taxonomy (NCBI): domain Eukaryota; kingdom Viridiplantae; phylum Streptophyta; class Magnoliopsida; order Santalales; family Viscaceae; genus Viscum; species Viscum album. The sequence goes on from OY728123.1 coordinate 255,926,959, forward strand.
TCTGAGAAAATATAAATACCATTGCTGATAACCAAAAAAATATGGTAGAGTAATTTAAGTTATTAAACATATAGTTACAACTCTAAACAATTAAAACTTTTCATAAAATACTTTCCAATGATCAAAAAATAATTGTGCCTGATATAAGATTGTGGGATACATTTAAAATAAACAGTAAAACAAAATCCTAGAACCCCATAAATATAAATAGTAGATCAGAAAGGAGACATGACACTACAAACAACTATGAAATGTGGAAAAATCATATTTAATGGAAAACTATATTTATCGGACCTATTATTACCATGCCTATGTGAACAAACTCATTATGACCATCACTCAAAATGTGATAATTATCATCATACTCAAGCCTATGTGAACAAAATCATTTTCTGAACACATAAATACATCCTAAGATACAAACATAAATCGATGAATTGGAGTGATATATATTACTTGGCACATTATTATCCTTATTTATTTTTTACACTTAAAAGAAATCATCATCATATTTTAATGAACCCATGAAAAAATGGATTTCTAAAATATTTTTAAAACAAGACATAATATGAACAAATGAGATCATAACATATATAAATTATAATTTTAAAAAATTAACCATACTATAATAAATTATATAGGGTGATAAGATTATCACTACATGATATATAATCCATGGAGGAATAAATGAAGTGGAAGTAAAATTGTTTTAAAATAACTTTTTAATCATTATTATAAGTGATAAAGTGTAAATTACTTTTAAAAATATTTTTACATTGGAAAATGGTATACTTTTGATAAAATAATTATAATGTTTTTTTGAAAGTCATATAAAAATTAATCTAATAAATATTGAGGGATACATAATGAAAATAAATTCCTTCATTTTGTTTTTAGATATTTTTAAAGAAAAACATATTAGATAATTATTGAAAAAATTGTTTTTTTAACAATAGTGAATGTAAAATATAAAAAATATAAGATAGAAAAATGAGGATATCTTGGAATTAAATAATTCCTATAGGAAAAACCTAAACATGGAAGAGAAATATTTATTTTTATGATTAAGAGTTATTTATAACAATTATATATTTTTTATTGATTAATTTAGCAATCAAGTGATTATTGATAATAAGAAGTAATATAATGATTGAAGAAGATCAAATTATATACTTAATAGTGAAATTTCATGGTTACGTAATAATGAATATTATATTCAATTATGAAATTCTATCACCCAATGAATCAAATTCTTAGTCGATTAAACTATTATATGGAATCCCTATATATTTTATCACTCTCTAACCAGTTGTAAAAAAACAAATATATTATTTTTCAATTATTTCAATATATTTGTCAATATTTCATTCTGTATGCATCACTTAAAATTACATAAGTAAAATATATTTTTTATATAATTATTAAATTTTTCATAGGATGATATTAATTTTTTTCTATTTCGTATGCTGTTAATAATGAAGATACTAATAATAGTTTATTAATATTAATTTTTTCATTTCAAAATAATTTATGGTGGTGGATATAATTTTTTAAATTTACATGTAAATAACATATCTCAGTCATTAGTGTTTTAGTTATGTTATGTGAAAAAAATATATTGAAAACTTGTCTTCCAAATTATTATCATATGGTGGTTAGGGTATTAATAATTTGATAAAATGTTAAATAACAATTCCAAAAACCTATAGAAAATTAAATTATTATCATTGTTATATAATAATAAAATTATTTATGATCCTGTTATTATCCATGATTTTGTGTAACACAATCATTCATACAGATTGTAAAACGGACCTAAAAATGAATAGGCTAGATTTCTGTGGGAGAGTATGGCTAATGAACTATTTATTTTACCATAATAAAATTATAAATGATGAATAAATATATATATTTCTTGTTTTTATGTTCTGAATCACATTTAAATATGTTTTTATAAAAAAAATTATAGATAAAAGATTAAATAATGTTACATCGTGGTGGAAGTTGTTTGTATATGTCTATGTTCAATATTATTTTTTATTAATAGTCAAGTAAAAATATTTTTCATTTATATCACTGGTATAATGGAATTTTATAATTTTAATAATAATTATTTGAATATATTTAAATTAGTTTTGTGTGTTAAAATAAGGAAATATGTAAGAAAAAATTAACAGAAGTTACACACTTATATAGTGGAAATTAATATTCTCTTGGAATCTTCCTTGATTTTAATGGAGATTGGGACATTCTATGGACCCAGATGCTGAAGAATAAAATTAAATGTTTGGATCAATTATGTGGTGAATATAATATTTTAAAGTCCTTCATAAATCAAATATTATAAAATGAGTCCAACATCGAATAATTATAACAAAAGGGGAATGAACAAATGGGAATCAATTTCTAATTGGAGATCTAAGGAATTTTTGTTATTCCATTGATATGGAAGAGAATAAAATATAGAATAGAATTATTATCCACCGTGGAAATATTTTTATCATATAAATATCCAAATGAAATTTTTGGGATATCTCTAATTGTTATGTTGCGATAAAGATCTTATTTTTACAGCTTTTAAGAAGGGTATTATTATTCAATGAAAGCATGAATGAGTGAAGATAAAATATTCAATAAAAATTGGATTATTTAAAAATGATTTTTACTGGACAATGAGACACTAATCACCTAGATCTCATATATATATCATAGAACTCAATAAATATTATATAATACTATAAACATGGATCATTAGAAAAGAGATGTCACACATAGTGGGAATGATGAATTTTATTGAAAGAAACTAAAATGTATTTTCAATTTCATATAAATAATCTGTGTATTAAAAATAATAATTATTTTATTATGAGTTTAAATGGAAAATATATCACAAACAATTGTAAAAAAATAAATATAGTGATCCAAAAACTCTATAATATAATGGACTTTCAAGAATAATGAAAAGAAGTATTATAGAAATTCGAATGATAATGATAGTTGAGTTTTAATGGTAAACATTTCTCTATATGTAAGATATATTAATAGCTATGCACATTTTATATTCAATTTTTTTTATACCAAATATTAATCATATTATAAATGATATTTAGTATAATAAAATTCTATAGTAAATTATTTTATATTCATTACAAGCCCTTATATCATGATAATCAAAGACTTATATTTTAATAAATTTGATGAGAAAGAAAAGGAAGGTGTATTTCTTATATACAATTTAAATTTAAAATAATAGTGTTATTATTATAATATAATTCATAGCAATATTAAATATTATTATGTGAGGAACATTGAAAATCATTCTGACCCAGTTATTATAGATATAGTTTTAAATAATCCAAATGAAATTAGTTAGGTGTATTTTGATAAATTTAATTGCCAATAGAATAAAACATAGAATCAAGATGAGGAAACAATTACTAAAAACCCAGTGATGGATATAAGAATATTAGTAATGAAAAATAGAAATTAATTTGGGTGAAAAGTCATATAGAAGAAGAAAAAAACATGGTAAATTATGTTTCACCCATATAGACCAAGAGAATATTAATATTTGATAACTATGTGGCACAAATCATTCAAATTTAGCCACACTCTATAGATGATTTAATATTTAATGGAGAACAGATTAGAGAATTTAATTGGGAAATGGACAAAATATAGATGAATTCCACATGGGGACTTGTTTTCAAACCAAATTAAAGAATGTTTTTTGGACAAAGTGGGTGATTTTAAAAATATTTTATGAAAAGGGAAATTTTCAGGGAATATGTATAAAGAAATATAAAATGGATTATATAACTTTTACAAGGATGACAAATTAATATCTCATATTTTTCATGTATTATTTTTATTTATTAAATAGATTAATTTCAATATATGAACTATGATGTCATGAGATTCCAAGGCCCAGTGTGCAAAAATAAATGTTTAAAATATGTAGAATATATTAAGTAGAATTCTTGAATGGTTTTCTAGAAAATGTGGAGATATATTAAAATGGGTTCTTTAATCAGGAATCTGAGTGCACTGTTGAACTCAAAATTCGAGGTTTTTTCTAGGCCAACATAATATTAGCCGGTGCGGGTTATTACAGGAAAATTCCTCATGTGAATGGAAATGAATAAAATAATTAAATAAAAGTATTTAATATTGAATTGCTGATGTAGTAATTTTTATGTCTTTAAAAAAATTATGGAGAATCCTCAGGGTCAGCCATATAACCATGGAGGTTTTGATGGATCCTAGAAGATATCATTGGAGAATCCTCTCAAGTGAAATATGAAAAATATGTGATTCGAAGATTAAAAAACCATGGATTCAATGGATTTTTCAAAATAATAATGATGACGCATCATTCATTATTTCAATGAAGAGCATGAATCAATCTATCATTTCATCCATTCAAAAATCTTGAATATTGGGAGATGGGGTTTTTCAAGGTTTATCATTAAAATTTATCATTGTGATTAATTATTGATAAATTTTATTTTCATTCTAATGGAAATGAACCAGGATCGACACAAACATATATTGAGGTCCATTACTCTTGATATATTTGTGATTTTCTTCCACTATTCATTATTATTCACATTTATTTTACACTTGGCTAGCTACTAGATTAATCTAGATCAATTGATAATTGCACACACATTTCATGGAACAATAGTCTGAAATCATTGATCTATGATCTGTACAACATGAAAAAGGTGGGATGATTGAGACAATGAGATTTGAATGATGGATGATTCCAAATTTCTCATGAATCATTGTTCACCAGTATAGAATGAAGAATGATCAATAGATATGTTTTTTGAATGAATTAGACACAAGAATCAGTTGTTCAAGAGAAGGTGAGGATCATCTGAGATGATCCTAGACTATCGGTGTGATTGGATCCAAATTAAAAAGATAGGGATGGGGTTGGTATAATCTGTATGATTAACATGGGTTTCTAGAAAATCCCAATATATAGGGAATGTATTCGAGGATCACACGGTGTGTGGGGACCCCTTGGTGGAAACTAGGGTTTCATAATAGATTGAATTATAACAAGACATGTGACCCCTATCACACGGTATCTGATCATTCCCCATATACTTGACATGTACCTCGAGAAGTACATGGACACAGGGTGGACTATAGGGACAACGTACCCGACTTGTACTCCCACACATAGACACGGTTTTGAATAACATGAGTTTTTTACACAGCTAAGACCCAATGTCAAGGGATAGAACTTGTACCCCTATAACATGTATTTTAGTTTTCATAAATAGATTATATCTCATTTCATCTCTATATTTGAAATGATTCATTTGGTTTAATTCCCCTTATCATTTCCCTAATAGTTCGTATGAATCATTTCCTACTCATAGAACTATGATCCCTTCACCATTAATTCTAGGATATAGTTGTCAGAATCCCCCTGAGAGGCCTAGAGTGAGACCCTTTATTTATCTTCCTTACCAAGGTGTATTTCTTAGCATCAATATAACTAACACTACCAGGAAAACGATCCTCTTCTTAGCAGGGTTAGTACATATTGAGTTGTTGGTATCTACCCATTTCCCTGGCTATGATACTCATACGTGTGTCATATTCTAATATGATATTTCAGTGTATTCTTTCTCATGATGATTTAAATCACTAAATACCTCTCTAATAGACATTTTCAATGGTTTTTAGACATACTAGGGTGTTCTCCCAAATGAGTTCTTTGTGGAATCATCATGCAGAAATCATAGGGCTCATATACTATGACTATGACGTACCTCTAGACTTTGAGTCTTTCTTGAATATATCTCAATATTCTTGTTATATGATTTGTAGAAATATACCTATATAGAGATGACTTTACTTTCCTTTATTTTATTATTTATTGTTTTGGGGTGTCATACTGGATATTATTATACTCATCCATGAATGAGCTTTCCCTATTTGTTATGTGTTATGTGTATACAATTGATCCTTTGAAGGAGTCACAGGAAAACTAGGACCATACGGTGCTTACTGAGACCATACAGACCAAGGAGTCTTCCAATGACATTATGACAACCATCCATATACATTTTAATTCATTTTGGACATGTTTTATAGTTTCTTTTTGGTATACATGTATTTTTCCGTGTTTACTTTCCTTTATATGGTATCATACTCTAGTTGTGGGATATTTTTTTCATCAATTGGTTGAGTAGTTTCCTTTACATTTCATATTTTGTGGTCTTGGAGATGTGTGTGTGTGTACAAGTACATAGGAAATGCCTCCCATGTTAGTGAAATGTCTACTCGGTGATAGTCACCAGCCCTTAGCCTATTAGAGGTAGGCTTGGGGAGTTGTGACATGGGCCCCACGAGGACAAGCCATGATAGAGTGTTATTAGAGGTGGTTAGTTCAACATTAGTATGAGAAGTTTGTGAGATTGGTTTGGTGAAATAGTGTTATGTTTATAGAGTTTGTATTTCAGGTAAGAGATTCAAGTGTTGGTGATGTGGCCAATGTTTCCATACCCCAATAATATGATTCCCAATTATTCTACTCATAATAAGAGAACATTTTTGGTAGGGAAAACAATGGTACATGCATCATATAGGAATGGGTTTTGTTTCCATGTATTTATTGAGTCATCTCTCCTGATATACTCATAGAACATGGTATATTAGGTTTACTTATAGGATACCTCTGCAATTTATACTAGCTCAGATTTAGAATCATGATCATAATGATGATCCCCTTAGTGAAGGGGCTTTGATAAGTAGAGATGTTCCCAGGATGTTATCTAAAGGTGGATCACTAGAAATACCACCACCGTTAGGGTATCATGTGTTTACTACAGTACTAGTGGATGAGGTTCATTTGGTGAGCAGACTTCATAACTTTCATTGAAAGAGACCCTTTAGGTTTTGAGGTGATCCTGGTCTATAGGAGGCTTCAGACTAGCTTGACATGGTGACCCGAGTTTTTCATCTAGTCAGGACACCAGCTGATCAGATGGTGGTCATGGCAATGAGTGTTCTTCATAGATCAGTAGGGTGATTGTGGGTTTTATTTACCCTGTCTTACAGTGAGGATAATCTTTATTGGATAGAGTGTGAGATTCTTTTCTTGGAGGAGATATCACTAGATACAATAGGGGATATGTGTACTCATAATATTATGCATCTCTATCTAGATTTCATGAAAATGTCTGAGTATTCATCGTTGTTTTCTAACCTCTATAGGTATTCAATATATATGTTTCTAGATCATTTTATCAGGGGTAAAACCATTGAGTGAGGTCTGGATAGAGACATTCGAGCACATTTTGTCACTCTGTTCATTTATATATATTATGGGGCATTAGAGTGAGATTTAGTGGCCGAGAATTTCATGATGAGTAGATGCATCCATTGTATGTTATTATTGGGGATGAATGTGTAGAGATCTTTTTAGAAAGGGTTTAATGTCATTCAGAGAGACCAAGACCAAGGATACATTTTAGAAGGTGGTTCTAGGATTGAGGATCTAAATTTTAGGGGGCATAGGGTTTGTCCGGTCATCCTAGAGAGAGGAAGTGCTATTAATGTGACACTCGAGGACATCTCGGCCAATATTATCTAACCCACCATACATCTGATAGAGAGACTGTACATTGACTACCAAAGCTGATACAGCTGCATGATTAGGTTGGTCCGTAGGGACGATGACTTGGAAGAGGATATTCGAGATAAGTAGGATGTGATCTTTGTTTTTAATTGTTAACAACACCTCCTTTAGGTGGTCCACACCTTGATTAAGGATCTGGACTAAAAGGGCAAGGACAACTATAAGAGGTCTAGGCTTATTACCCAAGGAATCCAAGAATAATTTGATGTATGAGCTGTGCATTTTTAACATCAGTTAAAATGCTGATAGGCGCGTCTTCCATTCATTCAATTCACTCCACATAATTTTTATGAGACTTAGATATTAAAATTTAACCATTAACTCGACCTTTACGCTTAGAGACTCCTACTAGTGATGACTTGGGGATCACACATTTATGATGATGGTGTGAACTAACTCACAGAAGTTCTAGTTTCAGTTGGAATCTATTGGTTGTAGAATCAATGCATTATGGAGCCATTTTTGGTTTGGATTAGTTATCATCATTCCATGCTCAGATTGATTGTTTTAGGTGAAATGTGTGGTGTGTCCATAGTTACAGAACCATCTTTTCTCTTGTTGAGGAAAATGAAACCCATGTAGTGCTGGATAGAATCGTTCATAGGAGATTGAAACCGATGCTTATCAGTTGATTGGACTAACCCTAGGTGGAGTTAACATTGCAATTTCCTAGTTTCCTACAGTGGTGGAAGAGTACAAGGACATCTTCCCCAAAGATGTTCCTAGTTTATCTCCCCAACTAGAGATAGACTTCAGCATTGATCTGCACCCCAAGATGAAACCAATATGTTATCCATCATATCAAATAAATTTCAAGGATATTAATGAGATGGGGATATAGTTAGAAAATTCGTAGTGTATGGGATTTATGAGACCCAATGTTTCACCCTAGAAAGTGTCAGTTTTGTTTTCCAAGAAGGAAGATAGTAGCATGAGGTGGTCTATAGACTACTGGAACTTGAACTAGGTGATTATAGAGAATAAATATCGATTAATTAGGATCAATGAACACTTTGATCACTTTTGATGGGCCTGATGGTTCTCAAAGATTGACCTCAGATCAAGGTACCACCATCTACTAGTACAAAATGACGATATATCAGAGACATAATTCATGTAATGCCCAAACCCCAAAAGCCTCCATTCGGTTAATTATTTAATTTACTTGAAATTATTACAAGTTAAAAAATCCCCAAGGACTAATTAGTTTATTAGTCTTGGAAATCTAGTTGATATATATGATACCCATTATACACTTTGAAAACAAAATAAAACATGATCCACTAAAAAATGAATTAAACTACATCCTTGAAAGCATAATCAATGTTCTATTCATTATGACATGGGGAAAGAAACATAATAAGGGTGAGATCAAATTCTCAATAAGGGTACGTAAAGTGGACAAAATAATGAATAAGTAAGAATAAATCAACATGGAATGGTAGTTAACTAAAAAATTCCATTCAATAATTAGATAAGGAAAATAAATAAGGCATAGTAAGAAACCGAAACACATTTGATCTCGTAAATAAACCATAACTGAAAAATATCCATAGAAGTGTTGATGAAAAATATCTTTGATAAATAATAACTAAATGTATTTTATGGATATACTTAATTATAGGAAATAATGTCTAAGGTTCATGAAAACCAATACCATCAAGACCTTTCAAAATATGGTTAAAACTTTATATAGAAACCTATTTCTGTTTTCCAACTTATACGTCTCAAGAGAACCTATCAATGCATTATGGAGAAATATAATGTAAGAGATCCTCTCATAATTTCCTTTCAAAAATAATTCCTCATAAATAATAGTCAATATTAATTATATTTATTATTAAATATCAATATTGAATAAATAATATGGGATTATAAATATTTTTCCAAAATAATCAAATAACTATCATAGTAGACAACATATGTAAAATGGTATATGATTTAGGCAATACTAATATCCATTTTGGGATAATATAGATATTCAAGTAAATTTAAAATAAAAAATTACTAGAATAAAATAATTTTTTGAAGTTAAATTTCAAAATTAAAAAAGGAAGTGTGATTAAAAAGATAATTATTAAGAGAAATCCTGGGGAGAATAATCTTTAAACAATCCAAAGTGTCCCACACCACATTGAATAATTTGACTCATAATATGTAGTAAGTTAAGTCATTAAATGAATCTTATAAAATCATTATAATAAGGGTATTCATGATATAAACTGAAAAATGAAGTATGTACACTGAATAAAAGTTAATTGGCATATAGTAATAAATAATTCCCAATGTGAGGTAAATTTAGAAGAAATTCCCTTACCTTAACCATCCTTTTAGATTTATGGTCATTATAATCATGTATATTGTTTTAAAATATTTTAATATCTAATAAAACAATCATACTCATGTTTATAATATCATATATTATCCTATTATAATAACTAATTTTTCATTTGTTAACAATCTTTAATTATTTTCACTATTTTTGCTGTTAATTTCCATGTTTTCTCAAGTATGTTTTTGAATTGTAAATTTTTGTTATTATTAAATAGATTATTATTTTATAATATCCAAAGTGTAGACCATTACCTAACTGTCATATATATATCTAGTATATATGTATTTAGAATTATATAATTTTTTGAGATTAGAAATGAAATGCACCATTCATGGAGATGGTAGGTCATACATACACATAAACAACACTTTCATTTATTTTTTATATTTAAAGAATGAAAAAAATTTGATAATAATGTATATTATAATTAAAATATCATATATATTTAATATATGTTTCATATATTTATAAAAATTATCCTTTATATGTTCCATGTGTAACGTGAATGAATCATATCGCATTGAGTGTGAAGTAGTCCACACTTCCTCAAACAATGTTACCATATTTGTGTAAAATGTATTGTATTAAATTTTTGTTAAATAAAATTATTAAATAATTATAAATAAAAACATAATATCATATATACCACATATAAACAGAGTTTCCATCATAATGACAACTAAAGAGGTGGTAAAGGGGAAATGAACAATCATCGTTTCATGAGGAAATAGTTTTCTGTACAAAGAAACAATATGTTCGTTACCCATTAGATGGAAGTGTGTGTATGTGTGGTTAGAAAGCATATAATAATAACATAATAGTTTATTAAGGATACTGGTGTTGTTATAAAATCTATAAATAATATGATTTGATGGGAACTAAAAAATTTAAGGGAGTCTGTTCAATCTTAATCAGGTAAGTTGTTTTGGTTTGTACCAAAATGCTTCAATGGAAGACTTTCTACATAAAGGGTGGAATAATGGAATATTTTAGGGATATTGGGAATCTATTTGGGTAGATATTGGATAAAACTATGTTGTTTTAGAGGTTTAAATGATTAGTATAGGTGGTGGACTTTTATAATGGTGGAGAATGACTAACTTGGTATTTTGAAAACAATTTAGGTGTTTCCTTGTTTTTGACTAATAATAATTCATACAAAACCAACCAATCTAAATAATTGAATTTTTATGGATGACTTATGTACATACAATTAGTTTTGGACAAGTTTCTACATAATTTGGGCTACTAAGTTAAAGGTTTAGTTCTTTATTAAGCTTATTTTTTCCTTATTAATTGTTATTAATTTTGATCACTTTCACTAATATTTTTGGTCAGAAACAGACTTGGTATTATTAGAAATTAAGAATTTTCTGATTACAGATATGGAATATAATTTTCTAAATACCAATTATATAAGATCCTGATGTTGATATTAATTTATTCATGCAGGTGGGATGACAATACATGTTTTAAATGTAAAAACGTCTGAATGCATCATATGTTTTTATACTCAATTTCATGATGAAATTAATTACAATGAAATAAATTTTATTAATTTATTAAAATATGGTCTAATTAAACATTAAACCCAATTGAATTTATAGTTTATCCTTAAAAATAAATTAAATGAAAATTTAGTTTTGAACTCTATTTCTGTATTTTTGAATATTCATTAAAAATGAATCATTATAGAGAAATCCAAAAATAACTGTAATATAATTTTTTATTATTAAATTATAAATTTAATGTTTATTATAACATATTATTTTTATAAAATGGAAAATTATATTTAAAATGAATTATTCATTAAATGGTGGAAAATAACCTTTATAAAAATATAGTATTTTATATGTAACATTTGGATTATTATTATTTTATTCCTATATAATATATAATATATTAGTGTAACAATATTTAGTTGATATATAGTTTATAAATTTAATATGTAAAATCTCTAAAAGTGTTGAAATTTAATATAATATGAAAAATGTTATTAAATAATATATTTTTGTTAAATAGTTTGTTGTGTGGTTTACAATGATATAAATAAATCTAAAGGAAAATGTGGTAAAGTCTTGGTGTGATACATTATTCCCTCCTATAAATATTTAATCCAAGAAATTTATTTGTTATTAACTTCAAAAATATGGGAATACTTTTCCTTCATAGAGTCCTCTAGTTCCCATGTTGCATCTTCCATTTTTTGATTTCTCCAGAGAACTTTTACCAGACAAGTCATCTGATTTGTCAATATATTCTCTCTATTATCAAGAATTTGTAAGAGTTATTTACAATATTAACATTAATATTCAATATAAATTGTATTATAGGTGAGTACAGTCATTGTGATAGGAATATTTTTCCTTAGTAGAGATATATGGGACACATTGTAAACCCTAGAGAGATTTGGCAGCAATGAAAGACAATAAGTAATGACTCTAACCCATTAATGAATTTTGAAGGGTCTGATTTATGTGTAAATTAGTAAATAATTATTAATGAATCCGATAACACCCTTCTATAGGGACACACTCAAGAAAACCGGATCTTCCTCTTGGAGTTCAAAATGATTCCTCTTATTATCATTATAATACTTTTTCTTACTTTGAATCGATTGAATAGGTGCTGAAATATCCTTTATCATTATCATTATCTCATAAACAAGTTATAGACCTATGATTTTCCCTTCACCAACATCATTTTAAATAGTTATAGTAAGACATATGTTTCCACATAATGCTTCATATGGTTCCATTTGAATACTTAAATGGTAACTATTATTCTATAATAATTTTTCCAAATGTAGGTACTGATCCCAAATAACCTGAATGTTGAGTGATCAAGACCTAAACTTGTCCTCCAGTGTTTGAAATTTTCTTTCAAACTATCAATTAGATTGAGTATGGTATGTGGTGCTCAAAATAATATCAGTTTCATGTTCCTTTTGAAGACCTTCCATGAATTTTTATGAATAGAGGGGATCTCGATCTAAAACAATTAATAGAGGTGCACCCTGAAGTCTTAAACCATCATTAATGTATAGCCATGCGAGGCTCTCAAGAGGAAGATCATCTATTATGGAATGGAAATGAGATTATTTTGTTATTCGGTCAATGATAACCCATATTACATCATTCCTACTAGGAGTCTTAGGTAGTCATGTGAAAAAATCCTCAGTAATTTCATGCCATTTTCACACGGGAATTGGAGGAGGTTATATGAATCTTTTATGATGAAATCTCACAGCTTTCAGTTCTTAACAAACCCATTATCTAGATAATTAATATCAAATTTCCTTCTTCATATGGTCCCACAAAAATGATCCTTTAAGTACCTTTAGGTATTTTTAATCCTAGGGTGTATAAGGAAATTTTAGAAAAGAGTGTCATCCAACAATTCTTTTTTTATGTATGTTCTAGATGGGACACATAGCCACCTTCAAATTTTGTAACACCCTCCTCACAAATAGTGTCTGATAATTTTCCGTCATTCACGCCTTTATGTTTCTTATGAATTTCCTCATCATTAGATTGGTAATTCTGTATAATTTCTAATAATGATAGTGTTGAAATCATTTGGTAAATTAATAATGTATCCCCTTATTTATAAATTCTCATATACATAATTACTAGAGCCATGAACATAGATCCATCTCAATCCTTTTTATGATTAGAACTCCATGATCCTTTACACTCAAAGCATATGAAACCTAATTTGATTTCCCTAGGTTATAGTGTGTTAAGAAATAATAATGTTTTAGTAGTTTGAGCCATAATAATTTTCTCACAATGAGATTGATCTATAGGAATATGTATTTCAGGCTCTTATAATCTATGTATATCTCATATATTTATCCACAGATATAAAATCTCCCTATTTTCAAGGAAATTATTAAATCCTATAAGTCCTAATCATTTTTTGGGTGGTTTTATTAATGATTCTTCAATTTCCTTAATGCATATTAAATTACATTATAATTTTGTATAAAGACACAACCAAGTCCCTTTTGTTGATGCATCACTATATATGAGAAACCCCTCACTCCAAAATGGTAGAGACAAATTCCTAGAATTGACTAATCATATCTTTAGCTCTTTAGAAAACCCTTCCTATTAATTTTTCTGGAAAACGTAACCCCTTTACATGTAATCATTTTCAATGAGTTAGATAATCAAAAAAATACTAAACGAATCACAAATATTATCCCACCAAACCAATGACACCACATTCCTCAGTTATGTTGGTTGGCACTTGCATTCTCTAACTAAATTTTCCTTTGAAAGAGCAACCAATATTCCATCTTTTGAGACAATATGACCATGAAATTATATTTCATGAAGCCAAAAATCACATTTATTGCCTTTCCCATATTACTTTTCCCTTCAAATATTCTTGAGGATGATCTGCAAGTGATCTTCATGGTCCTCATTGGTTTTGGAATACACTAGATTATCTTTGATGAATACAACAAGAAAATCGTCAATATATTCCTTGATTAATATTTTTTAAATATCTATATGAACATATGGTACATTAGTTAGTCCAAATGGAATTATAGTAAACTCAGAATATCCATACCACAACTAGAAATATGTCTTCTAGAATGTCTTCCTTCTTCACTCACAATTAGTGATATCTAAAATAAAGATCAATCTTTGAGAAATATTGGGCTCCATGAAGTCAATCGAACAAGTCATCAATGTGAGGTACATGATATTGTTTCTTTATTATAATAGAATAGATTTCCCTATAATCAATGCACAACCTCATGGATCTATAATTATTTTTAAAAAAGAGGATATGAGCTACCCATTGTGAAACACTAGGTCAAATAAATCTCTTATTACCCAAATCCTCTATTTGTTTCTTCATATAATCTAATTCCACTATAGATATTATATAGGGAGTCTTTGAAATTAGCCTTGAATCCAGGATTAAATAAATGGATAATTCAACCTCACATTCTGGGGGATTTCCATGTAAATCCTCATTAAATACATCAATGTTTTCCTACACAATTGGTACATACTCGATTTGAATATGACCTTCCTCATTAATTGAGGTTGTTTACTCTTCTTCCCCAATAATTTCATTTATTATAGTTATTAGGGGTGGATCATGATAAGAACCAGGTGTGGAAAACTCTTCTCTAAATATGAATAATTTAACATTTTTCTCACAAATCAGAACTTCCTTTCACATGAAATAAATTTTTTTCTTTTTATTTTGAGTGCCAGACTATATAGAGGATTATATCATAGAAAAAAATTGTTATGATTATAATTTTATAATAGAAGGAATACATATGTGTAATAATTTGGACTCACCGATACATCTTTTTTGTAATGATACATCCCTTAATAGTTTTTTCTAACAACACCCTTATTAAATCAAAAGGTAAATGTGTTATTTTATTAGAAAATTGGGTCGATATGAAAGAGTGTGATGGTCTAGAATCATATAACACATTGGAAAATTTTGAAGATAGATTATTTTATGTTCCACCACATCATTTGGAACTTCTACATCCGCAGTAGTGATCGCATACACTTGGACATCTCCCCTTGGACTCTTCTATGTAATATTTCCTTGATGCTTAGTGAATTATATTGCATAGTTCCCCATCTCAATACATTTTTATCAATGTACATCATTTATTATCTTCTTACCATTATATTAATGAGCCTGGTGACCCATAACTCTACATTTATAGAAAACACCCAGTCACTTTAAACCATTCCCAAGGTTATCTTTCCACAGTTTTAAGATGATGGAAGTTTTTGAAATATATTCCTAATATTTTATGCAATACAATTTTAATGGTTGCAGATTTAATTTTCCTATATTGTTTTCCTATTAATAAATTTATTCTATAGAATTACTTCTCCATCTTGATGACACATAAAACAATCTCTTCATATGATGAAATTTTTTTGGGAGACAAGTGCCCTTCATGGACTTGGAATAAGACCTTTAAATAAGTGATAATATTTCCCCTAGTGTGGCATATATAAAATCTATCATACTTATATGACCTTTTAAATGTATCTTTATAATAAAAAACACTCTCTTATGTATTTTTCAATAAGCTAAAGAACATCATATTCATCTCAATTTTTTGATCATGAGTGACAAATTAATTAAAATATGTATCCTTAAAATTCCTCTGTTCTATGAGTTCAATGTTCTCTTAATCTAATGTTTTTTGGAATGGAGAACACCACTGATCATTATCACCTTGTAGACAATATACTAAAAGTGTACCCTTTTAATTTTTTCTGCATTTTAATGCTGTAAATGTCTTCTCTAGAGACTTAATCAATTACTCAATTAGAATTGGATTAGTAGTCCCACTAATCAATGGGTGATACTACCACATAAATTGATCTATTATATGATATTCTCTTTATGAAATAATATTCTCCATTTGAGTAAGGTTACTTATCATTACATGATTAGGCTTTCTTAGTATATCCATAATTTTCTCCATTACAACACCAACCGTATTTATTTCCTCAAGAGGGAAATCTCATAATTTTTTAATGATTATTGACATCATTCATCCTTCTATCCATTTTCTCTAAATAATAGGATGTACAAGATAACTTCATCATATAAAATTACAAATATATTATATCTGATAACATAAATTAATGAATTATAAATGTTAGAATCATAATATTTTATTACTTTAGGGTTATAAATAATTTTTTGTACTTCATAATGTTAGGTAAATAAAATGTGAGTTATCCTAAATATTTACCTCTGGAGGGTAAAAAAAGGTGAATATTATGGCACAGTTTTGTGAACCATGTTACATTGAGTCAGGCTCGAAAAAACATGTCGAATTTATTACATCTAGGTGAATCGATTCCATAACCATATTCACTTGTACTATCTACAAAGGGGTGTATTTCTTGGAATACCCACATAATATGATCCATATAAATAATGTAGAATGTGAATATAAAATTATAATAAGTTTATATGTTAGGATTATATTCACTAATCTTTGTTTTCTATATCTATTTTCCATGGATGTTACTAAAATTCCACTGATACCAACTGTAATACCCTAACCGAAGAATCCTGCATCTGGTGAATTATTTTATTACCTTCTTATTATTAAAATAGAATAAATACCCATGTACCAATTATTTTAGTAGTCTTGGAAAGCCATATTACATACATGATACCCGTAATACATTGGGAAAAGAAAATAATGTAGGCAACATGAAAAAACTAAAATAAACTACATCCTTGGAAGCTTATTCTTAGTGTTCTTCTTCATAACCTGGTAAAAGAAACTAAATAAGGGTTATATCAAATGGTTATTAAGTGTATGTAAAGTAGAATAAATAATTAATCAGTGATAATAAGTCAAAATGGAATGGTAGTTAAGTAAAAACCCATGGAATTCAATAACTTGAGAAGGAATAATCAATATGGAAAGGTAATAAACTAAAACACATTCCAACTATTCTATAAACTGATAATGAAATATATCTATATAAATTTCAATATAAAATCTCATATATAAATAATAAACGAATCTATATAATGTAAATTCTTATTTATTGAATGCCATGTCTGAGGCACATGAAAACCAATACCATCTATACCTTTCACAAGATGGTTAAAACTATGAATAAAATCTCATTTAATATCGAGATCTTATATGTCTCATGGGAACTATTTGATTCATCAAGAAACTATATAATGTTCAATCCACTACCATCATTAAAATTATAAATCATTACTCATAATGAATAGTCACATAAATTATCTGCCTTTCTGAATATCCGTATTGATTTAAGAATAAATGATTATCAAAATTTCCACAAAATAATCTATTAACTTTTAAATTACACACCATATGTAAATATTTTATGTGTTTTAGGCAATACTAATATCCATTATATGGAAATATGAATATTCACCTAAGTTTTCAATAAATTATTATTACAATAAATTGATTGTTTAAATATAATGTTAAAAATCACAAAAGGAAGTGAGATTGAAAATATAATCATTAGGAACAATCTTTAAGTGAATATTCATTAAGAATTCCAAAGGGCCCCATACGACTTTGAAACATTTGAATCATAATCACCTGAAATGTATTCCATTAAAAGAAACTTATAATGTCATTAAAATAATGGTATTCATGATATAACATGAAAACCGATGTATATACCCTGAATAAAATTGAATTGGAGCATAATAACATATAAGACTCAATGGAATGTAAATTGATAAAAAATTCCTTGTCCATAACCATCCTTTTTATTGTGTGGTATTTATCCTCATATATAGTAGTTTAAAATATGTTACAATATAATTATAAAGACATAATTGTGTTTATTATATCATATATTATCCTATTATAGTATCTTATTTCCCATTTGTTAACAACCATTCATTATTTTCACTATTTCAACTGTTAATTGCCAAATTTTCTCAAGTATTTTTTTGACATGTCAATTGTTGTTACTATTAAATAGATCATTATTTAATCCTATAAAGAGTGTAAAAATTGAATTTATTATAACATAAATTCAGTATATATGTATTTATAATAATCTATAGTTATTGTATATATGAAATTAAATGTACTGTTCCTAGAGATGGTTGGTTGTACGAACACATTAACTCCATATTAATTTCTTGTTTGTTTTAAAATAATGAAAATTAATTGATACATATGTATATTATAATTATATAAGTATATATATGTCATATATTTTATGTAGTTTTATTAAAACCTTCCTTTATACGTTCGTTGTATAATGTTAACAAGTCACATCACATTGATGGGGTGGTAGTCCACACTTCCTCAAACGATGTTACCATATAATCATAAATGGAATGTAACAAAGTTACGTGTCATAAAATAATTAGATAATTATAAATATATAAAAAATATCATATATAACATATATAAATAGAGTTTCCACCATAATTTCTACCATGAGATGTTGTAAGGGAAAAAATGAACAATCATTGTTTTGTGAGGCCATAGTTCAGCATACACAGAAACATTATGTTTTTTACCCATTAGAGAGGTGCGTGTGTAATTGTCGGTTAATTTCATATCATAAAAAATAGTAGTATATTTATGATACTGGTTTCATTATAATAAAATTAAATAATATGATTTTTAGGGATTGGAAAATGGAAGAAAAACTACAAATCTTAATTATGTTGGTTACAACTTAATCAGGTAACTACTTTTGGATTGTTCCAAAAGGCTTCCTTGGAAGGATCTTTTACCATCATGAGGCTTCAAGGTAATGGGATTGATTTTTGGATTCTACATGGGTAGATCATTTTCGAACCTAATTGGTTTGAGAGGTGTGAGGAATGGGTAGAGGTGGGGGCCTTTTATAAGGGAGGAAAACGAATCGCAAGATATTTTGAATATAAGTTTGGTGCACCCTTGTTTTTAGCTAACAGAATTCGCCCAAAACCAAAATAAACTCAATAATGGATGTTTAATGTCTTATATATGTCCACCAAATGGGTTTTTGACATCTAGATCTGTCATTTGGGCCCCCCTAAGTTAAAGGATTAATAATTTATTATATTTATTTTTTCTCTAATTATTATAATTAATTTTATTCAATTCCAATAATAATTTCTTGTTAACAAAAGTTGGAATAATTAGACAATATAAATTTTGAATATTCCATATATTGAATCAATTTTTTAAAATTCCAATCTTATAATTGGAATAATTTCATTTAAATTTAATCTCATAGGTGGTAAAACAATGTGGGTTTTTAAAGTACAAACATCTAAAATATTGATGTGTTTTTATAATAAATTTAAAATAGATATTGATTAAAATGACATTAATTGTATAAATTAATAATAAAATGTTCTAATTAAACATTATACCCAATTAAAATTATATTTTAACCTAAAAAATAAATTATATGAAGAAGAAGTTTTTAACTATAATTCAGTATTTTTCAATATTCTTTAAAAAATTAATCTTCATAGAAAAATACCAAAAACTAATTATATGTTAATTTTTTAGTTTCTATTCTAATTATGAAGTTTATTTTGACATTTTATTTTGTAGAATTGTCAAAATTTATATTTAAACTGTTTTCTCTATTAAATGGTGGAAAAATTTTCTTTATAAAATATATTATTTTATATGTAATATTTGATTTTTTTCATATCTTATGAATATAAAAATCATATAATATGTGTTTAAAAATATTTGGTCGGATATTTAAAATATAAATTTACTTTATAAACTCTCTAAAAGTTATATAATTTAATTTACTTTGCAAAATATTACTAAATCATGTTTTTTTGAAATCAGATGTTGTGTGATTTGCAATGATGTCCAAAAAATCTAAAGGAAATTATGGTAATTTATCGGTTTGGTACAATTTAGATATTTCTAAATTCACTATTAGTACCTCTTTATTCCATAAGTCATGAATTATTCCCTATAAGTGTTCACTAGACTCATGAACCAGATCATGCAGCAATATGTAAACTCGTTCACTATAGTTGTCATCGACGAAATATTTCTGTACTTGGTATCCAAGGATGGGAATTAAAGACACTTCAGGATAGTTTTAGAATTACTCTGATAGAATCATCATTACTAAAGGCTCCTGAAGTTCCTGTTTTGGATTTTGGTAGTCCATATTCTGGAAAATGTTATCTCAATAGATGGTTTGGTAGTGGACCCGAGCATGGTTTAGGCAGGTTTTGCGTGGGAGCCACCTAAGTGTTTAAGGGAGGTGTAAAGCTTCCTTGGGTTGTATGGATATTACTAGATACTAATAACTAATTTATCTAGATTATTAGTACCCACGATATAATTGACATGAAAGTGGAATCATTTCATATAGATAAGAATGTGCCCGCATAATTTTTAGTAGTTAAAGTAGAGTTTGAAAAATGCTTCCATGTTGAAATTATTGGAGGAGGGTGCTGACTATGTATTGTTCTGTGATTCATCAGGGACTATACTTGGTTGTGCCTTGATTTAGAGGAGAGAATTGGTTTCATATGGTTCATGCTAGTTTATACCACATGATCAGAACTACATGAACAATGATCTTTAGTTAATAGCAGTTGTATTCACATTGAAGATGTGGAGACACTATCTAATGGGTGAGCAGTTAATCATCTATTATAATCATAAGAGTCTCAAGTATAAATACTCATAGAAGGATTTTAAATTGAGAGAGAGAAGATTGATAAATTTACTCTAGGATTATGACATCAAAAGTTTCTATTATCCTAGGAAGGGGAACATGGTAATACATTCTCTCAGCAGAAGATCTAGTTCATAGTTTCTAAATGAGGTGTCATATCAATTGTACTTATTGTAGATATCTTTTTTGGATATAGATTGATTATCATACCTATAATTTATAGTTTTAACCCATAAACTCTTACATTTAGTTAGGGAGTCACATCTTGGGGTTACCGACTATGAGACCCTACATTCTTATATGTCAATTGGGGATACTTCTAATGGATTTTATAAAGGTGGGGAGCACATAATTTTTTTTCAAGGGCGCACCATGGTAATTATGATATTGTGGGAAGGTGATTAGGGAGAGTTTGTTACATATCATATGATAGTACATCCAGGTGAGGTGAAGATGTACTAGGACCTCTGATGTTAATTTTCATGGCTAAAGATTTTTAAAGGGGTTGTAGAGTTCGTCGTTCGATTCCTTACATGCCATCAAGTGAATGTTTTGTACCATGTTCAAGAATGTTTTTCCAAAACCCTTGAGGTGCTAGAATTAAATTTGTGTGGGATATATGTGGACTTCATTATAGGATTACCATTTATGTTCTTGGGAAACGATTCTATCTATATGATTGTAGATTGGTTCACCATGTCGGACCACATCCTAGCTATCCAATAACATGATGTATTAGAGATTTTCAGATGCCTCTACGTATACGAGGTAGTTTTAATCGACATAGTTCCATCAAAGATTGTTTCTAATCATGAATATTATTAACATACTGGGTGTGGAAGGGATGAAATGAGGTATTTGGGATGTAGTTATCCTTTAGCGTAACATTTCACCCTAAACCAATGGAAAGACTCAATAGACCATTCAGTATCCAGGGGACATGATACGAACCTACATGTTAGATATAGGTTGTAGTTGGAAGGATCTCCTATCACTAATGGTGTTTGTGTACAATAGTGGATACACATCCAAAAACTATATGGAACCATTCAATAATTTGTTGGGGAAAACCTGTAGGTAACGACTTTCTTGGGATGACCTAAGGGAGTCACCAGTAATGGGTCCAGAGTTGGTGCTAGCTGCAACCAAGAATGTATAGATCATCTAGGAGCAGATGAAAACTTCAAAGAGCTATGATAAGTCTTATGCTGACATGATATGGGGCTATTGGACTTCAAGGAGGAGAACATGTGTTCCTATGGGTTTTTCTTCTACATGGATTACATAGGTTTGGCTAGGGTAGAAATTCATCTCTGAGATTCATTGACCATTTCCTGATACTTCCTTTAGTTAGTAAGGTGGCATACCACTTATCTCTACATTCATAGTTCGATTGAATAAATGACATCTTCCACATGTTGTAGCTGAGGAGGTACGTGCATGACACGTCAAATTTTCTCAACTTTCGTGATCTAGACATCTAGAATGGAGAGTCCTTTATTGATTACTCAAAGGAGATCAAAGATCAACATGACATGATTCTATGTCAGTGATCAATTGATTTCGTGCCTTTCAAGTGGAAACAAGGGATTCTCTTGGAAATCATACAAGAGTGGGTGACTCAGAAGCATGCTCAGTACCCACAAATTTTTTGAGTTGTCTTTGTTTTTGATTTTTTGGGACGTAAAGCCCCAATGTGGGGAGAATGTAATGTATCATATTTTCCATGTATTGTTTTTTGAAATTATATAGGTAAATTTTTATCCTAGGGGCTGAGACTGAATGTGACTCATTGGCCCAGTGTTCTAACATTAATATTTGAAATATAATAAATATATTTAATAGTACACACAAATGTTTTTTGGAAATAAGGGAATAAATTCTAAATGGCTCCCCAGATCAGGATTCTGTGGGAACCGTTGAACTAATAACTTGACATTTTCTGTAGCTATGACATAACATTATTTATCATACATCATTTGTGGAGAAGACATCATGGGCATGAAAAGTAATAAAATAATTAAGTAAAACTATTTTATTTTGAATTTTGGGGAATTGATTGTCATGTCATTAAATAGATTATTATGGAGAATCCTCAGGGTTATCTAAATAATGCTAGTGAATTTTGAGGATCATTGGAGTGATCTATGAAGAATCCTCTCTAGAAACCAATGATGGATTTTTCAAATCAAAATTAATGAACTAAGGATTTGATGAACATTCCAAATGATAATGATTATGCATAATTAAATATTTTTGATTGAATCAAATTGAGGTGGGGAGTTTATTTTATTTTAATTGCATCCCCATTAATTATTTGTATGATGAACATGAATCAATCAAAAAATATATTGATTCACAGATCCCACATACAAGAAGATGGGTTTATTTTGTAGGGTGTATCGAGAGCAGTTATCATTGTGATAAATTGTTGAAAAATTTGATTGTAATTAAAATATAAATGAACCAAGATTGGCATGACCATCGATCATGGTCTTTTCCTCTTGATTGATTTTTGACCCCCCCCCCCCATTCAACATTTGATGGGGGAAATATTTGTTTGGCCCAGGACATGACTGATCTCAACCAATTTGTCATTGCACACACATTTCATAGCACAATGATTTGAAATCGTAGATCTGGGATCAGTATGATATGAAGAAGGTGTCATGATAGAGACAAAGCTATTCAGATGATGGGTGATTACCGATTTATCATCCTTCAGTTTTCTTTGGTGAGTAATGAATAATGATAAATAGATTTTTCTTCCAAATGGATTAGACACTAGAATAGGTTGTTCGAGCAATGTAGAATCTCAACTGAGATGATCCCGGAGTAACGTAATTATTGAATCTAAATTCCAAAGCGATGATAATGAAGATATGAGAGGGAAGAAGAACCAAATATTCTAGAAAATCCCAATATATAGGACATGTAATCCCAGATTACATGGTGTGTGGGGCCCCCTTGGTGGTGGAAAGGGTTTTGGGAGAGATTCATGTTCCACATGAAATGTAACCCCTATCACATGATATATAATCACTCCATGGATACTCATAATTTTCCTCAAGAAGTAAATGGACATATCGTGGATGACATGGACAACCTACATGGCGTGTACTCCCCCACACACACATGGTTTTGAATAACATCAGCAGGACCCAGGGTAAAGGTATTGAATATGTACTGCTACTATATGGGGTGTGCTCTTTCATACAAGGAATATATCACTTATCTTTTATATATTGGAGAAGTTTTATTAGGTTTCATTCACTTTATTGTTTCCCTAAAGGTTGGTACAAATCATTTCCTACTTCTAGAACTATGATCACTTCTAAAGGTCTTCCTGGATAGAGTTTTTGGAATCACCGTAAGAGACCGAGAGTTGTATCCTCTTTTCATATTCATTCCCTACATGTATTTATTTGTATCAATGTCACGACCCCCTCCCCACAAAGAGTACCCCTCCTGGGCCGGAAATGTGAGAAGGTAGATAATGAACCCTGAGTACCACCTTCAGTAGGCCCCAGTATGGAAACTAGCATTTAGGGTATACAAAATACACAAATGGGAGGAATTACCCTCCAAGAGAACACATGCGGAAGAGATAGATAAGATAGTCACAAACCAACTCAAACTCAGAAATAAAATATAAATGAAAACCCAAGTGCACATATGTAATGTCATGAAAAATTACTACAGCAGGAATAGGAAAACCGCAAGTACCCAAAAGAAGGTATAAAACAATAGAAACCAGAAGCCCGAACAGATCCTGCAACCCCAAGCTTGTAGAAACCAGCTTGATCTCCAACCTGATCCAAGTGACCTGAAAAATAGTTCATATATACATAGGTTGAGTATAATACTATACTAAGTAAGATCCTCCCCAAAGCCTCTCATGAAAAATTAAAGAAAGAATGATAAAGCAAAGTGAACAACAAGTGAAACTAACTCATCATCTAAACAGGTATACTACGTTCCTAGCCTCAACATGGCTACTCTCACCAAGTAATGCCTAAAAGAATATATCATATAATAAAGAATATCAAGGGTACCCTGCTACTACATCTCCACTGGTTTTCTGCTTTTCCCCAACGTCGTACGTCTTAAGAATCTCTCTCCAAAAAGGTTTTCCCGCAGACACCTGGGCGAAGAACCATAACATGCACCTCATGCAACAAACCACCACGTCATTGTAAGAAAAGTAACAAGGTAGTTTCCGGGAGCCACCATAGCTCGCATAACAGGTATCATACGTCAGGTATTATACCACAATCCATTACATCCAATACACCAAGTAAGGATCCTCAAGCCATCACAACCTATACACGTTACACCTATAGTAGTCAATAGGATACTATATCCAGAATATATGTGTTTGAATAACCACTAGCCATTACAACCCTCTACACACATATATTGGTAAAAAAACATTGTGCCTACCAGCACATGTAACAAACAAGAGAAGAGAGCGGGGCCAAATGGGTGTAGTCATCCATCCATCCTCCCACAAGAATGTTGGGGGAAAACCCCCGAGGGATCAGAATCCTAGAGGCATTAGTTTCCCTTAACGATGGGGTGGAGTAGCATATAGAAACACAAAAAGTAAAAAATATACTATACCTCGCTACCACACAATGGGCATAGCCCAGTCTTAGACTCACTACAGCTAATGTCTCTCGGACTCTGGGCTGCTACTTCTAAGACTATGTATCCTATAAGCACACAACCATTTAAAGTGCTTTAATACATTTTCCATTCCCTTTTTATTAGTTTCACTTTACCATAATTAATTCTTTAAAAATTAATTATCCAATAACAGTTCCACATTACATTTCATTAGCATCACACCCAAAGTCCACTGTCCCTTTAAAAGTATAACCTCATCATTATGTTCTAGAAAAATCCAACCTCAAGGGTTAACATCATTCATTCAATTATTCATTATAGAATTACTTTTCCATATTCCCGGGCATTCTATAAAAATAATATATGATACTAAACACAATGATGCTCAACATGGTGAGTAGATGAACTACCCATCGTATATTTTCCACATATAACAAGAGCATAGACCCATTCTCCCTTGAGAAGCTAAACATAGAAATCACAGGGCACACCCCATGAATTTACACCCCTTTCGGATGAAGGGTAAGTAGACCAGTTGCCTTGAGTAGTGGGGAGAAGTAAAGCACATAAAAAAATGAAAAAGCAAGAATCCAACAATCACATCCATCCCAGTCCATCATTCCCGGTGTCCTCCCCGACACCCACATGCATAAACCGATGCATCTCACCACTCTAGGCATCATCAGCTACCACAACCAAAGGTCACCATGCCCCCACATATCACAAATTCCCACTATTCTCAAATAACAACAGAAGCATGATGACAAAAAACATCTTAACAAAAGGGCTCTTGGCCCTTTAACAATCAAAAGGGTAACTGCGAACCCTTAAAATAATTATTAATAAATCTGTCCATTAATCCATATTGAATTTACCAATTTATTATTCATATGTTCCAAATTTCGGAAACCTAATCAGTAAGCTATAAAAAATAATAAAACATGCTTACTGGGACAATTTTATAAACATTAAATAAAAACAAGGAGAACCATACTAGTTTACATTCTTCTTTATCTTCTAATCAAAAAATTATCAATTAATTGTTGTTTACATTCATTACCAATATCCATGAAGAACAAAATGCTAAATAAATGAAGCATAGATATCACACTATCTAGAAAATCAAGAGGCAATAACATAAGATCGATAACACTATAATTATCTGGTTCAAATTTTTATTACGTCAATTCCATTGTCATCATGTGGGATAAAACATGCTAATGATGCAGTTTCACATAAATGATGAGAGAAGCAATGAATCCCCTACCTTAAATAGTTCTTGATGTTCTTTATCCACACAACTGGTCACAATCCTCCTATCGCAACAACTGCATCCACCTGAGGATTCCATAGTACAACCGCACCAACCAAACACCAAGAAAACCCCATTAGAAGATTAAACACTATATGATATAAAATGGAATGGGAAACAAGAGGAGATGAACCTAGATTAATGATGATAAAACATACCTTATATTGAAGATTGATCTATACTGCTTGGTGGCACAGAAATAGGGGGTGTACTTCCATCAAGAAGGACGTCGAGGAAACCAATCCATGGGGAAAATATTGGTCTCACTATTACTATGCAAAGGAGGGAAAGGTTTGAGTGTTTCATACCAGAGAGAAAGGAGGAAGAATTAGGGAGGAATATATCCTGTCCCTTTAGAAGATTTAATGGAGCGGCAATTTAAGATATGCTTGATTTCTGATAAAGTTAATATTTCCAATATTTTTAATGTCTAGTTAAATTATTTAAACCTCACAAATTTACCAATTTGATCTTATTTGTTTCAATTTTGGATTTAGAGTGTGTTTTGGGATAAAAAGTTGAAATTGTATAATTCTGGATTTTTAACAGATGTTTATCATTGGGGTATTTTGGTCATTTTTCTTAAAATACATTTCCAAATTTTATGATTCTAATTTTTTTGTAATAATAATTTTATTTCCATCATATTTGTCTTCAATCCTAGGAAAATCTTCATGCATCTTGATGCCCAAAAAATCAATGAAGTTGACAATTTTTTCGGGTGGACTCCGTTGACCCAACATTGGTAATGGAAACGAAATTCGGGCTAAACACCACCAAATGATTCTATTCTACGTGGATATTGAAGAGGACTCCCAGAAGAGTCTTCACAATGAATTTCAAGACGTTTGGAATCCATTATGATGGCCGTTGAGTGAGAGAGTTTTGAAGCAAGCTTCCATGAAGCTTCATCCAGATAAAGTAATTTACAATAAAAAAATCATAACTCCTTCAATACGCGTCCAATGAATCCGAAATTTTGAGGGTAGATGGAAAACAAATTTATTAACAATATTTAGGAATAGGTCCATGCATGAATCAGATAATTATTGGGTAGAAAACGCGACAAAATTGTGATGATGAAATCTACCTATAAAAGAAGAGGAGCTCCTACCTCAAAAACATTCCATTCATCACCACACCATCCGTCACAAATGGAGTCGGCTTGAGAGAGTGAAGGGGAAGTTGGAGATTTATATCCTCAAGAAGATGACAAACATTTAATATTCAATATAGAATATTATGGCTTCTCAAGTGATGGAAGTCTAAGCAGCATGTTGTTGTGGACAACAACACCCGACGGACACTATCTTCTGAGTTTAGATTTTAATCTGTAATCTCTTTTTGAATTTCTCTCGAACCTATATTTTTGAATGAATCTGGTTTTTTTATTTCTTAAATATAATTTCAATACATTTGTTTTGATCGTTGTTCCATCTATAAAGTAGAACAATTGACGTCGCTATTTAAAATTCTTTTGTGAGGTTTTTCCATTGAGCATAAAGAATTCAATTAGGTTCAATTACTTGGAGGAATTTAAGTAATTGGATCACATATATAGGTGGGGCCAAAATCATATTGAAGTCTTAAATATGATGTCTTTTCAAATTTGAGTTTAAACTTGGGGGTCCTTGGGGGTACAGTTATGAATTTCAAAAAATAAATATTTTTTTTATATACAAGAAAGAGGGGAGTGTTCGAGGGGGTGAAGCTTATCTGCGACTACAATTTTTATTCTTGATTTCAAACCCACATTATCTCATACTTAAAATAATTTCACTTTATTATTTAATCAAAATTTTATTTTCAAATTGTTAATCAAATCCCCATTTGCATTTCTACAAAAAATTGTAACAAAAGTTACATTTCTGCAACTCGAACTACAACCTCCTCGAGAGACAACCCTGTGGTCACCACTGTGCTACATTAAAAGGGAAAAATATTGATTAAGGTTTTTACAACATGAATAATACACTCACATCAACTGGCGTCGTTTCTGGGGAGGTTGCTAGAGTTGATTTTATTTTAATTTATTTTTTTTCTTGCATGACCCGAACTTCTGAACCGAACTTGTTACCATTAGATTCTGAAATTGAGAGAACTTTTCACATTAGGGTTAGAGGTACTGATAACCATGTTTAAAGTTGTGAATCTTCCCCCAATACACCTAAGAAGTAATTAGTTGAAACTAAAATCCAAATGGATGAAAATTGAACATTGAAAGAGCTGGCTTCGTCCTAAGATGAAAATCATAACAATCCTGTAGAGTACCTTGATGCCCCTGCTGGATTTGAAATCAAGTCTGGTTTCATCCACCAGCTTCCCAAATTCAATGGGTTGGCTGGTGAAGACCCACACAAACAACTTCAAGAATTCAGCTACTTTTCTGTCAACATGAAACCTCATAGAGTCGATGTAGATCAAATGAAGCTGAGGTCATTTCCTTTTTCTCTAGATGGAGTTGCTAAGGAATGGGTTTTCTATTCTCACTCAACCTTGATTAGAAATTGAAATGAATTAAAAAATATTTTTCTTGAAAAATTTTTCCCTACGTCTAGAACTGCCTCCATTCAAAAGGAGATTTGTGGAATTAGGAAGACATAAGGAGAAACACTTCAAGAATACTGGGAAAGTTTATAACGTTTTTATTTTAGTTTCCCCCATCATCAAATCATTGACCAGCTTCTCATTCAATACTTTTATGAAGGATTGTGTCTCACTGATAGAAGTATGATCAACGATGCTGCAGGAGGAGCATTAGTTGATAAGACACCAACTCCTGCTAGGATTTTAATTGCAAACATGGCCCGGAATTCCCAACAATTTGGAACCAGAGGCCTTCTTCATGTCAAATCTACACAAGAATTCCCTACTAATAGTCCCAAGAACAACAAAATTGCAAGTCAACTATCTAATCTTACCACAATGGTAAGGTCAATAATGTTGTATAACACCCCACCAACCCAACCCAAACCTGAAGCGGCTTTCCAACTACATGTCCACTGTGTGATTTTTTCTTCGAATGAACATTTTAGTGAACAATGCCTGCAAATTCAAGAGGCTCCTGATAACTGAAATGCAGTTTTTCCTGGAAGACCATTTCAATCAAACAAGCAAAGACCATTTCAAAACAACAAAAACTTCCATCAAGGAGGGAACAACAACTCAAATGAAAGATTCTGTCAACCTGAACAACCAATAGGATTCTTCCAAGGACAGTTATGTAATTCTCAGCCATGATATTTCAATGTGCAAGCCAATGCTCATTCTGGAAGCAATTTTCACCCTACCCCTCCCACTCAAAACTCTGATAGGAACTTTGAAGAAGCAATGAGGAAACAACAAGAGGAAATGAGGAAACAACAAGAAAAAATGAGGGAAATAAAAGAATACTCAAAACAACCAGATAACAAAATGAATACCTTGATGACTCAAATGGCTCAACTTGCCTATGGTATTAATTGCATAACAAATAAAATGAGTTGTTTTTTACCCTCACAGCCACAAGTAAATCTGAGGAATAATTGTAAGGAAAATGTGAGTGGAATTGAACTTAGGAGTGGAAAAAAATTGAACAACCCTCAGATTGAGAACATCAAGCCTTCTGCTGATACTGTAGATGAAAATCCTACCCATGATAAAAATGTTGTAAAACCTAAAGTTGATAGAAACTCAAAGTCAAGAGAATAAAACTTGTTTGAAAGAACAAAGAATGATTGTAAGAGGATGTCTGGTCCTTATGTTCCTCCAAAACATACTCATAATACCCCGGAAACATTCAAACCTCCACTGCCTTATCCAAGGTGTGAACCACCACCAATGTCAAGTGCTGAAAAAGAATTCGATAAGGATGTTCTGGAAAAATTCAGGAAAATCCAAGTCAATATTCCATTACTTGATGTTGTGAAACAAATTACGAGTTATGCTAAGTTTCTGAAAGACATGTGTACCAACAAGAGAAAGTTCAAAGCAGGTGAAAAGGTAAACTTAGGAAGAAATGTTTCATCGATGATTCAACATGCCCTTCCTGTCAATTGTAATGACCTTGGGACATTTAGCATTCCCTATACCATTAGGAAATGTGAATTCAAAGATGATTTGCTTAATCTAGGGGACTCCATCAATGTCATGCCACATTCTATCTACTCATCTTTTTAGGTTGGAGACTTGAAACCCTCAGGAATTGTCATTCAACATGCAAACCGAAGTACCACCAAACATGCTGGAATTATAGAGGATGTTCTCATTAAAGTGAGAGACATGATTTTTTCTATTGACTCTTATGTTTTAGATATGGAAGATGATCCGTTCAGCACACAGGCTCCCCTCATCCTAGGGAGGCCATTTATAAAAATGACGACAATGATCATGAATGTTCAGAAGGGAACACTTTCACTAGAATTTGGAGGAGATGTTGTTCATTTCAACATTTTTCATTCAATGAAACACCCAGTTGAGGATCATTCAAATCCCCATGTTAACATTATTTATTGGTTTTCATCTAGCATGTTACCTGATTTTTTCTGCGATGAAATACCAACTGATGTGGAAAAAGAGGGATATCTGTATGATACTGAATCAGATAAAAATGAGGATTAAATTGGAGAATGTGAAGAGTCTTGGGATGTTGAGACTGGATATCTGAGCAATGATGAAGTTGAATTTCTAGAAACCACTGAATCTGTTAGTGGTATTCCATGAGAGGTTTCCAATTTTTCACATGAGACAAGTCTTCAGATCATAGAAAGAGATAACCATGATGAACATGGAGCTTCACCAAACAATATAACTTCTAAATATTTCCTTTGTTATAAATGAACCCAACCCACCTGTGGGAGAATTTAAGCCCCTTCCGGATAACCTCAAGTATTCCTTCTTAGATCATAATGGACAATTCCCTGTAATAATCTCAAAATATTTGTCAGAAGTCCATGAAAACCAATTTTGGAAGTTCTCAAGTCCCAAAAGGAAGCTATATGATGGACTCTCTCTGATATAATAGGAATCAGTCCCTCAGTTTGCATGCATAGAATTTTACTGGAGGAGAACGCTAGACCGATAAGACAATTTCAAAGAAGACTGAAACCAGCACTTCTGGAGGTTGTGAAGAAAGAAGTCATCACCTTGTTGGCTGCTGGAATTATTTTTCCCATATCTGATAGTAAATGGGTAATTCCAGTCCATGTTGTTCCTAAAAAAAGTGGATTTACAATCTCAAGGAATGAATTTGGTGATCTTGTCCCCATAACGCTTCAAAATAAATAGAGAATTTGCATTGATTTTAGGAAACTCAATTTGGATACAAGGAAAGACCACTTCCCGTTACCATTCCTTGATCAAGTCCTTGAATGACTAGATGGAAAAACCCACTTCTGTTTTCTGGATGGATTCTGTGGATATTTTCAGATTCACATTTTACCTGAGGATCAAGATAAAACCACCTTCACATGCCCATTTGGATCTTTTTCATACAGAAGGATGCCCTTCGGTTTATGTAATGCCCCAGGAACTTTTCAAAGGTGTATGATAAGCATCTTCTATGAATTTTTTGAAACGTGTATGGAAGTTTTTATTCACTGTGTTTGGATCATCTTTTGAAAGTTTTTTTAAAAGCTTGGAATGTTTCCTTAAAAAATTCATTCAAAAGAACCTTGTTATAAATTATGAAAAATGCCATTTTATGGTTGCTAAAGGGATCTTTCTTGGACATGTTTTGTCTCATGATGGAATTCAAGTTGATAAATCCAAATTTGAGGTCATTTCTTCATTACCATACCCAAAACCTATGAGAGATATGAGATCCTTCCTTGGGCATGCGGGATTTTATAGTAGATTCATTAAATATTTCAGTACGATTGCACTTCCATTGTCTAGATTACTCCAAAAAGATTTCCCATTTGCCTTTGATGAGAATTTCATAAATTCATTTCATGATCTGAAATAGAGATTGATAAACCCTCCCATTTTTCAACCTCCTAAATGGGACATTCCCATTGAAATAATGAAAGATGCATTTGACTTTTATCTTGGGGATGTATTGAGTCAAAGGACAGAAAAGAAATATCATGTGATTGCCTACGCCTCCCTAACTCTTGATCAAGCCCAATAAAACTACACAAAAACTGAGAAAGAACTAATGGCTGTTGTCTTTTCTCTAGAAAAATTTAGATGTTATCTGCTGGCTCCAAGGTGATTGTTTTTACTAATCATTCTGCAATCTGATTCTTGATGAAGAAACATGATTCAAAACCAAGACTTATGAGATGTATTTTTCTTTTATAGAAGTTTGATTTTTAAATAAAATATATGAAAGGATGTGAGAAACTTGTTTATGATCATTTGAGTAGGATACCATCTATTGAGAATAGAAAATTTCAGATGTGTTCTCCAATTTAGGAAACCATTCCAGATAAGGATTTATTTGCTGCTCAAATTTAAATACCGTGGTTTCCTAATCTTGTAAACTATATGGCTTCTGATGAACACCCCCATTGGTTTTCCAAAAATAAAATTGATATACTTTGGAGCAATTAAAAGAAATATATTTGGGATGATCCTTATTTATGGCACATTGGTAGTGATCAAATGATACAAAGATGCATTCCAAACACTAAATTTCAATCCATCCTACATTTCGTCCACACATTAAACTGTGGAGGAAACATTGGACCACAGAGAATGGCATGAAATGTTCTTGATTCTGGATTGTATTGGCCCACCATTTTTAGAGATGCTTTCAAATTCTGCAGAACCTGTAAAAATTATCAATTCCAAGGAAACATTTCCAAGAGGAATGAGATGCCACAAACCCCTCTTTTGTTTTGTGATGTTTTTGATGTATGGGGAATGGATTTCATGGGGAATTTTCCTAATTCATTTGGATATATCTATATCTTGTTGGTTGTTGATTATGTTTCCAAGTGGGTAGAGACTATCCCCACCCGAACTGATGATGCTATGATTGTGTCTAAATTTTTGAAAGGAAATTTTTTTTAAGGATTGGATTTCTAAAGATTCTAATTACAGATCAAGGGTCACATTTTTTTAATAGGACTTTGGAATCTATTTTGATGAAATATAGTTTTAATCATAGGGTCTCTTTTCCCTATCAACCTCAATCAAATGGAATGGTTGAGTTTTCCAATCGGGAGATCAAACAAATCCTAGAAAAAAACAGAGAACCCAAATAGAAAGGATTGGAGTTTGAGACTTGATGATGCTCTTTGGGCCCACAGAACTGCATTCAAAACCCCAATGGGAATGTCACCATTTATATTGATCTATGGAAAAGCTTTTCATCTACCAGTTGAGTTTGAACACAAATCCCTTTGGGCTGTAAAAACATGTAACATGAACCTATATTCTGCTGGGAATGAAAGAAAATATTGTTTGTAGGAGTTGGAGGAGATAAAAAATAATGCATACAAAAGCTCCAGGTTATACAAAGAGAGAAGCAAATCCTTTCATGATGGGAGGATTCTCAAATAAAACTATAATGGGGGAGACAATGTTCTGTTGTTCGATGCTATATTGAAACTCTTCCTAGGTAAATTCCCTTCCAAATGGTCCGGCCCATTCATTGTTACTCATGTTTTTACTTTTGGTGAAATACAGATTAATGATCTGGACAATGATATATCATTCACTATCAATGGGAATATGATGAAGCTATTTCGAATTTTTTTTAACATCCTCCAGGGGAGGAGATTCAACTTCATAACGCAGAATATAATTGATGCCAGGTTTTCTCTATCCTTATCATTTATTTTTTTATTTGTCTTTAATTTCCTGAATTTCAGGCTAAAAAAACTACACAATGAGGACATTTCATAGAATAAGTGTTGGGGGGGGACACAATGCTGGGAGAGTAGATTTTTATGAAGTATTGTTTGAAATTTTTTGTTTTAAAAATTTATTTCCATTTTCATTTCATTCTTCATGTTTCGTTTTCAAAAACAAAAAAAGGTTTTGGAATTTCTTGAATTTCATTTGAAACTCATGCCAAGGAGTGAACCAACTGATCCATTGAAACTGAACATAAATGGAAGCTGAAAATGAAATTGTTTAAAGTTCAAAAATTTGGAAAATTCATGAAATGGACACTGATTTTTAAATATCATGGCACATATCACTAAAATTGTGATTGAAATTATCATTCATGTGAGGCCTCTGTACCCATTTTTACATCATCTTCACATTTACCTCTTTCTTGAGAGAACCAATTCGTGTTTTTGTAAACTAGAACTTGATTTATTTCTATCAAAACTTGAGGGATGATATACTTGTGATTAAAATGATTGAGGCATTTTTTTGAATATTGAAACCTCCTTTTCATGATTATCCTTTTTATTTCAGCCTTCCATGAACATTTTATCCATCTTGAGCCCTTAGTAGCCATGTATAGCCTGTTAGTTTAGCCACATTACTATCAAAATTTCCCTTTCCAACCTGCTCTGGAAGTATAAATGTATTATCTAGTTGAACTTAAGTGTGGGGGGGGGGGAAGATGACTCATGATGTGATACCTAATTTGGTGCTTCTTTGGGAAAATATTTAAACATTGTAGACATATTTTTGACACTGTAATTTATTTTTCTGAGAGATGTTCCTATCTGGAGCTCTCAAATGAAATGGATTTGTGCCTATCTGGAGATCTCAAATGAAATGGAGTTGTGCCTGTCTGGAGCTCACAATGGAAATAAGATATTCCCAATCTGGAGCTATAAAAAAAGACATATTTTCTACTAAAATATTGATGGAATTGGGTGGAAAAACAGATGATCAAAGCTGATTATTTTCGGATAATATGGAGGATACCATACTTGGGTATAAATTAGAATCATGCATTTCTGCTTCAAAAAGAGCCAAACAGTCCTTATTCACCCACAAAATTTTTCACATTTGAAACCTACCAACCCCAAGCCACAGAAAAAACCTATAAGTACTCATGATAATCACATGTTCTTGGTTCACATTAGGTGGAGATGTAGAAATTTATCAAGCCTATGGTAATTCTTGCATGATTTGGATGAGAAAATCCTTGTTGCAAATCTATATTGTGTGCTGAGAGAAAATGAATGTGAGGTAAGTGTTTTGTGTCAATGAGAAGACAAAATAAGTTGAAATTTATTGAATGATTTGAATTTAGAATTATACATATTTGTCTTTAATGAGGCATGATATCATTTTAATTCTTTCTGGTAAATTGGTAAACTCCATTGGTATGTGCTTTATTTTCCTTGATTTCATGCTCACCTGTCGAGGAGTCCAAGAGCCAAGTGTGGGGGAATTGATAGAGCTAATATTTACAATATTTTTAATGTCTATTTTAATGATTTAAAAAATACAAATTTACCAATTTGATCTTATTTGTAACAATTTTGGATTTAGAGTTTGTTTTGGGATAAAAAGTTTAAATTGCATAATTCTGGATTTTTAACATATTTTTATCATAGGGGTATTTTGGTCATTTATCATAAAATAAAATTCCCAATTTTGTGATTCGAATATTTTTAGAATCCTTATTTTATTTCCATCATGTTTTTATTGAGGCCCAAGAAAAGATTCATGCATCTTGATGCCCAAAAAAATCAATGAAGTTGACAATTTGTCCAGGTGGGCTGCGTTGACCCTACATTGGTAATGGAAATAACGTTCGGCCTAAACACCTCCAAATGATTATATTCCACCTATATATGCAAGAGGTATCTAAGAAGAGTCTCCACAATGAATTTTAGGCCGTTTAGAATCCATTATGATGGCCGTTGAGTGAGAGAGTTTTCAAGGACGCTTCCAGGGAGCTTCATCCAGAGAAAGCGATTTACAATACAAAAATAATTAATCCTTCAATACGCATCCAATGTATCTGAAAGTTATAGGGTGGATGGAAAATAAATTTATGAAAAATATATATGAAGAGTTCCATGCGTGAATTGGCCAATTAATGGGTCTAAAACGTGACATCTTTTTGATGATGAAATCTGTCTATAAAAGAAGAGGAGCTCCTACCTCAAAAACATTACATTCATCACCACACCATCAGTCACAAAGGGAGTAGGCTTGAGAGAGTGAAGGGGAAGGTGGAGATTTTGATCCTTAAGAAGATTACATCCTTTTAAGATTCAATATAGAAGATAATGGATTCTCAAGTGATGGAAGGCTGAGCGGCAAGTGGTTGCGGACGGCGACACCCGACAAACACTCTCTTCTGAGTTTGTATTTTAATGTGTAATATCTTTTTGAATTTCTCTTGAACCTATATTATTTAATGAATATGGTTGTTTTATTTATTAAATATATTTTCAATACATTTTCATTGATCATTTTTCCACCTATAAAGTAGAACAATTGACTTCGCTATTTAATATTCTTTGGTGAGGTTTTGCCATTGAGCATAGCGAATTCAATTAGGTTCAATTACATAGAGGTATTTAAGTAATTGAATCACATATATAGGTGGGACCAAAATAATATTGAAGTCATTAATATGAATTATTTTCAAATTCGAGTGTAAACCTGGGGGTCCTTTGGGGTATATTTAGAAATTTAAAATAAGAGATATTTTTTTATATATAAGGAAGAGGGGAGTGTCCGAGAGGGTGAAGCTTATCTGCGACTGCTGTTTTTATTCTTGTTTTCAAACCCACACTATCTTTAAATTAAAATTATTTCACATTAGTATTTTATTAAAATTTTATTTTAAAATTGTTAATCAAATCCCCATTTTCATTTCTGCAAAAAAAATAATAATAATAACAAAGGGACATTTTTGCAACTCGAACTACAACCTCCTCGAGAGACAACCCTGTGGTCACCACTGTGCTACATTAAAAGGGAAAAATATTGATTGAGGTTTTTAAGACACGTAAAGTGCTCACATAAATTTCCCATTAAAATAGGATTTCATTAAACAACGTGGTTTGACCATGTAAAAAATCTCGGGCCTTAGGAATAATTAATATGTGTGTTATGGCCATTGAATCGGCCTTAGAGTCCTTAAAATGAGGATTTAAATGCATTTTACATCAAATGAAAACACTAAAGGAGAGAAACTATAAGAAGCTGGAGACATTGTTCATGAACTCAAAATTTTGCAAAGAAAAGACATTATTCATGAACCTCACCATTAGAACCTCACTAACAGAACACTGTTCATGAACCTCGTCGATAGAACACTATTCATGCGCCTCACCGTTAGAAGAATGTTAATGAACCTCACAGTTAAACCTCAGTGATAGCTATTCATTACCTTCACCATTAGAACCTCACTGATAGAACAATGTTCTTGAACATCAAAATTTGGAAAAGGAAAGAGAGGTTACCATTAGATGTTACCGATAAAACTGTTGATATAATTGGAAATTTTGAAAAGGAAAGAGAGTTTTCCATTAAAGGTTACTGATAGAACTGTCCAATGTTGGAACAATTCATAGAATAGGAAATTTAGAAAAGGAAAGAGATATTTCCGTTTGAGGTTACCGTTAGAACTATTCACTAATGGAACTGTTAACAGAACTCAAAATTTGGAAAAGGAAAAAGAGGTTACCATTAGAGGTTGCCAAAATAACTGTTCATGAGTGGAATTGTTCAAAGAATTGGAAATTTAGCATAGGAAAGAGAGGTTTCCATTAAAGGTTACTGATAGAACTGTTCACTGATGGAACTATTCATTGAATTGGAAATCTGGAAAATGAATGAGTTGTTATCATTAGTGGTTACTGATAGAACTCTTCAGTAATGGAACTGCTCATAGAACTCAAAATTTTGTAAAGAAAAGAGAGGTTTCTATTAGAGGTTATCGATAGAACTGTTCACTGTTGGAACTGTTCATAGTATTGAAAAATTGGAAAAGGGAGCTTACTATTAGAGGTTACTGATAGAACTATTCACAGATGAAACTGTTCATAGATTTTCATATTTTGAAAAGGAAACATAGGTTACCATTAAAGATTATCGATAGAACTGTTCACTGATGGAACTATTAAGAGAACTGAAAATTAGGCAAAGGAAAGAGCGGTTACTGATAGAACTATTTTCTAATTTAATTGTTCATAGAATTGGAAATTTGGAAAAGGAAATAGTGGTTACCCTTAGGCCTCACCATTGGCACTATTCACAACAGTCTACCGTTAGAACTGTTCATAGAGGGTCACCGATTCTACAATTCACAGAAAGGTAAAATTGCCAAAGTGTTGGGGATAAGTCACCTTGACCTCCTGGAACACCTAAAACACCATATTTTCACAAAGTAATGGACCGGAGAGGTCTGGGCCATTAGATCTAATACCTCTCAAAATATTATTATCCTCGATAATTTAAAACCCACTCAAAGTGAAAGTGAAACTGGGTCTGAAAAACCACCCATCGAGATACATCTCAAAAGAGAGCAAGCCACAAAAGCAACAAAGGGAGCCATCTCATAAACATGAAAGGTTTATAACCAAAAAGGAAACATAGATAAATGAAAAGAGTTAAACATTAAAAAAAATTGGGTACTGAGCACGTATCTGTGACTCATGTTCCCAGGTACTCTCCTCCAGGCCACCATGTTGCCACAAGACACAAACCAAGGGGATAGAACATCTGCGCATCACATTATCCTTGCTGTTTTGGATCTCCAAAAGTCCCTTTGCAAAGGTTTAATCATCATCAACATTGATCTCTCCCCAATAGATGATCTGAGATTCATCATGAAGATAACGACAAAGATGTGATTCATGGAAGAGATCATGTATCCGACTCATCTGTTGGGAAGTGCTACTTGATAAACCACAACTCTAACATGATCTGACACCTCAAAAGGCCCAAAAAACCAAGGAGAAAGATTACTCCCATGAACAAACCTTTGTTGCCCACGATGGGGAGTCACATTCAGAAACATTTTATCCCCACATTAAACTGTATGAGTATACATTTTTGATCAACATATGATTTCTGATGATCTTTTGTTGTCTTCATCCTATCACAAATCACCCGAACCATATTTGTTATATTCTTCACTAGTTCTGGTCTGAGAATGGCTGACTCTCCGACCCCAGTCCATCACAATAGAGAATGAAAATGCCATCCATAAAAGGGTTTAAATGGTTCCATACTGATGGTGGAGTGATAACTATTATTTTAACTGAACTCCACCAAGGGTAAGTTCCTCATCCATTGACCTTTGATATCAAGAACACAAGAGCATAACATATCTTCAAAAGTGTAGATGGTTTGCTCTGTCTGACCATCCATTTTAGGATAAAAAAGCAGTGTTAAGGCATAGTTGAGAACCGGAAGCATGCTGGAGACTAGTCCACACCCTTGAGGTAAAACAAGGATATAGATCGAAATTCACTATTCTTGGGACTCCATGGAGTCTCATCACCTCCTCTAGTTAATGCCTCGGAAAAACATCCACTGAGCTCGACTTCTTGATCACTATGAAGTGGGCCGATTTTGTTAAACAATCCACTACCACCCAAATAGCATCATGTACTCCTGGAGATCGAGGTAAACCAGTATCAAATTCTATTGAGATGTACTCCCACTTCCACTGAGGAATCACTAGTGGATAAAGAAGACCACCAGTAACACTGTCTTTAGCTTTCACTATCTGGTAGATGAAACATCAAGACACAAACACCACAACTGAACGCTTCATCCTAGGCCACCAAAACTGGCTTATCAAGGCTCGGTACATCTTTGTTATGCTAGGATGAACTGCTAAAGGTGAACTTTGATACTCTATGAGAACTATATCATGCATCTTCAAAGGAACAGAAAGAATTCCATGATACAATACTCATTGTTGTTCATCCTTAGTCCAATGATCAGGGGCCTCACAAAAAACAACTCAGTCTCTCCAGACCTCCACCTCAAGATCCCCCAAATGGGACTCTACCACCTGCTACAACAGAGATGACTATACCATCATCTTGAAAAGACAACCTCTACCCCCATATTCTCCCATATCAAGATGTAATGCTAGTAGTTCTTCCATTACACTCCATGAGTCACAAGATTCATGAATTGCATCACTACATGACTTCCTACTTAGTGCATCACCTAAAAAATTCCCCTTTCTAGGATTATATGATATTTCAATGTTGTATTCCTATAATAACACCATCAACTGATGTTTCCATAAGATCAGGTCAAGCTGGGAGAAAAGATACCTCAAACTCTTATGATCGGTGAAACACACAAAGTGATTTCCAATGATGTAATGTCCCCAAAACATCAGATCAAACCCCACGGATTCCAGATCAAGATCATGAGTTGCATAGTTATGTTCATAAGGATGCAACTGCATAGACCCATAAGAACCTTTTGATCTTTGTTACATCATAACACAAGCTAACCCCAGATGTGAATCATCGTAGAAAACATCTAACTGAACACCCTTTGGTGGGAGAAAAAGAACTGGATCACTTACTAATTTCTTCATTAGATAATCAAAGGATTCCAAAAACTGATCAGTCTATATGAATGTTTGATCCTTCCTAGTTAAAGCTGTTAGAGGAGTCACAACTCATGAGAAATTTTCTATGAACCTCCTGTAGTATCTTGCGAGAATAGAGAAGCTTTTCACCTCTAACACTATCTTTGGGGCTTCCCAAGACCCAAATACTTCTATCTTCAATGGATCCCTATCTACTCTTTGTTGGAACAGAACGTGACCTGAGAAATAGACTTCTCGAGCCCAAAAATCACACTTTGACAACTTCCCAAATAGCTGATGTTAATGAAGAACTCTCAAAATGGCATGTAGATTGTTTTCATGATCCTCATCAAATGTGGAGTACACAAGGATTTCATCAATGAAAACCAACATGAACATGTACATGAGCTCAAGAAAAAAACATTAATCCATCCCATGAACACAGTAGGAGAATTTATCACGCCGAAAAACATTACAATGAACTTATAATGCCCTTGACAACAATGGAAAGCAGTCTTCAGGATATCCCCTTCCTTTACATGCATATGATGATATCCTGACCGGAAGTTGATCTTTGAGAACCAGCATTCAACCTTTGGTTGATCGAATAAATAATCAATCCATATAAGAGGATAGCAATTCTTTGTTGACACTTTGTTTAAGCGATGATAGTTGACACACATCTGCAAACTGTCGTCAGCCTTCTTCATGAAAAAAAACTAGTGCACCCCATGGTGACACACTTGGTTGGTAAAAAATGCACTGTAATAGTCCATCAAGCTATGTAAATATCTCTTTTAACTCATAAAGGGACATAATATATAGAGACATAGATATAGGAGATGCTCCTAGTTGTATCTCGATCCAAAACTTGATCACTCATCGAGGGGGTAATGATACCACCTCTTCTGGGAAGACATCATTGTACTCTTCTACGTCCCTAGGAAATGCCAACTGCTGAACCTATGGAAAACTCAACATCATCTCAGCCATCATGGATGATAAAGATGGAACGCGCCTATGACCCATCCGAGGATCTCGCTCGCCAACAAACACCACCAGCTCTCGATCCGCACAAAAAACCCACCTTCTTCTTGAAGAAATCCATGATATACTGCATTGAATACAACCAATAAATGTTTAATATGACATCATATGGTTGTATTCCAATCATAGGAAATATCCCCAAGAGCGGTGTTGCCGCAACACTAGCTCACAGTCTCTACATACTTCAAACAAGTCATCTCGACCTCTAACTGGCGGAGTCAATGCCAGGGGAACTGGAAGCCACTCTACATCAAGTCCCAAAGAATGGACAATGGTAGGTGATATGAAGGAGTGTGTCTCTCTTGAATCAAATAAGGAATACAACAAGGTAGAAAATAGGAAAATGTTACCTTGAATGACGTCTGGCTCGCTTGGATCTGGCCACCCCTGAGCATGAAGCTAACCATGGCCTCCTCCATGACCTCTCTGACCCTCATGATGACCACCACCATTGACACACTCTTCTCTCTAATGAAATTGAGAATCATGGGGATGTCCTCTACCTTCCACATCTACCCTCTGCTGATCTAATGTTGGAGCAATCTGCTGCTGCTACCTCAGCTGGAACAGCCTCAACAAAGGAACCTAGATCATAGCAGATCATGCACGATGACTGCTCTGAGTGGTCGGTCACTCCCACTTCTAATAACCATGACCATCCAGAAGAAAAACATGCACCTGATCCCTTGGAATAGGCATGAGAGTTGATGCCTCTATAGAAACAATATGTAAAGGGCTAGAACCTTGCCCCAGCTGAATAGAAACTCTTCTGCCCTGAAAACGGGGAACCCCAGACCACAACTCTGCTTCATGAAGAATCATGACGATTCCCTTTTCATGATGATCCGGTCCAGGCCAAAGTCCTCTCGATAACCTCTACCCTTTCCATCACCTCAGGATATGTCTTCAGCATAAATGGGGTGACATGGTGCTAGATCTCTGGATGCAAAGATTCCTCAAAATGCCTCACCCTGGCCTCTTCATCTGGAAATAGGTCCTAATCCTATCGTATAAGGTTCATAAAATGGATTC
Source organism: Viscum album (assembly GCA_963277665.1). Taxonomy (NCBI): domain Eukaryota; kingdom Viridiplantae; phylum Streptophyta; class Magnoliopsida; order Santalales; family Viscaceae; genus Viscum; species Viscum album. The sequence continues at coordinate 255,970,588 of OY728123.1, forward strand.
CAAACTCTCACACACTAGAGCTCCCATGTTGAAGAGTAAGAAGCTCCTTGAAACTGGATGCCTTTGTGGTCGAAGAAAGAAACTCAACTCTAAAGATGTATCTGAACTCCTCCCATGAGATCGTTGACTCCTTGTGATCCACGAGGAACAAGATCCACCACTGCCTCTTTGCTCCATGCAACATCGTCACAACAAAGGATACCCAGTGCTCCTTCTGAGCACATATCGAATTGAAGCATATCTCGACCTCCTCCTTCCAGTATTACGTGCCTGTATCTAAAATGTAGCCCTCATACTTCTGATAACTTTGGTGCTAAAACTCTTGGAGTGTCTTCCTCCAAGTGTCGTTGTCATCAACCTCTACCCTACGATGATATTTTGGAATGACCTGCTAGCAATTTTCTAGGAAAACCTAACGGGGACGTCGACCTGTGGCCATTCCTGTAAAATAAAAAACATTTAGAGCTCCTAAACCTAGAAGATGAAAGACTAAACATTAATTAACTAATTGTTTTCATACATTGATTTTAGGTTAACTTATCCCAAGGTCTACCCATTCAAACATAGGCACAAAGAAGAATGATGCATGATCCATTCCTAGGTCTCTACCCTGCAACTAGTATCACCTTCTTTAGTATCAATTGTAAACAAAATGGTCCATAAATCAGAACATAGGGGGACCTAAATGCTTATGTATCAACCGGTATCTAGAGTTTACATCACTCAAAAAACATGAATGACATTGTTTCCCTACCAACCCATGAAACCTCGCCTATTCCTAACTCCAAACTCCAAAATATCCCTCAACCATACCTTTGATACCACTCTGTCACAACCCCCTCCCTACAAAGACTACCCCACTTGGGCTGACAATGTGAGAAGGGAGATGATGTCCCACGATTCCTACCACCAGTAGGCCCCGGGTTGGTGACTAGCATTGAGACTATAGAAAACACACAACTGGGAGGCATTACCCTCTATGAGAACACTTGTGGAAGAGGGAGATAAGATAGACACCAACCAAATCAAACTCAAAACAGAAATATTAATGAAAACCCAAGTTCAAATTTGTAATTTTAGGTAATAGTACTACAACATGAAGGGGAAAACTACAAGTACCCAAAAGAAAGTAAATACAATAGAAACCACAATCCCGGACAACTCATGAAACCTCAAGATAGTAGAAACCTTCTTGATCTCCAACCTACTTCAAGTGACCTGAAAAATAGTTTATATATACATAAGGTGAGTAAAACATTATACTCAGTATGATCCTCCCTAAATCCTCTTGTGAAAAAGTAAAGAAATCATGATAAAGAATAGTGAACAATATGTGAAACTAACTCATCATCTAAACAGGTATACTATGTTACCACCCTCACCATGGCTACTCTCACCAAGTAATGAATACAAGAATATATCATATTATAAAAAATATAAACTGTACCACGCTACTACATCCCCACTGGTTTTCCGCTTTTCCCCAATGTCGTATGTCCTAAGCATCTCTCTCCAAAAAGGATTTCCTGCAGACACTTGTGCGAAGCACCACAACATGCACCTCGTGCAACAAACAACCACATCCATGTAATCAAAGTAACCAGGTTGTTTTTGGGAGCCACCACAGCTTGCATAATGTGTATCATACATCGGGTGTTATACCTCAAGCCATTATAGCCCGTACACTGAGTAAGGATCCTCAAGCCATCATAGCCTATACAGGTTACACCTATAGTAGTCTATAATATACTATATCTAGAATATATGTGTGTGAATAACCACAATCCATTACATCCCTCTAAACACATATATGGGGAAAACAAACCAATGTGCCTACCAGCACAAGTAACTACCAAGAGAAGAGAGTGGGGCCAAAGGGGGTAGTCAACTATCCATCCTCCCACTAGAATGTTGGGGAAAACACCACCCCTAGGGTTCAGAATCCCCGAGGTTTCAGATGTCCTTACTGACAGGGTGGATTAGTGTATAGAAACACAAAAGAATAGAATATACTATACATCACAACCACACTATGGGCATAAACTTGCCTTAGACTCAACTGCAGCTAATGTCTCTTAGACTCTGGGATGCTACTTCTAAGACTAGGTATCCTATAAGCACACAACCATTTGAAGAGCATTAATACATTATTTCATTCTCTTTTTATTAGTTTCACATTATATTAATTATATCTTTAAACATTAAATAACGAATAACAATTCCATATTAAATTTCATTTGCATCACACCCAATATCCATTGTCCCTATAAAATTACAACATCATCATTATGTTCTAGGTAACTCCAACCCCATGGGTAATCATCATTTATTTAATTATTCCTTAAAAAAATACTTTCCCATATTCCCAAGCATTCTAGAAAAAAAATCTATGCTACTAAAAAAATGGGGCTCAATATAGTGAGTAGATGAACTACCTGTCGAGTCTTTTCCACCAATTAAAAGACCATAGACCCATTCTCCCTTGAGAAGCTAAACATGGAAAGAAAGTGGCATACCCCGTGCATCTTTTCCCCTTTCAGAAGAATGGTATGTAAGACCAGCTACCTTGAGCAGTGTGGAGATTTAAAGCACATAAACAACCAAAAAGAAATAACAAGCATCCAAAAAATCACATCCATCCCATTCCTTCATCCCAGGTGTCCTCCCCAACACCCACATTCTTAAGCTAATTCATCTCATCACTCTAGGCATCATATGCTGGCACAACAAAAGGTATTCATTCCCCCACATATCCCAACATCCACCCATGCTCAAATCATAACTCAAACATCATGAAATCAAACATCTTAACAATTGGGCTCTTGGCACTTTAACAATCAAGAGGGTAACTGAGAACCCTTCAAATAATTATCAATAAATGATTACATTAATCCATATTGAATTAACTATTTTATTATACATAGGTTCTAAATTCAATAAACCTAATCAGTAAGCTATCAGAAATAATTACACAAGCTTACTACACCAAGTTGATTAACATTAAATAACAACAAGGAGAACCAGATTCATTTACATGTCTCTTTATCCTCTAATCAAACAATTATCATTTAATTGTTTTTTACGTTCATTACCAATTTCCATCAAGAACAAATAGCTAAAAAAATCAAGAATATATATCACAATATCTAGCAAAACAAGAGGCAATAACATATGATCGATAACACTTTATTTATTCAGTTAAAATGTTTATTATATCAATTCCATTGTAATATAGTGGGATAAATCATGCTAACGATATAGTTTCACATAATATAAGATAAGAGCAATTAATCCCCTACCTCAAACATTTCCTGACGTTCTTTATCTACACAACGGGTCACGAACCTCCTCTTGCGGCAACTATATGGAACTGAGGATTCCACAGTATGACCGCACCATTCGAACCCCAAGAAAAATACATTATAATCATAAAGACTACATGATATAAAATGGAAAGGAGAAACTTGATAATATGAACCCCAAAATAACAATGATAAAACATACCTTATATTGAAGATTGATCGATACTTCTTGGTGGCACAGAAA